>OY740806.1:33380151-34017651 GCA_963514005.1 Raja brachyura | reverse complement strand
AGCTTTTGTTGCGTGCTAACCAGCCAGCAGAATGAAAATATACGATTACAATTGAGTCATCCACACTGTACAGCTACATGGTAAGGGAATAATGTTTAGTGCAAGATAAAGTCCAGTGAAGTCCAATCAAAGATAGTCCACTGGTCACCATTGAGGGAGACAGTAGTTCAGGCCTGCTCTCTGGTTGTGGTAGGATGGTTCAGTTGCCTGATAACAGCTGGGAAGAAACTGTCTCTGAATCTGGAGGTGTGCGTTTTCACACTTCTGTACCTTTTTCCCGATGGGTGAGGGGAGAAGATGGAATGGCCAGGGTGCGACTCGTCCTTGATTATGCTGCTGGCCTTGCCGATGCAGCGTGAGGTGTAAATAGACTCAATGGAAGGGAGGAGGCTTTGTGTGATGGTCTGGGCTCCGTCCACCGTTCCCTGGAATTGATTTCGATCTTGGACGGAGCTGTTCCCAAACCAAGCCGTGATGCATCCTGATAAGATGTTTGCTACAGCACTTGTGTAGAGGTTGGTGAGGGTTGTTGGGGACATGCCGAACTTCCTAAGCCTTCTTAGCAGAGATAGTCCAGGTACATGTTTAAGAAAGGTACAGGTACATATATAGGACAGGTTTAGAGGGATCTGGACCAAATGCAGGTGGGTGGAATAAGTGTAGATGGGACATGTTGGTTGGTGTAGGTTAATTGAAGGCAGACACAAAATGCTGGAGTATCAGAACATATACTTGGAATATCAGAACAAAGTTTAACACTTACAACAAGTCAAAGAAATTTCCTTGATTACAGTATAATAATTGGGAAGAAATTAATATTAAAATTTTGGAAAGGCCCTATATCCCCCACAATTAAAATGTGGATTACGGAAATGTCGGAGACCCTACACCTGGAAAGAATTAGATTTGCCCTAATGGACAAACAAGAAGTCTTCGTTACAATATGGTCTTCTTTCATTGATTACTTAAAAGGGTAGATCGGTTTGGCAGGGAACCCTAACTGAAACTTGAACTCAGGATTAGATGAAAAGTTATATTCTATATTCCTTGATCTTATCCCCAATGATGTATTAATGTATAAATTATTCCATTTTTTATGATTTCTTTTTGATTTTTATTTGATTTTTCTCTCTGTTTTTCTCTCTTTTTATTAAAAAAATTATTAGAGACAAAATGATTCATTTGATAATATTAATAATGTATGATTGTTGTACACAAAATATTGCTATCATAATATGTGTTTGCTAATTCACTGCTTACCTACTCTAATAAAAATATATATTAAAAAATAAAATAATGCTGGAGTAACTCAGCAGGACAGGCAGCATCTCTGGAGAGAAGAAATTGGTGATGTTTCAGGTCGAGACCCTCAGGTTTGATATCATTGTAAATTGTCCCTAGAATGTGTAGGATATAGTTAGTGTGCGGGCATTGCTGGTCAGCATGGAGTCGGTGGGCCGAAGGGCCTGTTTCCACGTTGTATCGCTAATCTTAACTAAACTAAAAGCGTGGACTACCATCCAGTGGTCCAGACTCCTGACAGATGGGTTTGAATCCATCAGGGAACTCAAATTCGTTACCCCTGGACTGGTCCGAATATGACTCGAGGTATTGAAATGGCTTGACAAGCCTTTCCATGTAGAACCCTTGAATGATGAACAATGAGTGCAGGCGTTGCCAGATTTGTCAATATCCTGTGAACAAATCAATTGGAAACAATTCCCAGGAGACTATTCCGAGTCACAACAGAGAAGTTGTTGTCGTGTCCTAGTTAACTTTCACTCTCACTCACTGTAACAGTCGATATCAACACATCGTTCGTTAAGGCTGCCGCAATTAGATTTCGTTTTTAGTTTTAGAGATGCAGTGTGGAAACAGCCCCATCGGCCCACCGAGTCCGCACTGACCAGCCATCCCCGCACATTAACACTATCCTATACATGCTAGGGACAATATTACATTCATACCAAGTCAACTGATATACAAACCTGTATGCTTTTGGAGTGTGGGAAGACACCAAAGATCTCGGAGAAAACCCACGCTGTCACGGGAAAAACGTATGAACTCCGTACAGACAAGCACCTAGAGTCAGGATCGAACCCGGGGCTCTGGCGCCATAAGGCAGTAGCTCTACCGCTGCGCCACCGTGCCACCCACTATATTGCAATAGTGAGCAGATTTACTGTGGCAACACTGGAGGACTGAGGATGAATGCAAATTCCTTCCTTATTGAGATAGCTCATAAGTTCTAGGAGCAGAATTAGGCCATTCGGCCCATCAAGTCCACTCAGCCATCCAATCATGGCTGATCTATCTCTCCCTCCCAATCCAGTCTCCTGCCTGCTCCCTATAACCTCTGACACCCATACTGATCAAGAATCTGTCAAACTCTGCATACAAAAAATATCCCTGGACTTGTCCTCCACAGATTTTGAGGAGTGCGGTAGTTTGGAGGGAAGCGTGGACATACCTCTCTTGTTCCGTACATTCTTGCATTGCAGAATGACTCAGCGCTGAATGAGCCATCCAGTCATCAGTAACATAGAAGTCCCGAGAGGCTAATTCCAACGGTCCCCCTTGTATTTTGTAGAGAATTTGCAAATATTAACACATTTTAGTTACAGAAATGGGGTGGGAGATTGCAACTTTCATGTGGTCAGCCCTGTTTCGACTAATGCAATCAACTCGACGTGTACAAACGGAAGATCAAATAGAACAAGTTGTCCTACAACTTTGGGCTGTGCACGCCATACGCAAGAAGTTACAGAAACATAGACTATGGGAAACACCACCAAGCTAACTGAGAAAGCAAGGTTTACGTTTTGAGTGGCACCATTTACCAGTCTGGCCTAACGAACATCAACTTCCATTTACAAAATGGGCGGCTCAGCAAAAGCACTTTCAAGCCTCATTTAAAAATATACCGTAGGTGACGCTTGTGTCCAGGAACATCTTAAAATGGGCCAGAGAGGCGGAGAACTTTTGCGGCATCAATTCCATAGCTTAGGGCCTCATACAGTGATCACTTTGCTCATTAGGACAGAAGGTGTGGGCAAGTTGTGCCAAAGGGCCCTGTTTTCAGGCTGTTGCCCCTGTCCCACTTAGGAAACCTGAACGGAAACCTCTGATGGCCTTGCGCCCCACTCAAGGTTTCCGTGAGGTTCCCGGAGGTTCCCAGAGGTTTTGGTCACGCTCCCTAATGGTTGAAAGTGGTTTCCGCGTAGACGGGGCTTCTTCTATGTTACTGCGATTATTTCAACAAAATCAAAACCGGCCTCGACTAAAAATAGGTTGCCGTTTGGTTGAAGCCAGTGGAGTGGTGTTGCTATTTTACTCTAAGTGGAAGTAAGTCATCTTTAGTCCCGCGGGACAGCCTGAGAAGAAAGTAGTTTTATTTTTTTTAAAGTTGCTGCACTCCACTTTTGCTGACCTGAAGATGCATTCCGCTTCTCTCTCCACGGGTGCTGCTTGGCCTGTTGATTATTTTCCCACCACTTTTCATTTTAAGATCAGATTCCTCAACCTGTTGCTAAAGCTGCCGCCGTTACATCGTTGACAAGTGGGCAGTGATGTTGAAGAAGAGTAAATGGTTAAATTTGACAGGATTCGGCCTGCCGTCTGAACGTGCAGCCCACAGAGCCAGCCAGCCCGCCTGTGCAAACATTGCTCCAACACTGGCAGCTGAACAAACTGACCCTCCCCACCCCACCCCCCCGCCCCCCCCCCCCCGAGCCATGAACCTTCTGCATAGCGCAGTCCTTGTGAGGTTTACCCCACCCTGGGGAGAGCCCGGGGTCACCTTTAACGGGGGCATGCTGAGACACAACCTCACCTCCTGTTAAATTTGTAGGACGCCCTTAACAGTTCCTAAGTTTAGTTTAGCATCGTTTCAAGACACAGCGCAGAAACAGGCCCATCGAGTCCCCGCCTACACACTAGGGACAGTTTACAAATTTTGACCAAAGTCAATTAACCTACAAACCTCTACGTCTGTGGAGTGTGGGAGGAAACCGGAGCACCCAGAGAAAACCCACGCAGTCACGGGGAGAACGTACAAACTCCGTACAGAGAGCACCCGTAGTCGGGATCGAACCCGGGAATCTGGAGCTGTGAGGCAGCAACTCTATTGATGTGAAATATTTTTTTAACTGGGAAGTTTGCTGTCAATAATTAAGCAAAATACTTAAATTCTTAAATTCTTAAATACTTAAATTTTTCGGTGATTTAAGTAAAAGTATCGCAAATAAATGAAGATAGACACAAAATGCTGGGGAAACTCAGTGTGACAGGCAGCATCTCTGGAGAGAAGGAATTCCTTCTCTCCAGAGATGCTGCCTGTCCTGTTGTGTTACTCCAGCATTTTGTGTCTATCTTTGGTTTAAACCAGCGTCTGCAGTTCTTTCCTACAACAAACAGAATAAATCTAGACGAGCGGCGTATTTTTCCATCTGACACAAATTTTTATTCAGAAAAACAGGAGCTCCAATCTGGTCAGACCAGGTCTGGAATGTGCGGTGCACTGCTCGAGATTCCCAGCTGCACCAGGCCTGTCTGTCGCTCGCCAGACGTGTTCAGAGGTGCAGCTGACTGACAAATGTGCCAGCCACAACCTGCACCATTTGGCATTTTCAAGTGGAGTTCGACAAGTTTTTAATTAGTCTCATCCCATTGATTGTAATACTGTATCCGCAATAACACTAGAAAGATTGCAATGCGTGCAAATTCATAGCCAGAGGAGTTCTAACATCTCTAGAAATTAAAGCTGTTCCTCGGGATGGTAATATTCCTTCAGCTGCACTTAGATTGCTGCTGTGACTCAGGGTGGCATGTATTTCTCTATGCACTAATTGCTGGTGTTGATGGAGTTCCCTGTGGCACTGGGGTGGCACGCGCTGAGCTCACCTCTCATTACTGAGCCAGTCTGGCACTGGGTCTCACTGCTCGTCGGGTTTCAGCAGCACCCTGCTGCACCGATCCATCAATGCCAACCTCGCTGTTCAATGCATTTGAACGGTTAGAAATAATGCTCTGTAGTCGGAGTCCAACTCTGATTCATTTAAATGTTTAAATTAACATAACATTGATTTGTGGTTAATTTAAACTATAGAATATAACCTTTACTTCGAAAAATCAATTATAACAGTCTCCCATTGTTTAATAGTTCCTTTTTTTTGTTGTGCAGATTGTTCTTTATGGCACCACACTTCCCCACAGTAATTACCTACTGATTATTCCAGGCATTCTAAGCACTGTAGATTAATGTCTTGTTTAATATAATTGACAGTGAAAAAAGATTGCCAGCGAAAGTTATTCTTTCTCCTGACTAATTATATTTATTTTGTATCCATTCACTTCCCTTCCTCTTTGTAAATTTTCTGATTAGTGTCAAGTCCATTAATGTGCCCGTCCCCCCCCCTACATTGCCACAGTGCCTCATGTTTGTCTCTGACTTTTGGTCAGCATCTTGCTGCTTCTCATGGTGGATATTGTCGATGTTGTGAGCACTAAAATGTTTCCACTTCGAACATTTTTAACCTTGTCATGGCGGCCTGGCTTGGGATCAGCTCCATCCAAGACCGCAAGAACTGTGGACGCAGCCCAGACCATCACATAAACCCTCCTCCCATCCACTGACTCCATCTAAACCTCGCGCTGCCTCGGCAAGGCCAGCAGCATCATCAAGGACCAGTCGCACCCCGGCCACTCCCTCTTCCCCCCTCTCCCATCGGGCAAAAGTTATAGAAGTGTGAAAATGCACACCTCCAGATTCAGGGACATATAAACCATATAACCATATAACAATTACAGCACAGAAACAGGCCTTCTCGGCCCTTCCAGTCCGTGCCGACCATTTATTTTCCCCTAGTCCCATCTACCTGCACTCAGACTATACCCCTCCATGCCCTTCCCGTCCATATACCTATCCACTTTACTTTTAAATGTTAAAATCGATCCTGGCTCCACCACTTCTGCTGGAAGATCATTCCACACAGCCACCACTCTCTGAGTAAAGAAGTTCCCCCTCATGTTACCCCTAAACTTCTGTCCCTTAATTCTCATGTCATGCCCTCTTGTTTGAATCTTCCCTACCCTCAATGGGAAAAGCTTATCCACGTCAACTCTGTCTATCCCTTTCATCATTTTAAAGACCTCAATCAAGTCCCCCCCTAACCTTCTGCGCTCCAAAGAATAAAGACCTAACTTCCCAGTTTCTTCCCAGCTATTATCAGGTAACTTAGCCATCCTATCACAACCAGAGTGCAGTCCTGAACTACTATCTACCTCATTGGTCACCCTCAGACTAGCTTTGATCGGACCTTATTAGCTTTACCTTGCACTAAACGTTATTCCCTTATCATGTATCTATACACTGTAAATGGCTGGAATGTAATTATGTTTTACGCTGACTTATTAACACATAACAAAAGCATTCCACTGTGCCTCAATACACATGACAATAAACTGAAACTGAAACTGAATTGCCATTCTAGACCACAAGAAGAATAGCAAGCTGATATTTTACAATAACACTGAAGCTGGGCTAATATCTATTCTGCAATTTGCATCACTAAAAGACAAAACAGATTATTAACCTCTTGCCATACTTTCTAAATGCAAACAGTGATTCCCCTTCACATCAGCAGTGCCGGGATGTCCCGTTGACTAACGTAGAAATGCAGGTTCTTACAATTTTGTTGCAAAAAACAAATTGCTGCAGGAAGTAAGTGTGTCAAGCGGCATCTGTGGAGGGAAATCAACGGACACTGTGTACGGTCAGAGACCACTGAAGAAGCCTTGAAGCTTCTTGCCCTGAAAACCAGCATCTGCATTTCCTTGTTTCTACTGTTTTTCCTTTCGACTGTTTTTAGTTTTTAGTACGTCTAAAAGTGTGTTTTAGTGTGGGGGTGGTGGCGGGGAATAGGGGCAAACTGTTTTTCAGTCACTTACCTCGGTGGAACGCAAATTTTCCCCTAGTCGCAGCCTTACAGCTTGGATTGGTGCGGCCTCTCCCGGAGTCGGGCCCAGAGCTTCAGCAGTGGGCGCGGCGCGGACTTTCCATCGCGGAGCCGGGCGATCCCTTGCCGGGGATCACCGGAGAAGTGCTCTGACCGCTGGCCCACGAATTATAACATCCTGAAGCCGCGGTCTGCAGAGCTTCTAGCCGACAGCACAACGTGGACATCCCAACTTCACAGCAAACCGCAAAGTTCCAATCCACTGCATTTCACTAAAACCCACTCACTAGTTGATTTAAATGGCCATTAATTTACAGGCATTAAACACTAAATTCCTTCCATTTGGCCTATAAATTCATGAAAATGAGATTTAAAAAATATATTGTATTGTGGATTATTGTGTGAATGTTATTTGGACACTTAGGCAATTTAAAAAGAGTTTATCTTTTCTTAAGAAATGGATGGATGTTTAGATCTACTCATTGAATTTTGTAATTAGCTACAATTAGATAACTAACTAATTATATGCTTTAATTTCAGGTCATCCAAGTAAGATTGTTTCATATTTGTTTCAGAATGCTTCAATCTATAATAACTGAAAATTTTATTGAGTTATCTTAATTTTTAAGAAAGTTATGGGCTTTTAACTGTTCTAGATCACAGCTTTTGAGTTAAATCAATTGAAAGGCAATGGGGAACAAGATGCTAATTTCCGAGTATGAAATGGTCATAACATTTTTAATACTGAAGATATGAAAGTGAATTAGGTGTCAAATTAAACTTCTTTTTATGCTTTATCTGATGGGATAAATTGTAGACTTGATTTTTAAAATCTCAAAATTTTGTAACATTGCTACGTTATTGCCTTCCACCATAGTGAAGAATATTGATTCCACTGTGGTGGATGTTCATGTTAGATTCTATTGTGGATTGTGTGCTTTTTGATTGTGTGGCTGCATGGTAAATCAAACTCCACTGTACCTCAATTGGTGCATGTGGCAACAAATGTGAACTTGAGCTTCAGTGTCATAGATTCATCAAGCATGGAGGCAGGATGTTTGGCCCAGCAGGTCCATGTCCACTAAGTTTCCCATTCGATAACTTTGCGAGCGCTCTTTATGGGCGACTATTACAATACCTGGGTATGCAAGCAAAGAATTTCACTGTGACATTGAAGTATTCAGTCATTCATTCATAAACCAATGCCATGAGCCTGCGTTTGGCCCATCCCTCCTGTCCAAGTGTCTTGTAAATGCAATTATAGAACCTGCTTCAACGACCTCCTCCGGCAGCTCGTTCTATGTACTTACGCCACTCTCAGTAGATAGGTTGCCCCTCAGCTCCAATTAAATCTCCCCCTTCTAACCTTAAACATATTTAAGGAATCTGTCCTTCTTTGACAACTTATTCCATCGCATTATTTTCTTCTTGAAGAAATTGTATCAGCTCGTTTCTTGTCATGTGGTTAATTCCTCACCTTTGATTTTGACCCAAGGAGTTCTTTAATGAGTGGACAATCTTGGGTCAACCTTTAAGAAGGAGATGTGGAGGAATTTATTTAGTCAGAAGGTGGTGAATCTGTGGAATTCTTTGCCACAGAAGGCTGTGGAGGCCGTCAAAGGATATTTTCAAGGCAGAGATAGATAGATTCTTGATGAGTGCGGGTGTCAGAGGTTATGGGGCGAAGGCGGGAGAATGGGGTTAGGAGGGAGAGATAGATCAGCCATGATTGAATGGCGGAGTAGACTTGACGGGCTGAATAGCCTATTTCTGCTCCTATCACTTATGACCTTATGAACTTGTCAATCTCCTTTGAGAACTTGGGTAAAGATATTTCAGTGAAACAGCTTCAAAAAGACCGCACTTTTTCCAAAATAAACTAAACTTAATTAGGGCAACTGTCAACCATCCTGAATTCTGAAGCCTTTTGTACCACCAAAGCAGGAAACATTGCTTGGGAGAGGGGCTCGTATTTAAGCAAAGAGATAGATTGTGTTTCTGAAGTTGGGACCATACCTCAACAAAGGAAGATGTGCTTGATGGAGGACACTCATTGCTGTCAGAACCAAACCTCTTCAGCTGCCTCATCGATGACCTTCCATCCATCATGTTCTGCACAAGGGAATTTGCTGTGATGGCACATTATTCGATTCCATTCACAACGCATTGATAAATGAAACAGCTTCTGCCTGCATGCAGCAAGACTAAGACAACAATTTAGCACGGACTGATAAGGGACGATAAAGAAAGTGCCAGGCAATGAGCAACTCCAAGAGAGAATGTAACCATTTACCCTTGACATTCGATAAATTATCGTCCCTGAGTCCCCCGGGGTTAACATCCAGTGAGCCCAGCCACTTAGTGGGACCAGCCATATCAGCACTGTGACTCCAAGAACAGGTCGGAGGCTAGATATCCTGCAGCGAGTGACTTATCATCCGATTCCCCATAACCTATCCATCATTCACAAAGCACGTGGCAGGGCCATGATGGAATATTTGCCACTTGCCTGAATGATTTCTGTTCCAATAAAACTGGGGAAGTACAAGACCATCCACGACAGGAAGATGGACACAAAAAGCTGGAGTAACTCAGCGGGACAGGCAGCATCCCTGGAGAGAAGGAACGGGTGACGTTCTGGGTCGAGACCCTTCTTCAGGCAACTCTACCCAAAACTTCACCCATCCCTTCTCTCCAGAGATGCTGCCCGTCCCGCTGAGTTACTTCAATATTTGGTGTCTATCTTTGGTTTAAAGCAGCATCTGCAGTTCCTTCCAACACCATCCAGGACAATGCAGGCTACATCATTCAGACGACACATCCCATACTCTGGAGACAACAGAATTGTTTTCTGGGCGCTCAGCTGATAAGAAGCAAGTAACATTTGCACGTTAAATCTTCTTCTTGTGTACGGCGTGCACAGCCTAAAGTTGTTAGACAATTCGTTCTGTTTGATCTTCTGTTTGTTCATGCCAGGTTGATTGCATTCATCGAAGCAGGGTGGACCACGTGAAGGTTGCAATCGCCCACCCCTGCAAGTTTAAAAAAAGCCAGTCAATGCTCACAGGTTTGGCCATGGTTTAAGATGTGGTTTGCCATTACCTTTCTAATGAGCAATTAGGTACAGACAATAGACAGCACCTTGACACAAAAATTAAGATAAAAGCCAAACTGGGAGCAGAACTTGGAGGACATGTTTCATGGAGTGATAATAATGTCACATGATAATGGGCCATTTGGCCCACATTGCCCATGCTGGCCGAGATGTCCCATCTACACTGGTCCCACCAACCTGCCTATGTTGAGCCCGTACCCCTCTAAACCTTTCCTATCCATGTTCCTGTGCAAATGTTCGTGAAATGTTGTTATGGTTTCTGCCTCAACTATCCCTCTGGCAGCTTGTTCCATATACCCACCACCCTCTGTGTGAAAAGGTTGCTCCTCAGGATCCTATTCAATCTTTCTCCTCTCACCTTAAACCTATGTCCTCTAGCTCTTGATTCCTCTATTTTAGGTCAAACACTTTGTGCATCTACCCTATGTATTCCCCCTCATGACCTTGTACACCTCTATAAGATCACCCCTCTCCCTCCTGCGCTCCAAGGAGTAAATTCCTGTCCTGCCCAACCTGTCCCTTTAACCCAGGCCTTTAAGTCCCGGCAACATTCTCATTAATCGTCTCTGCACTCGTTCCAGCTTAATAACAAGGTGACCAATAGTGAATGCAGCATTCCACATGTGGCCTCAACAATCTGTGATTGTGGATTCAAGAACCATCCCAAAGACTTGAATGCAAACCTAGGCTGAGAATCTGAATCAGACCAGAGGCAGATCTGACTTCATCTTGGTTTCATGGTCCTCCAAAATATTCATCATCGTATTGCACTACACGAGTTAATTTCCTTCAGATGGAATAATAATGGAGGGATATCATGCCACGGACAGCACGGTGGCGCAGCGGTAGAGTTGCTGCCTTACAGCGCTAGAGACCCGGGTTCCATCCTGACTATCGGTGCTGTCTGTATGGAGTTTGTACGTTCTCCCCGTCACCTACGTGGCTTTTTTCCGGGTGCTCCGGTTTCCTCCCACAATCCCAAAGACGTACAGGTTTGTAGGTTAAACGGCTTTGGTGTCTAATTGGCTTGGTGCCATTGTAAATTGTCCCTAGTGTGTGTAGTTTAGTGTTAAAGTGCGGGGATCGCTGGTCGGCACGGACTCGGTGGGCCGAAGGGCCTGTTTCCACGCTGTATCTCTAAACTAAACTAAACAAAATTCTGAAGATAAGTAAGTAAATAAGTTTAGTGGCCAAGTATTCACATACAAGGAATTTGCCTTGGTGCTCCGCCCACAAGTAACAACATGACATACAGTGACAGTTACGAATGACTCAGAAAACACTAAACATTAATAATAATAAAACATTAATGATAAAACACCATTGATCAAGCACGTGAACCAACAAAATACCAGATCAAAGGGAGGCTACAGATTTTTGGCTTAGAAACATAGGAGTTAGAAGGAGTTAGAAACATAGAAACATAGAAAATAGGTACAGGAGTCGGCCATTCGGCCCTTCGAGCCTGCACCGCCATTCAATATGATCATGGCTGATCATCCAACTCAGTATCCTGTACCTACCTTCTCTCCATACCCTCTGATCCCCTTAGCCACAAGGGCCACATCTAACTCCCTCTTAAATATAGCCAATGAACTGGCCTCAACTACCCTCTGTGGCAGAGAATTCCAGAGACCCACCACTCTCTGTGTGAAAAAAGTCCTTCTCATCTCGGTCCTAAAGGATTTCCCCCTTATCCTTAAGCTGTGACCCCTTGTCCTGGACCTCCCCAACATCGGGAACAATCTTCCTGCATCTAGCCTGTCCAACCCCTTAAGAATTTTGTAAGTTTCTATAAGATCCCCTCTCAATCTCCTAAATTCTAGAGAGTATAAACAGAGTCTATGCAGTCTTTGTTCATAAGACAGTCCTGCCATCCCAGGAATGTCTGGTGAACCTTCTCTGCACTCCCTCTATGGCAATAATGTCCTTCCTCAGATTTGGAGACCAGAACTGTACGCAATACTCCAGGTGTAGTCTCACCAAGACCCTATACAACTGAAGTAGAACCTCCCTGCTCCTAAACTCAAATCCTTTTGCTATGAAAGCTAACATACCATTCACTTTCTTCACTGCCTGAGTTGAGCAACTACTCGTGGATAAAAGCTGTTTTTATGTCCGGCTGTGGCAGTTTTGACAGTCCGGAGTCGCCTTCCAGAGGGAAATGATTCAAAGAGTTTGTGGCCAGGGTGAGAGGGGTCAGAGATGATCTTGCCCGCTCGCTTCTTGGCACTTGCAGTGTACAGTAAATGGACTACTCCCCACTTTGCTTGGCCAGTATTTATCTATCCATTGGCACAGGGACACACGATGAAAGTATTTCAATGGCTGTATGTTTAAAAAAGAACTGCAGATGCTGGAACAATCGAAGGTAGACAAAATTGCTGGAGAAACTCAGCGGGTGAGGCAGCACCTATGGAGCGAAGGAAATAGGCAACGTTTCGGGTCGAGACCCTTCTTCAAACTTCAATGGCTGTATAGTGATTTGCAATGTGCCGAGGTTATGAAAGATGCTGCATTATGTATTTACATAATTTTTTGATTGTCGAAAGAATGAGAAATCCCCCCCAACCAGTTTTTCTTTTCTGTACTTCCCTCGAGCTACCTTAATCCCGTCAGTCAACAAAGGCACAATAATCTTACTGTCGTGTAGCATGTAAACAGGCCCTTTGGGCAACCAAGACTAGGCAGATGCAAACCTACCCTTCACTATTCCCACTTTATTCTCTGCACATTTCCACCACTTCCTCCATCCAGAATCTACCAACTCAGCTACAAACTAGGGAGAATTCACAGTAACAGGTGAATCTACCAACTTCAGGCATAGTCCATGACATGACGTGGGAGGAACCCAGGACACCTGGAGGCCCGGATAGAGTGGATGGGATGAGGATGTTTCCACTAGTGGGAGAGTCTAGGACCAGAGGTCACAGCCTCAGAAGTAAAGGACGTTCCTTTAGGAAGGAGATGAGGAGGAATTTCTTTAGTCAGAGGCTGGTGAGTCTGTGGAATTCATTGCCGCAGAGGGCTGTGGAGGCCAAGTCAATGGCTATGTTTAAGATAGAGATAGATATGTTAATTGTTAATTAGTACGGTGTCAGGGGTTATGTGGAGAAGGCAGGAGAATAGGGTGAGGAGGGAGAGATAGATCAGCCATGATTGAATGGCGGAGTAGACTTGATGGGCCGAATGACCTAATTCTGCTCCTGTCTCTTATGAACTTAGGAAACCTACTCAGTCATAGAGAAACCACCGCACTCCAGGACCCACAGACAGCACCCTAGATCAGGATGGAACAAGGTTCATTGGAGCCAAGAGACAGTAGCTTAGCTACTTATATCATTATGGGACATTCCTTCACACACCCTCTGTAGTTCTATTGAAAATTACTTGTGCAAAGCATTAGGACAAATTGCCATTCAATAAACTCTCAATGAGTGGTGAAGTGGAAAGGGGTCTTTATTCTTTGAGGTAACATTGATAAGATGGTACTTTCCCTGCTATCATGCCAAGCTCCATAGGAATTTTATATGTTTTAATGAGAATACCGCTATTTATTTTAAACTCTGGAGGGCACAGACCCCATCTCATAGGATACGTGGGCAGTCACGGTGGCGCAGCGGTAGAGTTGTTGCCTTACAGCGAATGCATCGCCAGAGACCCGGGTTCGATCCCGACTACGGGTGCTGTCTGTACGGAGTTTGTACGTTCTCCCCGTGACCCGCGTGGGTTTTCTCAGAGATCTTCGGTTTCCTCCCACACTCCAAAGACGTACATGTTTGTAGGTTAATTGGCTTGGAATAAATGTAAAAATTGTCCCTAGTGGGTGTAGGATAGTGTTAATGTGCGGGGATCGCTGGTCAGCACGGACCCAGTGGGCCGAAGGGCCTGTTTCCGCACTGTATCTCTAAACTGAACCAAAAAAAAAATCACTTATCCCAGAAACGAATCTTGGATGTAACTTTTATTACATTCTCGTTTCTCATCAGCATATCCCTTTTGGGTAGCGAAAACAGACATTCCAAGTGCAGTTTTACTGGAGTTTTATGGAATTCCAGCTGTAGGTTTCAATTAAGTTAAATCCTTTTGCAATAAAATTTACAAACAATTTACCTTCTTAGTTGTTTGCTCCACCTGAAGATGAACGTTAATCCTCAGGTTAACCAAACCCTTTCAAATGCCAATACTTCACTATCCCTCATCATTTAAAAAAAATAATGTAATTTTCTATTTTCCACCAAAGTGAATGGCCTCACAGTTTTTCAACCTTATCTGACTTTAGCTGTGCTATTATTCATTCACTCACTGAACGTGGCCATATCCCCTGAAATGTATTCCCCATCTTCACCACAATCCACACTGGCATCCAGCCTTGCATCATCAGTAAACATGGACCCATTATGCTTAATACTCTCTTCCGAATCAATGCTATCAATTTTGTACAATTGGAGCTCCCGCAATCTCCCAATTCAAAAAATGACTCATTCATTCCTACTCTGTTTGTCCATTAAACAATCTTCAATCCTCTCCAGGGAATTCGCCCCAATCCCATATTCTCTAACTTTGTTTCAAAACCTCCTGTGCAACCCCTTATATAAAGGGTGCTTTATACCCTCTGACTATTTTTAATCGGGCTTTGCTGGATTTTATCTTGCACTGAATCTTGACTTTATCTTTCTGGTTTCCACTCTGTAAGCCTCTATAACCATATAACCATTACAGCACGGAAACAGGCCTTCTCGGCCCTTCCAGTCCGTGCTGACCATTTATTTTCCCCTAGTCCCATCTTCCTGCACTCAGACCATACCCCTCCATTCCTTTCCCGTCCATGTACCTATCCACTTTACTTTTAAATGTTACAATCGATCCTGCCTCCACCACTTCTGCCGGAAGATCATTCCACACAGCCACCACTCTCTGAGTAAAGAAGTTCCCCCTCATGTTACCCCTGAACTTCTGTCCCCTTAACTCTCATGTCATGACTCATAATTCTGAGTCATCTCTATGACTCTAAACATTATACCATTCACCACATATCTGTACACTCTTCATTTCTCGGTTGTAATCATGTATAGTCTTATATTTCTGATGTCTGGCCAACACGCCATTAAAAAGCTTCTCACTGTACATCGGTACACGTGACAATAAACTAAACTAAACTGCTCTTCTTCAGCACGACAACTACAGCTTCCTGCTTGCCTGCTAACTTCTACTTCAAAGAAGATTAATGAAACATCCAAATATGGGCACAACGTGCTGGTAGAACTCAGTGGGTCACCCAGCATCTCTGGAGATCATGGATCCTTGTTCTCCAGAGATGCTGCCTGACCCGCTGAGTTATTCCGGCACTTTGTGTCTATCTGTGGGATGAACCAGCATCTGCGATTCTTTGTTTCTGCTTAATGAAACATCCATTGGGCTCCACACAATCCTATCATTATGTGTAGGAAGGAACTGCAGATGCTGGTTTCAACCGAAGATAGACAGAAAACGCTGGAGAAACTCAGCGGGACAGGCAGCATCTCTGGAGAGAAGGAATCGTACTATTATGTTCCAAGTCCTGTAATTATCTCCTTAATAATTCCTTATTACTGATGTCAGACTAACTGTACTATATTCACCCGCTGCTCCTGCCCCCCCCCCCCCCCCCCCCCCCCCCCCCCATCACCACTGCCTTTAAAATCTTCTTCAAACTACAATTCACCAATATGAGAGAACAGTTCTAGAAACTCGGTAGCTATCGCTTACAAAACTCTGGATGCAGGTCAGCATGAGCTGGAGATTTATCGCTTTCAATCCCATTAGATTTTCCAATTCTACTTTTTTTAATGATATTTTTTTCATACAGTTTTCATCCATCATGTACAAGAACTATCCGTGAAGACAGACACAAAATAACTGCTTAATTTCTATATCATTTCCTTATTCCCTATTATAATTTCTCCTGTCTTGATCTGCAGGGAGTCTTCACTATCGTTTGCTAATATTTTCAATTTATACATATTTATAAAGGCTCTTTTTATCTTTCTGCCTAGACTGTTCTTATTCTTCCTTCTGAACAATCAACCTTTCTCTCCAATACCTTTATTTAATACTTTATCAGGGCTACCTTTTTGTGTTTTGCACTTTGTAACTAAAGTGTAGAAAGCACGGTGGCGCAGCGGTAGAGTTGCTGCCTTACAGCGCCAGAGACCCGGCCTGATCCTGACTACAGGTGCTTGTCTGTAAGGAGTTTGTGCGTTCTCCCCGTAACGCGCGTGCGTTTCCTCCGAGATCTTTGGTTTTCAATAGACAATAGACAATGGGTGCAGGAGTAGGCCACTCGGCCCTTCGAGCCAGCACCGCCATTCAATGTGATCATGGCAGATTATCCCCAATCAGTACCCCGTTCCTGCCTTCTCCCCATATCCCCTGACTCCGCTATTTTTAAGAGCCCTATACAGCTCTCTCTTGAAAGCATCCAGAGAACCTGCCTCCACCGCCCTCTGAGGCAGAGAATTCCACACACTCACAGCAGGCACTGCCTACCCTGACTAAAATTATAACATAGTAATGTCTAAAAATAAATAGTAAAGGCATGGGAGAATTATGCCTATGTAAGAGACCGACCTCTTAGGTAGGCATAATTCTCCGTGCCTTTCATCCGCAGCGCTTGTAACACGGGAAGCTCTGTGCAGCCCACGTGCCGTCAGCGCTGCCTGAAGCCGTCAGTTTCAATCAGGGCTGAAGGCAGCAGAAATTCTGCCTTTACAGCACTCGCATGCGCATCAGTCTACTGCGCATGCGCAGCGCAAGTTTCTTGGCGGGGTTTTCAAATATGGTTTGTCGTGTACCAATGATGTGGTGAGTACATTTCCTGGTGATGTTTTTAAATACCGTATTTCCCGGGGTGTGTGGGTGGGGGGAGAGCTCCTTTCCAAACATTTGGGGAGTCTGGCCCGGGGTAAAGTTGCGGGGAGGGCAGGAATGTTATGAAGGCGGGGATTAGGATAATGCCACTTGCGGATCTCCTTGCACGGAGGCGTGGAATGCCACCGCATTGAGGGGGGGGGGGGGTGAGAGAAGTAGCTCGGGTGGCTGAGCGGCCGCTGGGCCGGACAGCGGAACCAGCCGCCACCCCAGCTCCTTCTGCCGGTCCTCGCTCACCTCTGGCAGTCTCCTGCCACTCGCTGGCCTCACTCATGTCCTTAAATTCCGACAGCGCAATTGAGGTTACTCGGCTGTGGGAATTTAAGGATTTGCAGGAAGCCGCTGACATGAGCGAATTCGGCGAACGGAAGGTGACAGGTGTTCCGACGGAGAGCACTGCCAAAGGTGAGCGGGTTGGCAGAAGGCGCTGAAGTGGCGGCCAGTTCTGCTGTCAGGTCCCGGTGGCCGCTCGCAGCTACCCGAGCTGCTTCTATCCCCAGCTACAGTGTGTGGCTTCGCGCCCGGAGAGCTGCGGTAGCGGTGAGTGAGTGAGTTACTGGCATTATCCCCGACACCCTCCTTCTCAACACTCGTGCCCTCCCCACAACTTTACCCCTGGCACAGACTTTCCACACGCTGCGAAAGGAACTGTTCCCCCAATTGGTCCCTTGAACAAGCGTTGTCATTCAATAAGATGACAACTGATTCAACTATTCCCTGTGCTCCTGTTTTTCCCATCATCTCTCCACCAGCCATCACCCTTCACCCCCCCCCCCCTCCGCACATTCAGTAATTCAGAATAAAGGAGACTAGGAAGCCTTAGGCAAATTGAATTGTCACTGTTTTTATTTTTTTTATTTTTTAACGGAGAGAACAATCTGCGCATGCAGATTTTTTAAGCCGACTGAGTGCCTACCCTGAGTAATCACTCACGGCACGTGCCTGACTCACAGCTCAGGTGTTTCCTCATCTCCGTTCTAAATGGCTTACCCCTTATTTTTAAACTGAGGCCCCTGGTTTCCTCCCACACCAAAGACATACAAGTTTGTAGGTTAATTGGCGTGGTATAAAATGTAAATTTAACCCTAGTATGGGGTCAAGGAAAGAGCGTTCACGTCTACCGCGGCCCTGTTTCCTCCAATCCTTCCACCACCATACACAAGAAGTACAAGAAGCGCAAGACGCCATTGGATGCAGATGCTGAGAAGTGTGTTCTACTCTGGCTGAACAATTTATAATCTTGTGATGTGGACTCGATAAGAAGATCCCTAGTATGTGGAGGGTAGTGTTAATGTGCAGGGATCGCTGGTCAGCACGGACTCGGTTGGCCAAAGGGCCTGTATCTCCCAACTAAACCTTTAGTATTCATAGCAATTAATATTTAATACCTAACATGGCTCATTTTGCAATGATGTCTCTGCAGCGGCAATTAGATGGGATCTATTTATTTATATCTCTGCTATTAGTTCATCTACACTATTACAAATGCAGTATTCATCCAAAAACCTTCAATTTTGCCTTTTCCACCATTTTTCTCTGCTCTAACTTCACTTGGAAGTGTGATCAACTTTATCATTATCCCTTTAACTGCACTGTTCACCTATCCTTTCTATTTATCTTCTTTAAGGGCCTGGGCGACTACTCACGACCGTACAGGCATCACCCCGTGACATGTCGCCTATATGGTCGTGAGTAGTCGCCCAAAGAGTCTAACCTTTTTCTGGTCACCGCTGGATTTTCAGCGTTGAACATTTTCCGAGACCTGCTGCGACTATGATGGGTGCCGGCAAGTCGCTGAAAAAAATTGTGTACCCTTTAATTTCCCCCTCATCAGAATCCTTTCCTCATTATTCTGCTAAAGCCATGTCTACAGCTGTAGTTATTTGATCATCCAGCACCCAGATTCAATCATCCAAACCCCTCCTTTTCCCATTACTGGAAATGAAATCTATTTATCCCAATTGAATCTTTCAGCCACACCTTCAACTGCCTCAACGCCCTCAGCTTATTGCCTTTCTTCCAATTTGGACATCGCTTGGACACGTTCATTAATCATTACTTTTGTAGTTCTGCTTTTTTAAGTTGGACTCGAGCTGAACATAGTCCCCCTATCTTGGTCCCAACAATGTCGCTGGTTCTGCTACAGACCACACTGCCTTGGTCTTTTCCTTCCCACTCTTCAACGCCACGGAGGCGTTATTAACCCTGGCACAAAATCAGCAACACATTCTTATAACTGGCAGAGAGCTTGGTTTATTATTGTCATATGCACCGAGATACAGTGAAAACCTGGGAAGCAAGTACCATGATAAATGGTATCTACCTCGCTCAAGGGTTCAAAGGGTCATATTTATTTGTCGCATGCACCATCAGGTGCAGTGAAATGAATTTACCATGCAGCGTTACAATTGAAAAAGGACATAATACACAACATAATTCAACACAGACATCCACCACAGCCTTCTTCACTGGGTGGAAGGCAATACAGTTCAGACAGTCCTCCTCCTCCTCCTCCCTTGTTCACACGTGGTCGGGGCCCTGACCCTCCGCAGTCTCCGCTACGGACGGCCCGATGTTCAAGCCCTCTGGTCGGGATGGTTGGAACGCCAACGTCAGGCCAGATCGAACACACCCCGCGGCCTGGAGCTCTCAATCGGCCACCTCCTAACCTGAGACCGAGGCTTCAAGGTGTTGTAGGACGTAGGCCGGCGGTTGGAGCTCTTCTCCGGCGAGGGATTGCACGCTCCACGTTGGAAAGTCCCCTCCACGCCTGCCGCCAGAAGCTCCACAGACCGAGGCTCCAAGATGTTGTAGGCCGCAGGCTGACGGTCGGAGGGCTTCTCCAGCGACCCCCAGCAAGGGGTCGCCCAGCTCAGGGACGTTAAAGTCCCCGCTGCGCCGCCGCTGAAGCTCTGGGCCCGACTCCGGAAAGGCCGCTACCATATCCTTTTCAATTTCCCCATCATGGACTGTGTTACGAACCACCCTACCCAAATCCCTACTCACCAAACTCCAGCAGTAGAGTTGCTGCCTCACAGCGCCAGAGACCCAGGTTCGATCCAGACCTCGGGTGCTGTCTGTACAGAGTTTGTACATTCTCCCTGTGACCTGCGTGGGTTTCCTCTCACACTCCAAAGATGCACAGGTTTATAGGTTCATTAACTTGGTATAAATGTAAATTGTCCCTAGTGTGTGTAGGATAGCGTTAGTGTACGGGGATCGCTGGTTGGTGCAGACCCGGTGGGCCGAACGACCTGTTTCCGTGCTGTATCTCTAAGCTAAACTGAACTCAACTGACAGAACCTGGAGACTTCAACAGAACATAGAATAGTACAGCAGCAGAACAGGCCCTTCGGCCCACAATGTCTGTGGAGACCATCTCCTGCCTACCTGCACATAACCCATATTCTTCCATTCCCTGCGTATTTATATACTTATTCAAAAGACTCTTAAATGCCATTATTGTATCAAGCATCTACCCAGCCAGTGGGTTCCAGGAACTCACCACCCTCTGTGTGTGAAAGATAATTGCTCCTCACATCCCCTTTAAACATTACTCCTCGCGTCTTAAAGCTGTGCCCTCTGGTTTATTATTTCTCATCCTGGGAAAAGGGTTCTAATTATCCACCCTATTTATGCCTCTCATAACGTTCTAACATCCAAGACACACACATCCAGAGTCGTCAGGTTCCAGCAACCAGTTCCAGCTTGCTAACTATTTACCTGGCAGGCACCAGGTGTGTGAGTGCCTCTTTATGTTACTTGCTTAATTCCACAAATGAAAATTATATGGTGAAGAAAATCTAATTGTAAGACTAAATTAGACAAACAAATATTTCAAATGAAATCAGTTCCATATTCAGCAACTTTGACATTCTGCAGATTTTTCAATCAGCGGCCTTCATGTACTGGGCCTTAACAAAAATGGCGAGACTTAGCCAGGAATAGTGAAGTCATTTTAGTGCAATCTAATAATGGCAATGTGTTATCAGATGCAACATAGATAATTATTATTTTTGTAATGGCACTGGAAGAGAAAATAGTCAGAGTCTGAAAACGAACGGCAAAACGCCCTTTGATTTCAGCCCATGTTGCTGGAGGTAGCCATCGACAGGAAGGAGCTGTGGAGTTGATATTCCGCACACCACATCCATGCTTCATCATATTGTCACACCACTTTACAATGCCAGGCAACAGCTGCACCTGCATTCCAGTTATTTATCTGCATATATGCAGCCGAATATCATCAATAACATCAAGTGTACATTTTTCATCATAGAGCATAGAGCAGTACAGGCCCTTCGGTCCACAATGTCCGCGCCGAACAAGATACCAATATCAATCTGCCAAGACCAGAAGTCACTATGTGTACATGCATCACATGCACAAAGGGCCATAATGTGGTTCAACATAACGTCTATGCATCCATGGAGTGATTTTCTTAACCCACCATGTCATGCATGGCAATGCATGTTGGTATTTCGAGACCCCCGTGTATTTGGCATCTGGGTTTGCTAAGATATAAGAGAGTTGTTTTAAAGAGCTGCATTATGCAACTGATCATACAACACGTCTCATGAGTTTCAACTGATACTTCTGGCCGTGCCAGAGTAGGGTATGCCTGGGGCAAAGAGGATGTGGCAATGGAAGTGGACATGAAGAACAGCAAGAAAATAAACAGCATACAACTGATCAAAGCAGTGAGATGTCACGAGTGGACAGGCAGATGTAAATCCCATCAAAGTCAACACAAACAGGGAGATCCAGCGTGCAGGAAGGAACTGCAGATGCTGGTTTACACCGAAGATAATCACAAAATGCTGGAGTAACTCAGCGGGACAGGCAGCATCTCTGGAGAGAAGGAATGGATGAAATTTCAGTCTGAAGAAGGGTCTCGACCCGAAACGTCGCCCATTCCTTCTCTCCAGAGATGCTGCCCATCCCGCTGAGTTACTCCAGCTTTTTGTGTCTATCTTCAGGGAGAACCAACCTCTATCCCAACTTGTTCTAAGTTGGCATCGGGCAGGTTTAATTTGCCCCCTCTAAGGCTGGGACAGTGCAAGTTTGCCGCTGCTCTCAGTGGCGATTTCCCACTTCATTACCACCGCTGACCAGCCCTTGCTGCAAGCTCCAATATAAACCTCATTTCAAGGTATGTGCACTTAGACAATGGAAAATTTATCAGGCTCTCTCGTTGCCATGGCAGCACATATTTGTTTGTCTGTCCGAACCCAACTGAAAGCATCTGTCATTATTCATGCAGCGTTGGTGTAAGGCGACGGAGAATGCATAAACTGTGGCCGCTACAAATCAATTGAGCTCAGGCCTGCCCCTTGCTGTATACACACTACACTGTGAGCATCTGCTTTGCTAACGTCTGTGTTTCTCAGCACGACCACAGTCTGCTGCACCTCGGCACAGTTGTCAATTTCATTCTGCTGCTGAGAAAATAATTGTGACGAGGGATCAAGAAGTTAACTCTTACTTAAGTCTCATCTTGAAATAAAAAGGCAACCCATTATTTCTGAAAGGTTGGTTGACATTTTGTGCACATGCTCGGCTGAAGAAGGGTTCTATTGTTGGCGTTACCAGATGATGATGGAGCATGGTAATATAATTTTGAAATTTCACGGCTTCCTTTACGGCTTCCGCTTTCGTCAACTGTTGCGAAGAGAAAGGGCGGTGGGCGTAGGGAATGATAGACAGGATACTGGCAGCGGAATGAGCTGGCAGGGGAGGTAGTTGAGGCAGGCACTATCACAATGTTTAGAAACCATTTAGACAGGTGCATGGATAGGACATCCATGGTTTAGAGGGTTATGGACCCAAGTTGCCCACACCGGACAGCATGTCCCATCTAAGTTAATATGTTCATGTTGGCCTTTATAACAAGAGGAATCGAATATAGGAGCAAAGGGGTCCTTCTGCAGTTGTACGGAGCCCTAATGAGACCACACCTGGACTATTGTGTGAAGTTTTGGTCCCCTCATTTGAGGAAGGACATTCTTGCTATTGAGGGAGTGCAGCGTAGGTTTACAAGGTTAATTCCCGGGATGGCAGGACTGTCATATGCTGAGAGAATGGAGCAGCTGGGCTTGTACACTCTGGAGCTTAGAAGGATGAGAGGGAATCTCATTGAAACTTGTAAGATTGTTAAGGGCTTGGACATGCTAGAGGCAGGAAACATGTTCTCGATGTTGGGGGAGTCCAGAACCAGGGGCCACAGAGTTTAAGAATAAGGAGTAAGCCATTTAGAACGGAGACGAGGAAACACTTTTTCTCACAGAGAGTGGTGAGTCTATGGAATTCTCGGCCTCAGAGGGTGGTGGAGGCAGGTTCTCTGGATGCTTTCAAGAGAGAGCTAGATAGGGCTCTTAAAAATAGCAGAGTCAGGGGATGTGGGGAGAAGGCAGGAACAGGGTACTGATTGGGGATGATCAGCCATGATCACATTGCATGGCGGTGCTGGCTCGAAGGTCTGAATGGCCTACTCCTACACCTATTGTCTATTGTCTATTCATAAGTGATAGGAGCAGAATTAGGCCAATTGGCCTATCAGGTCAATTCCACCATTCAATCATGGCTGATCTATGATGCAGGCAGGTGGGACTAGTATAGCTCGGTCTCTGGGGCTATGGGGAGAAGGTAGGACAATGGGGTTAGGGGGGAGAGATAGATCAACCTCCTCCTGGTGGAATAG
Source organism: Raja brachyura (assembly GCA_963514005.1). The sequence goes on along the minus strand of OY740806.1, from coordinate 33,993,971 downwards.
ACTTGACGGGCCAATTGGCCTAATTCTGACTCTACTTTTGAACATATGAACTTAGATGGGACATGTTGGCCGGTGTGGGCAAGTTGGGCCGGAGGGCCTGTTTCCATGCTGTATGACTTTAACTTTCTATGATACTATTTCATTTTCTCTTTCCCCAAGCCTCTCCACTCTACCCAATCGGACGCAGTGTCCCAAGTTTTGTTGACTAGCCATCCAGCACTTTGTGTCTTCGCTTGCAAACCGGCATCTGCAGTTCCCTGCTTCTCTCTCTGCTGGAGTAACTCAGCAAGAACATGGATAGGTGATGTTTCTGTTTGGGATCCTTCTTCAGACTCCAACACTTGGTGTTTTGCTCATGATTCCAGCATCTGCAGTTTCTTGCGTCAGTAGAGGGAGTGGATAGACTACATTGAGGGTGGCACGGTGGTAGAGTTGCTGCCTCATGGCGCCAGAGACCCGGTTTGATCCCGACTACCGGTGCAGTCTGTACTGAGTTTGTACGTTCTCCTCGTAACCGCGTGGATTTTCTCCAAGATCTTCGGTTTCCTCCCACACTCCAAGGATGTACAAGTTTGTAGGTTAATTGGCTTGAAATAATTGTAAATTGTCCCTAGTGCGTGTCGGATAGTGTTAATGTGCGGGGTTTGCTGGTTGGTGTGGACTCGGTGGGTCGAAGGGCTGTTTCCACACTGTATCTCTAAACTAAAGTGAACTAAATTTCAAGTCGGGACCCTCATTCAATACCCACCAAACAAGAAGGGTCTCGACCCCCTCAAAACATCACCCATTCCTTCTATCCAGAGATGCTGCCTGTTCCGTTGAGTTACTCCAGCATTTTGCATCTATCTTAGGCAAAAATAACATCTGGCATTATTTCCAGCTGCCAAGAAGTCCTTTGTTAATCATTGAGGATGGATATTCACATTTTCTTTGGTCCACTGCTGTTTCTGGCACTTCACTGTTCAAGATTGCTCCAGTCAATCCTTTTTTAAAATCTAAATGAATTACTTTATGTAGAAGGTGAAGTTTAACGTGAATAAATGTATTTTGGTAAAAAGAATAAGGAAATGCAATATAGAATAGAGGATAGGATACTGTTGTGAAATAATACTCAGATACTGTGCCGTGTGAGATTAATGGGGGCATGTGTGCAAACATCATCGCAAGAAGCAGGGCAGGTTGAGGAAGCGGTTAGTAAGGCGTGCAGGATTTTATCAATAGTGTCAGAAAATATAAAACAGGGAAGTCATGCTGAACCAGTTTCGAATGGAGTATTCAGCTTGATTCTGGTGATATCGGGAGCATATGAGTGTGTCAGAGGGGGACCAGAAATGATTCACCAAAATGATTCCTGGGATGCATGACTTGATTTGCCAGGGTCAGCAGACGCCTGTTTACGCAAAAGTGCTGGAGTAACTTAACGGCTCAGGCAGCATCTCTGGAGAACATGGATAGGTGGCATTTCAGGTCCAGGCCTTCCTGAATATATGTATATATGTTGGAAGGAACTGCAGATGCTGGTTTAAACCGAAGATAGACACAGAAATCTGGAGTAACTCAGCGGGACAGGCAGCATCTCTGGAGAGAAAGAATGGGTGATGTTTCGGATCTCGACCCGAAACGTCACCCATTCCTTCTCTCCAGAGATGCTGCCTGACCTGTTAAGTTACTCCAGCTTTTTTGAGTCTATATTTATATATGTTTATGTGTGTGTGGGTAGAGATGTGTGTGTGTGTATATGAGTGTATGGGTATATATACACCCATACACTCATATATGCACACACATATAAATATATACATATATACATTCAAATGCAGGTGCTACCCACTAAGGTATAGATTCTGGATCATTAGCTGTGGAAACGTTAGTGTTACTATTGAGAATATGGTAATAATGCCACACAGAATCTAAATGTGTTTTCCACAAAGTTCACAATCCCACGGTTAACCTCATAATGTTTGGCAATAGTTAACAAATCATTTGTTTCCTGAGCTAATTTCTACTTCTTTAGATTATTAGCATGACAGAAACGTTGACCGTGAAAATGTGCTGCTGGATCTGCAGCTGGATATCAAAGGCTTGTTTGAGCTTCCTACCTGCCTGCTGCTAAGAAACACTCTTTGAGATGCTGCCTTAAAACGACTGATCTTTCTATTCAATCATGGCTCTTTAAATATATACACTGCAAGGGAAAATAGATACGCGTTATAAATTTGGGAACACAAGGAACTCCTGGTGCTGGAATCTTGGCAGGACACAAAGTACCGGTAGTCTGCAGACGTGTCTCGACCCGAAACATCACCTATCCATGTCCTCCGGAGATGCTGCCTGACCCGCCGAGTTACACCAGCACTTTGTGTTCTGCTATAAATTTGGGTCTGGCTGGAGATATTATTTTATGTTTAATGGCTTTGTTCTTTTTCCGACTGGGTGGTTCTGATTTTCTGGTATCTAACTCCAACTGGTGACTTGAATTAAGATCACAAAGTCATCCAGCATGGAAACAGGCCCTTCAGCCCGACTTGCGCATGCTGACCAACATGCCCCTTCAACACTAGTCAATAGACAACAGAAAATAGGTGCAGGAGTAGGCCATTTGGCCCTTCGAGCCAGCACCGCCATTCAATGTGATCATGGCTGATCATCCACAATCAGTACCCCATTCCTGCTTTCTCTCCATATCCCCTGACTCCGCTATCCTTAAGAGCCCTATCTAGCACTGCCCATATCCCTCTAAGTGGTTCCTATCCATGTACCTGTCCAAACGCCTTTTAAATGTTGTTATTGTATCTGCCTCAACTACCTCCACTGGCAGCTCGTTCCGTATACCCAAGTTATCCCTCAGGTTCCGATTAACTCTCTCCCTTTTCACTTTGAACCTATAACCTCTCGTTCTTGATAACCCTGCTCTGGATGTGTGTCCATCCTGTCTATTCCCCTTGTGGTCTTGAACACCTCCACGAGATCACTTCTCATCCCCCTACACTGCAAGGAATAACTCCTAGCCTTTATGTTCTTCACATGTGGACCAATTATTGTTATTCATTTACAGGACGATATTCGTAGCAAGACTGGCACTGCGCTCATTTCCAGCTACTTCCCAGGTGGTCCCCAGTCAAACACACATGGCCGTGCGAGTCCAGAACTAAACATAGTTCAGACCAGGTAAGGGGAGCAGATTTCCTTCCTGACCTGAGTCAGGCGAACGGCAACAAACAGAGACGTCAGCAACGCCGCAGCTTAGCGCCAACCCAGAGCACGCACCCTTTTTAGTGCGGGCACCTACGGATGTCGAACCGGATGGCATCACCCTGTTGCAGGCTTCTGCTGCCTCAAACGGCAGAAGAAGAAGAGTAGTTGGGGCATGCAGTTGTATAGGGCTCTGGTGAGACCACATCTGGAGTATTGTGTACAGTTTTGGTCTCCTAATTTGAGGAAGGACATCCTTGTGATTGAGGCAGTGCAGCGTAGGTTCACGAGATTGATCCCAGGGATGGCGGGACTGCCATATGAGGAAAGATTGAAAAGACTAGGCTTGTATTCACTGGAGTTTAGAAGGATGAGGGGGGGTCTTATAGAAACATATAAAATTATGAAAGGACTGGACAAGCTAGATGCAGGAAAAATGTTCCCAATGTTGGGCGAGTCCAGAACCAGGGGCCACAGTCTTAGAATAAAGGGGAGGTCATTTAAGACTGAGGTGAGAAAAAATGTTTTCACCCAGAGAGTTGTGAATTTATGGACTTTCCTGCCACAGAGGGCAGTGGAGGCCAAATCACTGGTTGGTTATAGAGAGAGTTAGATACTCTAGGGGCTAGTGGAATCAAGGGATATGGGGAGAAGGCAGGCACGGGTTATTGATAGGGAACGATCAGCCATGATCACAATGAATGGCGGTGCTGGCTCGAAGGGCCGAACGGCCTCCTCCTGCACCTATTTTCTATGTTTCTATGTTTCTATGTTGGTCGGCATGGGCAAGTTGGAGCATTCTGTGACACTGTGACTCAATGACTAAGTGTTTAACCATCTCTGATGCTTTCTAACTAATTGTACATGATTTTTCATACCTTTGAAATCCAGATCAATGCAGCTTTTTCTTGGCACTTCTTTCAAAAGAATAATTCCATCTGCTTTTAAAATCCAGAAGTTAAATATCTTTTTCATTTTATTTTCTCAAAACAAATTCAGTGAAGTAACCCTTTGGTTGTGGATGATGTAGTGAATACGCGCATAATAGGGTTGAACAATATTGCAGTGAGTTGAAAGTTAATTTAAACTCCACGAACTTAGCACAATCACAATATTAACACTGGAGATCTCCTTTACAAACAGACCTATCTACCCACCCCATCCTGTCGCCATTCCGTCCAAGCATCCAGTGAACAGTGGCATTAACAGTGTGTACAGTGAGTAATGTAGAGGCTGGGCTTATCAACGCATACTTCCCACAGCATACAGAAGGCCATTCAGCTGATCAAATCTATGTGTAGGTAGGAACTGCAGATGCTGGTTTGCACTGAAGATAGACACAAAAAGCTGGAGTAACTCAGCGGGACATGCAGCTTCTCTGGATAGAAGGAAAGGGTGATGTTTCAGGTCGAGACCCTTCCTCAGGTCTGAAACAGAGTCTCGACCCGAAACATCATCCATTCCTTCTCTCCAGGGATGCTGCCTATCCCGCCGAGTTACTCCAGTATTTTGTGTCTATCATCAAATCCTTGCCTTTTACACACCAATCCCATCACATCCAGCGACCATGTTGTCCTGCAACCTGTTTTATTCCACGTGCCCATCCATATATCACCCACCTACACTGGAGATCATTCACAGCGGCCGACCCATCTACCAGCAACTTTGGGGTTTGGAAGCAAACAGTCGCACCCAGTCCCCATCCAGTCACAGGGAAAGTGTGCAAACTCCACACGGATAGCACCACAGCTCAAAATAGATCCCAGCTCACTGGAATTGCTTGGCATCTGCACTACCTGCTGCTCTACTATGACATCCATTTGGAGTCTGGAGCCTGAAAATAAACAGCGCTGAAGCTCAGAGGATTAGACCGCATCTACGGAGGGAGAAACACAGATGGCATTTGAGGTGAATCACCTTCTATTTTGATGCTTGCCAGCATGAAACGCTCGCACTATTCCCTCCCTCCACAGATGGTGGAGAGAGGGAATAGTCACGGTGGCCCAGCGGTAGAGTTGCTGCCTTACAGCAAAATGCAGCTCCGGAGACCCAGGTTCGATCCTGACTACGGGTGCTGTCTGTATGGAGTTTGTACGTTTTCCCCGTGACCTGCGTGGGTTTTCACCGAGATCTCCTCAGTTTCCTCCCAAACTCCAGACGTACAGGTTTGTAGATTAATTGGCTTGATTTAAAAAAAATTAAATTGTCCAAGTTGGCGATATGCAGAGTACGGCCCTGCCGACTACAAAATTCAGAAGGTTCAGAAGGTCCAATGACCCTCTGCAACTTCAGCAATCGCCATCTTTTATTTCAGACTGTCAGCAGCTGCAGTGACTCTGCACATGGGAATCCAATATTCCAGCACGGCAGCTGGGAAACTTAAGTTTTGTTAGAGTAATTGAATAAATTAAAATAAAAATAATTCAGCATCCGTAACGCTGACAATGAAACGACTAGATTGTTGTAAAGATCCGTCTGGTTAATTAACATTCTTCAGGGATGGGAATCTAGTTGCCTTGTACATTACTCTGGTTTATATGTGGTGATGTCGAGCCTTTGCCACCCACTGAACAGTCCCAAACGAACATAGAGTTTGAAAGGCAATTATGGATGAGTAATAAATGCTGGGTGTTTTTGCCAAACCCACACCCCACAGCCTACAATCTGTGAACACATTTTTAAAAGCATGTTGCGAACAGCACAGCAACCTACAATTTGTTCCCACGTTGTCAGAATTTGTGGAAGTTTACAACAGAGGAACATTGATCAGCCCAATTGTATCTAAAATTCTAACAAAATGCCGTTCCCCTGTCCACTGCCTGCATCCCATTCATTTATTTCCCTAGTTTTTAAGTTATAAAAGTTGTTGTTATTTTAGTTATCATAAGAGATAGAATAGAATTAGGCCATTCGGCCCATCAAGTCTACTCCGCCATTCATTCATGGCTGATCTATCTCTTCCTCCTAACCCCATTCTCCTGCCTTCTCCCCATAACCTCTGACATCCATACTAATCAATAATCTATTTATCTATATTAGATGCACAGAGTCTTTTACCCAGAGTAGGGGAATCGAGGACCAAAGGGCATAGGTTCAAGGTGAAAGGGAAAAGATTTAATAGGATTCCGAGGGGTAACATTTTCGCACAAAGGGTGGTTGGCGTATGGAACAAGCTGCCCGAGGAAGTAGTTGACTCTGTGGCAATCCCATTGTTTAAGAAACAGTTGGACAAGTACATGGATAGGACAAGATTGTGCAGGAAGATTGTTCCCGATGTTGGGAAGGTCCAGGACAAGGGGTCACAGCTTAAGGATAAGGGGGAAATCCTTTAGGACCAAGATGAGAAGGACTTTTTTCACACAGAGAGTGGTGGGTCTCTGGAACTCTCTGTCACAGAGGCTAGTTGAGGCCAGTTCATTGGCTATATGTAAGAGGGAGTTAGACGTGGCCCTTGTGGCTAAGGGGATCAGAGGGTATGGAGAGAAGGCAGGTACGGGATACTGAGTTGGATGATCAGCCATGATCATATTGAATGGCGGTGCAGGCTCGAAAGGCCGAATGGCCTACACCTGCACCTAATTTCTATGTTTCTATGTTTCTATGACAAGTTTGGAGGGTTATGGACCAAGCGCAGGCAAGTGGGACTAAGGTAGATGGGACATTGTTGGCCGGTGTGGGCAGGTTGGGCCAGAGGGCCTGTTTCCACACTGTATCACTCTATGACTATGACTCGATGACTCTGCCTTAAATATATCCACTAACTTCGCCTCCACAGCCCTCTGTGGCAAAGAATTCCACAGATTCACCACCCTCTGAGTAAAGAGTTATAAAAGTTAGATGTGCAAGTTGATAAAGGGTTTTGATAAAGTAGAGAGAAATAAGTTATTGCATTAGTTTAGTTAGTTCATTATTATAATGTGTACCAAGGTACAGTGAAACGCATCTGTTTCCGTGATCTCCAGTCAAGAAAAATCAATTTATCCACAGTGCACATGTAATGGATAAAGGGGGTAACAGTTAGTGCACAGAAATAACATTGAAATCTGATGAAGTCTGATTAAAGGTCTCCAATGCGGTAGACGGGAGGTCTGGACCGCACTCCAGCTGATGAGAGGGCTGTTCCGTTGCCTGATAATAGCTGGGAAGAAACTACCTGAGTCTGAGCCAACAAACCTCTGTACCTCCTGCCCGATGGAAGCGGGAATGATCCTGTGAGAATGCCCTGCCGAGACTGGTCCTTGATTATATTGGTGGCCTTACCAAAGCAGGGTGAAGTGTAGATGGAGTCAATGGAAGGGAGGTTGGTTGGTGTGATGGTCTGGGCTACGACCACAACTTTCTCAAATTTCTTGCGGGTCGTGGATGGAGCTGCTCCCAAACTGTGCTGTGATCCATCACGATAAGATGCTTTCCACGGCGCACCTGTAGACGTTGGTGAGAATTGTTGGGGACATACCGAACTTCCGAAGCCTTCTAAGGAAGCAGAGGCATTGGTGAGCTTTCTTGGCCACAGCTTTGATGTGGCTGTTCCAGGCCAAATTGCCGGTGATATTTACACCTCGGAAGTTGAAGCTTTCAGCCATCTCACCTCTGGCGCACTAATGTCGACTGCGGCGAGTGCAATGTCCTCACACAGCAGTCATTAAGCCGGGGTCATAGATTCAAATTTATTGCCAAAGATCTGGAAATGAAGAGAACTTCACTTATTAAGTTCTAAAAGCCCTGTCCCACGGTACGAGTTCATTCCTCTCCCCGAGTTTGCCCTGATTCGAACTCGGAGATTTACGGTAATGGCCACTCGTCGGCACTCGGGGCTCTCGTGGACATTTTTCATCATGTTGAAAAATCTTCATGAGTCTTCCCGTGCTTACCTGCCGTTAGCGAGTCTTCCCGAGTACCTGCCGTTAGCGTTACGAGCGGTTAAGAGACGTCCCCGAGCTCCAACGTACACGCTACGTTCATTTTCCGTGCTTACCACAAGTTTGATTTTTTTTTTACTTGGGAGAGCTCTTGGAATGAACTCGTACCGTGGGACAGGGCTTTAACTTTAGGAATTAGATGAGTTACAGGTAAAAATCAGGGGTGAAAATCTCCCGATCGCTCTCTGATGAAGGAGCAGTGCAGATAGGTACCAGATGGCTGGCAATTGACAATGCTGTAAAACTCTAAATGACTAGGTAGCCTCTTTCTGTGCTTTAAGTACCTATAAATAATGCAGGCTTGGCGATCGCCCAACACCTCCGCTCAGTTCACAATAACCAACCTGATCTCCCTTTGGCTCAGCACTTCAACTCCCCCTCCCATTCCAAATCCGACCTTTTTGTCCTGGGACTCCGCCATTGCCAGAGTGAGGTCCTGCTCAAATTGGAGGAACAGCACCTTATATTTTGCTCGGGCAGTTTACACCCCAGCGGTATGAACATTGACTTCTCCAATTTCAGGTAGTCCCTGCCTTCTCCTCCCCTTCCCCCCCCATTCCCAGCTCTCCCACAGCCTACTGTCTCCGCCTCTTCCTTTCTTCTTCCTGCCCCCCCCCCCCGACATCAACCTGACGAAGGGTCTTGACCATAGATGCTGCCTCACCCGCTGAGTTTCTCCAGCATTTTTGTCTACCTTCGATTTTTCCAGCATCTGCAGTTCTTTCTTAAACAGGTAGCCACTATAAATAATGCAACGAACTATATACCCCTTGTCTGTATTTGACCAGTCAGCCTTGGAGAAGATTTGTAAGATTGTTTCAATTAGACTCCATATTCATAAACTGGAAGTGTCATTGATTGAAGATAAACGCAAAATGGTGGAGGTCAGGCAGCATCTTGGGAGAAAAGGGATAGGGGACGTTTTGGGTTGAGATCCGACTGAGAGTCAAGAGAGAGGACAACGAGGTATAAAAAAAGGTACAAAAACAGGTTCCCCATTAACCTCAGCTGGTTATACAGCACGGGTTCTTACCATTACACAAGAACGTTTTTAATTTCAAAATTATCCTTTATTCATAAAACATATAGACAGGAAATACAATGCAACCAGTCTATGTCTGTCCTTACATTCATAGTGCCATCACATCGGGTGCTGTCTGTACGGAGTTTGTACGTTCTCCCTGTGACAGTGTGGGTTTTCTCCAAGATCTTCGGTGTCCTCCCACACCCCAAAGAGGTACAGCAGGTTTGTAGGTTCACTGGCTTGGCGTATGTGTAAATTGTCCCCAGTGTGTGTAGGATAGTGTTGTAAGGCCTGTCCCACACAGGCGACTGCCAGGGACTAGTTTTAATGGAATTCACCTATGACAACTGGCGTCAACCTACGGCAGCAGAAATTGTCGCCACAGTCGCCTGTAGTCATCCAAAATATCGCCTAAAAGGCCTGTCCCACTTACGCGACCTTTTCGGCGACTGCTGGCACCTGTAATAGTTCGCCGAAAAATTTCAACATGTTGAAAATTCAGCGGCGACCAGAAAGACGCTACGCCTCTTTGGAGACCTCTCACAACCATAGGAGTCCTCTCACAACCATAGGAGACCATACAGCCTGTATGGTCGAGACAGGTCTCCTATGGTCGTGAGAGGTCTCCAAAGAGTTGTAGCGTCTATCTGGTCGCCGCTGAATTTTCAACATGGTTGGCATGGACTTGTTGGGCCAAAGGGCCTGTTTCCTCGCTGTATCTCTAAAGGAACGAAACTAAATCAAGACATTCATTCTGCCGCCAATTCTATTTACAATGCATCAAAATCACTGAGCCTGAAGAAGGGTTGCCATCCGGAACATCATCTATCCATGTCCTCCAGGGATGCTGCCTGAACTGATGAGCATTTTATGTCTTCCTGCATCAAAATCTCTCCTCTTTCCACAATGTACCAACACAAGTGTTAGACGGGGTCCAATTCCTCAGTGTCTGGTGGCGGCAGAACCCCAGATGGTGGTCAAGAAACTGCAGCGGCTGCAGCGAGCTCCGATGCATCCCTCGGCACGTACACCCGCAACCTGCTGCCTGCCGCGTGGCACATGCACAGTCGGACATCTCAATGCATGGCAAGACCCACTGAAGTGAAGTACTGCAATACAGCTTTGACAAAAATCGTATGTCCATGGATGTGACCTGTGTGTGTGGAACTGGACTGGAAATGGTTCTAGCATCGATAATGGGGAAAGAAGAACTCTGTGTCGCAGCCATCCTGTTCGCACACGCAACAGTGCAGCACAGGAACAGGCCCTTTGGCTCACAACACTTGTGTCCAACATGACGTCAAGTTAAATGAATCTCATCTGCCTGTACATGATCCATATTCCTCAATTGCCAGCACTTCCGTGTGTGTCTATCTAAATGCCTTTTAAACACCACTATCGTATCTGCCTCCACCACCACCCCTGGCAAAAAATTGCCCCGGACATCTCCATTAGACGTTGCCCCACTCACCCTCTAGCATTGTTCAAAAGAGGTTCTGACAGCCTACCCCAGGGGTGGGGAACCTGCGGCCTTCTAGGCCATTAAGTGCGGCCTTTTGAATGAATCCAAATTTTGTCCAACAAATCCTTTTATTTTTATTAATATGTTTTTGTTCGTCTTTTATTATTTTTATTTTAATCTTAAAATGAGCGTATTTAAAATACCAAAGAGTAGAAGAAGATTCAACGAAATAACCCTCCCCGACTGACGGCCACAATTGAAACATTAGTAAGTCATGAGGGCTATTTTAACAAAATAATGTACATTCTAGTTGAAGTTTCTTGGATGCGGCCTTATTAGATTACAGCTAACTTGATGCAGCATTCCAACATGAAAAGGTTCCCCTGGAACTACCCTGTCTCTGCCTCTCATGATTTTATATACTTCTTTCCAGATTGTCTCATAAGACATTGAAATACTATGAGACGTTGAAATGGAGGATATGAGGCAAGCACCTTGCAAAAAGCCCTGAAAAGCAACGACCTCTTGATCCGCGGTGGCCAAGATAGTGTCATTGTGTGCGTGCCTCACATATGTACCGCAATCTCGTCCAGGTTTTTCTTTTGTGTTGCTGTTTGTTTTCATTCTATGCAGGAGTACAGCGTGGCAGAGGGTTAGTCAGTTGTGCAGAAAGCAATTCTGGTCTCATTACAATCCTCGGCAGAACTTGAGGTGAAACATTGTTAGCCTCTTGAATCTGCTAACAGATTTGAAATGCCACTTTGTTCATGGCAGCTTTATATGATTTGTGTTGGTCTTTGAAGTTCAGCCGGTGGCATCACTTTCAAACAGTGGATTATCAATACGTTGATTTAGCGATCAGCTATCCTTCAAGGAATGTCGTCGTAGTCCCACTTTGGTTCCACGCTGATTAATGTTGGCGGTGATTGCTTTCTCAATCGCACGAGCCACATCATGAATGAAGGGTTCGAGGCATTCACATAATACATTCCATTCAAAGGACCAGGTCCATACATGCAGGCTTGATATTGCAAATCCAACTGTTTTATCATCTTGCTAAAACAAAACCTTCAAGTCGTTAATCATCAAGCAGAAACTTTAGAAAGCTGCTATTGAATTAGCATGCCATGGACCTGCATTGAATGCCATGGACAGTGGCGCAGCGGTAGAGTTGCTGCCTTGCAGCGAATGCAGCGCTGGAGACCCGGGTTTGATCCCGACTACGGGTGCTGTCTGTACGGAGTTTGTACGTTCTCCCCATGACCTGCGTGGGTTTTCTCCGAGATCTTCGGTTTCCTCCCACACTCCAAAGACGTGCAGATTTGTAGGTTAATTGGCTTGGAATAAATGTAAAAATTGTCCCTAGTGGGTGTAGGATAGTGTTAATGTGCGGGGATCGCTGGTCGGCACGGATCCGATGGGCCAAAGGGCCCGTTTCCACACTGTATCTCTGAACTAAACTGAACTAAAGTGTGGAGCAGGACCTGATGTGATTGCACAACCCACTGAGTTAGTCACATTATAATGAGGGATGTGTCAGGCATAAGATCCTGGTGCTCCCACTAGTTTCACTGTCCTCCTGAATACATGTTACTGATTGTACGCCTCGTTGTCACCTTCTCCTGAGCTAGCAATGAACCATTCTACATTTTCCTTGAGCATTGTTCCCTTTGATCTGCCATTTTCACACCTCACTCTTCCCTATCTCTAAATCTCGCCCTACCCGGACTCTCGGTTTGAAGAAAGGTCTCGACCCAAAACATCCTTCTGCAGTTGTACAGAGCCCCAGTGAGACCACACCTGGAGTATTGTGTGCAGTTTTGGTCCCCTAATTTGAGGAAGGACATTCTTGCTATTGAGGGAGTGCAGCGTAGGTTTACAAGGTTAATCCCCGGGATGGCGGGACTGTCATATGCTGGGAGAATGGAGCAGCTTGGCTTGTACACTCTGGAGTTTAGAAGGATGAGAGGGCATCTCATTGAAACATATAAGATTGTTAAGGGCTTGGACACACTAGAGGCAGGAAACATGTTCCCGATGTTGCGGGAGTCCAGAACCAGGGGCCACAGTTTAAGAATAAGGAGTAAGCCATTTAGAACGGAGATGAGGAAACACTTTTTCTCACAGAGAGTTGTGAGTCTGTGGAATTCTCTGCCTCAGAGGGCGGTGGAGGCAGGTTCTCTGGATGCTTTCAAGAGAGAGCTAGATAGGGAACTTAAAAATAGCGGAGTCAGGGGATATGGGGAGGGCAGGAACGGGGTAATGATTGGGGATGATCAGCCATATTGAATGTCGGTGCTGGCTCGAAGGGCCGAATGGCCTACTCCTGTACTTATTGTCTATTGTCTATAGTCACCCATTCCTTCTGTCCTGAGATGCTGCCTGTCCCGTTGAGTTACTCCAGCATTTTGCGTCTATCTTCGGTGTAAACCAGCATCTGCAGTTCCTTCCGACACATAGGATCCTTTGCTCCAGGTGCCAGGGCCACAGTCTTGCATCACCCACAGTAAAGTGCTAAGGCATGGAAGGAATACTGATGCGATCAATTCTCTGAGCATTTCTCGTACAGCATATTGAAGAGGAAAATTGCCAGAGGCCAGGCAACAAAATGTTTTTTTTTCTCGCCCTCAACAACCTTTGCAAAACCATGGAGAAAGGATCTGGACGCAAGCCAATTAAATATTTTTATTCAGTTACTGTCACATAACAATGTGGTGAAATCATTTGGGGGATTTCGTTTTGTCAATCTTGCAGGTAGAATTTTTTTAATCAAATGTCAGCATCTACCTTTGAAAGTGCCAATGTAAACCGAAGCTGGGGGATTGGGAGAATCCCATGGACTTTAGAAGAGATTACCAACACGGGAACATCGAGGTGGACAGTCAGCCTATTCTGGCAATCACTGATTTTATGGAACAAGCTGACGTACATGTGACAATAAACTAAATGAAAGTGAATTAAATAAACTAAACTAGTTGAGACAGATACTTCAACATTAAAAGACATTTGGATGGGAAAGGAATGTTGAGGGATGTGGGCAAGTGGGACTAGTGTAGATGGGGCATGTGGGTTGGCGTGGGCAAGTTGGGCCGAAAGGCCTGTTTCCATGCTGTGTGATTCTATGACATTGAGACACTGATGCTGGGGGGTCCTGAATAGCTGTATCACAGTATGATATGGCAACTGCTCTGTCTCCAACCGGAAAGCACTGCAGAGAGTGGTGAAAACTGCCCAACGCATCACCGGTTCCTCACTCCCCTCCATTGAGTCTGTCCATAGCAAGCGATGTCTGCAAAGGGCACGCAGCATCGTCAAGGACTGCTCTCACCCCAACCACAGACTGTTTACCCTCCTCCCATCTGGGAGGCACTGCAGGTCTCTCCGTTGCCGGACCGGCAGGTTCAGGAACAGCTTCTTCCCTGCGGCTTTTACCCAACTTAACTCAGCACCTTGGTGACTGCTATTCGCCCCCCCCCCCCCCCCCGGACACTCATTCCCCCAGTGACTGATCTCCCCCCCCCCCCCCCCCCCGAAAATTGCACGACTGCTACTGCATATACATATATATATTTACTGTTCCATTATTCTGTGTTCACACTTCTGGGTGAGATGCTAACTGCATTTTGTTGCCTCTGTCCTTGTACACTGCACAATGACAAAATAGTTTGAATCTGAATCTGTATCTGGGCTGTCCTGGCGTGGCGATGCTGTTGGTGTCCTCCACCGCAGCTCTCCATGCCACCGCAGGCCGCGTCTGATCTACGTGCTTGAGACTCAGTGGATCCCCCAGCGGTGTCCGGTCCACACCGTCCCCGGTTGTTTCGAGACCTCCACCAGTCCACTTTGCCAACACCACGACGTGTGGGTACAACATCTCCTCGCCTCCCACCGCCAGCCTAGGAACCCCACAGAGCACCTCCGAGTACGGGGAGGTGACGCTCCAGTCCGCACACGATACGATACAATAGACCTTTATTTATCCCAGGAGGGAAATTGATCTGCCAACAGTCATAAAACGCAAGATACATGAAACATGGAATTAAAGTGACGAGTGGAAAGGATTGGGGATGTGCAAAGATTTGGGGTGCGGTGGCGAGGGGAGTCAGTCTACCCCATGACAGAAGGGGGAGTAGTTGTACAGTTTTATTGCCACAGGGAAGAAGAATCTCCTGTAACGTTCTGTGCTGCATCTTGGCGGAACCAATCTGTTCTGAAGGTGCTCCTCAGGTTGACCAGTGTGTCACGGAGGGGGTGAGCTGTAGTGTCCAGGACGCTCCACAGTTTGAGGGGCATCTTCCCCTCCAAGACCACCGGCACCGATCCTTGCCTTCGTCCGCCGCCATCTTGAAATCGACCCTTTGTCCAGCGCCCACCGCTGTTGACGACACCCTCCAACATCCTCATTGGTTCCCGGTCTTTGGGGGTCGTGCAGGAGATGAGCCGGGCCTGCTGCCGGCGCCTTGGCTCACCAGGGCATTCTAGCGCTGCGTGGCTCACCAGGACCTCGTTCTGAGGAGTGTGTGCCCAGTGCTCCAGATGGAAAGACCAGCATCCCGCTAGTCTCTATCGGTATTTTAATGATCCATGTACTGGGAGTCTAAAACCCATTGCTGTTTGACCATTTGGAAGGTATTCTTTTCTAACCCTGATGGATCCAAAACTGCACAATATTATATCTTGTGTCACACTGAAAACCCAAAACAATTTTTGAAGGTCTTACACCGAAGTAACGGAAACGCTGTCAGAGGATTTGCTTTGTTATAAAAGCCTGGCAAATGTCCTCTCAAAATATTGTCATATATTCCTTTCATGTCAAGTCCAATTCTATTAAACACATATTGGATGAAATAATAAAAGATCAGGAATGATAGTGCTGAAAATCGAGTTATGAGATTTTTATTTCTGAAGGATTTCTTTGCTTCTTATATTTATTCCTCGTATCACCTCGCCTTATTCATCTCCAGGTCCATCTGTGGTTATTCAATGCTTTTCATCGTTATCATTTTTTCTCTCCTCTGTATCACATTTCTTCCTCTTTCACCCCCCTGCTCGCCTTTGTATGTCAAATCGTGTATCACCTCTAACTTTACTCTTTAATTTGTGGAAGATATTTCCACATTTCTACCATTCGCTGTGAGTAATTGTACAGTCTGCTGTACAGAGCCCTAGTGAGACCACACCTGGAGTATTGTGTGCAGTTTTGGCCCACTAATTTGAGGAAGGACATTCTTGCCATTGAGGAAGTGCAGCTTAGGTTTACAAGGTTAATTCTGGTTCTGGACTCCCCCAACATCGGGAACATGTTTCCTGCCTCTAGCGTGTCTAAACCCTTAACAATCTTATATGTTTCAATGAGATCCCCTCTCATCCTTCTAAATGGAGGTTGTAGTGTTTAATAGCCTGATGGCTGTAGGGGAGAAGCTGTTCCTGAACCTGGACGTTACAGTTTTCAGGCTCCTGTACTTTCTTCCCAAAGGCAGGAGTTGAATGAGTGCGTGGCCAGGATGGCGTGGATCTCTGACGATGCTGACTGACCTTTTGAGGCAGCGACTCCTGTAGATCCCTCTGATGGTGGGAAGGTCAGTACCCAGTGATGGACGGGGCAGTTGTCGAGCCAGGCCATGATGCAACCCGTTAATATGTTCTCCACTATACACCTGTCGAAGTTCAAGAGAGTCCTCTCTGATGTAGCGAATCTCCACAATCTTCTTCAGAAATAGAGGCGTTGATGTTTTTTTTTATGGATACAGCACGGAAACAGGTCCATCGAGTCCAGCGACCAGCGATCCCCGCAATTTAACACAAACGCACACACACACAAGGGACAATTTACACTTATGCCAAGTATACAAACCCAAGCCTATTAATCTACAAACCTGTACGTCTTTGGAGTGTGGGAGGAAACCGAAGATCTTGGAGAAAACTTGGCATCATGTTGGGCACAAGCGTTGTGAGCCAAAGGGCCTGTGCCTGTGCTGTAAAGTTCAATGTTCTAACACGAAGGCTGCAAAAGAGAACGGGGAGAACGTGCAAACTCCGTACCGAGAGTCAGGATTGAACCCGAGTCTCCAGCGCTGCAAGCGCTTCATGGCAGCAACTCAACCGCTGCACCACCGTTTCTTTATAATTGCCTCAGCCTGCTGGGTCACTGGGAATGGGAATCGCACTGCTTGCTCTAATCTATGCATGACTCCAGTCCCCAAACTATGGACAAGAAATATCACCTTCATTAAAATAAACTGTTTCAGGGCACCATAGTGGCACAGGTAATAGATCTGCTTCCACTCAGCTCCAAATATCTAGGTTACATTATGACCTCTAATATTCACTGCATCGAGCTTGAACGCTCCCCCTGTGACAGTGCAGCTGTGCTTGTAGGTGCTTCAATTCCCTGCCACCTCCCAAATAGCTTACAGGTTGTTAGATTCGTTGAATATTATAAATTGTCCTTCGTGTGAGTGGTAAAATCTGAGGGATATTGATGGGAATGTCGGGAAAATAAAATGCAGGATTACGGCAGAGAAAGACAAAAAATGCTGCATTAACCGAGGCAGTATCCCTGGAGAACTTGCATGGGTAATGTTTCAGATCGGGAAATCTCAAGAATATCTTCAAGAAATTCCTCCATCATCTCCTTTGTAAAGGTACATCCTTTTATTCTGAGGCTGTTCCCTCTGATCCTTGATTAGATCCTTCACTACTGGAAACATCCCCTTGAAACACAGGCGACCACGAGGTGACTCCTGTATGGTCGTGAGTAGTCGCCCAAAGAGTCGTACCTTTTTCTGGTCGCTGGTGGGTTTTCAACATGTTGAAAATGTTCGGCCACCTGCTGCGACTATGCGGGTGCCGGCAAGTCGCCGAAAACATCGCGTAAGTTGGACAGGCCCTTTAGAGTCTCTAAGAATTGCAGAAAGGTTGGAGCAGGCAGCAATGGAAAAGAGGTCCTCGTATGTGGCAGAACTCGAAAAGAACCATGTGTGTCGGAAAGAACTGCACAGATGCTGGTTTAAACCGAAGATAAACACAAACTGCTGGAGTAACTCAGCGGGACAGGCAGCGTCTCTGGAAAGAAGGAATGGGTGACATTTTGGATCAAGTCTGAAGAAAGGTCCTGACACGAAACATCACCCATTCCTTCTCTCCAGAGAAGCTGCCTGTCCCACTGAGTTACCCCCAGCATTTTGTGTCTATCTTCAGTGTAAACCAGCATCTGCAGTTCCTTCCTACACTGAAACATAGAAACATAGAAATTAGGTGCAGGAGTAGGCCATTCGGCCCTTCGAGCCTGCACCGCCATTCAATATGATCATGGCTGATCATCCAACTCAGTATCCCGCACCTGCCTTCTCTCCATACCCTCTGATCCCCTTAGCCACAAGGGCCACATCTAACTCCCTCTCAAATATAGCCAATGAACTGGCCTCAACTACCCTCTGTGGCAGAGAGTTCCAGAGACTGCTCAGATTTGCTTCCTGATCTGAAATAATTCAACATTTTCTGTGTTTAACATCTGGTGTCCTCATTGTCTTGCTCTTTATTTAATAAACTAGAATATAAGCTGGACCTAAACAATTGTGTTGCATTAGAAGTACCTATGACACCGAGCAAGCATGTAAAAAGCGATGCAAGTATGTTTTATTTTAATATTCAATCGGTTTCACAATATAAGATAATTTTATGGACAAAAACTGTTATTGCATCTTTTTTGTGCCCCTTACCTCGCACAAACACTTTAATATAGAACGCTTATCACATCTGTAATTCCATTCACTGTTCAGAGATGATCACATTCTACGGATGGCTGGGAGACCTACAGCCCTAGACAGTTAACAGTATTATAAGAGCTTGATTTATGTGCACGGAACATAATTAACGGCTTAGCAAAATTACACATCATGAAAGACCTGCACATTGGATATCTGACACCATAATGCACTAGGAACGGTAAAGAAACAAGCATCTGATCATGGTTTACATCAGGCGATGCTTTGGTTCGAGGTGACATCATTAGCGCGGCAGACATACTAATGATGCTGCGACTTCACCAGCGATTGCAGGAGTTAAGAGCGCAATAATTCAGTTTATCTGCCGGTGCATGTTTCTGAACTTTGCAATGAGGTCCCCCGGTAATTGTACGAAGTCAAGGGGAAAGGTAACCCTTTGGCATTTCAGAAGATGCTTGAGAACTGACCTAGATCGTTATGCTGCTTTGTAATGTAAAATGGATTGGTCTACGAACGAGAACATTTGCAGCTCTCTGCGTCGCTCGCAGTGTAGAAGCACACTCAATTGTCAAGCTGGAAAGGGTACAGAGAAGATTTACGAGGATGTTGCCAGGACTAGATGGTCTGAGCTATAAGGAGAGGCTGAGGAGGCTGGGACTCTCTTCCTTGGAGCGCAGGAGGATGAGGGGTGATCTTATAGAGATGTATAAATAAAATCATGAGAGGAATAGATTGGGTAGATCCACAGAGACTTTAGTCCAGGGTAGGGGAATCGAGGACCAGAGGACATAGGTTTACGGTGAAGGGAAAAGTTGTAATAGGAATCTGAGGGGTAACTTTTTCACACTAAGGGTGGTGGGTGTATGGAACAAGAGGAGGTAGTTGAGGCTGGGACTATCCCATTTAAGAAACAGTTAGACAGGTACATGGATAGGACAGGTTTGGAGGGATAGGGACCAAATGCGGGCAGGTGGGACTAGTGTAGGTGGGGCATGTTGGCCGGTGTGGGCACGTTGGGCCGAAGTGCCACACTATATCACTCTATGACTCTATTTCCCTGTTAGCTGGGACTTTGTGTTGTATTGTGAGTGAGGATATGAGCAGGAATCTCTTCAACTGTGTCACTGTGGGGAATAATGTTTGCTTGTTTACCAATATTATTTCTTGACAGCGTTATGAGTTGTGTTGAGTTTAGTTTATTCTCACGTGTACCCCGGCGCAGTGAAGAGCTGTTGTTACGTGCTAACCAGTCAGCAGAAAGACAATACACAATTACATTCGAGCCGTCCGCTGTGCACAGATACATGATGAAGGAAATAACGTTTCGTGCAAGATGAAGTCAATTAAGTCCGATTAAAGATAGTCCAAGGGTCTCACGTTGCAGCGGCCCCTACAGCCTGTCTGTCTTTTTTTTTGTCTAGTTAAATGTAGTTGTTCGTGTTTTTTGTATTGTCGCTAATTGTGTGTATGTGGGGGGGGGGGGGGGGGGGGAAACTTTTAAATCTCTTCCCTGCACGGGTGACCCGACTTTTTCCCTGTTGGGTCTCCGTTGTCGTTGGGGCCTAGTATTGTGGAGCGGCCTCCGACCGGGACGACCTGGGGGCTCCAGTCACTGAGCCTGCGGAGCTGCGGACTCACCGTCGTGGGGCTGGCCGGCCTCGGAGCGTGGTTAGCGGTGGTGGCTCGCTGCTGCGGCCCGACTCCGGAGCTCCAGCGCCAGCTCCAGCTGCAGATTACTGCCCGTGGACTGTCGGGATATCAGGAGCTCGTGGGTCCGGGTGGGAGACCGCTCTCCGGAGCTCCGCAACGCAGCTTCTCCAGCCCGTGTCGCGTAGTTGGAATGACCCAGAGCGGGGCCGTACATCACCCGGCGTGGTTTTCATGGCCGCGGGACATTCTAGCGCTCGCCGGGGGTTCCAACGTTGTGACTTTGGGCCTAGAGCGGGGCCGTACATCGCCCGGCGCGGCCTCAATGGCCGTGGGACTTAACACCGCCCGCCTGGGGCTTCGACCTCAGGAGAGAAATGGTGCAGGGGAGAGAGAAGACTTTGCCTTCCATCACAGTGAGGAGTTGATTCACTGTGATGGATGTTTGTGTGATATGAATTTTTTATGAAGTGTTCTGTTTGTATGGCTTGTAGAAACGGAGTTTTGTTCGAGCCTCTCTGAGGTTCGAATGACAAGTAATAAAATCAAATCAAATCAAATCAATGAGGTAGATAGTAGTCCAGGACCGCTCTCTAGTTGTGATGGGATGGTTCAGTTGCCTGATAACAGCTGGGAAGAAACTGTCCCTGAATCTGGAGCTAGTCAACATCAAATCAGCACTGAGATTGAAAAGCTATGAAATACTATTCTGGAATCTAATGTATGGATAACGTGAGATAGGGCAGGTAGTAAATGGAATGTACGGAAGAAATGGATGAACTTAGAAACCTCTCTGCACTTGAAGGATTTCGTGTTTCACCTCAAGTTTAGTTTGGTTTAGAGTTGCAGGAAACAGGCCCTTCCGATTCCGCGCCGACCAGCAAACCCGGTACACTATCCTACACACACTAGGGACAATTTACATTTATACCAAGCCAATTAAACCTGTACGACTTTGGAGTGTGAGAGGAAACCGGGCATCCCAGAGAAAACCCGCGCAGGTCACGGGGAGAACATGCAAACTATGTACAGACAGCACCCGCAGTCAGGATCGAACCCGGATCTCTGGCGCTGTGAGGCAGCGACTCCACCGCTGCGCCAACTGTTTTGTAAATCCTTTGAAGGTAATTGGTTTCCATGATCAGTCAACATCATCGTTGAATCATGAAATCTCAGAATCTTCTAAACAGAATTACACGGGCTTTGTCTTCTCTTTGTCCTGCTATTCCAATGTTGTCCTACTAATTGCTGCAATATCCACAGGCATTAACTACAGGCGGCCTTACTGATGGAGGAAGAGAAATATGAGAATATGTTACAATGGGGTATTTCTCTCAAATTGTTCATCAATAGACAGACACTTGCCATGGCTCAGCAGAACAACATATTTTTACGTTGGACTAGGACATCAGAGAAATGTTAAAAAATAGACACAAAATCCTGGAGTTACCTGGCAGGTTAGGCAGCATCTCTGGAGAGAAGGAACAGGTGATGGTTTTTTATTTATGATAACTTTATTTCGAACGATTAAAAAAAGAGTAGAAAAGAAAAGATGAAAATGAATAAATGAAAGTAAAATTATATATATACATATATATATACATAAATACATACACGCATACATATATATATCTTTGTATACACACATACACATATACATAACATATATGTACATACATAAATTAAAAAATCAAAAGCCAATTTCAACATAATACATATTAGACTCGTTGGAAAAGGGATAGGAAGAGGTCTATGCTTGTCAAGTCCTACCCCCATTCTTCACCATTAACAAATGCAAAATTCAATAAAATAAACTAAACAGACAATTCAAATAAAACTACTCCAATCAAGCTATTAATTTAAAAAAAAAACAAAGAGACCCTTCTTCAGACGTCCAATGAAGGGCCTACAACCCGAAACGTCACCTAATCCTTTCCTCCAGAGATGCTGCCTCACCCGCTGAGTTACTCCAGCATTTTGTGTCTGTCTTAGGTGTGAACCAGCATCTGCAGTTCCTTCCTGCACTGGATAAACTCGCATCCTTTGCACAGATAAATGTTAAACATTTGAAATCTCCACAAATAATGGCATTGGCATTTATGAAGAGCTTTGGAATGTTTTGTAAGTTTTGTAAGTATTTGGATGGCCTGGCTCTAGCAGTACTGGGGTAAGAGTACTCTTTGTCAGGGAGTCAGGAACCCAGGAAAGGAAGAGCTCCTCCTGTAAATAAAGGATCTGGGAGGGAAGATTGTTGACTTGGTCAATCTATGAAAAGGCATTCCCACGTGCAATTGTAATTCATTACTTCTTCTGGGTTGCATAATCGTGATTTGCGGTGCTAGAAACAAACCCCCAATCTCAATCATGCTCAACCACAAATGGAAGGAACAAGCTTTCTGCACTGACCAATTTATTTTACAAATAGAATATGTGGGTGTCAGTTGAGAGATTGCAGGTGGATCCATTGACAGCCTGATCTGTTGGGTTTTCCAAAATTCTCCTTTTGGTTTCCATTGTCAGCAATATTTCATTGTGTTCCATCCCTCTTTGTTTGTTTGTCCTCTCTCTATCAAATCAATTCATCTGTTAACCATACAGGTGTACCAACACAGCACGCTGAGATGACATCAGTCATATTCCCAATCATTATCCATTTTCCACCACCTTCTTCAAAGTACTTAAGGGCCTGTCCTACCAGCATCCGACTCCATGCGATGAGCGCGATCAAACTAGAAGCGGGGGCCGCGCGGAGGTCGGGTGATCCCCTGTACAGGGCCGTTCCCACCAGCATGCACCTGCATGCGGCAAGCGCGACCAAACCGGCAGCGAGGGCTGCGTGGAGGTCGGGTGAGTGGCGCAACGCGGCGCAAAGTGAGGCGAACTTGGAGCGAAGTCTAAGGTAAGTTCGCCAGGACAGAGAGGGGCACACATAGAGGGGCACAGAGGCACACACACAGAGGGTCACGGAGGCACCTACAGAGAGGTTCACGGAGGCACAACGTCGAGACGGTGTGTAATACGTCAAGGCGACTGCGAGCCGACAAGCCGTTGCCGCGCGGAATTTTTGAACATAGTCAGTTTTTCAGAGCCCCGCGCGATGTCGGGACGAACTCCGTACAATTCTGCACGGCTCCGGCGATCGAAGTGGGACCAGCCCCGCGACGCCAGACGGCTCAAGCGACCACGTTAGGTCGCGCTCATCGCATAGAGTTGCATGCTTGTAGGACAGGCCCTTTACTTACTTACTGCCTATTCTGCCTCCTGGCATGTAGAGCAGCAACGAAGGACCTCCACTAGTAGTGTTGATTCGTTCAGTTGCTGTTTCCGTAACATATGTGTTTTACGAGACAGGGTTGTTAGCCGTGTGCTCAACCTCCAAACTGGAGGACCGGCGGATCGCTCTTCGTCTCCCCTCTACCCCCTCGACCTGTCCAGCATGGGAGACCCTAACAGGAGACAAATCTCCCGCTGGCGTAGCTCTAGGGTCACTGAGACACACAAGCTCCCCGACCACGACAAGGTTGCAATCCAACTGGGAGCCCCTTCAAAGTGAAACAAATCTATTTTCTCCTTTTCCAAAATTTGACAAAAGGTCTTTGACCTGAAACGTCAACTCTGCTTCTCTTTCTGCTACCAGACCAGCTCAGTGCTTCCAATTTTTTTTCACATTTCCAGCATCTGAATGTTTATTTTTATTGTTAAGAATCCATCAGATTAGGAGGACTTTCAGGACCGATTACATCCCCCTAAATCAGTCCATCTTCAATAACCATCATATTGAATGAGACATTGACTGATTATGTACAGATTATTATATTAAAGATTATTTCAATAATATAATTTAAATGAATTATTAACATCAAAGAAGAATTAAATCTTCTGAAGGATTAAAGGATTATGGATTTCAGTTGTAATTGTTGCTGTTGTTCTTAGTTCCGACTTGTCAAAATAACATTTTCTCACTCAGCTCTAAGCTTTTAAATGTTCACCCAGATTATATTACACTAAAAGAACGTCGATGCCTCTGTTACCCTGGGGGTGAGCGAGAACTCAATGGTTTATTCAGGTTAACATGGAAAGATCCAGGGAACAAAATAAAGAACCAGGGAACAAAAGCCCAAAGAAGGGTTTCGGCCCGAAACGTCGCCTATTTCCTTCGCTCCATAGATGCTGCCTCACCCGCTGAGTTTCTCCAGCATTTTTGTCAACCTTCGATTTTCCAGCATCTGCAGTTCCTTCTTGAACACAAAATAGGATTGAGTCTTTAAAGAATGGGCTGGAAGGAATGTTTGAAATTCAAATCAGTAGACTTGAATTCCGGATAATCTGTCTGCCCTTTGATCACTAAAATGCCATTGGTGGCACAAGTATACATTTTTAGTTTAGTTTCTAGTTCAGATACAGCGCGGAAACAGGCCCTTCAGCCCATCGAGACCGTGCCGACCAGCGATCCCGTACACCAGCACCATCCTACACGCAAGGGACAATTTACAATTTTACCAAAGCCAATTAACCTACAAACCTGCATGTCTTTGGAGAGTGGGAGAAACCGGAGCACCTGGGGAAAACCCACCCAGGTCACGGGGAGAACGTACAAACTCAGCACAGACAGCACCCGTGGTCAGGATCGAACCCGGGTCTCTGGCGTTGTAGGGCAGCAAGCCTACTGCTGCGCCACCATGCCGCCTCTTTTCTGGGGCAAACCATACCAGACACTACATTGGTGACTCTCTTAGTCATGCCCAGTGACTATGTCCATCAGAAATATGCAGAGCAGATCGGTGTGGAGAGCTGCTTCTTCTTGCGAAGAAACATAAACCAAAGGAATAGTTAGATCTGAAGCCGGTTGTTGAGCAGCCAGGTTGTTGTCTCTGCTGGCGTCAATGTCTGCCAGGCCACTGGGCCACTGCAGTCTGTGGAATTCACTGCCTCAGAGGGTGGTGGAGGCAGGTTCTCTGGATGCTTTCAAGAGAGAGCTAGATAGGGATCTTAAAAATAGCGCAGTCAGAGGATATAGGGAGAAGGCAGGAACGGGGTATTCATTGGGGATGATCAGCCATGATCACATTGAATGGCAGTGCTGGCTTGAAGGGCCAAATGGCCTGCTCCTGCACCTATTGTCTATTGTCTATTGTCTATTGTCTATTGCTGAGCTCCATTGGGTGGATGGTAGAGCGAGCGGGCACCCAGAGATGACATGGTTGGCTGTCTGTTGTTCTGGAAGTGGAGAGCTAATTTAATACAAGAGTTGTGATTTTGTGATTCAGCGCTTCAGAAACAATTGTCCCTCAGCAGCAAGGGGACTCCCCCAGTAGAGTTGTTATAAAGGATCATAAAACTCTAACAGGTTAATTACTGGTGAATTTCTTCTGGCTGTTGCTGCAAATCTACAAGTGTTTGACTATTTTTTATAATTATTTCAGGTTGCAGAAGTCTACAGGGATCGGTGTGCCAGGTGTTACAGACTTCCTGCTGACTGGAAGCTTCTGCATAAATTGCTCCCAGATATGGGCACTTTAGTAGGTAATCTGCTTGTAATACACGATGACTAAGACTAAGGCGGCACAGTGGCGCAGCGGTAGAGTTGCTGCCTCACAGCGCCTGAGACCCAGTTTCGATCCTGTCTGTACGGCCTTTGTACGTTCACCCCGTGATCTGCGTGGGCTTTCTCCGGGATCTCCGCTTTCCTCCCACGCTTCAAAGACCGACATGTTTGTGGGTCAATTGGCTTTGGTAAAATGGTAAATTAAGAAAAGATAAACTTTTTTTTTTAATTGGCTAAGTGTCCAAATACCATTCACACAATAATCCACAATATAACATAATTTTTAAATCTCATTTTCATGAATTTCTGGGCCAAATGGAAGGAATTTAGTGTTTAATGCCTGTAAATTAATGGCCATTTAAATCAACTAGCGAGTGGGTTTTAGTGGAATGCAGTGGATTGGAACGTTGCGGTTTGCGGTGAAGTCAGTATGAAAAATACTGTTGGTTCATACATTTTTTTGGACCCCATTTCGCAACATGAAAATATGATTAAAGCCTCCATAAAAACCAAATTTTAATATAAAAATAAACTGTGTACCTTTTTTTCTCCCCTACGTTAAATCCTTCCCGTCGTCGGCGCTCACAGCTTTTGAAGGTGATTTTTAAATTACTCTAGTTAATAAATAATCTAGCGTAATTTAAAAATACCTTAATGAATGAAATGTCAGAGCGATTTTTCTTCCGCAACGAAATCGCCCGACATGGATCGATTTTCCCTGTCTGTTGATAAACGGCACTTTAAGCCCGCCCCCCTCTGAAAGGCACCAAAGTCACGCACACGGGGAGCGGCAGAACTGCAGCGCTGCTGAAGGTAAGTTTTGTAACATACCTGTATTAAGTAAGTAAGTAAGTAAGTTTATTGTTCAAGTATTCACATACAAGGAATTTGCCTTGGTGCTCCACCCACAAGTAACAACATGACGTACAGTGACAGTTACAAATGACTCAGAAAACACTAAACATTAATAATAATAAAACATTAATGATAAAACACCATTGAATAGCGGTGCTGGCTCGAAGGGCTGAATGGCCTACTCCTGGACCTATTGTCTATGTTTCTATGTTTATATTACGCTATCTACTGCATTTGGGCCTCCATTGAAAACCAGCGCATAGGTATTGTTGAGAAGACATTCCAGTGATGACATGGTGAATGATTGTGATGCACAACACTGGAACATAGGGGGAACGTGCATGTCCACGCAGAATGAAATATAGTTCCTGCTGCCTAAACTAGAGGAGCCATGCATAAATCGGCAAATGTAGTGAATAGATTCACGATGACATGTGTAGGATGCCGAACTTTACCATCAATGAGGTGTGATTCCTCTCTTCCAACTGTGCCCTTGAGCAGGTAAAGAGTAAGTGCTGGAGAAGGAGGAGAGGAAAACCAAGGCAGCTCCCTTCTTTGTGGACCATCTGAGCGTTGCTGCACTAATCACAACTACAAAACCCATGCACCACAGTCCGAACCTATTGTCCATCTGACATCCACCATCCCAGAGTCTACTAGCCCCAGGCACAAAGCAAAATCCACCACAAAATCATTCCAAACAAATGTCATATGGTAACCTGCTATACCGCAGACAACAGTCACCTAATAACTTTATGCATTTCGCCCATGACCGTCTTACATGAGTGTCTTCCTGTCCATGTGCAGTGGATCCATGCCCCATCGAGTTCCCGCTATTTGCTGCATTAGCACCTGAGCAATCTTGGCATCTAGTGAGGGGGGAGGTTGCTGGATTGTCATAGAGTCACACAGCACGGAAACAGGCCCTTCGGCCCAGCTTGCCCACGCCAACCAAGGTTTCTACACTGTGTTCAAGAAGGAACTGCAGATGCTGGAAAATCGCATGTAGACAAAAGTGCTGGAGAAACTCAGCGGGTGCAGCAGCATCTATGGAGCGAAGGAAATAGGCGACGTTTCGGGCCGAAGAAGGGTTTCGGCCCGAAACGTTGCCTATTTCCTTCGCTCCATTGATGCTGCTGCACCCGCTGAGTTTCTCCAGCACTTTTGTCTACCCAAGGTATCTACACTGGTGCCCCACCTGCCTGCGTTTGGCCCCTCTCCCTCTAAACCTTACCTATCCACCTACCTGTCCAAATGTGTACAATCCATGCACCTGTCTGAATTTGCTGTGGAACTCTGCAAACTCCTGTCAATGAAAGTCAATGGAACTCAATGTTACAGAGGGAACACGATGCCTATGCGCGCTCTATGCTTTCAGTGCACAAATCAAAGGCAACTTGCCATCCCACTGTGCGTCTGGTCTAACAACACTGTGGGAAACTATTTTTTTTCTACCTCTCTTCCAGTTATTTGCCAATTATTTTAAATCTATGACCTTTCACTCAATATTTGTTTCACTCAGAAGGAAAGCTATTTATAATTTGTTTTGAAACCTTCACAAACGCTGTCCTGCTGCTCGGAGCAGCTGACCTTTCACTGTTTCTAAGACAGGAGAATCTGAAATATGAAGTTCTGCTATTCCGTTTGCCATTTCACTATTTGGTTTTAAGCACTCCAGATTTATCTTAAATTAGAAATGGCATTAGCTAGCTTTCCCAATAGACCATTGGAGAAAGTCAATGCTGAACTAGAAACTGTGACCATTTGGTCCCTGTTTCATTTCTTGGATAATGCCAAGTTAGCCGATTGCAAGTTCAGCAGCAATTTGATGTTGCACTTGTCCCCAGGACCTTGGAGTAAGGAAAGTAAGTCACGAGGGCCCTTGGTGTTTTTGTTGCTTGCATGCGGAGACCGAGGAGGAATGGACAGGATCGGAGACTTTCACAGTGGTTACTACTTAATGTTTCAGGTGAGCAGACTGCGTGGACATTAGCTGCAAGCTCCGTGGAAGTGGGTGAAGGAATGCGGTTCCAACACTCATTTCTGTCCATGCTCACACGGAGATGGTCACCGCTCTAGGAAGGAAGCAATCCATATTCACAAACAGCATCTCATCAACATTTGGACTGGACAGGTTTAGAGGGATATGGGCCTAAGGCAAGCAGGTCGGATAGCACGGGCAAATTGGGCTGAAGGGCCTGTTTCCTCACTGTATGACTTTCTCCTCTCTCTCTCACTCCCCCTCTCTCACTCCCTCTCTCTCAATCTCTCTCTATCTCTCTATCTCTCGATCTCTCTATCTCTCTCTATCTCTGTCTCTCTATCTCTCTCTATCTCTCGCTATCTCTCTCTCTCTGTCTCTCTCTCTGTCTCTCTCTCTATCTATCTATCTCTCTCTCTATCTCTCACTATTTCTCTCTCTCTATCTCTCACTCTCTCTCTTTCACTCTCCTCTCTCAATCTCTCACTATTTCGCTCTCTCTCTCTCTCTCTCTCTCTCTCTCTCTCTCTCTCTCTCACTCTCACTTTCACTCTCATTTGGAGGATAACTGGAAGACATCAATAAATGCCAGCATTTATTCCCCATTTATAGACCTGAGTGTTGGAAGATTGGTCCACTATCAGGGAATCCCTTGTCCATTTTCTCCCTAGCTTCCAGCAGAGGCCATAAGGTCATAGGTGATAGGAGCAGAATTAGGCCATTCTGCCCATCAAGTCTACTCCGTCATTCAATCATGATTGATCTATCTCCTAACCCCATTCTCCTGCCTCCTCCCCATAACCTCTGACACCCGTACAAATCAAGAATCTATCTATTTCTGCCTTAAAAATATCCACTGACTTGTGACCTCCACAGCCTTCTGTGGCAAAAAATTCCACAGATTCACCACCCTCTGACTAGATACATTCATCTCCTTCCTAAAAGAACATCCTTTAATTCTGAGGCTATGACCTTCGGTCCTAGACTCTCCCACTAGTGGAAACATCCTCTCCACATCCACTCTATCCAGGCCTTTCACTATTCTGTATGGGGTGGGAGATTGCAACCTTCACGTGGTCTCAACCCTGTTTCGACGAATGCAATCAACCCGATGTCCACAAACAAGAGCAAATAGAACTAGTTGATCTACAACTTTAGTCTGTGCACACCATACGCAAGAAGAAGAATAAAACTATTCTGGATGCTTCAATGAGGCCACTAATAATTTGTAGATGGTATTCCCCAACCATTCCCTTAGTCCACATCAGTCTGGAGAAGGGTCTTGACACGAAACTATCTTCTATAGGGCCTTATCTTCTATAGCAATTATGGAGCGAAGGAATAGGCGACGTTTCGGGTTGAGACCCGGAAAGCATCTATGGAGCGAAGGAATAGGTGGTGTCTCGACCCGAAACGTCACCTATTCCTTCGCTCCGTAGATGCTGCCTCACCCGCTGACTTTCTCCAGCGTTTTTGTCTAGACAATAGACAATAGACAATAGGTGCAGGAGTAGGCCATTCGGCCCTTCGAGCCAGCACCGCCATTCAATGTGATCATGGCTGATCATCCCCAATCAATACCCCGTTCCTGCCTTCTCCCCATATCCCATGACTCCACTATCTGTAAGAACCCTATCTAGCTCTCTCTTGAAAGCATCCAGAGAACCTGCCTCCACTGCCCTCTGAGGCAGAGAATTCCACAGACTCACCACTCTCTGTGAGAAAAAGTGTTTCCTCGCCTCCGTTCTAAATGGCTTACCCCTTATTCTTAAACTGTGGCCCCTGGTTCTGGACTCCCCCAACATCGGGAACATGTTTCCTGCCTCTAGTGTGTCCAAGCCCTTAACAGTCTACCACTGAAGCCCAGATACAGACTGTGTGTATCTGTGTATCAGTGGCATTTACTGGTATCTCCGTGTGAAGAAGGAGGCAAACAGGAGGAGGGAATGTTGTTCTGCACGCAGACTGGAGAGGATTGCTTCATCCTGCTTCACTGCTCATGGGTATGGCCATCTCCACCCCTTCACGCCAAGGCTCTCCTTCAGATCACACACCTCATTTATCACACACCATTAACAAGGAGGCATGTTCAATCATCTCTTTGCAGGACAATTATGGTCCAATGTTGTGGAGGAGCAATCTGCCAAAAAAAATAA
Organism: Raja brachyura; assembly: GCA_963514005.1. Next base: position 33,963,463 of record OY740806.1, on the reverse strand, counting down.
CAAGAGCAACATGGAAATAGATGAAGGGGAACAAACAGTTATATTTTACTGATGACTGGGTATGGATTTTAAATTCAAGAGCACAACTATCAGGCCCTACGCACAACTGTAACCCGGAAATAGCACTGGTAAGCAACGCACCAAAACATACAGCGTAGATGCTAATGCTTATTCACACACAACCCTCCCTCCCTCCACTCCTCAACCGCTCCTCAACTATTTTATCTTTCCTGCAACATTATAACCATATAACCATATAACAATTACAGCACAGAAACAGGCCTTCTCGGCCCTTCCAGTCCGTGCCGACCATTTATTTTCCCCTAGTCCCATCTACCTGCACTCAGACCATACCCCTCCATTCCCTTCCCGTCCATATACCTATCCACTTTACTTTTAAATGTTAAAATCGATCCTGCCTCCACCACTTCTGCTGGAAGATCATTCCACACAGCCACCACTCTCTGAGTAAAGAAGTTCCCCCTCATGTTACCCTAAACTTCTGTCCCTTAATTCTCATGTCATGTCCTCTTGTTTGAATCTTCCCTACCCTCAATGGGAAAAGCTTATCCACGTCAACTCTGTCTATCCCTTTCATCATTTTAAAGACCTCAATCAAGTCCCCCCTTAACCTTCTGCGCTCCAAAGAATAAAGACCTAACTTGTTCAACCTTTCTCTGTAACTTAGTTGCTGGAACCCAGGCAACATTCTAGTAAATCTCCTCTGTACTCTCACTATTTTGTTGACATCCCTCCTATAATTAGGCGACCAAAATTGTACACCATACTCCAGAATTGGTCTCACCAATGCCTTGTACAATTTTAACATTACTTCCCTACTCCTATATTCAATGCTCTGGTTTGTAAAGGCCAGCACTCCAAAAGCTTTCTTTACCACCCTATCTACATGCGATTCCACCTTCAGGGAACTATGCACAGTTATTCCTAGATCCCTCTGTTCCACAGCATTCCTCAATTCCCTACCATTTACCATTCACTCCAGAATGAAAACTTCCATTCTGGAGTAAGTTATCATAGACCTTTCAATAGCCCGACTAAAATGCAATTGTTCAGATACACGGCACGTGGCACAGCGGTAGAGTTGCTGCCTTACAGCGCCAGAGACCCGAGTTTGATCCTGACTACGGGTGCCGTCTGTACGGAGTTTGTATGTTCTTCCTGTTCTCTAGGTGCTCCAGTTTCCTCTCACACTCCAAAGACATACAGGTTTGTAAGGTAGACAAAAGTGCTGGAGAAACCCAGCGGGTGCAGCAGCATCTATGGAGCGAAGGAAATAGGCATTGTTTTGGCCCGAAACGTTGCCTATTTCCTTCGCTCCATAGATGCTGCTGCACCCACTGAGTTTCTCCAGCACCTTTGTCTACCTTTGATTTTCCAGCATCTGCAGTTCCTTCTTAAACAGGTTTGTAAGTTAATTGGATTTGATGAATTGTAAATTGTCCCCAGTGTGTAGCATAATGCTAGTGTACAGGGTGGTCGCTGGTTGGCATGGTCTTGATGGGCTGAAGGGCCTGCTTCTGCACTGAATTAATGAAGACTAAAGTCTATATGATATTTAGAAGCATCCCCGCACACTGGCATTATTGTACACACGAAGGACAATTTACAATTTTTTTTACTGAAGCAGTTAGTTCGCTGTCAGGGAATTCCTTTTCCATTTTCTCTCAAATTTCCAGAAGGGGACCATTCAAAGTATTCAGATGTGATTCCCCCAACTATCCCCCATCTCCACAGCTGACTCAGCACAAAGGCCAGAAGTCAGATTGGAACCTAGAGTAAATGGCACCATGACATCAATGCACTGACCTGCCGTTGACCAAGACAGGAAGCACTGATTGAGATGCAAGAAAAAATGGAAGCCACATTAACCACAGAGCAAATGTACTGCAAGAGTGGACGATTTAAACATGTGCCTGCACAGATTTCATACGTCACATAAACTGTACTTTGCAATTTCTCTTCTGATTTTTGATGGCCACTATTATATGTGTTACCATCTTGCATCTTCAAATTCTCTCTTCATAAAGTAATCACTGGTTTGGGTGTGTCACAAGGCACTGATATACTTGGATGCCATCATAAATGGAGGAAATAAAACCCCAATTAATTTGAGTATATTATCCCAGTCCATATCATTTTTTAAACCAGCCGTTTTATACAAAACACAATCTATTACACAGTTCTAAAAATCAATTTGCATTACCCCTGCCAATGTCCCTACATGGAGTTTCATGTAACATTAGTTTTTTTGTTAATTACCAGAATGATACAGTTGGAAATTAGAAGCTAATTGAAAATGTGATGTTTTGTATTGCCAGCATCATCTTGGTCCATTGGATATTTCATTTGGTCACGACTGGAGTGATATATCCAGGCCGACGGACAGCAACTAAACAAGAGGGAGAGTAATCAGAGCAATTTTAAAATGATTAGACCCTTTGATTAACCAAGACGCAGGTGGCAAATGCGAACCAAAATAGATCAGAGGTAAATTATTCTTGGAAAGGAAATAAGAATGTTCTTTTCTTGATTCATTCACAAAATGTGGAAAATGCTTTCTGTCCAAGCGTAGTTGCTCCTGAATTACACACGCAATTAAAAGCCAACTATGTTGAACGGCCAAGAATCACTCTGAGACCAAGCTAGATGAAAAGGTGCCAGTTTTTCTTCCCAGATGAACCTGGTGGGATTTTACAACGAGCCACTGGTTGCATGGTTATTACCAGTCGTGGTTTATCGTTCCACACTAATTTAACTGATTAGTACGGATGTCAGGGGTTACGGGGAGAAGGCAGGAGAATGGGGTTGAGAGGGGGAGATGGATCAGACATGGTGAATGGCAGAGTCGACTCGATGGGCCGAATGGCCTAATTCTGCTCCTATCACCGATTAATTTATGAACTTAAGTCTGAAGAAGGGTTTAATCCCAAAACATTGCCAATTTCCTTCGCTCCATAGATGCTGCTGCACCCGGTGAGTTTCTCCAGCACTCTTGTCTACCGTATGAACTTAATTGATTGACTTAAAATATACCCGCAGATATTTAAGCTCGTATTGCTCGGTCGGTGGGCACGGCCTCTAATTGTGAGGTTAATAAGTTAACAACATAGCTGCCACACCTAATATCTGGCATTCCTGTTGGGAACAATTTTGGGAGCTCTGGAGCCTTCTGCTCAAGTAGTCATTCATTCTAGTCTTGTCAGTGCCTCGAGGGCATCATAACCCAGTCATATCTTGTCTTCACTTGCTATCGCATTTATTTTGCAGCAGAGGTGATTAATCAGGGAAGATATCCAGGAATAATATAATTGAGGTTTTCAACCGCAGTGTAAAATATCAATAATATATTGTCTCTACACAGTTACATAGAATCCACCACACTCAGGCAAACGGTTCAACCCATTTAGAAGGGTCCCGACCTGAAATGTCACCTAATCGTGTTCTCCAGAGGTGGTGCCTGGCCCATCGTGTTGCTCCGGAACTTGGTGTTTTATTTAACCCATCTCATCCATGCTGACGGGGTGGGAGATTGCAACCTTCACGTGGTCCACCCTGCTTCAACTAATGTAATCAACCCGAGGTGCACCAACAGAAGATCAAATAGAACAAGTTGACCTGCAACTTTGGGCTGTGCACACCGTACACAAGAAGATCCATGCTGGTATTGCCCGATGTAAGCTCAGGCTAATTTGCTCTGATTCTGTCAGTACTTCCAATTGATCCCTTTCCCCGTGCATGTGTGTAACTTCCAAACCGTCACCACCTTTACACCATCTCCATCTCCACTTACATTAGGCATACTGCCTAGCTCAATCACACAATGGTGTTTTCACCTGTTGAACTGTGTGAAATACAAGGAATAACATCTTAAAACACCAGTCAAACTTGATATTGAATGTTGGGTACAGTTCTGGCTAGCAAATTATAAAAACACCGTTAAGCAGAAAATAACAACCAAAATAGTTATTGATATTAAAAATATAAATAGGATATGAACGTCGTTCTGATTGGTAAAAACAAATGGTGTTGAAATGACCTTATTGAAGATTTCATGATGGGGGGATATTGACAAAGCTGATTGAAGAGGCCAGTTTACCTGTTCAATGTGTAATGTGAATAAAGGTGACCATTGGCACAGGTGGCCATTGCCACCATCATAAGGGTAGAGTTGTGGAACACTGAGCCACGCACAACAAATGAAGCACGAAGACTGGAACGTTTCTGGAAAGGAAACAGTATGGATTTCTGGGATTAGAACGTTGAGGGAGATGAATGAGAGTTGCTGGAGTTGTAAGATATCACGGTAGTGTCAAGCAGACGGAATATAACAAAAGTAACGCGGGTTTCAGTCAAGCAGTTGCCAGGGTGGGTCTTCTATATTTTACAAATATACACCGCGCGTACTCGCACACACGCTCACGAGACTGGTAAGACATGAATGTACCACATGACTCAAATCACACCACAAATATCAAAGTCAAAGTCTTATTTATTCGTCACATGCACCAACGAAGGCGCAGTGTAATGAATTAGTACTCAGTTCTTAAAGGAGTCAAGAGTCAAGAGTGTTTTATCGTCATACGTCATGTGTCCCAGATAGAACAATTAAATTCTTACTTGCTGCAGCACAACAGTATGTAAACATAGTATGATATGACAAACTTGACAGAGAGAAAAGAAAAACTCAGTGTGTATATATACACATACTCACAACATACCCATATATATATATATATATGCATACACACATACTCAAAAAACAAACAAAACAGTGCAACAATAATAAGAGTCTGAAGAAGGGTTTCGGCCCGAAACGTCACCTATTCCTTCACTCCATAGATGCTGCCTCACCCACTGAGTTTCTCCAGCATTTTTGTCTACCTTCGATTTTTCCAGCATCTGCAGTTCTTTCTTAAACAACAATAATAATAATAGTCTATGATAGTAGTTCAGAGCCTATATGAGGTTGTAGTGTTTAATAACCTGATGGCTGTAGGGAGGAAGCTGTTCCTGAACCTGGACGTTACAGTTTTCAGGCTCCTGCACCTTTTTACCGATGGCAGTGGTGAAATGAATGTGTGGCCAGGATGGTGTGGGCCTCTGATGTTTGCTGCCTTTTTGAGGCAGCGACTCTGATAAATGCCAACGCTGGTGGGGAGGTCAGAGCCGGTGATGAACTGGGGCAGTGCTCACAACCTTTTGCAGTCTTTTCCGCTCCCGGACGTTCAAGTTGCCGAACCAGACAATGATGCAACCAGTCATGTCCTTCTTGTTTTTGTTATGTGAGCTCGATGAAGCTAATGGTTCCGTGATAAACCTTTATTTTCAACCTGGCAAAACCTGCTTGGTTGAAGACAACATTTACCAGGCTCACGGAACCTTTCATATTTGTGTCTCCAGTAGCTTTAGATTACATAGAAACATAGAAATTAGGTGCAGGAGTAGGCCATTCGGCCCTTCGAGCCTGCACCGCCATTCAATATGATCATGGCTGATCATCCAACTCAGTATCCCGTACCTGCCTTCTCTCCATACCCTCTGATCCCCTTAGCCACAAGGGCCACATCTAACTCCCTCTTAAATATAGCCAATGAACTGGCCTCAACTACCCTCTGTGGCAGAGAGTTCCAGAGACCCACCACTCTCTGTGTGAAAAAATTCCTTCTCATCTCGGTCCTAAAGGATTTCCCCCTTATCCTTAAGCTGTGACCCCTTGTCCTGGACCTCCCCAACATCGGGAACAATCTTCCTGCATCTAGCCTGTCCAACCCCTTAAGAATCTTGTAAGTTTCTATAAGATCCCCTCTCAATCTCCTAAATTCTAGAGAGTATAAACCGAGTCTATGCCGTCTTTGTTCATAAGACAGTCCTGACATCCCAGGAATCAGTCTGGTACAAGACCGTAAATGCCCAAACTTCGTAATCAACCCTTATTGAGTAATGACAACAGGTATTAGGAGCAACAAAGGTATTTTGCTTCCTCTCTTTCTGCTTCCCATCTGTGATTCCTCCTGTCCCATGACTAGGTTCTGATTTCCATGCTTCTACATGTCCCTGTTTCAACAAAGGAATTTACATTTGACTGCATTTTGGAGGACATGGTAAACACTTCATTATTTGCTGGTGTGTAAATACTCTCGTCTTAACACAATTAATGATTATTGGGAGACCCATACATCAGCTTCACTGAGAAGTACTGAAAGCTAACTTGCAGGTCCAGCAAGCAATTAGGAAGCCAAACGGCACGTTGGTCTTTATTGTACGAGGATTTAAATGCAAGAGTAAAGATATATGACTGCAATCATATGGGATCCTGGTGGGACCGTAGCTGGGATAATGTGCACAGTACAGCTCTCACTACTCTAGTGAATATATACTTGAAATGAAGGCAGTGTGAAACAATGGCTCACCAGGTTATTCCCCAAGGTTGGGTTTTTCATCACGATGAGAGATTAGAAGTTTCCAGGAACCTCTTGAGGCAGCAAGGTGGTGTTGCTGCCTTATGGAGCCAGAGGCCAGGGTTCAATCCTGACTATGGGTGCTTGTCTGTAACGAGTTTGTACGTTCTCCCTGTGACCTATGTGGGTTGTCCCCGCGATCTTTGGTTTCCTCCCACACTCCAAAGACGTACAGGTTTGAAGGTTAATTGGCTTGGTATAATTATAAATTATCCATAGTGTGTGTGTGTGTGTGCGTGCGTGCGTGTGTGTGTGTGTGTGTGTGTGTGTGTGTGTGTGTGTGTGTGTGTGTGTGTGTGTGTGTAAGATAGCATACATGTACGGGATCGCTGGTTAGCACGGACTCGGTGGGCTGAAGGGCCTGTTTCCGCGCTGTATCTCTAAACACGCGAAACTAAACAAAAAGGTAGAAGTGATCTTTTGAAACATACAATATCCGTACAGAGCTTGACAGGATAAATGCAGAGGTAATGTTTCTCATTTCTGTGGCGTTTAGAGTCAGTGGTAATGTCACAATAAGAGGTCAGTCGGTGAGGACTGAGGTGACAAGAAATATTTTCAGCTCGAAAATAAGGAAGATTTAAAACATTTCAAAGGAGAGTAGACAAAAAAGCTGGAGAAACTCAGCGGGTGAGATTAGATTAGATTAGATTTTATTATTTGTCATTCGAACCTCAGAGAGGTTCAAACGAAACTCCGTTTCTACAGCCATACAAACAAAACAATTCCTACAAAACATACAGACAATTCAATTTACACAAACATCCATCCAGTGAATCTCCTCCTCACTGTGATGGAAGGCAAAGTCTTCTCTCTCCCCCGCACCATTTCTCTCCCGATGTCCAAGCCCCCGGTGGGCGATGTTAAGCCCCACGGTCATTGAGGCCGCGCCGGGCGATGTACGGCCCCGCTCTAGGCCCAAAGTCACAACGTTGGAGCCCCCGGCGGGCGCTGGAATGTCCCGCGGTCATTAAAGCCGCGCCGGGCAATGTACGGCCCCCCTCCGGGTCGTTCCAATCCCACGACACGAGCGGGTGATGTTGCGTTGCGGGAGCTCCAGAAAGCAGTCTCCCACCCGGACCCACGAGCTCCCGATATCCCGACAGCCCACCGGCAGTAATCTGCAGCTCGAGCTGGAGCTCCGGAGTCGGGCCGCAGCAGCGCGCCACCACCGCTCCCCACGCTCCAAGGCCGGCCAGCCCCACGACGGTGAGTCCGCAGCTCCGCAGGCTCCGTGACTGGAGCCCCCAGGTCGTCCCGGTCGGAGGCCGCTCCACGGTGCTAGGCCCCAACGACCACGGAGACCCGACAGGGAAAACGTCGGGTCACCCGGGCAGGGAAGAGATTTTAAAAGTCCCCCCCCCCCCCCCCCCCACCCCCCACACATACACAGTTAGATACAGTACAAAAAAAACACGAACAACTACATTTAATTAGACAAAAAATTAAAAAAAGACAGACAGGCTGTAGGGGCCGCTGCAACGTGAGTCGCGCCACCGCACTACATCTATGCAGGTATGTTACAAAACTTACCTTTAGCGGTGCTGCAGTTCTGTCACTGGCCGTGTGCGTGACTTTGGCGCCTTTGAGAGGGGGGGAGGGCGGGGTTAAAATGCGGTTTTCCCCTTTCCATCCGGAGCTTTATTTTCTCGGAGTGCGAGCTTTTTCTAAAGATTCGTTCCGACTGCCAGTAAGTTAAATTTTTTTTTTAATCGCCCGACTATTTCAGCGCTGCAGTAAAATAAAAATTAGCTCCTTATGCCGTGAACCCGACAACGGGGATCGATTTTACGTAGAGGACAGGTAAGTGAAAGCTGTTTATTTTTACATATAAACTTGTTAGTTGAGATGACCTTAATCAACATTTAATGTTGCGAAAAGGTGATTTATTCCCCATACGAACTGGCAGAATGTTTCCTGCCAATATGGGGTTTAAATTCACCGCAACCGCAATGTTCCAATCCATCGCATTCCAGAAAATCCCACTCGCAAGCTGTTTAAAATGCCCATTAATTTACAGGCATTAAACACTAAATTCCTACAATTTGGCCAAGAAAATTAATGACAATTAGATTTAAAAATCATGTTATATTGTGAATTCTTGTGTGAATGTTATTTGGACACTTAGGCTTTAAAAAAAATGTTATTTTTTTCTTAAGAAATGGATAGATGTTTAGATCTAGTAATTGAATTTTGTAATTAGCTACAATTGGGTAACTAACTAATTATATGCTTTTATTTCAGGTCATCCAAGTATGATTGTTTCATATTTGTTTCAGAATGCTTCAATCAATAATAACTGAAACTTTCTTTCAGTTCTCTTAATTTTTAAGAAAGTTATGGGCTTTTGACTGTCCTCGATCACAGCTTTTGTGTTAAGTCAATAGAAAAGCAATAGGGAACAAGTTGCTAATTTCCGAGTATGAAAATGGCCATAACTTTTTTAATACAGAAGCTATGAATTAGGTGTCAAATTAAACTTCTTTTTATGCTTTATCTGATGGGATAAATTGCAGACTTGATTTTTTAAATCTCAAAATGTTGTAACATTGCTAATCTATGGAGCGAAGGAATAGGTGACGTTTCGGGACGAGACCGGAAACGTCACCTATTTCCTTCGCTCCATAGACGCTGCCTCACCCGCTGAGCTTCTCCAGCTTTTTTGTCTACCTTCGATTTTTCCAGCATCTGCAGTTCCTTCTTAAAGAACTGAGAATGGTATGTAGGTTGAATCACAATCAATACAAAACACAAATCAACAAACGTTTGAATCATGGGTCGGGAGTTCATGCAAGAGTTGAAAAATATACATCTTCTAGATGAGCTGGGACGCATCCTCAGTGATGTGACCTGGGGTCATCGGGTGTTTCGGGTCTCACTACATCAGACACCCTCGCCCAGGCGACCCAGCCGGGGTTGATCAGGCCCCGACTTGCGTCCCAGCAGCAACCGCCCACGGATCAGCCATCTTAGTAACCACTCTGCAGGGGTTGGGAGACTCTAGTGCGTGGAGGGACTGGGCTCTGTGGGGTGTGTCCAGGCCGGGCTCCTCCTGCGTCTCACCAGGTTCAAGGCCTGTGCGTGAGCTGCATGTCTTTCTCCTTCTCCGAGCATTTCATTCCCGCCTGATGGATATTTAGGCCATTGTGGTTCATTAGGCCTTTCCGCAGCCTTATTGGGTGTCTTTCTCACAAAAGTAACACTTAGGTAAAATACTAGCTAGTATCTTATCGATTGGCAGAGCACATATCAGTGGCTAAATGACCTACTCCTCTTTCAATTTCTGAGCTTCTCATGTCCTTCTCATATCCATCCTGACACCTGACAATATAGCTGTTATGATTTTTGTGTGCGTCCAGTTTTTCTTCCTCATGCCTTGAACAAATAGCTCTTTCAATAGGTTTGTTCATGCTTCCTTTGAAACTGAATTGTTAAGTTTATGCATGAAGAGATTTGGGAGCTGACGTGCCCTGGCAGAACAACACGTTCATTTGCCATCAGTGTGTACACTGGGAATGGCAACAGAGCACTCTGAATGAAAGAAAGGAATCAGACAATGCCATCTCCAAAGCTACAACTATAATTTATGTTTGTTAATATGGCTGGTGGCACTTTGTATTGATACCGTTTTGTATTAGAAACAGGAGTGGGCCACATAACTCCTCAGGCACCTCCGCATATCACAAGCTCAGTCCTGTACCTACAATACTTCATCTTCTTCTTGCGTATGTCGTGCACAGCCTAAAGTTGTAGGTCAACTTGTTCTACTTCATCTATTTGCTTGTGCAGGTCGAGTTGATTGCATTAGTTGAAACAGGGTGGACCACGTGAAGGTTGCAATCTCCCACCCCAAACCTACCATACGATATGGTACTAGACAGTACGATAGAACTTTATTTATCCCAGGAGGGAAATTGATCTGTCAACAGTCATTTTTTTAGTATCGAGTCCACACACAAGATTAGAAGTTGTTTAGCCAGAGCTGAAAAAACCTCTTGGCATCTGCATACAATGGTTGGTGTCTATCTTGTCGCTTCTTGTGCGTGGTGGTGGAAAGATTGGTGGAAACAGGGCCGCGACGTGAACGCTCTTTCCTTGACCCCACCAACAGTCATAGAAACATAGAAACATAGAAATTAGATGCAGGAGGAGGCCATTTGGCCCTTCGAGCCTGCACCGCCATTCATTGTGATCATGGCTGACCATCCACAATCAGTACCCCGTTCCTGCCTTCTCCCCATACCCCTTGATTCCGCTAGCCCAAAGAACTCTATCTAACTCTCTTTTAAATGCATCCAGTGAATTGGCCTCCACTGCCCTCTGTGGCCGAAAATTCCACAAATTCTCAACTCTCTGGATGAAAAAGTTTTTTTCTCATCTCAGTTTTAAATGGCCTCCCCTTTATTCTAAGACTGTGGCCCCTGGTTCTGGACTCCCCCAACGTTGGGAATTTTTTTCCTGCATCTAGCTTGTCCAGCCCTTTTATAATTTTATATGTTTCTACAAGATATCTTCTCATCCTTCTAAATTCCAGTGAATACAAGCCCAGTCTTTCCAACCTTTCCTCATCTGACAGTCCCGCCATCCTGGGGATTAACCTCGTGAACCTACGCTGCACTGCCTTATTATCAAGGATGTCCTTCCTCAAATAAAAAGCAAGATACATGAAACATGAAATTAAAGTGACAATTGGAAAGGATTGGGGATGTGCAGTGATTTGGGATGGGGGAGCGGGGGAGCTGTCTCTGGCCTTTGGATTGTCATTGTGTTGCTGTTGGTGATGACCATTGCGTGGTGTTGAGGTTGGTGTCTCTGCAGACCCTAGCCTCCAGGGTCTTGGACCACATGCTGTCCTGGTACTTCGTACCTGCACGGTGGTCCGTTCTCCACCTCCTCCAGTCCTCAGCAACCACTTCTCAGTTACCAGTACCGATATTCACATTTGTCACACCTCATTTACTCATTCCTTGTGGCAAACTTTGGTCTTCCTCGTGGTCAACTTAATTTCACCTGATACACAGGTCTCCACATTCTACTTTACACGTTTCCCTCCTTGTCCACCACCCTGATCTTTGATGATCTTCATTACACATAGTTCCACCTCTTCATTCACGACTTCTCTCAAACAGATTATCTGCTCCAAAACCTATTGCCTGGAGATTCACAACTAACTTGTTAAGTGTTGAGCTACCGAAAACCAGTTTTCTCATGAATGAAACACGATAACAGAAATTTCTGGGTCATTTTGTTCCACTCTGAGCATTTCCCGTAATGATCCTTGTGATCCCAGTGTCTCTTCTGCTTCAAGGCCAAATAGATAATGTTTGTTTACAAGGAGGATTGTAAAGGTACCTGCATCAGGTTGCTCACTGAGCACTGCACCAACACCCTCTCCACCTCTTGACCTTGTATTTCTCCCACCAACAACAACCCCCGAGGCCAACCAGTTCCAACCCTCCCCACACTGCACCAAACGCATTCTGATCACCAAAGGGTCTCGACCCGAAACGTCATCCATTCCTTCTCTCCAGAGACGCTGCCTGCCCCGCTGAGTTACTCCAGCATTTTGTGTCCATCTTCGGTTTAAACCGGCATCTGCAGTTCCTTCACGCACATTGCCTTTACCACTCGCAACTCCCACTCACTTCCTCCAACCAACGGAACCTTGGACTCCGTCGCTCTGCCCTGCCTCTACTCCAACCACGACTGTGAGTCCCAATGCCCATGGGGCTCGCCGCTGACCAGGAGCACACAGTGGGAGATTGGCATCTCCAATGCGTACAGTTCTGCGTACAGTTCTGGTCTCCAAATCTGAGGAAGGACATTATTGCCATAGAGGCCGTACAGAGAAGGTTCACCAGACTGATTCCTGGGATGGCAGAACTGTCTTATGAACAAAGACCGCATAGACTCGGTTTATACTCTCTAGAATTTAGGAGATTGAGAGGGGATCTTATAGAAACTTACAAAATACTTAAGGGGTTGGACAGGTTAGATGCAGGAAGATTGTTCCCGATGCTGGGGAGGTCCAGGACAAGGGGTCACAGCTTAAGGATAAGGGGGAAATCCTTTAGGACCGAGATGAGAAGGACTTTTTTCACACAGAGAGTGGTGGGTCTCTGGAACTCTCTGCCACAGAGGTTAGTTGAGGCCAGTTCATTGGCTATATTTAAGAGGGAGTTAGATGTGGCCCTTATGGCTAAGGGGATCAGAGGGTATGGAGAGAAGGCAGGTACGGGATACTGAGTTGGATGATCAGCCATGATCATATTGAATGGCGGTGCAGGCTCGAAGGGCCGAATGGCCTACTCCTGCACCTAATTTCTATGTTTCTATGTTTCTATGTCTTGAACCTCAATCACAACTGAAATTTGGTGCTGTAGGGGCAGCCGCCGAGATGTTGGCATTCTAGTTTACATGTAAGGGGATGCACTGGGATTTTGTGGCATATGTTCCTCCCACTCCTGTACTCTGATCCTTGCCTTTTCCTGTTTGCTGACTCATTGGTGGTTGTGCTTTCATCTTCCCAGGCTCCACATTCCGAGATTCACTCCATAAGCCCCTGCATCATTCAACCATTCATAAATCCTAAGGGTTCACTTAGCTTTTAATCGACCATTTCCTCTTCCTTTGGCTCCGGGCCCTTCTTTTGTAAGTGAGTCTCTTGCAATAATTTCCTATTAGAATGGCACTTTATGAATGCAAGCTGATCTTTGTGGTAAATTGGCATTTGGCCTCTGACCATCTTCTCTTACCTCCTCCCTGAACCATTTGTAACTTCTCATTCAGCTGTTATCCACCTCCCCGCGACTTTCTCAGTTATCAGATGATTCCCGTCCGAAACCACACTGTGCGTTTGCCAAGTTATACATTCATTAATAAACATTAATTTGGAGCTAAAATGTATGACTACAGCTTGCGTAGGCCGACATGGACAGCAGCCAATCTCTGCAAATTAATAATTCAGTTACATCTTCAAGCAAAGTTAAAATTGCTTGGAAAAAAAACTAAAATCTCTTTAACGTTGGCGCCGAGAAAATAAAATTTCAATGGGCGCAATTAAAATTTTGAAGGTAGGCTTGTGGAATCGGGACTGTACATTAAAACAAAAATAGCCAAGAGGAGATTTAGTCAGGTTTAATAACATTATGAAGGGTGAATAGGCAAGCTGTGTCCACGATATCAAACTGGGAATGAGAACAGAGGTTAGGGGAGACTTCTTTAAGCTGTGATTTTTGCAGCACAGAAAGCTTCATCAAAGCATGTTTATATAGGAATATTGGATAAATGTGTGGGGAATCTAAAACAAATGCATACCAGAAGGATTTCAGCCAAAAATATGTAATTCTTAGTTTAGTTTCGAGATACATCGCGGAAACAGGCCCTTCAGCCCACCGAGTCCGTACTGACTAGCGATCCCCGCACACAAACACTATCCTTTGGAGTCATAATTTGATTGGGTCAAGTTCTACTTTTATACTCTTAAGAAGAAACAACGAGTTGCGGAGATGTTGTGTACAGTGTGTTACCAAATATGCCGCTCAAAGGCGTGACAACACCTCGAGGGCACAAAGGGAGGCTGTACATCACACACTTAAAATGGAGCTTTTCAATTCAGGTGTGTCAGAATAGGAAGGGGGAAACTGGTCAAATAATCGCTTAAAGTTTTTAATCAGCAAATCATAGAAAACATACAACCACAGGGTGGCACGGTGGCGCAGTGGTAGAGTTGCCGCCCTTGCAGCTCCGGAGACCTGGGTTCGATCCTGACTGTCTGTACTGAGTTTGTACATTCTCTCCGTGACCTGCGTGGGTATTCTTTGGGTGCTCCGGATTCCTCCCGTATTCCCAAGACGTATAGGTTTAGATTTGGCTTAGAGGTACAGAGCGAAAACAGGCCCTTTGGCCCATCAAGTCCGCACTGACCAGCAGTCCCCACAAATTAACACTATCCAACACACACTAGGGACAATTTACGCATAGAACTCACATACCCTTTAAGTATTAACTTACTTATTTAAGCCAATTAACTTACATACCTGTACGTCTTTGGAGTGTGAGAGGAAACTGAAGGTCTCGGAGAAAACCAACGCGGTCACGGGGAGAAGGTACAAACTCCCTACAGACAGCACCCGTAGTCAGGATCGAACCCGGGTCTCCGGTGCTCCAAGCGCTGTAAGGCAGCAATTCTACCGCTGCGCTACCGTGGCCACCCGGTTAATTGGCTTCTGCTCATTGTGTTCATTGGCTCCTGAACAATGTCCCTAGTGTATGTAGGATAGAGCTAGTATACTAGGATCATCAGTCGGCTGGGACTCAGTGGGCTGAAGGGCCACTGTGCCGTATCTGTACTGTATCTTTAAACTAAACTAAACTAAACTGCCGGACACTCGCCCATGCAGTATCCATGGGGAATGGGAGAGTGCCTGTTGCATGAATATGTCAGTCACATGAGAGTTACTCAAATATATATTACTCCACGTCACGTAGTTGTAATCTATGCACAAACCACAAAATAAATGACTGGACTATACATCATATCCTCCCTTCTTTTAAATAATAATTTTTTACACTGCACTTGTATACTTTAATGCGAAACTGTCAAATGAATGACTACAGTCGCCATCACACGAAGCATGAAATCTTCAAAGAGGTTGTTACTACTAATCAGCCGTTAACTACATTGCCCGAAATGTATGAACATAAATAAACTGAACATGTCTTTTTCACACTTATTTTGCAGAACATTTAAAATAAAATTCATTCTTTGAGCCTATTTCATGAAAGCAAAACAATTTTTAGTTGTCTGTGCCTCGACTTCTAGCCAGGGCCAGGCTACCATTTAAATCAAAATCACTTAATTCTAAATGTCAAAAAAGCAGCGTAATCCATTCACTGCGTTCGGATATTCTAATGGCATTTCACCAGGTTCAGCTGAAATTTCACGTTGGAAGGCATTTTTTGGAAAAAAAAAGAAATTGTTTAATTTTCTTAGAAAATTAGATTTCTGGCAGCATAAATAGCAGATAAATGAGTTACTAAATATGTTCTATCGAGGCGCTGGAGTATGCACCACATTTAAGTCTCTTTTACCACCTTGTGATCCAAAGAAAATATTCCAATCTTTCCAATCTAGCTAAACTTTTCCATTACTGACAATGTCTTTGTGAATCTCACTCACAACCACCCTGGAGTAATCCATCACTTCTGTAATATGCTTACCAGAGTGAACATGTTCTCAACCGGTGATCTCACTAGCGTGGCATACAGTTCTAGCCAAACCTCCTTATTCTTATAATCAATGCGTACACTATTGAAGGAACTTGTATGTTTTCAACTACTTTGTACATTTGGCTCAGTTAAAGGATCTGTAACATGTAGGCTCCAAAACACACTCGTTCCACCACACATCTCGCTATCCTATTCATTGCATATTCCTTTGCTTTAACAATAGACAACAGGTGCAGGAGTAGGCCATTCAGCCCTTCGGGCCAGCACCGCCATTCAATGTGATCATGGTTGATCATCCCCAATCAGTACCCCGTTCCTGCCTTCTCCCCATATCCCCTGACTCCGCTATTTTTAAGAGTCCTATCTAGCTCTCTCTTGAAAGTATCCAGAGAACCGGCCTCCACCGCCCTCTGAGTCAGAGAATTCCACAGACTCACCACTCTCTGTGAGAAAAAGTGTTTCCTCATCCCCGTTCTAAATGGCTTACCCCTTATTCTTAAACTGTGGCCCCTGGTTCTAGATTCCCCCAACATCTGGAACACGTTTCCTGCCTCTGGCGTGTCCAAGCCCTTAATAATGTTATATGTTAGGTCTCCCCAAGCTGTTTGTAGCAATGTTACAACATTTTGAGATTTTAAAAATCAAGTCTGCAATTGATCCCATCAGATAAAGCATACAAAGAAGTTTAATTTGACACCTAATTCACTTTCATATCTTCAGTATTAAATAGTTATGGCCATTTTCATACTCGGAAATTAGCATCTTGTTCCCTATTGCCTTTCCATTGACTTGACACAAAAGCTGTGATCAAGGACAGTCAAAGCCCATAACTTTCCTAAAAATTAAGAGAACTGAAAGAAAGTTTCAGTTATTATAGATTGAAGCATTCTGAAAGAAATATGAAACAATCTTACTTGGATGACCTGAAATTAAAGCATATAATTAGTTAGTTATCTAATCATAGCTAATTACAAAATTAAATTACTAGATCTAAACATCTATCAATTTCTTAAGAAAAGATGAACATTTTTAAATAGCCTAAGTGTACAAATAACATTCAGACAAGAATTCACAATATAACATGATTTTTAAATCTCATTGTCATTAACTTATAGGCCAAATTTAATGTTTAATTCCTGTAAAATAACGGCCATTTTAATCATCTTGCGAGTGGGATTTTCTGGAACACGATCGATTGGAACGTTGCGGTTGCGGTGAATTTAAACCCCATATCGGCAGGAAAAATACAGCCGGTTCGTATGGGGAATAAATCACCTTCTCGCAACGTGAAATTTTGATTAAAGGTATCCTAAGAAGCACTTTTTAATGAAAAAACAAACTGTGTACTTTGCCTTGTCCCCTAAGCGAGGTCTGTCCTGTTGTCAGCGTTCACGGCTTTAGAAGATGATATTAAATTTACAACAGCAATTTAATTACCAAGCGCAGTTTAAAAATCACTTCAGCGAATGGCAGTCGAAGCGATTTTTCTTCATCACTATATAGCCTGTTCAAGATCGATTTGAATTGGCTTCCGAAATACCGCATTTTAAACCCGCCCCCCTCTCAAAGGCGCCAAAGTCGTGCACACGGGCAGTGACAGAACTGCAGCGCCGCTAAAGGTAAGTATTGTAACGTACCTACTGTTTGTCATCTATATTAATGATTTGGATGAGAACATATGTGGCATGATTAGCAAAGTTGCAGATGACACAAAGGTGGGTGGTATTGTAGATAGTGAAGATGGATGTTAAACGTTGCAGCAGGATCTTGATCGGTTGAGGAATGGTTGATGGAATTCTACACATAAAACTGTGAGGTGCTGTATTTTGGGAGGCCTAACATGAGCAGAACCTACACGGTGAATGATAGGGTTTTGAAGAGCAGGTGGATCTAAGAGTGCAGGTGCGTGGTTCATTGAAAGAGGTGTCACAGGGTGATGAAAAAGGCATTAAAAAAAACAATGCATTTTAAAATGTATTTCTCAAGATCTGGGCATCTCAGGAGAGGCCAGAATTTATCACCTAATCCTAATTACCCTTGAGGAGAGAGCAGCCCGTCTCCTGCTTGAACCACCGCAGTCCTTCTAGTGAAGGTCCTCCCATGGCACTGTGGAGAGAGACTTCCAGAAATTTGACCAAGCATTGATGAAGGAATGGCAATGTATGTCCAAGTTGGGATGGAATGATACAATGAGGAGAGTCTCCAGATAATGGTGTTTCATGCATCTGTTAGATGTCCCTGAAGAGTGATTTCAGAGCATCCTAGAGACATTACCAGTTCATTTAACGATGGTGGCCACCAGAGGTGCAAGAGATTTGCTGGGGTGCCACTCAATGAGCTGCTTTGCCCAAATGATATCAATTTTCTTGAGAGTTGTTGAGATGCACTCACCCAGACAAGCGGAGAACATTCTATCGCACTCTTGACTTGTGCCTTGTGAATGGTGTACAGGAGCAGAGGCTTTCACAACATAAACCCCACTCTTAAACATAGAAACATGGAAAATCGGTGCAGGAGTAGGCCATTCGGCCCTTCGAGCCAGCTCCGCCATTCAATATGATCATGGCTGATCATCCAGAATCAGTACCCTGTTCCTGCTTTCTCCCCATATCCCTTGACTCCGTTAGCCCGAAGAGCTAAATCGAACTCTCTCTTGAACACATCCCGATCTTGTAGCAACAGGAATGATTTGGTGCAATTGAGATTCTGGTCACAGGTGACGCCCGGATATTGACGGTGAGGGACTTGGCTGTGGTCATGGCAATGAACGTCAGGGATAGAAAGGAAGACTTCCTTTGTTTGAAATGGTCATACCATGTTATTTTTAGACTGGAATGTTTCTTGCCTCTCATCAGTTGAAGCCTAAATGCTGTCTAGGTCTTGCTGCCGACAGGCATGGTTGCTTCATTTGCTGGTGGAGATGCAAATGGAATTGAACATTGTACAATCATCGGTGAACATCCGCACTTCTGACCTTCTGATGCATGGAACAACGGTAATGAGACAGTGGAAGTAGGTTGAGCCCCAGACAGTGCCTTGAGGAGGTCAACATAAGTGATAGGAGTAGAATTAAGCCATTCGGCCCATCAAGTCTACTCCACCATTTAATCATGGCTGATCTACCACTCCCTTTTAACCCCATTCTCCTGCCATATCCCCATAACCTCTGACACCCGTACTAATCAAGTAACTATCTATCTCTGCCTTACATATATCCATTGAATTCGCATCCATCGCTATCTGTGGCAAAGAATTCCACAGATTCACTATTTTCTGACTAAAGAAATTCCTCCTCATCTCCTTCCTAAAAGAACATCCATTCATTCTGAGGCTGTGACCTCCAGTCCTGGACTCTCTCACTGGAGGATATCCAGGCTGCAATAACATCTTCAATTGAGTGAAGTACAACTCCAAACATTGGAGTGCTTTTCTCTTTGTTGTCTGTTGGTTTCAGTTTTATTTGGGCTCTTTGTGCTCCACAGTCAAATTATACAGTATCTTGGTGTCAAGGACAATCATCTCATAATCACCTCTGGAATTCAATTTTTCATGCATGTTTAAGCAAAGACTGAAGTGGTCCAGTACCAATTAACTGCTTCCACTGATGCTGCTTGACCCACCATGTACTTAAAGTGTTATGCTTCCTTTATAATTAGCAGAGAACCAATTATACCTAGCTACCCAATTAGCTATGAGACTACCGCTATCAAGTAGCTTGTTTAGCACTCTATAACATTATAAATGTGAAAGTCAAAGTTGAGTTAAATGCTAAATTATAACTGCAACTAAATCTGGGACACAGATCGATGCTAAACTAGACTAATTAGGCACAACTTTTCTCTTAATCAGAGCAGCCGATTTAAGCAGCACCTCATATTTCACATGGGTAGTTTACACCCCAGCGGTATGAACATTGACTTCTCCAATTTCTCCCTCCTTCCCCTCCCCTTCCCAGCTCTCCCACAGCCCACCTTCTCCGCCTCTTCCTTTCTTCTTCCCCCCTCCTCCCCACCCCCACATCAGTCTGAAGAAGAGTCTCGACCCGAAACGTCACCTATTCCTTCGCTCCATAGATGCTGCCTCACCCGCTGAGTTTCTCCAGCATTTTTGTCGACCTTCCTTTTTTCCAGCATCTGCAGTTCTTTCTTAAACAGCCGATTTGAAGTATACATACAAACATACAAACTCCATACAGACAAGCACCCATAGCCAGGATCTCTGCTGCCGTGGGCGCTATAAGGTAGCAACTTAACCGCTGCAGCACCGTGATGCCTGTGCCTCTGGTGATATAGCCCAGAATTGGGCATGCAATATTAACCATGTTCATTTTTTGACCTGCCTTGCTATTGTACACACACTGCCCCAGGACTATTAGCTCTCGTACACCTCTTAAAATAGTATCCTTCATACTATATTGCTGCTCTTCATTCAGCCGACAAAAATGCATCACCTCACGTTCCTCTGTATTAATCTTCATATGCCAGTTTATATACAGTATATCTTGCTTCATCTATCACTATCTCTTTATAGCTCACAATCACGCCACATGTTATGACATCGACAAATGTACAAATTATGGCTTTTACCTTGCAGTCCAGGTTATTAAAATGGATAAACAAGAAAAACGTAATAGCCCTCACACTAATCTCTGAGAACACCACCACCACCTTATTCTAGTCCAGGGTTCCCAACCGTTTTCTTCCCGTTCACCCCTGACAATAACATAACAAACACATAACAATAATATTTCACTTATTCATGAACAACTGATGATGAACAGATACCGGTATGCCAGAACCAAGCACAGTCAGTCAATGAGAAATAAGATGTACAAATCCAGAATCAACAAATGTACCCCCTGGGTAGGTGAAATGTCCCCCCTGGCGGCAAATTTTTTTTTCTCTTTAAAATGTTTTAAAATTTTATTAAATTAAAAGCATATGTATAAATGATAATAAACGACAAAGTTACAGAGTTCCTACATAGCTTCAATTTCTAAAGATTTTTTTTTAAAGAAAAGAAATAGAGAAAGAAAGAGCTAAGAGAAACTTAAACTAATAGAAATGAAAAAAAAAAGCAAGAAAGAAAGGCGATTACAAATATAAAGATTGTGGAGATCGATCCGGGAGATATTGAGTACAGTTGTTCATCCACCCCTAAACTCAAGTTGTGACTTTAATTTTGTGTTACACCAGTTTACTTTTTTTTTAATTCAATAAACAGAGATTATATTTTTAAAAATAGTTCTGATTTGTCAATTAATACACATCTTATTTTTTCCAAATGGTAGGTCTCGGTCATTCCCGTAATCCACATTTTAATTGTGGGGGTTGCTGTTTTTTTCTCCAAAATTTAAGTATTAATTTTTTTGCAGTTATTAAACTTACCCCAGGTTGGGAACCCTTGCTCTAGTCCAAGAAGCAAGCAGTCACCACAATTGTTTGGTAGATACAAAATGCTGGAGTAACTCGGTGGGACAGGCAGCATCTCTGGAGAGAGTGAATGGGTGACGTTTCGGGTCGAGACCCTTCTTCAAGCAATCCTTTTATGCTTTGCTAATAAGCTTGTTGTGTGGCATTTTTTTGAAAGACTTCTGGATTGACCCCATCAATTGCATTACCTTCGTCTTCTATCTGGTCTCTTGTCAAATAACTCTATCAAATTGGTCACACATGATTTTCGCTGAACATATCCCCTGATCTGGGTGATTGTTGATACTAAAAAAAAGGCACAGAGTGCTGGAGTAACTCAGCGGGTCAGGCAGCATCTCTGGAGAACATTTTGGGTCTGGTTACTCCCTTGGACTGACTGTGGTGGGGAGGGGAGAGAAAGCTGGAAGGCAGGTGGGGCCAGGACAAAGCCCGGCAAGTCATGTGTGGATACAGGTGAGGGGAGTTTTACATCGACAGGTGTTGGACAAAGGCCAGAGATGAAAAGACAAAAAGCATCAGTTATGGGTAGAAGACGGGCAAGTTGTGAATCCAGAAAAAGGAATGCAGGTGGAAGGGGTGGGAAAGAGAGAAATGAATGTGAATCCAGGTCGGGCATGGGAAAGTGAGGAGAAAATGTGGGAGTGAGGGGGTGGGGGGGAGGAGAGGGATGGGGGGGAGAGGGGGGGGGGGAGGAGAGGGGGGGGGGGGAGGGTTGTTTGTAGGTTAGTTATCTAAATATTGAGAATTAAAAATTCATACCGTTAAAGCCACCCTAGTGGAATGTGAAGTGCTGTTGCTGAGTTACTCCAGCACTTTATGTCTTTTTTTAAATGTAATCCAGCATCTGCAATTCATTGTGTTTTTGACTGTTAATACTCTGGATCAATTCAAGTGACAGTTCTTTATTTACTGGGATTATCCTTGCTCCCTTTTAGGAAAAGAAAGTACCATTTGTTGAGAAGGAATGGGTGACGTTTCAGGTTGAGATCCTCCTCCAGTCTGAAGAAGGGTCTCAACCCGAAACGTCACCCATTCCTTCTCTCTAGAGACGCTGCCTGTCCCGCTGAGTTACTCCAGCATTTTGTGCCTAACTTCGGTTTAAACCTGCACCTGCAGTTCCTTTCTACACAACTACCATTTGTTGCTCAACAAAGTCTAGTTTCATCCTCATATAGAAACATAGAAAATAGGTGCAGGAGGAGGCCATTCGGCCCTTCATGGCTGATATCCAATGAACACTCTGGTCAATGCCCCCTGATTTCTCCATACATCGCTCAAAATCCTAAAATGCTTCCAAATGCTTGGTAAAACACCAGTTTTAAATTCATCCAACTTTTTAAACACATCTTTTATTAATGTATCCAGTGTTTCAACTACATTATTTCATTATTACTTTGGAATAACACTTTTTCCTGGTGAACTCTGGTGCAAAATACTTAATATAGTGTCCTCAGAATCCTTAATTCTTAAATTCTAAACAGTGCCCTCAGAATCTATGTGTAAGATTACGTTTTTGGTCTTAATGGCTCCACTCCTCCACTACATTGAATGATTTTGCATCTTAAACGCGGGTCAGATGATTCACTTAAATTAAGTATGTTTAGTTTGGAGATACAGCGCAGAAACAGGCCCTTCTTCCCACCGAGTCTGTGCCGACCAGTGATCCCCGCACATCAAAGGGCCTGTCCCACATTCACGACCTAATTCACGACCGCTGGAGAGTCTGCCCTTGACTCATACTCACAGCATGGTCGTCACGAGGTCATAGGAGGTCGTAGG
This sequence comes from Raja brachyura, assembly GCA_963514005.1. Next base: position 33,940,542 of record OY740806.1, on the reverse strand, counting down.
TAGGTCGTAGCAGGCCGTGATGCTAGTCGTAGGTACACGTGGCATTAAGTAGGTCGGGGCGTTTTTCTAGCCAGATGAAAAATGTCCACGAGTAAAAAAGGTTGTGAATTAGGTTGTGCAAGTGGGACAGGCCCTTAACACTAGCCTAGACACACCAGGGACAATTTTACAATGCTTCTTCAGGTCGAGTCCACACACAAGATTAGATGTTGTTCAGCCAGAGCTGAGCACACTTCTCCGCATCTGCATACAATGGTGTCTGTCTTGTTGCTTCTTGTACGTGGTGGTGGAAAGATTGGTGGAAACAGGGCCGCGATCAACGTGAACACTCTTTCCTTGAACTCATTTTACATTTATACCAAGCCAATTAACCCACAAACCTGTACATTTTTAGAGTGTGGGAGGAAACTGAAGATCTCGGAGAAAACCCACGCGGGTCGCAGGGAGAACGTGCAAACTCCGTACAGACAAGCACCCGTAATCAGGATCGGACTGGGGTCTCTGGCGCTGTAAGGCAGTAGTTCTACCGCTGTGCTACCATGTCCCCCACTACGCCACCGTGCCCCCCAGATACTGTCATCAGTATTTCTATGGGGGTAAACGTTGTTGCCACTTGACTGGCACTTGATCCAAACCACAGGTACCACGACTGTGAAGTAGACAAAAATGCTGGAGAAACTTCGACGTCACCTATTCCTTCTCACCATAGATGCTGCCTCACCCGTTGAATTTCTCCAGCATTTTTGTCTACCTTCGATTTTTGCTGTTCTTTCTTTCTTTCTAGATCTTCTGACTCATTTACGGTTCCCTGGGATCAGTAATTAGTTGGCTGGATTGTGCCTGGGGTTGAGTTGAGATCATGAATAAAAAAACAAGTTATTTATTCCTATAATGGGCTTTTTAGTTTTCTTAAAGCATATGAGCGCTAATCAAACTTCTCACATTAACCATTAACCAATTGGCAGAGCATGTTTTATTGAAGATATAATGCATATTTTGTTCAATTGTATTTCAATTTGGAGATGTCAGAATAACCTGTTTGACCCATGATGCATAATCTTGTGCCATCATAACTCTGCTCGTTAGTTCAGTTTAGAGATACAGTGCGGAAACAGGCCCTTCGGCCCACCAAGCACCGTGCTGACCAGCAATCTCCGTACACCAGCACCAGTACATCCTACACACAATTTACAATCTTCACCAAAGCCAATTAACCTACAACCCTTTACGTCTTTGGAGCGTGGGAGGAAACTGGAGCACTTGAGAAAAGCCCAAGTGGTCATGGAGAGAACATACAAACTCCACACAGACAGCACCCACAGTCAGGATCAAACCCAGGTCGCTGGCGCTGTAAGGCAGCAACTCTACCGCTGTGGCACCGTACCACCCTAATGTAACATCAAGCTGTTTGACCTGGTATTTCAAGCATCTATCTTGCATTAACAACGTTTGTAATGTCTGCTCTAAATTTTCCTTCCACTGCCTTAATATTTGACCCTGTTTTTCTTCTTCAATTTTACTTAATTTAATTTTAACTTTCTTGGCTTTTGATGTAACTAATGAGATTGCATCTTAGGAATTGCTTTCTGCCCTGTTAGATATTCTTCTGATATCTGAACACTCAGAGACATTCTGTAATGCTCCTGGAATTGGCACTCTTTTAATTGTACTGATCCTTTCATTACCCTTTAGGAGAATCCTTAACAATATTTTCAAGTCTGACAAAGTTTTTGAAAGTTTTGCTGGTGTGTACTGAAAGTTTGTTCGGATACGATATTACAACCCAATTAGTTAGAACAATCAATTTCTTGCAATTTGATTTTGCCCTAAGTTTTAACCTGCTGTGCCAACAGTACTGCCTCAACTAAGAAAGCCTCCAATATCTGGACAACCCAAAGCAAATAACAACTTCTCCCTTCCTTCTGCTCAGTACTTTAGGGTCATTTTTAATTGAATATTAGTGAGATTGAATATTAAGAGATAATATCTCTTAGAGAGAGGTCATTTTTTTGCCCAGTTCATCCGAGGACCTGGCTACCTGCCACAAATGTGGTTCAGGTCAGGGTGCATATTTTGATAAAACATTCAGACTCAAGTTTAGTTTAGTTTAGTTTAGAGATACAGCAAGGAAACAGGCCCTTCGGCCCATCGGGTCCGCGCCGACCAGCAATCCCCGCACATTAACACTATCCTGCACTCACTAGGGACAATTTTTACATTTACCAAGCCAATTAACCTACAATCCAGTACGTCTTTGGAGTGCAGGAAGGTACTGAAGATCTCGGAGGAAACCCAGATGGTCATGGGGAGAACGTACAAACTCCGTACAGACAGCACCTGTGGTTGGGATCGAAGAGGGGTCTCCAGCGCTGCATTCGCTGTAAGGCAGCAACTCTACCGCTGCGCTGCTGTGAATGAGTTGGACCCTTCCATGCTGATCTGGTTGAGGACTTTACCCAAATCAGCTTGATTTCCCTGATAGTTCCACTTGTTCAGTTCAGTTTATTGTCACGTGTACCGAGGTACAGTGAAAAGCTTTTAGTTGCGTGCTAACCAGTCGGCGGAAAGACAATACATGATTACAATCGAGTCGCCCACAGTGTACAGATACAGGATAAAGGGAATAACGTTTAGTGCAAGGTGAAGTCCGGTAAAGTTCGATTCAAGATAGCCCAATCAGAACTCTACCTAATCATCCTAACCTAATATCCTTCTCTGATCTCAGCCTTATCTTTGTTGCAGATGCTGGAAAATCGAAGATAGACAAAAATGGTGGAGAAACTCAGCGGGTGCAGCAGCATCTATGGAGCAAAGGAAATAGGCAACGTTTCAGACTGAATAAGGGTTTTGGCCCGAAACGTTGCCTATTTCCTTCGGTCCATAGGTGCTGCTGCACCCGCTGAGTTTCTCCAGCACTTTTGTCTACCTCAGCCTTATCTTCCCTGATTATTGATATAAATGTATGTATTCACTTCAAGCTTGCACTTGAGAAGTTTTATTATATTTCAGTGCCAATTTAGAAAAGTCAGAATAGCCCATTTAACTCCATGATGCACAATCTAGTGCCATCATAACTCTCCTAATGGAACATCAAGCTGTCTGACCCGGTATTTCAAGCATTTAAACAGTTTCTTCCCAGCTGTTATCGGGCAACTGAACCATCCTACCAACAACTAGAGAGCGGTCCAGAACTACTGTCTACCTCATTGGAGACCCTCAGACTATCTTTAATCAGACATTACTGGACTTTACAGCTGGTTAAATCGTAAGGCAAAATCAAATTGTAAGAATTTAATTGTTTTATCCGGGATTGTGATTCTTGACTTCAGTTCAGTTTAGTTCATTGTCACGTGTACCGAGGTACAGTGAAAAGCTTTTTGTTGCGTCTTAACCAGTCGGCAGAAAGACAATACATGATTACAATCAATCCATTTACAGTGTATAGATACACGATAAGGGAATAAGATTTAGTGCAAGGTAAACCCAGCAAAGCCCAGTCACGAATCAGAGGTAGAGAGTGGTTGGGCACTGCTCTCTGGTTGTGATGGGATGATTCAGTTGCCTGAAAGACCTTGTTTGTAATCCTTGTCAGAGTTAACACACTGAGCCTTCTTTCTGAAATCCATTAAATGTTAGATAATATCCAAAAATACCGCACACTATACTTAGTGCGATGAATTCCCAAGCTTTAATGTTTAGATGTGGACACAGATAATGAGTGAGCAGGATTAGCTTCAGACTGTGGTTCAACTTGTAGTAGTCTCACTTCTGAGACTGAAGATTCACAACCCAATCCATCAACTGACGTTGACATTCTTTTAAATTAGATATTAAGCTGAGATACCACTTTCTCCATCAAGTGGTAAAGATCTCATCATGCAATTTCATATTTCATACATCTTTTGATGAAAGAATGGATTGATTGGGCTTATATTCGTTGGAATTTAGAAGGATGAGAGGGGATCTTATAGAAACATGTAAAATTCTTCAGGGTTACACAAAAGGCTGGAGAAACTCAGCGGGTGCAGCAGCATCTAAGGAGCGAAGGAGATAGGCAACGTTTCGGGCCAAAACCCTTCTTCAGACTAAAACCCTTCTTCTTCTAAAATTCTTCAGGGATTGGACAGGATAGATGCAGGAAAAATATTCCCGATGTTGGGGGATTCTAGAACCAGTGGGGGTCACAGTTTAAGAATAAGGGGTAGACCATTTAGGACTGAGATGAGGAAAACCTTTTTCAGCCTGAGAGTTGTGGATCTGTGGAATTCTCTGCCACAGAAGGCAGTGGAAGCCAATTCACTGGATGTTTTCAAGAGAGAGTTAGATAGAGCTCCCAGGACAAGGGGTACAGGAGAAAGCAGGAACGGGGTACTGATTTTAGATGATCAGCCATGATCATATTGAATGGCGGTGCTGGCTCAAAGGGGCGAATGGCCTACTCCTGCACCTATTTGCTATGTTTCTCTGTTTCTATCTTCTTGCATAGTAGAAGGCCATTCAGCCCATTGATTCTAATCAAAATTAGATTGTTTCCAACCTGTTACTCTACCCTCCCTTGTAAAACTGATCACTACCATGAAACCAATGACCTGCCCCCTCGACACTGTCCCCTCTGCCCTCCTAAAGGACGTCATCATATCAGCCGGTCCCAGTATCCTCGCCATCTTCAACAGTTCTCTGGCCACTGGCATTGTACCTACCTGCTTCAAGCATGCGGTGGTCCAGCCCCTCCTGAAAAAACCTAACCTCAACCCCACCTTGCCTAGCAAGTACAGACCCATTTCTAAACTGCCTTTCCTCTCAAAAGCCCTTGAAAAGGTAATTTTAAGTCAACATGCCTTACATTCACCAAAATACTATCTTGGAAACCTTTCAATCAGGTTTCAGGGCTCACCACAGCACAGAGTCTGCCTTGTTGAAGGTACACAATGATTTACTGCTCACCGTTGACTCCGGCGACTGTGCAATCCTGCTCCTTCTTGACCTCAGCGCAGCATTCGACACTGTCGACCACACCATCCTAATTGACCATCTCCGGTACAGGGTTGGTGTTGATGGCACTGCCCTGAGCTGGTTCATCTCCTACATCAAAGGTGGAAGTGTATCTACTAACATAGGCAACTCTTTCTCCTCCCCAGCTAGCCTCTGCTGTGGGGTTCCACAAGGTTCCATCCTTGGCCCCATTCTCTTCTCCCTGTAAATGCTCCCCTTAGGCCAAGTCATTGAAAGGCACGGCATTTCCTTCCATTGCTACGCAGACAATACACAACTGTACCTCCCCCTGAAGCCCAAAAAACAATCAAATCTGCTTAACCTTACCTGCTGCCTCGAGGATATAAAGTGCTGGACGGCCCAGAACTTCCTCCAACTAAACGAGAGTAAGTCTGAGGTCATCCTTCTCGGCCCCACGGACTCAATCAAAATGATAGCAGGCAGCCTTGGAAGCCTTACCCCACTACTCAAACCTCACAACAAAAATCTTGGCGTGATATTTGACTCAGTGCTGAAGTTTGACAAACAAGTCAATGCCATGGTAAAAGCGAGCTTCTTCCAGCTTCGGACAATAGCTAAAATAAAACAATTCCTCCAGTTTGACGACCTCAAAAAGATCATCCACACATTTATCTGCTCCCGCCTAGATTACTGAAACTCCCTTTACACCGGCATCAGCCAATCTTCCCTGTCCCGCCTGCAACTGGTCCAAAACGCCGCAGCGAGACTCCTGACGGGCACCCAAAAAAGGGACCACATCACCCCGATCCTGGCCTCTCTCCACTGGCTCCCTGTGCGGTTCCGAATTAATTTCAAGACCCTCCTCTTTGTCTACAAACCCCTCAATGGGCTTGCACCCACCTACATTAAAAGTCTGCTCACCCACTACACCACCTCCAGGTCCCTCAGATCGGCCGACTTGGGGTTGCTGAATGTCCCGCAGTCTAGGCATAAGCTCAGGGGCGACCGTGCCTTTGCGGTTGCAGCTCCTAGACTGTGGAACAGCATCCCCCTCCCCATTAGAACTGCCCCCTTCATCCACTCCTTTAAGTCTAGTCTAAAAATGTATCTGTTCTCCCAAGCCTTTCCTGACATCCTCTGAGTGAGGGCTATTTGTATATATGTATGTAGCCTGCTTGTGTATACTACTCTTATAACAAATGTAAAGCACTTTGGTCAACGAGAGTTGTTTTTTAAATGTGCTATATAAATAAATGTGACTTGACTTGATTCTGGTTTAAAGAAAATCTGGGATATCTGCCGACTGCCCACTGGTCAATATTTCACCCTCATCATCCTCATGGATGCAGATTATCAAGTGATTGTTACATTGCTGTTTGTGGACCTTATCATGCACACATTGGCAGAACTGTTTCCCAAATTACATCAATAGCTATGATTTTTAAAATTGTTTTCTTGGCTGTAAAATGCATTGGACTGCTGTGAAAATTATTAGGCATCTGCAAGTCTTTCTTTTTAAAATTTCTCAACCAAATATTCTCCATGGAGACCATGAAAAGCCTCCCTCTTCTTCCGAAGTCCAGGGTTCTCTTTTATGTTAGTGGTATTGAGATTGCACAGTGATGCCATTAATCAGTGAGCGCATCACGTGGCCATTGGCTGGGGTACTAAAGTACTCGTGGACGAAGGGAAAAAAACTGCTTGCATTTATTTACAATCTTTCATGTCTTCAGGATGTCCCCAAATGAATTATTCTTAGACTACGGTCATTTGTTTTTGCAGGTAAATATAGAAGGCAGTTTATACACAGCAAAGTCTCATAAATGGCAAAATAAGATAAATAGGCTGTTAATCTTCCTCCGTGTTTCTGCATCCACCCAGCAATAAATGGTGCCTTGGATTAATACCTTATTAGAAAGTTAGCACCTTCAATAATGTAGTTTTCACCAGGTGCTGCACTAAAATTACTTGAGTAATAATATTACCTTCTGCTTTTTAACCACAAGCCACACTTCAAAAATACATTTGTGTTTACAATATGCAGAGGGGTGGAAGATTGCAACCTTCACATGGTCCACCCTGTTTCGACTAATGCAATCAACTTGACGTGCACAAACGGAAGATCAAATAGAACAAGTTATCCAACAACGTTAGGCTGTGCACGCCATGTGAAAGAAGAAGAATATGCAGAGTGGTGCGGCGGGTAGTGGAGCTGCCTCACAGCTCCCGTTCCCTGCGTTTAAATCTGCCTTCCAGTGCTGTCTATGTGGAGTTTGCACGTTTTCCCTGTGATCACAGTGATCTGGTTTTCTCCAACATCTTCATGACTTGTGTAGGAAGGAACTGCAGAAGCTAGTTTGCACCAAAGATAGACACAAAATGCTGGAGGAACTCAGAGGGACAGGCAGCATCTCTGAAGAGAAAGAATGGGTGACGTTTCGGGTCTTCAGACTTCATGACATGCTGCTGTTGGGTTAATTGGCCTTTCAAATATCCCATGGTGGGGCTGGCTGGTGTGAGATTTAGGAGTGTTCATATGAATGGGTAGTGTACTACCCAGTCAAAGAAAAGACTGCACATGAATCAAGCACAGATGAAGGGTTGACAAAAGTGCTGGAGAAACTCAGCGGGTGCAGCAGCATCTATGGAGCGAAGGAAATAGGCAATGTTTCGGGCTGAAACCCTTCTTCAGACTCTATTCGATTTTCCAGCATCTGCTGTTCATTCTTAAACACAGATAAAGGGTACAGCATGTTGTCCAAATATATAGCACTGAAGTCCAATAAAGTCTGATTAAAGATGGTACAAATGTCTCCAATGAGGTAGATGGGAGGTCAGGACCGCACTCTAACTGGTGAGAGGACCGTTCAGTTGCCTAACAATAGTTGGGAAGAAACTGCCTCAGAATCTGGAGTATGTATTTTCAAACTTCTATAGCTTTTGCTTGAAGGGAGAGGGGAGAAGAGGGAGTGACATGGGGTGGGATTGGTCCGTGATATTGCGAGCTGCCTTACCAAGGCAGCGTGAAGTGCAGATGGAGTCAATGGAAGGGAGGCTGGTTTGTGTGATGGTCTTGGATGTTGAGGCTGCTCCCAAAGCAAGCTTTGATGCATCCCGATAAAGATGCTTTCTACGGCGCATCTGTAGAGGTTGGTGAGAGTTGTTGGGTGTGTATGTGAGAGAACTGGTGGCTGCGAAAAAAGTGGGGGGGGGAATAGAATTGACGGGACCACTCTGATATTCAGCATTAACTTAAACCTCCCATGTCATGTGAAATATTTTTTTATAAAGTGATGGGATTCGAAGGTTTCTTGTGTGTTTCTCTCTTTTCGTACTTTGTCCATGTCTTAAAGCCCTGTCCCACGGTACGAGTTCATTCCAAGAGCAATCAACCTCGTGGTAAGCACGGAGATGAACGGTCTTTACATTGCGTCAGATGTTTCTTGCCCTGCGCCTCCTGTTTACAGGTTTTTGTTTCTTTAGTCCAAGTTTCCCCTTCCCTTTGCTACCATGTCTTCTGCCTGCCGCAAACTTGATGTTCTGGTTTTTGACTATGACATCGCCCACCGCTGGAGCGTCTTCAGGCACGACTTTGAACATTACGTTACAGTCGCGCACCCTGCAGTAACCCCTGTGATCAAGGCTTCTCTCCTGCTCAACCTGGCCGGTCCTGAAGCCCTGGAACGGTCGGAGTCGTTCGTCTACGGTCTCAACGAGAGTGCTCAGGACCCGGTATGTCTGCTTGCCAAGTTCACTGCATTGTGTGACATCCCACTTCTGACACCATGTAAAGAATGGTCTCTTACACACAGTGTCTTTACTGCTACTTTATTCACTAGTCAAATAGCTGTACGTGGTCTGTCACGGATGCTAGAGAGCCACCCAGGGTGGGAACGTCACAATTATACTGGATGGTAAGGGGAGTGGTTAGTGATGGTTATGTCACTATATTAAAGGTATACACACATATCATCTACAGTGGGTACGTCGGAGCTCGGGGACGTCTCTTAGCGCTAATGGCAGGTAAGCACGGGGAGACTCGTGAAGATTTTTCAGCATGATGAAAAATGTCCACGAAAGCCCCGAGTACGGACGAGTGGCCATTACTGTAAATCTCCGAATTCGAATCAGGGCAAACTCGGGAGAGCTCTTGGAATGAACTCGTAGCGTGGGACAAGGGTTTTAGCTAGCAGATCTTTCCTCTGAATCAGAAGATTATGGGATCACATCGAGAAAATTACACGCACAGATGTAAGATCGGCACCAAATGAATCTTTAGGTGTTATCTTTTGTGAATGTAAGATATCTTGTAGCATCTTGGAAAGCAGACCTGGAATTTGAAATGCGTTCCAGGGATGAAACAATTATGTCTATGAAAAGGAAATTGGACTGAAGCATCCGGAGTTTGCACACATTTATATGGACATTAATTCACTAATGGTTGCTGTCTGATACTTTTATCCTTCACAGATTGTGTTGCGGCCGTCATCTCCATTATAATCAATTATAATTATTGTCAGTGATCTAACAAAAACTTTAGTTATTTAATTCTATTCCCACTGCAAAAAAGTACTGTAAGTACCAGTTGAATGAGGATTGAGAGTTTTTGATGGAATACCAAGCCATAATTACCTGACTGAACAAATAAAACATTTGAAAATTTGACAATCGTCATTCAACTGGACCCACCTTTAGAAATGAGACAAGAAAGAATGTCTTTAGACAGTGGGCGGCGAATCTGTGGAATTCATTGTGGTGGCCAAGTCAATGGACATTTTTAAGGCGGAGATTGACAGATTCTTGATTAGTGTCTGGGGTTTTGGGGAGAAGGCAGGAAAATGGGGTTGAGAGGGAAAGATAGATCAGCCATGATTGAATGGCGGAGGAGACTTGATGGGCTGAATGGCCTAATTCTGCTCTTAGGACTTATGAGCTTACGATGGCTTTTCCGTGGCTGGGTGCCATAGACCCCTTTCAGATTACAGCTCCTACAGTAATTGATGTTGAGGCGATGGAGATCTATACTTGGAAGCCTGTTGATTCCTAATGGCGAAGGCTATACCTTTGTCACTGACTGGAAAATAGTTCCTGGTTTCTATGTTTCTAAGAACAGTTTTAATTTACATTGCACTTTTCTGCTCCAAATTGTGTTACAACTATTCCACCGCTACCATCAGTATTACCACCATTGTAAAATGGGTGAGAGTTAGATTTAGCTCTTAGGGCTAAGGGAATCGAGGGATATGGGGAGGAGGCAGGAACGGGGTACTGATTTTGGATGATCATCCTTGATCACATTGAATGGCGGTGCTGGCTCGAAAGTTTCTATGGACCAAGTTGAAGAAGGGTCTCGACCCAAAATGTCACCTATTCCCTTTTTCCAGAGATGCTGCCTCACCTGTTGAGTTACTCCAGCTATTGGGTATCTATCTTATAATTAGATGTAGACCAGCATTTGGAGTTCCTCCAGGGACGCCATGTAGCGAGTGATGTCTGCAGAGCAACATTGTGACTTAAAAACAACCTAAATGCTTGTTTGTGGGAAAAATATCTGAGCAGTACAAGGGGGGTAATTTCACAAAATGCTGGAGTAACTCAGCAGGACAGGCAGCATCTCTGGAGAGAAGGAACGGGTGATGTTTCAGGTCGAGACCCTTCTTCAGACAGTTCCTCCTTGCACTGTTCCAAATCCACTTAATCCTTGATCCGAGTGCTTTACATCTAAGTGTTTTGGGTTTTTTTGGAGCGGGGGGGGGGGGGGGGTGGGTGTATTTACTGATCATACACGACTGTAGTGTTTCCTGGAACAAGGGCTGCGGTTCAGAAGTACTTCAAATAGCCGCAGAGTGCTTTGCGGACCTGGAAAAGCGAGTCCTTCTTCCCATCGGATCATGTGGTGCCTCTCCTTCTCTGTATAGCCCGAGATAGACACAGAATGCTGGAGTAACTCAGCGGGGACAGGCAGGCAGCATCTGTGGGGAGAAGGGATGGGTGGTGTTTTGGGGGAGGGGGGGGGGGGCGAGACCCTTCTGCCGACTGATACAGCCCGGCTTCTGTGTGTGTAGTCTCCTCCCTGCTGAACCTCCCACATCTGTGGCCAGTCGCCTCCCTCCCTCCACCCCCCGGCCCCTGACATCAGCCTGGCCCAACGCTCCGCCTCGCCGGGGCCGGCGCTGCCTGTGATTGACTGCGGGAGAAGGAGGAGGGAGAAGGAGGGAGGTCGCTGCCAGTTTTGCGGAGGCTGGAGAGAGCGGGAGAGGGAGGAGAGAGGAGAGAGAGAGAAGAGGGGAGAGAGGAGAGAGGAGAGAGTGAAGGAGGGCAGCGCATCGCATCGCAGGCGGAGCGCGCCTACAGTGGGACAGCCCCCAGTGTTGGATCCGCAGCGCCCGGACCCAGAGCGGGGCTGATCGGCGTCTACAGCCGGCGGACAGGCTCGGCCTGCCGGGGAGGGGGGGGGGGGTAGAGACACTCGGGGGCGGCTGCTTGGTTGCTCTGTGTCTCCGTGCGAGAGCGTTGGACCGGGTCGTGGAGACAGAGCGAGTGTGAGAGTGAGTGTGAGTGAGCGCCGGGCTCGCTGGATCCACGTTCGGCATCAACATGAGGATCAACCCGGGATTGTGCCCTCGCAGGGCGGCGCGGTTCCTGCTGCTCGCCGCTATCCTGCCAGGTAGGAACCGGGAGAGGGACAGATACAACACGTCCTGTTTGTTTAAATAAGGAGGAGGGAGGGGGGACTGAGAGAGAGAGAGACTAGACTGGAGAAAAGAGGGGTGGCTGGATAGGGAGAGAGGGAGGGAGAGAGAAATAGGGAGAGGGGGAGAGGGAGGGAGAGAGAAATAGGGAGAGGGGGAGAGGGAGCTGAGAGTTGGGGCATTATTTCAAGTCTTATCACTTGGTAAGGTCCACAACCAACGCTGCACCTCCAGCCTGCACTTTCATCAGAATCCCTCGCTTGTAGCAGTTTGCTCGCAGTTATTTTTTTTTAAACAGATCAGCCGAGATGCTGACTCGATTTATTAAAGGGTGAAAATGTGAATTGCAACAAGAGGGAAAAAAAATCTGAAATGGTCCTCCCATAGTTATCTTCAAACAGCGATGAGTCATGTCACAAAAATAATGATGTCTCGCTTTGATACGATTGCAAACCGTGTGTCGAGCCCTTTGACTAACATTCAAGATATTATAAACACAATAATTCTTTACAAATATTGAGTGCAGTTGCAAGCTGGGGCGGGAGGCTGGTGAGGTGGTCTTTAAACGTGTCGGTGCCTCGTCCCCCCCCCCACACACTGTTTGTATGTGGCGAGTTTGTGACTGCGTTCTCTGAGCCGAACGTTTGTGTCCCAGCCATTGGAATTCTCTGCTGGATGTTGAGACCCAGCAGGGGTCGGAGGCTGGGGAGGGGTTTTGTGTGAATGTTAAAGGACCAGTCGATTCCGTGGGGCGTGTACGGCCACATAATTTATTTGTGTCCCTGTGATTCTTCATTAGCTGAGACTCCATGACTTGAAATCGAACGAGGTTACGCTGGAGAAAAGGCTGGAGCAATTCTGATGCATTCATTCCTCCAGCCCCAGCGACTGTGAGCCCCAATTTTCAAGCACCCCCCCCCCCCTATTAATTTTCCCATCTGTTTTCTGCACCCCTGGTCTATCCATTTTAGTTTTAAGTTGCAATTGGGCTCTGTTCCCCCCTTCCTCCCTGACACATCTCCCAGTAATGTTCCTTGCCAAAGTCAATTGTCTAGTGCCTTTCATGTCAGATCCCAGAGCTTTGACAGACATTGCTGTCTGATCTGGAGTGCCTGTGTTCTCTGTCTCAAAGCTTACAGTGCTCTGATTCCTGTTGAAGGCAGTATAAATTAAACCCTCTATTGATGTTTTATGCCTCATTGCTACATTTACAAACTATTGAATCCCATCTCTGAAAGTCAATCGTTTCATTGCATCAATCTATGAACACGTGAATGTTCCTTTTTATATCTAAGGATTTGACTTGGCAAAACATGTTCATACATATGTTTTAATATCCCCGAGTTTTAATCTGTCAGATCGAGTTTCAAAATCTTGTATTGAGCTTTTCCAGTTAATATTATTAACAGGCTGAAATAATGTTCTGGTTTGATATCTTACTGGATGCATGAGGTACAACTTAATGGATGGGTGCAGTGCCTTGGATGTGGTTCAAGCTGTGAAATGTTGAATTGGTTGTGAATGTATTTGGATTTTGTTTGTTATTTGTCTGGCAGCAGGCTTGATTATTGGTATTTTGTTTTTGTGTCATTAAAAATTGTTGAGCTCTCAATCACAGCCTGTGCTGTGAATGGGCAACAGGCCGTTAGCACTGTCAGTCTCTCTGACTCTTTGAAAAGTGATCAGTTCGGCTCTGTTATATTGCCTTGGGCTTTGAGTGGTTCTGGAGTTGGATTCCATTTATTTTTTTCCCCCTGCGCGGAGCAATGCACCATTATCATTATGGTGGTGTGCACCGAGAATGTGATTGTGTAGTTGGCATCAAAACAACAACTGACATAAGCCGTAACATTTCTGAGAATGCACGAAAGGACCAAATTACTTTGTACGACAGACAGCCTGCGAGTGATTTATACAGAGGCTTCGTCCTTCTCCATCACGTTCAATTGTTTTGCTGCCAACGCTCACTGGGCACGTTGCTCGGAGAGTGAGTGGGAGGAATGAGATTATTTGGAAGCCGCGCAGAAATAAATGTATATGTTCCACGTATATATTCAATTAAATTTCGATTATCCCATGCCACAGAGAACGAGGCAAAAATTCGGGCGCACTCTGCTGTGCTGAGAACACAGTTCAGGTTAAGCAGCATCATCATCAGAGACCCACACCACCCTGGCCACACACTCATCTCACCCCTGCTTTCGGGAAGAAGGTACAGGAGCCTGGAAACTATTGCCCAGGTTCAGGAGCAGCTTCTTCCCCCCAGCCATTAGGCTATTCAACATTACAACCTGCAATAAGCTCTGAATTACCTAGACCTCGGGCACTGGTTTTGTTGTTTTGCATTATTATTATTTGTTTGATTTTTATGGGCATATATATATATATATGTATATTCAGTATGTGTGTGTGTGTGTATATATATGTGTGTGTGTATATGTATATATGTATTGAAAATTTAATATGTGTATGTATTCTGTGTGTGTGTGTATATATATACTGAACTTTTAATATATTTATACATACACACATATATATGTATGTGTGTGTATATATACATGTGTGTATATATATACATGTGTGTGTGTATACATGTGTGCGTATATATGTATGTGTGTATATATGCATGTGTGCGTATATATACATGTGTGTGTGTATACATGTGCGCATATTAAAAGTTCAGTGTATATATATGTATATATGTTAAAAGTTCAGTATGTATATACAGTGAACTTTTTGCACATTTATGATATTGTTTACAGGGTACTGTGTTTACACATACTGTTGTGCTGCTGCAAGTAAGATTGTCATTGTTCCATCTGGGACACAGGACTATAAAACACTCTCTCAATTGAATGTTGATGTAATTCTGCATGGATATTGTGCAGTGAGAAGGGTTTGCACTGCATGGTGCAATTCAAAACATGTGCCAAGACTTGAAAGGGAAAAGGTAACTCCGTAAATCTGGCAGTGGTGGATGTGTGAGCAACCGTCAAATCGCGTTGAAGCGTCCTTCTATTGATGTCGCCTGATGACTAAGCTGCTGAACAATCAAGGGGGTTTGCTTCTAAAGATAGAAAGCAGAGTAGGCAGACAGGATCTCCTGATTTATGCAGCCTCCCCCCTTCTCCAGAAGCTCACATTCTCTTCCTTTGTGGGCCACCCCTTGCCTCCATCGTGAATAATGAGTTTCCCACCGAGTCTACGTGTTCAACAGTCTCCGACTGTGTGGAGAATATCGATTCATTTGAGAGCCGTACGCCTCTTTTTATATACGTAAAAGTGAAAATGTTCACAAGGGCTTAACACGTAAACAACCGATTGAAGTCTGTGTGGTTGGTTAACAGTCACATTTCGGGAGGCAGCATGGCAACATGTGCAAATTTATTATATTTACATTCTCTGACGTGCATGACTCACCTGAATTGCTCCCACAATATCTTTAGTGCTGCATTTTCTTTGACTGCATGCTTATCGGTCGAGGGGTGGGTGGGGGAGGGAAGATTGGGCGGGCAAGGGTGACGGGTGCCAAGGAGAAGACCAGCAACGTTGCCACGGCGGCCTAGATATTTATTGTGGGATGTAGGGTTTCGCCTCGGTAATCCTGTTCTCCCCCCCAGTTAATTCCAGCTTCTCCTACATGTCATTGAGATGTTAATTGTCAACGGTGTGTGAGTTCACAACAGTTCATTAAAGGGCCTGTCTTACCAGCATCCGACTCCATGCGATGAGCGCGATCAGACTAGAAGCGGGGGCCGCGCGGAGGTCGGGTGATCCCTGTACAGGGCCGTTCCCATCAGCATGCGCCTGCATGCGGCAAGCGCGACCAAACCGGCAACGAGGGCCGCGCGGAGGTCGGGTGAGTGCGGACTTGGAGCGAAGTCTTAAAGGTAAGTTCGCCAGGACAGAGAGGGACACACTGAGAGGGCCACGGAGCCACACACATAGAGGGTCACGGAGGCACCTACAGAGAGGGTCAGGGAGGCACGATGTCGAGGCGGTGTGTAATGCGTCGAGGCCACTGCGAGCCGACAAGCTGTTGCCGTGCGGAATTTTTGAACATAGTCAGTTTTTCGGAGCCCCGCGCGGTGTCGGGACGAACTCCACACAATTCCGCACGGCTCCGGCGATCGAAGTGGGACTGGCCCCGCGACGCCGGACGGCTCAAGCGACCACGTTAGGTCGCGCTCATCGCATAGAGTTGCATGCTGATGGGACAGGCCCTTAAGTCACCTTGTTGATGTCCCAACTGAACTGGCTTCTCATCCTGTGTCATCTGGTGTGATGAGAAGATTAACATTCCAATCCAAACGTTGCCTATTTCCTATTTCCTTCGCGCCTGAGTTATGCCCCTGTCCCACTTAGGAAACCTGAGCGGAAACCTTTGGAGACTTTGCGCCCCACCCAAGGTTTCCGTGCGGTTCCCGGAGGTTTTTGTCAGTCCCCCTAATGGTTGAAAGTGGTTTCCGTTTTAAAAATCGGTAATTTTTTAGTCGAAGCCGGTTGCGATGCTAGTTGATGGTGGTTGCCGGAGTACAAAAACCTCCGGGAACCGCACGGAAACTTTGGGTGGGGCGCAAAGTCTCCAGAGGTTTTCCTTCAGGTTTCCTAAGTGGGACAGGGGCATAACTCAGCGGTTCCCGATAATCTCTGGCGAAAAGGAATAGGTGATATTTGGGGTCGAGACCCTTCTTCAATCTGAGCCATTTTTTTCAGATATTTTGAGTTAGACAATAGGTGCAGGAGTAGGCCATTCGGCCCTTCGAGCCAGCACCGCCATTCAATGTGATCGTGGCTGATCATCCCCAATCAGTACCCCAATCAGTACCCCGTTCCTGCCTTCTCTCCATATCCCCTGACTCCGCTATCTTTAAGAGCCCTATCTAGCTCGCCCGTGAAAGTATCCAAAGAACCGGCCTCCACCGCCCTCTGGGGCAGAGAATTCCACAGACTCACAACTCTCTGTGTGAAAAACAGTTCACCTATATTTGTTTAATAAAAAGAGATTGCTAGAGGTCCAGTTTTGTGGTTGTAACCTGGACCAAAAAAAGGTGTATTTTGGCTGTACTTAAAATGGGAAGATTAAGTATAACGAACTATGATCTGGGTGGGTCGATGTCCATTTTTCACTCTCTGTGTTTTACCTTCATTAACCATCACTCTGCACCGTTCATGCCTGTGTCCACATGTAACAGTAGAATTCAATCTACCAGGCCTGTGGATAGATTGTGGACTCTGCAAACATTAGAAACTAGAACCCTCGTTACGAAATACTGCCGGATTGCAATCATTGAATTTAGATTAATGGCCTGTGGATTGAGAGGCTCTAACATGTCGGAATTATATCTTGTAAATTTCAGAGTGTGACCCTTTGCAGCACTTTTGAACTTGGGAATGATAGATTCAAGCTCTTTACTCTTTCTTTTTAAGGGAACCACTAGCTGTTGATTTGTAGTTTTTAATATTTTCAATATTTTTTTCACATCCTCATTTTATAGACAATCCCTTGTTTAACGAATTGCCGTGCACTGAACAGATAAAATACTTCTAAGCATTTACAAATATCGTTTAGAGCATAAAAATGGCTGAGAGTAGATTTTTCAAACGTGTTCTTAAAACATCCTTTTTATTAACAGCCAATTTAGACGCTTGTTTTTTTGTTGAGGGCCCAAAGGCTTCATCTATTTATTATAGGCACTGTCACTTTCAACATCAAAACTGCCTTTAGGAAGCTCTTTATGCCATTTGGTATTCTGGTGCCCTAACCATCTCTAAAGTGGAAGTCTGCGAGGCCTGTGAGTGGACTGATAACTGGGCTGACCCTCTACCACTCCTTCCAATAATCCCTAGAGGGACAGAGGGTGGTGAATCTGTAGGATTCATTCACTTAGAGGGCTGTGGAGGCCAAGTCTATGGATATTTGTAAGGTGGAGATAGATAGATTCTTGATTGGTCCAGGTGTCAGGGGTTATGGGGAGAAGGCAGGAGAATGGGGGTTGAGAGGGAGAGAAAGATCAGCCATGATTGAATGGCAGTCGACTTGATGGGCCAAATGGCCTAATGTGCTCCTATCACTTGATCTGACGAACCATTCTCAGTCAGGCTTTCAACATTTATTTGCTTTGGCTTTTTCCCCTTTGCCTCTTCAATGTTGCTGTCCTGTTATGCGTGACTTTACTGACACCCCTCCCTAATTTGACACACCCAGAATGTTCTGGGGTCCCATTAGTGTAAGTGGTGGTCATACACTCTTCCTCTCCTCCCACACCTGTCTTGCGTCATCTTTGATGAGGACAATTTGTAGACCAGGTGTGAGTGTTTAGCCGAATGAATACTTCAGTTAACTGCATGTCAGAGGTTGTTAATCAGCATTGGCACACTGATTGTGTGGTTCATTAATAGTTAATTCTGGTCCCGGCCCCATTTTGGAGTTGCTGTATCCACAGTTGATTACATTAGTAACGAGTGGTGGAAGGTTGGGGCTATCTTTCCTTCTTCCACGACAGAGCAGAGTTGAGATCTATCGAAGGTGCTCGCTCCTATTTGCTTCCTTGTATGAAATTTACCAAAGTAATTATCCAGGCAGCGTGGTGGTCTACATTTTGGGTCGAGCCCTGCATGTGACGAAACCTTGGTAAGTCGCTTGTTGGCAATGCTTAGATAATACATTGACACTCTTATGGTTGTGGAGCAAAACTGTGATAGTAAGAGATCAGGTAACCTGTAGTGTTGAGGGCACAGTTGCCCCAAAGATGTGGTTGGGGCCATTGATCTTGCTGTTCCACGAGAGAAATCCAAACTGGTCAAGATGAATGTGCATCTCGGTGGCTTGAATGCTGGTGAATGGAGGTGGGGATGAGGAGGAATTTATTTACCAGAGGGTGGTGAATCCGTGGAATTTATTGCCACAGATGGCTGTGAAGGCCAAGTCATTGGGTATTTTAAAGTGGAGATTGATAGGTTTTTTGATTAGTAAGGGTGTTAAAGGTTATGGGGAGAAGGCAGGAGAATGGGGTTGAGAGGGAAAAATATGAAACCTTGATCAAATGGCTGAGTAAACTCGATGGGCTGAATGTCCTAATTCTGCCCTTGTATCTTCTGAAGTGTGCTTTTATTCTTGAGTCAATATACCCTGCAAACCCGATGATTATGACTTTCTATGGTGTTATGAATAAATTGGCTGTTTCCCCATTTTGAAACAATGGCTAAATTCAAAAGGACATTGCGACTTGGTAAGCGGCCAAAGGTTGTGCAAAATGTTATATAATTGTAAATTTTTGTTATCACTTGGAGTTTGTATCGAGGCACTGATTTATATTCCCAAGCTATTTAAATTGCATATTTAAAGTTTCTGTTGCATTATTATCTGGGCCATTGATTTCATAATCTAAGTCTCCTGTTCAATTGAGCTTCTTGCTCCAGAATCCTTATCGGAATGTTCAAGGGTACATCTGCAGATGTATCCATGTTTTCCAATGTGTTAAAATAGTAGCGTTCATAGACAAAGCATTTGGAAGATATTTTGGAAACTGTCTTCTCCCGATATCCCCTGCCTGATCCCTCCCCCAACTCTGCTAGGGCTATGACTTTCTATTTTAGATTGTAGCGTTGTACCAAACTTCGCTATGTGTTATCCTTTGGGGAAACGGTCATTGTACCGCAGAAAACACTGCGCCTCTCAGGCACTGCATCATTCCAATTAGTGCAGTTTATTGAGAGGAAGTGCCGTGTAAACAAGCAGCCTGGACAGCAAATGACTGATCTCCATCGAGGCGCGAGGAATGTTATCTCCCTGGTGAGCCACGTTTGGAAGCTTGAAAACAAATCCCCGTCTCTCTGTTAGAGGCTGTGTGACGCGAGACTGACATCACTTCCCTCTCGTCCAGTGCAGGGCCTGATGTGAACTGAGCACTGGACAGATGCACAGGCAAAGGTTTGGTTTATTGTCACGTGTACCGAGGTACAGTGAAAAGCTTTAGTGTGCTAACCAGTCTGCGGAAAGACAATACAAGATTACAATCCACAGTGTACAGATACAAGATAAAGGGAGTAATGCAAATAGCGTTCAGTGCAAGTTAAAGTCCAGTAGACCCACAACGTTGTCTGTTGCTCTCTCCACTGCCTGACCTGGGTTCTTCCAGCATGTTTTAGTTGTGTTTCTAATGTCCAGCACCAGAAATCATTTTGGTCTTTGAGGATTGCCTGGAAAGTTATTAGGAATCAAGGAATAGGTGAACATCATGGGAAGTTGAGGGAAAAGTGATGCCTCACTTGGGACTGATTTGAATCTGAGAGTTCAAATGAAGGTATTTGCTGCACTGAGGTTCTGCTCTTTTATGGTGTATGTGGATTTTAGACCATGCTGGAGAAACTCAGCAGGTGAGGCAGCATCTATGGAGAAAACAAATTGGTGGAGTTTCAGGTCGCGACCCTTCTTCAGACTGATGTGAGGGTGGGGGGGCGGGAAGAAGAAAGGAAGAGGCGAAGACAGTAGGCTGTGGGAGAGCTGGGAAGTTTGTCGACCCGAAACGTCACCTATTCCTTCGCTCCATAGATGCTGCCTCACCCTCTGAGTTTCTCCAGCACTTTTGTCTACCTTCGATTTTTCCAGCACTGTAGTTCCTTCTTAAACGTTTAGTGTAAGGTAAAGTCTCATTAAAGATAGTCCGAGGGTCTTCAATGAGGTAGATGGTAGGTCAGGAGCGCTCTCTAGTTGGTGAGAGGACGGTTCAGTTGCCTGATATCAGCTGGGAAGAAACTGTCCCTGAATCTGGAGGAGTGTGTTTTCCTGCATCTGTACCTCTTGCCTGAGGGGGGGGGGGGGGAAAAGAGGGTGAGTGGTAGTAGTAGAACAGTAAACCTTTTTTTACAGACTCGTGAGTTTGTTGGAATTGGTTTCATTGGACTGATGCAGTTGTTCCTGATTTTTGCCAAATATGATATCTTGCTTCAGTAACTCCAGCTGTTGCAGCGTCCTGACTGCATCCCTGTGGCTGCGTTGATGAATTTGAAGACCTCATTATCTGCAAGTGTGCAGTGCGGGACAGGCAGCTGATTTCTCAATTTAGTTGCTAATAGGAAGTGGTGAAATTGGATTGTAATGGTCATTAACGGGTCTGCTCCTGTTATCCTTTAACCTTGAGTTACCTCGGGGAGATGACAGATTGAAACAAGAAAATGGATTGCCTTTTGAAGGAATTTGGAGATAGTGGCCAGTTTTCACGACTTATCCATCTCTTGTAGGCTTGTCTTCTGCTTGGACATGGTGGATAAAGATAGGGTATTGCCTCTGGGTTGGTGTCACATCTGATCTGTAACTCCTGATGTAAGAATCTTTTACTAATCTTAGAGTTGACGTCAGTCAGAGCAATTTATTCTTGTCTATCATCTCTGCGCTTAACAATAATTGGGTTTAATGGCCAGCCTAATTTACCCAGGAGGGCTTTGCTTTTTTTGGATTATTTGCAATAGAAGTCGGCTCACTCAGCAGAGGCTGGTTTACCGAGAGTCCTGATCACTGTGCATTGCAAACTTAATGAACAGCAGCAGGGAAATAGAATTGTGCCCTATTAATGGTCATTCCCAATGCCTGTTCTTGGCCCAAATCTCAATGCCTTTGCCCAATTTTCAAAGCCTTTTCCCAGATGGTCTTCAGTTGAAATGCATCTTGGAGGTTCTTCAAATCCAGATGTCATCATTACAATTCGCCCAGGAGTACTGTGGGAATTATTAGCAATGCAGGAACGGGCAGACGTCTTGGAGTGTCCCCACGTCTCAAAACAGACTCTGCTTCTCTCGGCCTCGAGGAGTGCAGTGACTGAAGTGAGGGGCCACAGGTGGAGAGCAGAGGGCCTTCCTCCAGGCAGTGGGAGTTCTCCCCAGTTGCACAACTCCACATACAATGGAAAAAGCATTGTTGAGACGAGCAATTGAGCATGGACCACTCCACCTCACTGAGCAGGTCTGATCCCCACTCGAGGATTGTTGGCTGATTGCCTTTGTGCAGATTACTTGCCGTAGTCACTGGTATCCGCACACAGCTGGCATTTTGGTGATCACCTTCACATATCACCAATGTTTAGATAGGAGATGATGAGGACTTTCTGTGGTCAGAGGGAGGTGAATCTGTGGAATTCATTGTCAAGGCTGTGGAGGCCGTCGATGGATATGTTTAAGGTGAAGACTAATAGATTCTTGATTAGTGCGGGTGTCAGGGGTTTGGGGGAGAAGGCAGGAGAATGGGGTTAGGAGGGAGAGATAGATCAGCCGTGATTAAATTGCGGAGCAGGCGAATAGCTTGAAGGGCCTGTCCCACTTTCACGACCTCTGCCGAGTTTACCCTTGACTCTTACTCACTGCATGGTCGGTGGGAGGGCGTAACAGGCTGTAATGCCAGTTGTAGGTACTTGGGACATTGGGGCGTTTTTTTCTAGAATTATAAAAAATGTCCGCAAGTAAAAAAGGTCGTGAAAGTGGGACAGGCCCTTAATCCTGCTCCTGCAACTTGTGAAGTGTTTACCCGTGTCGGTATTTACTCAAGGCTGCAGTGAACCTGCTATCAGTACCTTGACAGGAGCTGGAATGGGCAGCATGTGTTATGGCACTCCCCTCTCAATTGTGCCAGCTTTGGAGAAGGTAAACTGCAAGCCTGGTGCTTTATTAAATTGCTTTAGAAACTGCTGCGCAATTAAAGGTCCATTTGACGCACCAGGTCCCCAAGGCAGAATTGTAAGAGTCCTAATCATATAATGAAAATTGTCTAAAGCAGTCTCACTCTGCTTGTGTCTTGCTTCTTGGTAAGTAATGCATAAAAGCGCTATATTATTCATTAAAGTTAGCCCCTCTGAACCGGGTAATTTGATTGAAGGTGCTTAATTATTAAAATGCGTATCTTTATAGAGAAGGAAATAGCTGCACCACTCCTTTGAATAAGGTACAGATTGCTTTTATTGGACTGATTTGACATTGTAGATTAATTACTTAATCACAATAGAGACCAGCATCTGGTTGACATAGAATCATAAATATCATTAACATTGAATTTTGCAATCCAATCCGAATAGTGAATGCTGGATGTGGCAGTAAATTGCAAATGGAAATAGATCTGAAGTTTATGAGTCCAATGTGTTTGTTGGTTCCAAACAATAATTGGACTTTATTAAAGATTTTGGTTTTGGGCAATCTGCAGTTGGCCAGAATGAAAGTTGTTTCCTGCAGCCAAGGAATGCTTTTTCTTTATTTGTAAATGAATTATTGATAAGTAGCAAAATGTAGGTCAGTTTTAAAAGCAGAAAAATTAGTTGGAGTGAAGGTGCTGAGAATGACAAAATTGAGGAAGCAAAGTATTCTCTGTGGCCGGAGATGGAATCACCGTGTCAGATTTAAGGGGCTGTCCCACTTGGGCGACCTAATCCGCGAGTTTGCCCTCGACTAGTACTCGCAGCATGGTGGACACGAGGTCGTAGGAGGTCTTTGTAACTCTCGTTCATGCTCAAGAGTGGTCTGTGCGTACTCGAGGCCTTGCATTGAAAAATGCCCACAAGTAAAAAAAGTCGGCATTGAAGAAATGGATACTTTTTTTACTCGTAGTGGGTCAATAGACAATAGGTGCAGGAGTAGGCCATTTGGCCCTTCGAGCCAGCACCACCATTCAATGTGATCATGGTCGGAATATTAGTCGTAGGTCATCGAAGGTAGTCGTAGATAGTCTTCATTATAGTCAAAAGGAGGTTGTCTTCACTCTCTACTATTCGGTGTCCAATTTTCCCGAAGTTAGTCGAAGGAGGTCTTCATTTTTTCAAACTCTTCTAAACTCGCCAATTAGGTCACCCAAGTGGGACAGCCCCTTAATGTGGACAGGAGCGATAATAAATGGGGCACACAATATCAGGGAAAAATACACGTTGGTGTAATCTTTTTAAATATCTTGTGGGTAGGTTGTTTGGTGGAAGCTCAGTGAGGTGCAGTGGCAGCCCATGTTCAATTGCTTGTCCTGACCATGGTTTTTCATCATATGTGGAGCTGAGACACTGCTGCCTGCGCACTGCTGCTGTCTGGAGGAAGACCCTCAACTCTACATTGCAAAAAGTTGTCAACACTGCCCAGTCCATCACCGGCTCTGACCTCCCCACCATCAAAGGGATTTATCAGAGTCGCTGCCTCAAAATGGTGGAGTGTCCTTGGGGAAAGTATGGGTGTATTCGTTATTTTTAGGGTCAGGGTGACTGTTTAGTAAAACTGATCCAACAAAACTGAGAAGCAAAGGTGGTAAATGGATTTGGTGACGATCTACTGGAAAACAATGAGAGTTTCCCCTTAAAACCTCCCACTGATCAAGCTCTAGTTTAGCTGTGGTGTGGGAATGTTTTTTTTCCTGTGTTAAAACTGCTGTATACAGTAGCTGCCTCGTGCTGTTTGTATTGTTACCTGTTGGATTTTGAATGTTTGAGTTTAACTTTCACTTGGATTGATGTTGAATTTTATGCTCTCTTGAAGTATTGGGGATTTTATTGACCTTTGAAAATATTTGCTTTAACAAGAAAACCAGGTTTAGTTTGGAGATACAGCATGGAAATGGGCCCTTTGGACCATGCAGACTATTTATCACCCACACACTAGTTCTATTGTTACCCCACGTTTGCAAGCTACACAGTGGGGGAAATTCACAGAAGCCAATTAACCCACAAACCTGTGTGTCTTTGGAACATGATCAACCGGAGAAAACCCATACGGTCATGGGGAGAACGTGCAAACTCTGCACAGGCAGCACCCGTACTGGGGTTTGAACCCGGGTCTCTGGCGAGCAGCTCTACCACTGCAAGTATGATGTTGGTTGCAACACTCCTGATTTGTGCAAGTACTGATGTTGTGAGTAAATGAGCTCTGGCAGTTGACCAACTTTGTACAGTTCTCCCTTCCTTATTGAGAATCCATAATTGAGTGGATTTTCTTTGATCTCTGATACACCAGTGATGACTAGATTGCTGGTGAAGTAACTACCTCATGGCTTGTGTATGCACCGGTCCAGCAGCCTTGAGTCACACTTACCACCTTGTCCAACCCTGTTGTATTGTATGTGGAGCCTATGAGAGGAACCCTTAAGTTAAAATTAAACTCCATATTAAATGTTTGTTCTTATCGAGTCCACACACAAGATTAGAAGTTGTTCAGCCAGAGCTAAACACACTTCTCGGCATCTGCATACAATGGTATCTGTCTTGTCGCTTCTTGTGCGTTGTGGTGGAATCAGGGCCACAAACGCTCTTTCCCATATTAAACCTATGGTCACAGTTTATCTTTGGTAATGTGCCTAGTGTTTCTTGGACGAAGGTTTATAGCTTTGTGGTGCAGCGGTAGTGTTGCTGCCTTACAGCGCCAGAGACCCGGGTTTGATCCTGTCAGTTTGTACAGAGTTTGTACGTTCTCCCTGTGATCGCATGGGTTTTCTCTAGGTGCTCCAGTTTCCTCCCACACCAAAGACATGCAGGTTTGTAGGTTAATTGGCTTTTGTAAAAATTGTAAATTGTCCCCAGTGTGTGACAATAGACAATAGGTGCAGGTGTAGGCCATTTGGCCCTTCGAGCCAGCGCCGCCATTCAATGTGATCATGGCTGATTATCCCCAATCAGTACCCCGTTCCTGCCTTCTCCCCATATCTCCTGATGCTGCTATTTTTAAGAGCCCTATCTAGCTCTCTTGAAAGCATCCAGAGAACCGGCCTCCACCGCCCTCTGAGGCAGAGAATTCCACAGACTCTCCACTCTCTGTGAGAAAAAGTGTTTCCTCATCTCGTTCTAAATGGCCTGCCCCTTATTCTTAAACTGTGGCCCCTGGTTCTGGACTCGCCCAACATCGGGAACATGTTTCCTGCCACTAGCGTGTCCAAACCCTTAATAATCTTATATGTTTCAATAAGATCCCCTTGCATCCTTCTAAACTCCAGAGTGTACAAGCCCAGCCGCTCCATTCTCTCAGCATATGACAGTCCCGCCATCCCAGGAATTAACCTTGTAAACCTACGCTGCACTCCCTCAATAGCAAGAATGTCCTTCCTCAAATTATTGGACCAAAACTGCACACAATACTCCAGGTGTGGTCTCACTAGGGCTCTGTGCAACTGCAGAAGGACCTTTTTGTTCCTATACTCGACTCTTCGTGTTATAAAGGTCAACATGCCATTCGCTTTCTTCACTGCCTGCTGTACCGGCATGCTTACTTTCATAGACTGATGAACAAGGACCGCCAGATCCCGTTGTACTTCCCCTTTTCCCAACTTGATGCCATTTAGATAGTAATCTGCCTTCCTGTTTTTGCCACCAAAGTGGATAACCTCACATTTATCCGCATTAAACTTCATCTGCCATGCATCTGCCCACTTCCCCAACCTGTCCAAGTGTGCTTGTGTGACGGGCATCGCTAGTTGGCACGGACCTGATGGGCCTAAGGGTCTGTTTCTGCATTCTATGTCTAAACTTAAAAATTACTAAATTCCAGGTAAAATTAGAATTTGGTTCATCCAATCCAAGTGCCGAATGATTTTAATTTGTGTTTTAATTAATTTTGTTAATTCCTTGGTGCTTTACACGTTCCTGTTGTGGCTCCCTACCTTCGAAAGTCTGCAAGATTACGCTATTACGTGATCAAACCGTTGAGTCTAGGAGCGCAAGTGAATTAGAACCTTGATCTTTCCAAGAAACATTAAGGCATTAAAACTCTGCGCACAGGCGCTCCATAAAGTGACCGGAGGGAATGGGAGATTGGTCACGACTGCCAAACAAATTGCTTTGAAGCATGAAGGCAGTAATTATCCTGCATTTCATTGGTTGCTGGGCAGTGTTCCCAGTTATTACGGAAGTCCGTGGCTGTTTGGATGAAAGTTCAGGTCTCCTAATGGCGTTCAACTGATTTGGAAGCAACACGATAATTGGTCTAATTTCACCACAGAAGGCCTCCGATTCCTGCAACATCAATATTTGGATGTGAATGTTTGTGTGGATAATTTGTGGAGAGCGGTTCCTATTTTGCCACTGGCATAGAGTGGTGATGGGCTGCAAGCGAGTGTGTTCGACACAACGCAATCCGTGCTCTTTAAAGACTGTCTTGCAGTCGGGCTGTTGATATGGGCTATTAAATTTTCACTATCGCTATCAAATGGCAGGAGAGCACGAGCCGAATGCTTTTGAGCTCCTTTGATTTTAACGATTGTGGGAATTAGCTCTGTTTTAATGACCAATTCAGCTGTTTGATCGCAACCAATA
This sequence comes from Raja brachyura, assembly GCA_963514005.1. Next base: position 33,913,640 of record OY740806.1, on the reverse strand, counting down.
GACATGACCTGTGAGGCCATCACTAAGCTAGCTTCATAGAAACCTAGGGAAATAGGTGAAGGAGTAGGCCATTCGAGCCAGCAGCGTCATTCCATATGATAATGGCTGATTATCTAAAAATCAGTGCCCCGTTCCTGCTTTTCTCCATAATCCCTTGATTCCTTTAGGCGTAAGAGCTAATTTTTTTTTTGTAAATATTTTTATTAGAAGCATGTATACAAATAGTAATAAGCGACAATTTAATTTACAGATTTCTTACATAGCTTCAATTTTAAAAAAATGTTATAAAGATAAAGAGAGAAAAAGATAAGAGAAAACTATAAACTAATAGAGAGAAAAAGAAATTACAATGAACAAGATTGTGGAGATAGATCCAGGAGATATTAAGTATAATTATTCATCCAATCCCAAACTAAAGTTTCAAACCCTGATTTTAACCCTAAGAGCTAAATCCAACTGTCTCATGAAAACATCCAACATTGTTCGTTTATTTATTCATGTGTGTATATATTTATATATGGTATATGGACACACTGATCTGTTTTGTAGACAATGCCTTCTATGTTCTGTGTGTTCAAGCATAGCAAGAATGTCATTGTCCTATCAGGGACACATGACAATAAACTCACTTGAACTTGAATTGGCCTCCACTACCCTCTGTGGCAAAGAATTCTACAGATTCACAACTCTCTGGGTGAAAAAGTATTTCCTCATCTCAGTCCTAAATGGCCTACCCCTTATTCTGCAACTGACTCCCAACCCGATGTTGGGGAGGTCCAGGACAAGGGGTCACAGCTTAAGGATAAGGGGGAAATCCTTTAGGACCGAGATGAGAAGGACTTTTTTCACACAGAGAGTGGTGGGTCCTCTGGAACTCTCTGCCACAGAGGGTAGTTGAGGCCAGTTCATGGCTATATTTAAGAGGGAGTTAGATGTGGCCCTTGTGGATCAGAGGGTACGGAGAGAAGACAGGTACGGGATACTGAGTTGGATGATCAGCCATGATCATATTGAATGGCGGTGCAGGCTCGAATGGCCTACTCCTGCACCTAATTTCTATGTTTCTATGACTCCTGGTTCTGGACTTCCCCCCCCCCCCCCCCCCCCCCAACATGGGGAACATATTTCCTACATCTAGCCTGTCCAATCCCTTAAGAATTGTATATGCTTCTGTAAGATAATCTGAAAATCTTAATTTAAAAACCAAGGAAATAAACCCATTGCTTCTCAGACTGATGTGCCATTGAAAAATGGAGCCAAATCAAACTAACAATTGAAAATGTTTCCTGCACCTAGCCTGTCCAAAACATTTTCTATAAGATCCCATCTCATCCGACTGACTTCCAAGGAGTTCATTATGTCACTGCCTCGTGGTCCCACTGATACTCTGACAGATTTATTTTTTTTTGTCTGTAATAATGGGTGAATTTTGCCTTTTAAACGTGGTGGGACATGGGCTGCCAGCTCTTAAAGCTCAAAATATTTGGTTTGGTTGAAGCCATGGGAGCTGAGGTTGTTGAGATGAGTGCGATTGCTGGCTGATTCCGTGGCACACATTTTGTACTGGTCACCAGATTAATTGACTTTGTTTTTTTGAGAGAGAGAGAGAGGGATATCTTAAGTATTACATTGTTCAAGAAGGAACTGCAGATGCTGGAACAATCGAAGGTAGACAAAAATGCTGGAGAAATTCAGCAGGTGAGGCAGCATCTATGGAGCGAAGGAATAGGTGACGTTTTGGGTCAAAACGTCGCCTATTCCATCGCTCCATAGGTGCTTTCCGGGTCTCGACCCGAAACGTCGCCTATTCCTTCGCTCCATAGATGCTGCCTCACCCGCTGAGTTTCTCCAGCATTTTTGTCTACCTTTAAGTATTACATTGGAGTTCTTCCCTAAAGAAGGTGCATTTGTCCTTTATTTGATCTCTACTTTTTCCAGAATCCTGACTGTGGTGCCGCATTAATCCAGCCACTCCATTCCCCCACTTTAGTTCCATTTGAGGAACTTTTTTTCTCTCTCCCTGGTTGGAAGGTCAGTAATTTCCCGGAGTGTTATCTATGTTCATAATGTGCAGCTTTTGACTGTGACCGAGTACCTCCCGCTTGGCTGGAGCTCCAGCGTTTAAGCCACATTTAAGTCTACCGATTGCTGCGTGGGTTTGCAAATTCCCATTTCACACAGGATTTAGCGTTTTTTTCCCTAATCATTAGCCATTTTTTTCCAGTACTGCAAATTTCACATTTTTAATTTGCAAGGCTATCGATCTTAACTATCAGTTGACTCCAAGTAGGAATAAATCCCTCCATGAAATTCCTAGGGTACTCTTGTTCTTGGTTAGCTGAAACATTCCTTCGTATTGTGCTCCTCTGACCCCGATTCCTCTGCTAATAAGCGCAGTTACTCTGAAGCAAAGATCCTATAGCGGAGCAAGATAGACCACTCCTTCTAAATGCAATGGGCTGACGTGTAGTGTGGAACGTGGGCCTTTTTTCCATCCATTTCAGTAACCCGACCTGACCCGCAGTGTAATCAAAGTTGCGGGGGAACAGTTTGTGTTAATAAATTATTATTCTGAAAATGAGGAGAAGATTTTTACCAAAGAACTTTTATTTTTACGAGGATGTTTCCGTAACCGGCTTCCATCTCCGCACTAGTATCTTTGCTCCGCTACGGGATCTTTGGTGCGGAGACAGAAATGGGCCGAAAATGACCCGTGAATCTGCCCATGACCGTACTCCGTCTTTTTCGTCGAGTGGACTATCTTGCTCGCTGTAGGGTCTTTGCTCTGAAGTGTTTGAACATGTGGGCCGGGCATTCTTGATACCATTAGTTTTCGCAGATGTGGGAGATTTTCCCTACAACAGTGGAGTATCTATCCTGGATTCCCACTGTAGTAATTGATCTGTGTTGGAAATGAACTGCAGATGCTGGGTTACACCAAAGATAGACGCAATGCTGGAGTAACTAAGCGGGACAGCCAGCCTCTCTGGAGAGAAGGAATGGGTGACGTTTGGGGTCGAGACCCTTCTTCAGACTAGCCTGTATGCTATGCAGCCTGTCCCGCTGAGTTTCTCCAGCAATTTGTGTCTACCTTCGATTTAAACCAGCAGTTCCTTCCTACACGGACCAAGGGAATGTTTGAGGAAAAAGCAATTGATAATACAGTAACCCACAAGACTAATTACTGCGAAACACTTTAACTCCCCTCCCATTCTCGGACTGACCTTTCTGGCCAGGGCCTCCTCCGCTGTCACAGCGCAGCACAACACAAATTGGACGAACAGCACCTTGTATTTCGCTTGGGCAGCTTGCAACCCAATGTTGTGTGCAGTTTTGGTCTCCAAATCTGAGGAAGGACATTCTTGCTATTGAGTGAGTTCATTCCCTCGAGGTTAATTCCAGGGATGGCGGGACTGTCTTATGTTGATAGAATAAAGCAGCTGGGCTTGTACATTGGAATTTAGAAGGATGAGAGGGGATTTTATTGAAACATAAGATTGATAAGGGGTTGGACACGCTAGAGGCAAGAAACATGTTCCCAATGTTGGAGTCCAGAACCAGGGGCCACAGTTTAAGAATAAGGGTAGGTCATAGAACGGAGACGAGGAAAAACATTTTCACGCAGAGTTGTGAATATGTGAAATTCTCTGCCTCCGAGGCAATTGGGGCCAATTCTCTGGATGCTTTCAAGAGTTAGATAGAGTTTAAGAATAGCAGTATCAAGGGATATGGGGAGCAGGCAGGAACAGGGCACTGATAGTGGATGATCAGCCATGATCACTGTGAATGGCAGTGTTGGCTCGAAGGGCTGAATGGCCTACTCCTGCACCTATTGTGTATTGTTATGAATATTGATTTCTCTAACTTCACGTAACCCATGCTTTCTGTCTCTCCGTCCTTCCCCCACCCTAGGTATCCATCCAGTTATTTCCTACACAGACCAATGGAACTAGTGAGAATAAAACAATTGATGATATATGAGTTTCCTTGGTCCATTCTGCAACTTGCTTGATTCTTTGCAGTTTTCCTTCAACACACAAGGGTGGGTTTACCTCCACACCCCACCTTTCCTCCGTGGCACCCCAAACTCAGCCAGCATTCATCCCCAGACTGATGGGGAGAACCTGATCATTTCTGCTCTGTTAATAGTGTGCATTCTTACAGATGTACAATGGCATTCCCGTGTAGGTTTGGTATAAGAGAGACAGGGTAGAAACAGGCTCCCTGTCCCACCGAGTCCACATTGACCACAATCACATGTGCACAAGTTCTATCCTATACACTAAGGGCAATTTGCTGAAGCCCATTAACCTGCACGTCTGGGATATGGGAGGAAACTGAGCAGGCGAAGAGAACTTGCGCAGTCACAGGAAGAGCGTGCAAACTCCGTCCAGACAGCATCCTAAGTCGGGATCAAATCCGGATATGTACGGAGTCTGGAGAGGAGGAATGGGTGACATTTCGGGCCGAGACCCTTCTTCGCTGTCTGATTCAGTGAGACTGTGCAATGCCTTTTCGACTGAAACTAAAGCAGCCAGGTGTCTTGTTTATTGTGTCCACAACCCGGCTACGTTGCCCAGAAGTGGATTTTCCTGCTGTGCTCTGCAGCACACCCTCTCTCCCTGCATGTTCCAGCTCGTTGCTTTCCTGTTGCCTCGTTACACGCCCTTTGGAGCGTTGTCTATCAGTGTCTGTGCCCTGCCATCCATGAATCAGTCGCGTCTTCACAGAGATTGACAGGCCTTTAGACAATGGACAATAGGAGCAGGAGTAGGCCATTCGGCCCTTCGAGCCAGCACCGCCATTCAATGTGATCATAGCTGGTCATCCCCAATCAGTACCCCCGCTCCTGCCTTCTCTCCATATCCCTAAACTCCGCTCTCCCTGAGAGCTATACAGGGCCGGATTAAGACCCATAGAGGCCCTAAGCACTTAAAAGATTTTGGTGCCCCCATATATATGTCATTCAAAATATAAACAATAATAAACTATTAAATATTTTTTAATTTTTCAAAATGAAACAAAACTAACAGTAAGATGGAAAATTATGTTCATTTTAGCAAGTTTAAAGTGATTTATTTTGTGCCGTAAACCATTTACCATTTCTGTGGTGCCCCCCTTCCCTTGATGCCCAAAGCACGTGTTTATTTTGCTTAATAGTTGATCCAGCCCTGGAGCTATATCTAGTTCTCTCTTGAAAGCATCCAGAGAACCAGCCTCCACCGCCCTCTGAGGCAGAGAATTCCACAGACTCAAAACTCTCTGGGTGAAAAAGTGTTTCCTCATCTCCGTTCTAAATGGCTTACCCCTTATTCTTAAACTATGACCCCCTGGTTCTGGACACCCGCAACATTGGAAACATGTTTCCTGCCTCTAGCGTGTCCAAACCCTTAATCTTTTGTTTCTATAAGATCCCCTCTCATCCTTCTAAATTCCTGAGTATACAAGCTCAGCCGCTCAAATCTGTCGACATATGACAGTCCCGCCATCGCGGCAATTAACCTGGTGAATCTACGCTGCCCTCCCTCAATAGCAAGAAGGTCCTTCCTCAAATTTGGAGACCAAAACTGCACACAATACTCCAGGTGTGATCTCACCAGGGCTCTGTACAACTGCAGGAGGACCTCTTTGCTCCTGTACTCTACTCCTCGTGTTGTGAAGAACTAACTATAGGAGGTGCCCAAGTTAACAATGAGAGAAAATACCCTGGTCTGTTTTCTCATTGATCTCGGTATCTGTTTGTTTCCCTGCCATTATCTATGAAAGGATTGGCGTGGCAAGATGCCAAATTGGCAAGGGTTCCCATGGAAATTATCAATGCATAACTGTATTTTGATTGTTCTCCCTTGCAGCATGTGGCGGAACTCTTCACAATTCTCTGCAATTGTTATATTTGTTCTGAAAGCTTCATTGGCATCAGTGCTGTGGGGTTTATGGATTTGGCTGGGTGCCCTTTCACACTGTTCCACTGCTGGCACCACTCATCTTTATACATGTTCCTTGACAAACTTGTTATGCCGCTTGCCTGCAACTTCCCTGGATCTTGGCGTTAGTTTAGTTTAGCGATACTGCGCAGAAACGGGCCATTCAGCCCACTGAGTCCGTGCCGACCAGCGATCCCTGCACACTGTCTCTATCCTAAACGCACCCGGGCCAATTTGGAGTCTTGCCGAGCGGATCATCCTGCGACCCTGCATGCGTGGAGACAACTGGAGCACCGGGAGAAAACCGACGCAGGTCACGGGGAGAACGTGCAAACTCCGTACAGACAGCACTTGACAGTACAGACAGGATTGATCCTGGGTCCCTGCCGCCAAGAGCGGAACTTGCTATCAAAACATGGAGGGGACGGGGGACACAATATTTTGGCGGGGGGGGGGGGGGGTGTGGAATGTCCCCCTCTCAAAACATGAGAGGTCCCCTCTGGCCCCCCCCTCGTCTTTTCCGCCCCTGCCTGGCGCTGTAAGGCAGCAACTCTACCGCTGTGCCTTGTACATATTTAAACATGTTCTCTGAGACCAAGTCGTCGAGCAGCTTGTGTGCAGGTGTAGACATGGAGCGAAGCACATAAGCAAAGTTTTGGGCCGAAAGCCTCCTTCATACTGTTCCTGGTACACTGAGGGTAAAGTGGTGGAGCAAGCTGTGAGGTTTGCATCCACTCTGCCATTTGATGAGAACGTGTATTTTGAATAACAAAGTTAGTTTGTAGAACTACAATGAAACGGGTAATAAAACTCCGAGCACTCGATTAGAGTGCTAGGGTGCGCAAGTAGAGTTGAGAGCGGCACGGTTGCTGCCTGACGGCGCTGAAGACCCGGGTTTGATCCCAACTGCAGATGCTGCCTGTGTGGAGTTTGTCCATTCTCCCCATGACCTGCGTGGGTTCTCTCCAGGTGCTCTGGTTTCCTCCAACACGCTGACGTACAGGTTTTTAGGCCAATTGGCTTGGTAAAATTATAAATTGTCCAGTGTGTGTGTGTGATTGTGTTAGTGTGCGGGGATTGCTGGTCTGCGCGGACTCCGGTGGGCCGAAGGGCATGTTTCCGCACCGTATCTCTAAACTACACTAGATGTGATCGGTTGCACCAGATGGTACCTGTCCTTGGGGTAGCTGGTGGCAGTGTGTTGAAGATTTAACATTCCTTTGTTGTGGACACTTGTCTCAATGCCTCCATTGAGTGCAACTGCTTGAAATTGGCTTCAATGCTGACTGCTATCTTGCAGAATAACATTTCTCCTTGTGTGAGAATTCTTCCCATTCATTCTGACAACTTCAAGTGCATATTATTCTGTGAGTTTATGGCAAGCCATGCAAAAGGCTTGTGTCACCGTTGCCTTGGAAAAAATATCTCATTGTATATTTTGCGAGGATTTCTGGGGTGCTGAGCTCGAACTATCCTTGGACAACTGCGATTGAAAACTGCAAATGTCAATCGGTTTCAGTTGTCATGTCTTCACATTGTTCTTCTCTCCAAGAGTTTAGTTGGGTTTATTGTCACATGTACCAAGGTACAGTGAGAAGCTTTCATTGCATGCTAAACTGTCAGCAGAAAGACTACATCAATTTGTGGATTAGAACGGGTGTCGAGAGGATACGGGGAGAAGGCAGGAAAATGGGATTTAGAGGCAGTGATGAGCCATTATTGAATGGCGGAGTAGACTCAATGGGCCGAATGGCCTTATTCTTCTCCGATAACTTGTGAACTTGTAACCCCTGCATTGCCTCTCTACCCATCCCTCCCCCACACAAGTTGTACTAGCTTCAGTCATCTTGTTCATTCTCGTAGTCTGTAACTCGTTTTCACCTAGCGCACAGCAAACATTACCTTTTTGTGTCTCTCTTGGCTTTGAACCAGCCTCTGCAGTTCCTTCCTGCACATTTTGCTTGCTCTGGGAGTGTTTGATGCGACTTTTCTTTGTTTCCAACCTGTGAAGTCTGTACCCCAAGAGTTGTATGTGAAGTTGAACCACAGATCCATATAACTCAGGAACGGATCCTTCGGCTCAACTTGCCCGTGCCAAACAAGATGCCCAATTGCACCTCATCCCATTTGGCCCTAAATCTTTCCCATCCTTCGTACCTGTCCAAATGTTTTTATAATGTTTGTTATTGTACGTGCCTCGACTACATGGCCATTCGGAGGCAGCTTTGGGGGGGGGGGGGGGGGGGGGGGGCGGCGGCATTGCTCTTGTAAAGTAACTGATGCTGGTGTAGCTGCTCTGTTGCGTTTGATGGGCAGTCTGGAGGGATCCTTCTCCGTTTATACACCATGATGTATCAGAATTGCTCAAAGCCTTTTTGAAATCTGAAGGAAAGAAACAGTTTCAAAGAAAACCATAAAACAGAGATAATCCGTGTTTCTGTTAACTTCACCAGCCACCGACTGGTGAAAAAAAACTTGCATTTATTTAATGCTTCCTGGAGGTTCCAAAATACTTAAAGCTTCTGAAACATTTCATCATTATATGAACTTCAGTGATCAGTGTCTGCACAGTGAGGTCCGCTAAACAGTGATGTGGCATTAACTGTATCATTTGCCTTGTTTATGTTGATGGCAAGATGACTATCATCCAGGGCTCTGAGTTAAACCTGCAACATTTTGAAATAGTAACCACCTGAGAAAGGACAAGACACAGTAGCACAGTGGCAGAGTTGCTGCCCTGCAGTGCCAGAGACCCGGGTTTGGTCCTGAATATGGGTGCTGTCTGTACGGAGATTGTATGTTCTCCCTGTGTCCGTGTGGGTTTTCCCCGGGTGCTCCAGTTTCCACCCACGCTCTATAGACATACAGGTTTGTAGGCTATTTGCCGTTGGTAAAGTTTGTAAATTGTCCGTAGTGTGTCAGATAGTCCAAGTATATGGGAATCGCTAGTCGGCACAGGCCGAAAGGGCCTGTTTTGATGCTGTATCTCTAAGCTAACCGAAAAAAAAGTTAGCGAGTTTGTTATTCGAGAACCCAGAGGTTATTAAATCAACCGTCAAGTGTTTTATTGTCATATGTCCCAAAGTGGAACAACGACATTCTTACTTGCAGCAGCACGACGGACATATAAACATGGAACTCTGATAACAATAATACTTTGTAAACAGTGTTCGAGAGGGAAGCAATTATTCTGCCGCCTCAAAACTACTGCATTTTGAATTATTTGCATGGCCACTGGCTTGTACTAAATTCATGCAGATTGGGCAGGATCTTGTGCTCCACATCGATGGGCTGAGCTTGCGCGTTGCATCCAATATGCATCATAGAAGATAGACACAAAATGCTGGAGTAACTCAGCGGGACAGGCAGCATCTCTGGAGAGGAGTGGGTGCTCTGGTTTCCTCCCACACTCCAAAGACGAAGGTTAATAGCTTTGGTAAAGATTGTAAATTGACCATAGTGTGTGCGGATTCGGTCAGTTTCCGCGCGTATCTCGAAACTAAACAAAAGAGATGGGGTGCCTGTTTAATAAATGGCAATTCTAGCCGTGCAGTTCCAGCCTTGGTCTTTATGCTCAAGTCTCTGGTGCAAGGCTTGAATGCAGAACCTTCTAGTCTCCACTGAGAATGCTTCCCATTATGCAGTTGTGATTCTGGGCGGCAATACCTGTTACGAATGACTCTGCCATTATGGGATGTTTAAGAACGAACTGCAGATGCTGGAAAAATCGAAGGTAGACAAAAATGCTGGAGAAACGCAGTGGGTGAGGCAGCGTCTATGGAGCGAAGGAAAAGATGAAGAAGGGTCTCGACCTAAAACGTCACCTATTCCTTCGCTCCATAGATGCTGCCTCACCCGCTGGGTTTCTCCAGCATTTTTGTCTACCTGCCATTATGGGATATCTCTCCCCTTGTACTCTTGTACTGTGGGATGTGAATGCTTCCGCAAATGTGAAGATGGTTTCTCCCCCCCCCCCCCCCCCCCCCAAAATTTAGAGTTCCTGTAGTTTCATCAAAGAACCCAGGGGCAGACCTGAGAGTTAGACTATTGCCCTCTCCTTCCCAGCTCACCAACCAACTAAAACTCGCTTTTGATTGGAATGCTGGCTCCGACACTTCCTGGTGATGTGATGTGAAGTCGGCTTCCAGCGGCAGCTGCACTCCAATGCATACGAAGCAGCTCCTTGCTATAGATCAGAGCTGGTGTGCGTTCAATAGATTGAGAAATGATGAGGTGAAGTTCTTCGCGACGGCGTCGTTGATCTTGGCCGCTTCTGGTGTGCGTTCACCAAAGTGCAAATAAATGACTGGGGACTTGTGGCACGGAATTATTGGGCCTCCTGCTCTGGTGCAGCCGTTTCATCCACAGGGCCTGTTTGGTTGGTTCTCGTAATACAAGTAGGTCAGCTTCACGCCACCTGGACACTAAGGCGGAAACTGCTTGGTAAGCTGGAGCAGCTAGCAGTCCCTGAAAGCTGAGTGATCCGAATCCTGGCCGGACCCAAACTGAGTAACGGCTGATTTATCAATGGCTGGAGTGTGTTGGGCAGTGGGGAGAGGGCAGCTGGGCAATGCCAGTTAGTCTTGGTTCACTCTACACAGCGTTCTGTGATCAAAAAACAGCAACTCAACGGGCCACCTCTTGTACTGCCATCCACTAGTTTTCTACTCGTATAATTTTGCACTAATCTTTTTCTTCTGCACATGGGTTTCCTTTTAACTGCCTTAACCGTAAAATTGATGTGTATATAATTTGGTTTTGGATGATGTCTGTATAAGGTCATAAGTCATAGGAGCAGATTTTAGGCCAGTCGGTCCATCGAGTCTGCTCCGCCATTCAATCAAGGCTGATCTGTCTTTCCCTCTCAACCCCATTCTCCTGCCGCCTCCCAGTAACCTTTCATACCATTATTAATCAGGAAAAATACCCAAGGACTTGGCCTCTACAGTCTTACAACAAATTCCACAGATTCACCGCCCTCAGGCTACATAAATTACTCCTCATCTTTCTAAAGCTATATCCTTTTATTCTGAGGCTGTTTCCTCCGGTCCTAGACTCTCCCACTGGTGGAAACAGCCTCCCCAGATCCACTCTATCCAGGCCTTTCACTATTCGCTAAGTTTTAATGAGGATTCCCCTCGTTCCAGCGAGTACAGGCCCAGTGTTGTCAAACGCTCATCGGACGTTAACCCGACAATCCCCATGATCAATGTCGTAAATGTCCTCTGGACCCTCTCCAACGCCATTACATCCCTTCTCTCATAAATATTATACTTCTATGAGATCACGCCATGATTACATACAAGATTATATGCTTTTGACAAGGAAATGGCATGCAGGAGGAGGTCAAGGGTTATGGGGAGAAGGCATGGGATTGGGGTTAGGAGGGAGAGATGGATCAGCCATGATGGAATGACGGAGTAGACGTGATTGGAAAAATGGCCAAATTCTGCTCCAATTGCCTGTGGAACAGCACGGAGATTCCTGAGATGAAGGATGAGAGAGCGAGATGAGTGTTTTGAAGAATTTAGTCATTTCACGGAACGCCAGGTTCTGAAAAGATACACAGGAACATGTTGTTTTACCCCCTGCCCAGAAAATCTATAACCAACAGTACAGAGGAGTTGGCATTTCTTCCCTCGGAGAGCCCCAAATCTTTGACGTTTTCCACCCCAGAGATGCGTCGAGCAATTAAGTTTCTTCGAGGCTGGGATGGGCACCCAGGGAATGAATGAACTGGGAGATGAGATGGGAAGCTGTACTCTGGAGAATGCTGCTGTATGGCAGAGGAGGTTTGGTTAATCTTATGGGCCTACTCCGGCACTAATCTATTGTGTCTATATGCAGGAGATCTGGTATGTAATTGGAGGACAGAGTAAGGATTTTGAGAAGGAGTGAGCATGTGGGCAGATGGCGGTGGAGGCTATTTTGGTAAACAAAACTCGACCAAGCTGCGTGTTGAGGTGGTGCAGTTTAGTTTTCAGTCGGTTGCTGGCGAGAGTGGAACTTGGCGGCAGTAGGAATTTGCAGGAGTCGAAGAGGATGGTTTTGAGAGGTTTTTTGCCATTGGTAAAACACTTTCATCTGTGCATCAGCAGTACAGGGCAATATCGAGCCTTGTAAAGAAAGGGGAACCAACTAGAAGATAGACACAAGATGCTGGAGTAACTCAGTGGGGCAGGCAGCATCTCTGGAGAGAAAGAAAGGGCGACGTTTCAGGTCAAGACCATTCTTCACACCCGAAACGTCACCCATTCCTTCTCTCCAGAGATCCTGCCCATCCCGCTCAGTTACTCCAGCATTTTGTGTTTATCTTTGGTGCAAACCAGCATCTGCAGTTCCGTCCGACACAAGGGGGAAACAACTGATGTTTGGTCAATTTTACCAGGTCAACCAGCCATTGAACAATTGTTTGAAGTTTGAACACATGCAGGATCTTGGTGAGCAGGTCGGCAAAGGTATTTGTGGGCGTGGTTTTGTTGGCTTTCTGTGTTAGCTCTTCATTGATGGCAACATCGTGCATGAGCTAGGTCGATGCAGAATGCGATGTAATCACTATTTGTTCATGGCATTTGGGGACGTGAAGGCTGAGAAGTGGGCTCCCTTAAATAAGGACGACTGCCAGTTTAATTTGCAATGATCCCATTAGCCCGGAGTCGCACATGGAACATACAACAGTACTGCACAGGAACAGCCCTTTCACCCACAATGTCTGTTCTGAACACGATGCCAAGTGAGACCAATCTGCTCTGCCTGCACGGGATCCATATCCCTCCATTTGCTGCATGTCCATGTGTTAATACAAAAGCCACTGAAACCTCTGGAAGGCCGCTATCGTATCGGTTTCTGCCACCACCTCTGGCAGTGCGCTGTGTGTAGTTAAAATAAAAAACTTGCTCTGTATCTCTGGAGAGAAGGCATGGGTGACGTTTCGGGTCTGAAGATGGTTCTCGACGTGAAATATCAAACGTTCCTTCTCTCCAGAGATGTTGCCTGTCTCGCTGAGTTTAGTTTGGAGATGCAGTGCGGAAACGGGCCCTTTGGCCCACCGAGTCTACACCGACCAGTGATCCCCACGCACACACGCACACACACAGCCAATTAACCTGCACGTCTTTGGGGTGTGGGACCTAAGCGAAAATCTCGGATCAAACCCACTAGATAATTGAGCATTGCATGTCTATCTTCTAGTTGTTGACTCGGCAGACGTGCAGAGTTTTTATGTGATGCTGATTAGTCTCGTTGAGGTTAGTCTGCTTCGACTAAATGTGCAGTAATCGGTGTGTAATCCTCCAGTCTGTAAATCTCATGCTAACTGAAACGCCGTTAATGCTCTGGGCACCAGCGTTTGCATGTTGGAATACATTCTTCAATGCTGAACTATTTTACTGCATCAATGGTTTGGGGCAGAATAGGCATTATTTTAAAGTGTTGAGGAAAAATATCAAATTCAGGGAATCATTTTGCTTTCGCCTGCAAATTAAACAAAGTTTCAGCACCCTGCCCTGTAATCTTGTCATTTACTGTTCAGGTAACTCTTTGGCTAACTGATGGAAATGTGGAAACAAAGAACTGCAGACACTGGTTTATACCAGAGATAAACGCAACATTGCTGGAGTAACACAGCGAGCCAGGCAGCATCTCGGGAGAAAAGGGATGGGTGACATTTCGGGTCAGGATCCATCCTTTTTCTCCAGAGATGCTGCCTGACTCGCTGAGCTACCCACTTTGTGTCTGTATATATGCATATGTCCATATATACAGATAGCACATATAAATACAAATGTTCACACGCACACACGAACACAAATATGTGTGTGTGTAATCTGTGTATATGCACCTTGTAAGAAAAACTGTTAGTTTAATGTTTTTCATAAGTGACTTCTAATGTAAATACCAATAAATTCTTGAGGAAGGATGATATTAGAGTCTCTAATCTGTTGTGTTCAATATGATGCTGAGCAAAGTCTGACAAAACGGGTTAATCTGATAATATTTCAGTTTATTGCAATTTGCAGATTGCATGGTTATCTATGCATAGGATCATTTTGCATTCCAAATTCATCTCCAAGTTGCTTTGCGCAGTAATTCCTTGCTCTTTCAAGTAACCCCGGCATCCCCTCTCTCACTCTCTTGATCCCTGCCTTCACAAGTTGCACCAGCTTCTTGTTCTCACCTGGCAAACGATGGCCTGTATTCCTTTATCATCGTCACTTTTGTGCATGTCTTCCATTTATTTGTTCTATATCTCTACATCACCGTGTATGTCTCTCGTTTCCCTTTCTCTCTGGACTCTCAGTCTGAAGAAGGGTCTCGACCCGAAACGTCACCCATTCCTTCTCTCCAGGGATGCTGCCTGTCTCGTTGAGTTACTCCAGTATTTGGTGTCTATCTCTTGCTCTTCCGATTGCTTTTAGTAGCTGTACAGTGGTAAATTGTCCTTTAGAAGCTGCAGCCTAATTTACTAGGTGTGTATTGTCTGTGATCTGTGGAATGTCTTGGGAATTTGATGTGGGATGCTGTGAATTATTTTTTTTTTTCTGAAGTCAAACTATCAGCTTGTTTTTTTTTTAAATGTCTATTCTGAAGTGTTTCTTGTTTAATGAATGACAAACATTCCCGATTTAATTTACATAACAAGTATTGTTTATGGCGCATGCAATCACTTGGGACACAAACACTGAGACACTGCACATCTATCTCCTCGGGTTAAGAAAGAACTGCAGATGCTGGAAAATCGAAGGTAGACAAAAATGCTGGAGAAGCTCAGCGGGTGAGGTAGCATCTATGGAGAGAAGGAATAGGCGACGTTTCGGGTCTCGACCCGAAACGTCGCCTATTCCTTCGCTCCATAGATGCTTTCCGGGTCTCGACCCGAAACGTCACCTATTCCTTTGCTCCATAGATGCTGCCTCGCCCACTGAGTTTCTCCAGCATTTTTACCTACTATCTCCTCTGTGGCTGTATGACGGTTTGAAATTCACAACTCTATTGACTGTCCAACGCTCAATAGACACTAGGTGCAGGAGTAGGCCATTCGGCCCTTTGAGCCAGCACCGCCATTCAATGTGATCATGGCTGATCATCCGCAATCAGTACCCCGTTCCTGCCTTCTCCCCATATCCCCTGACTCCGCTATTTTTAAGAGCCGTATCTAGCTCTCTCTTGAAAGCATCCAGAGAACCTGCCTCCACCGCCCTCTGAGGCCGAGAATTCCACAGACTCACCACTCTTTGTGAGAAAAAGTGTTTCCTCATCTCTGTTCTAAATGGCTTACTCCTTATTCTTAAACTGTGGCCCCTGGTTCTGGACTCCCCCAACATCGGGAACATGTTTCCTGCCTCTAGCATGTCCAAGCTCTTAACAATCTTACATGTTTCAATGAGTTAGATGTATGGCTTTGCTTGCGTTGGTACCTGTGATGAAATGGATAGATGTGTGCTACTTAACATCAGATGGCATTCGGAATTTTACTAACTGGATAATTTAAATTTGATGTTTGTGGATTAATCTTCCATAAAAGTTAATAGGCTAACAAGTATGATGCTGACCTTCAATGACCCGAAACATCACACATTCCTTTTCTCCAGAGATGTCGTCTGACTTGCTGAGTTACTCCAGCTTTTTGTGTCTATGTTCAATGAACTATCATTCTCGTTGCTGGGAAGAGCAGGTATTTATACACAATGGCGCAGCAGTAGAGTTGCTGCCTCATAGCGGCAAACGCACGGGTATGATCCTGAGTACGGGTACTGTCTGCACAGAGTTTGTACTTTCTCCCCGTGACCTGCGTGGGTTTTCTCCGGGTGCTCCGGTTTCCTCCCACACTCCAAAGACGTACAGGTTTGTAGGTTAATTGGCTTGGTGTAAATTTGTAAAAAATGTCCCTAGTATTGGATGTGCGGGAGTCGGTGGGTCGAAGGGCTGGTTTCCGCGCTGTTTAAACTAAACTAAGGTGCTAGAAGTCTGAACTATAAACGGGGATTGCAGGAAACGCGCAGTTTGTTGAGAACCATCAATGGAAAGACCAAAACGGGGACTCTTCAAGACAAAAGGTCTTTGATGCGAAATGTGTTTCTCTCTTGAGTTGTTTCTGTCAACTTGCGTGTATGGTGAAATGTTCAAGAATACTGCAATATTGTGAGGCTCCCTGCAAATTTATTGATTAAGGCTTCACAAGAAAATAATGTTCATTTGTAGGAAATTGCCTGACATGTGTATGAATGGCGTTGTGCTTGGTAATCTGTGCCTGTCACACCAGCACCAGTCGTGCTCTCTGTAATTCGCATGAAAGGGAAATGATTCAATGCAAAAACAGCGGTGTAAACAGATCAACAAGCCAGTGGGACGATCGACAGTTTTGTAAAAGCAAAGTGCTCGGCAAACTCCTGATTTTGAGGGAAGCTGTGCATTTTGATTACATCACCTCGCGTTGACAGGATTGGAAATAATTGGAAATGAGCAGCATGGTGGCGCAGCGGTAGAGTTGCTGCCTTACAGTGCCAGAGATCCGGGTTCCATCCAGGCTGCACATGCTGTCTGTACGGAATTTGTACCTTCTCCCCTGCACGATGTGCTCTGAGATCTCTGGTCTTTCTCCCATAATCCAAAGATCTGCAGGTTTGTAGGTTAATTGGCTTTGGTAAAAATGGTAAATTGCCCCTGGTGTGTAGGATAGTGCTGGTGTACGGGGGGGGGGGGGGGGGGGGGGTTGGTTGGTTGGCACGGACTCGGTGGGGCGAAGAGCCTGTTTGTATTTGGTGCCTTTTCCAATCACAGCACTGACGTGCAATGAAGGAATTCTAATCAATGATGCAACGGCCAATTTGAGCACAATGGAATTCACAACTCGTATGATGCTTATAATCACTACATTTAAACTGAAGGCTTATCTTCCCCATGAGGAGAACGAGAGCGATCCTTTTCCCCATGGCATCACGGTCAATATTTGTGTCTCAATCGACTGTTTGGTCTTGGTAATTTTGACAGCTTGCTGTTTGAGATTGGCTGACATGCCTCCAACATGATGAAAGCACTTTGGGATACTGAGGTCTAATAGAAATGCAAGACTTGTATAACTCATCCACACAGTGGAATGCAAAGCTTCAGGCATGCTAAATATTAATGATCTTTTTTTTCAATAGACAATAGGTGCAGGAGTAGGCCATTCGGCCCTTTGAGCCAGCACCGCCATTCAATGTGATCATGGCTGATCATCTCCAATCAGTACCCTGTTCCTGCCTTCTCCCCATATCCCCTGACTCTGCTATTTTTAAGAGCCCTATCTAGCTCTCTCTTGAAAGCATCCAGAGAACCTGCCTCCACCGCCCTCTGAGGCAGAGAATTCCACAGACTCACCACTCTCTGTGAGAAAAAGTGTTTCCTTGTCTTAGTTCTAAATGGCTTACTCCTTATTCTTAAACTGTGGCCCCTGGTTCTGGACTCCCCCAACATCGGGAACATGTTTCCTGCCTCTAGCGTGTCCCAGCTTTTAACAATGTTATGTTTCAATGAGATCCCCTCACATCCTTCTAAACTCCAGAGTGTACAAGCCCAGCTGCTCCATTCTCTCAGCATTTGAGAGTCCCGCCATCCCGGGAATTAACCTTGTAAACCTACGCTGCACTCCCTCAATAGCAAGAATGTCCTTCCTCAAATTAGGGGACCAAAACTGCACACAATGCTCCAGGTCCTGCTGAATTACTCCAGCACTTTATTTTTTTTTAAATTTGGTTCTCGAGGCTGGGGCTTTGTCTTCCAATCAGTTGGCATTGTATTTACAAGCCAAGTCTGGGCCAGCCTATTGCAGTTGTCAAACTACCTGGGAAATTTTTGGTTCTTTGTGTTCAAACCTGCCATTATGGCAATTGCCTAAAAGGCCTGTCCCACTTGCGTGATTTTTTTTCGGCGGTTTGCCGTCACCGTCATAGTCTCAGCAGGTTGCCGAAAATTTTCCAAATGTTAAATCCAGTGGAGACCAGAAAAAGGCACGACTCTTTGGGCGGCTACTCATGACCAATCACCTGTTGAAAAAGATTTTCAACATTTCGAAATTGTTCGGCGACCTGCTGCGACTATGACGGGTGCCGGCAACTCGCTGAAAAAATCACGTAAGTGGGACTGGCCCTTAAGGTTCCATTGGGAAAGAAAAGTTTAGAAAAGGTATTGTTGCAAATATCTTTAATCCCATACAGGGCTGTAGTGGGGGAAATGGTTCAGACATTATAGAGCAGTGGCTTGGCAGAGAACAACCACGGTCTCATCAAATGGTGGGCTTCGAGTAGCCTCCACCTGTTCCTTCTTCTCGTGAGTGGGAAGGAACTGCAGATGCTGGTTTACACCAAAGATAGACACGAAATGGTGGAGTAACTCAGCGGGACGGGCAGCATCTCTGCAGAGAAGGAATGGGTGACGTCTTGGGTCGAGACCCTTCTTCTGACTGTAAGATAGGGAAGGCCAATTGGCATCTCTGGAGAGAGGGATTGGGTGACGTTTCGGGTCGAGACCCTTCTTCCGACTGTAAGATAGGGAAGGCCAATTGGCATCTCTGGAGAGAGGGAATGGGTGACGTCTTGGGTCGAGACCCTTCTTCCGACTGTAAGATAGGGAAGGCCAATTGGCATCTCTGGAGAGAGGGAATGGGTGACGTTTCGGGTGGAGACCCTTCTTCAAACGCTCTAATTCTCCTGTGTTCTTGTGACAGCAACAGCATGTGGCGAATATTTGATATGGGCCTGACAGCCAAAGACTCGATGGGCATCATGAAAGTGCTTGTTTTCGCAATTTTGTTTTTCACCCAAGAAATGACAGAAATATTCTTATCCATTTATTATAAATGACAGAATTATGTAAATATTTGTGCTTTCTGATTTTTTTTTTAAACCCGATGACTTACTGTCGTCTTTCACATTTGTGGCAAATAAATAATCATCATTTGAAATGTCAACTTTAATAACTGTTTGAAGAATGTCACAAAATCTTGATCTAACGGCCATTACATCGCATTGGACTTGCAGGAGATTTTCAATCCCCGAGGCTGTGACAATTAACTTTCCATCAATCCTCCTGGGAAATGACTCCCTGCCTTGGCGGGCACAGCAGGGAGTGTCGGAGTCCAGTGGAAACAGATTTTCTGGTTATTTTAGTCAACGACAGAGCAAATTATCCCACCTTTCCCAAGTCATGTGCGGGAACAAAAGGCTCAGAAGGCGAAAGCATCTTGACAATTTGCTTCCTTTATCACTGGGTCAGAATCTTGGAGCTCCCTGCCTAATGAGTGTTATGCAATGTGTTGGAAGGAACTGCAGATGCAGGTTTAAACCATAGATAGACACAAAATGCTGGAGTAACTCGGTGGGACAGGCAGCATCTCTGGAGGTCTGAAGAAGGGACTCGACTCGAAACGTCACCCATTCCTTCTCTCCAGAGATGCTGCCCATCCTGCTGAGTTAATCCAGCATTCTGTGTCTGTCTTGAGTGTAATGCATTGAGTGAATGTCTTTGCCAGCCATGATCAAAATGAGTGGCGGTGCTGGCTCGAAGGGCCAAATGGCCTCCTCCTGCACCTATTTTCTAGGTTTCTAATGCATTGTTGCAGGCAAAGTGCTATTTTTCAGCTGCAGCAACGCAGCTTCAATCTGACCTAATGAGTGACCCTTTATTGTCGCAAGTACTGAGGTGCAGTGAAATGCTTTGTTTTGTTTGCAGCCCAGGCAGTAAGTTCACAAGTGTCTTGCCGACCAACAGTGGCCCCATTGGTCGGCAGCCCGGCCAGCTGTCCGACCTGCGGACCTTTGCTTACCGCCACCACCCCTCCTTCTCGTGGCCGATCATCGGTTCATGAGTTGGATGAGGTGCCTTCATGACTTTGGACGCGACATCGCGCGGGCCACAACTCCTCAGCTGGCCACCGGCTGGGCTTTGTGTGCTGTCCAGCACCCGGGCCAACTCAGCATTCACCCTCCCACAGCCGAGTCGGTCAACGAATTGCCGTCGGGAATTTGTCCCTTATTTTGACCTTGTGTCCCTTATTTTGGAGTGAGGAAGTTGTCAACCCTAGACACGCACCTTGTGTTCTCTTCCTTCATACATCCTGGTGTAATCCTCTGAAGAAGTTTGAAGTCTGAAGAAGAGTCTCGACCCGAAACGTCACCTATCTCCTTCGCTCCTTAGATGCTGCTGCACCCGCTGAGTTTCTCCAGCTTTTTGTGTAACCCTCGATTCTCCAGCATCTGCAGTTCCTTCTTTAACACTGGTGTAATCCTCCCCTGCTCCATTCATTCTTCTTCAACTTTCCTCTTTCTCAGTCGACTATCAAATTCTCCTTTTAGAAATGTTTCCCGGCCCCTGCTTGAGCAGCTGTCTGTAAGATGATGAGTCTGCAGCTGAGGCCAACTCAGTGTCGTGAAATATTTGTTTTTATCGAGTAATAGTCTGAAATACTGGTTGAAGATGCTACGGCAATCCCAGTCTGGGAACATGATTTTAAAAAAACAAAGTACTGGGGGACGGACCTCTGTGGGTCAGGCAGCTTATCTGTAGTGAATGGACAGATGTTTCCGGCCAGGATCCTCCTTCATTCTGGAAAGGTTTCGACCCATAACATCGTCTGTCCATTTCCTCCTCAGATGCTTCCTCGGCAGTTTTATCGTCCTATGTCCCGAAACGGAACAATGAAATTCTTGTTTGTTAATGCGACTATCTGATCTATTCCTCTCATGATTTTGTACACCTCCATGTTCTTGATGGTTGTCATGGGCTTGGCGGGCCGAAGGGCCTGTTGACCTTTAAGAAAACTGTGGGTGCAGAGCGGATGTGAGGAATGGATTAAAGGGAATTCACAAACAGTTTAAAAACTGGCAATCAAACGTTTGTTTTAGTGACCTCTGGAGATAACGCAGATCTTGAATGGAGAAGTGCGATTGTTGGAATTACCCTTCCGTTCCGACGCCAGAGCTGCGATCGTCCCAGCGAGGGGGGCTGAAACATCGGGGCCACCCATAGTGGCGACTGCGGAGGCCCCAAAGGCCCCGACCACAGGGGAACAAAGAGGAAGATGCCTGAACTTTGCTGCCTTCTCACAGTGTGGGGATGTTTATGTTAAACTATTGTGTACTGTGTGTTTTTTTTATTAATATGGATGGTGGTAAATCGAATCTCCTGTGACAATAGTAACTTGAACCTGAACTTGATTAAGGGATGGGGTTCGCTCGGTCCCTTTCACGGTCTCCGAATCCCAACACGCATTGTAGGCAATTAACTGTGACTCTGCGTCAGATATCTGTCATGTGGAAAATGTAACTGCTACTCTGCACAGCGGGGGCTCACAAACAGCAAGGTGATCACAGCCCTTTGCTTTAGTTTTTAGTGATGTGACTTGAGGGATAATTACTGGGCACAGGGGATAATTAGCAGGCTCCAGCGAGAGATGCTGCAGTTGAATAATGCAGCAGGATCGCTGCATCCAGCGGAGAGGGCAGGCGGGCCTTGCTTCGATGATTTTAGTCGGAGGCCAGCTTTTCCGGCAGTGCACAACTCCCTCAATACAGCGCCAAAGTGCCAGGGGAAATGGTGTGCCTTCGTCGTGAGAGTGGGACTCAAACTTGTTGCCTTCTCAGGGTAGACACAAAATGGTGGAGTAACTCAGTGGGACAGGCAGCATCTCTGGAGAGAGTGAATGGGTGACGTTTCGGGTCGAGATCCTTCTGCAGACAGAGTCATGGGAAAGGAAAACGAGAGGTATAGATGTAGAGAGATATAGAACAAATGAATGGAAGATATGCAAAAAAGTAACAATGATAAAGGAAACTGGCCATAGTTAGCTGTTTGCTAGGTGAGAACGACAAGCTGGTGTGACTTGGTTGGGGAGGGATGGAGAGGGAATGCAGGGATTAATTGAAGTTAGAGAAATCTAAAATAATACCCCTGGTTTGTAAGCTGCTCAAGCGAAATATGAGATGCTGTTCCTCAATTTTGTTTGGCCTCATTCTGACAATGGAGGAGGTCCAGGATAAAGTTTTCTGACCACCTGATTTGGGTGGGAATGCTATCCACTGAGCTGGAGCTGACAGTGCCAAAACAGTGCAGATTTACTACTGATTTAGATATGTAGCGTGTAAACAGGCCCTTCGGCCCACAGAGTCTGTGCCAACCAGTGATCACCCTGTATGCTAGCATTATGCTACATTCTGGCATAACATTACGATGGAGAATATAAAGGGAAGATAGCCAGCATGTGGAAAAGAGAGTGTTGAGACAGATGTTGGAGGGGATGGGTGGAACCGGGAAAGTGAGGTATGATGGGCAGATGTGGACTTTATACTTTAGATATACAGTGTGGAAATATCCACTTTGGCCAACCGAATGAATCCACGGCAACCAGTGCTCACCCCACACACTAACACGATCCTACACACTAGGATCAATTTACAATTAGCAGAAGCCAATTAACTTACAAACCTGTGCATCTTTGAAGTGTGGGAGGAAACCGGAGCACCCTTACAGCACCAGTGACCTGGGTTAGATCTGACAATGGGTGCTGTCTGCATGGAGTTTGTACATTCTCCCCGTGACCTGCATGGTTTTTTACCCCGAGATCTTCAGTTTCCTCCCCCACTGCTTTACGGACATACACGTTTGTCAGTTAATTGGCTTGGTATAAATGTAAAAAATGTCCCCTGTATGCGTAGGACAGTGTTAATGCGTGGGGATCGCTGGGCTGGTGGGTGTGTTTCCACAATGTATCACTAAACTAGACGGAATACAAACGGGATAAATGCTACCTCAATCCTAACACAACTGTGTGCCGAGTTGGCTCCTTGGATTAATGCCCTGCATACATTTCCCCTTCAGAAGGATGCATTTGTTCCTGTACCTGTAAATAAAGAAGCTCCTCATCTTGGTCCCCAGCGGGTGATTCCGTTTTTTGACGCAGAGCCTCCAGTTAGAGGAACTGGCCTTTTGGCATGTATCGCGTATTTCCTCGCCTCTATGTTTGAAAGATTTTTTTCTTTCTTGTAAACTGCAGTTCTGCATCAACAGATTTGATTCCCAGAATAATTCTGTAATTCATTGTGAAAATATAAAAGACAGGATTAAAATAACTCTGTCGGATAAACCCTGATATCCCTTTGTAAAAAATGTATAGTTCCTGTTTCGGTCCACGATGTCTGCATCATTCATTATGCCAAATTAGACTAATCGCTTTCGTCTGCATGTGATCTGTAGTCCTCCATTTCCTGTGTGTGATACGCTTGTCTGAAAGTCTTAAATGCCACTGTCTTGCTGCTTCCACCACTACCCCTGGCAGCGCATTGCCGACTGCTAACGCAGTGTTTCTTTTTTATTTTTAAAACTTGCCCCAAACATGTCCATTAAACTGTTTCTCTCCGTCCTTAAACCTATGTCTTCTAGTATTTCGTGGAGTCGGGGGATATGGGGAGAAGGCAGGAACGGGCTACTGATTGAAGATGATCAGCCATGATCACATTGAATGGCGGTGCTGGGCCAAATGGCCTAATCCTGCGCCTATTGCCTATTTGATATGCCTGTTTGTGTGTGTCTGGAGTGGAGGATGGGCATGAGGGGGGGGTTAAGAGAAAGGTTCTGCTTGTCTACCCTGTCTATGTCTCTAATAATTTAATAAACCCATCAAGTCTCCAATGCATTAGAGAAAACAATGCTAGTTTATCCAACGTCCACTGACGGCAAATACGCCCTCATTTAGACAACATACTCCTCGACCTCAGATAGACACAGAGTGCTGGGGTAACAGCTTCTCTGGAGAAAAACAATGGGTGCCATTTTGAGTTGAGACTCTTCGACTGATCTTCGGTTATCACTTGTAAACCTATTCTGCACCCATGGATAGATGGCGTTTTGGGTCGGGACCTCTTAGACTAGAGATGGGTCCCGACCCACAGCTTCTCCTGTCCATGTTCACCAGCGATGCTGCCTGACCCGCTGAATTACACCAGCTCTGTCTTTTTGAGTGGTGGGGGGGGAAAAAGAGTTGATAGGCAGATCAAAGAAAAAAAAGTGCGGGAAGGATAAGAGTGAATTATGAAGCCAGGAGAAGGATCATAGGTGGAGGAGCAGAAATGGGTGTGAGTCCAGGTAGAGCAAGGGGACGAGTGAGGAGATATGCCAAGTAAATACTCCTGACACTTGAGAGCCTGTTTAAGAAGGAACTGCAGATGCTGGAAAATCGAATTAAAGGATGTTCATTTGGGAAGGAGATGAGGAGGAATTTCTTTTGTCAGGGTGATGAATCTGTGGAATTCTCTGCCTCAGAGGGCGGTGGAGGCAGGTTCTCTGGATGCTTTCAAGAGAGAGCTAGATAGGGCTCTTAAAAATAGCGGAGTCAGGGGATATGGGGAGAAGGCAGGAACGGGGTACTGATTGGGGATGATCAGCCATGATCATATTGAATGGCGGTGCCGGCTCGAAGGGCCAAATGGCCTCCTCCTGCACCTATTGTCTAGGACGTTTTTGTCAGTCTCCCTGATGGTCGAAACTAACAAAAACCTCTGGGAACCGCACGGAAACCTTGGGTGGGACACAGTCTCCAGAGGTTTCCTAAGTGGGACAGGGGCATAACTCTGCAGCTTGGGCTGCATCTCTGGAGAAAAGGAATAGGTGGCGTTTTGGATCGTGACTCTTCATCAGACTTGAGTTACTCCAGCTTTTTGTGTCTATCTTCGGTGTAAATTCTTCTTGCAGCAGCTTGTTTTCTATCCTGCTCCCGTCTGAGCTCTTTAACAGCGGCAAAGGTGATGAATAAGGTTGGAAGGGGGCATGTTGCAGGTGGTGAAGGTGGCCATTGCATTCTGAGCTGGTTAAACATGTTGGCTTCAATTCCAAGTCAACAGTAGGACTAGAGGGCATGGCTGCAGAATTGAAGGACGTTCATTTGGGAAGGAGATGAGGAGAAATTTCTTTTGTCAGGGTGATGAATCTGTGGAATTCTTTGCCACAAATGTTTGTGGAGGTCATCAGTGGATATATTTTAAGGCAGAGATAGATAGATTATTGATTGGTGCGGGTGTCAGAGGTTATGGGGAGAAGGCAGGAGGATGGGGTTAGGAGGGAGAGATAGATCAGCCACGATTGAATGGTGGAGTAGACTTGATGGGCCGAATGCCGTAAGTCTGTCTCTATCAATTATGATGTTATGATTATGTCGGTTGGTTTCCACAATGAATAGCATTTCTCAGTGTTGTACTCGGCAAAATCAGTACCCTATTTGAAGTTAAATTGTCTTTGTTGAAAGTAGAAATGTTATTTCGAAGAGATTTGGCTGCAGTTGTCAAATCTATGCTTTTGTCAAATCCCTGATTCATTGACCAACCACTTTAAGGTTGCCATTTATATTGGTGTTTGCAGACGGATATTAAAACTGTCCCTGTTGCTGGTTCCCCTGTATTGTGTGTTTGCAGCAGTAGAAAAGGTTTTCATGTATGTCATGCATTCAGTGTCGCAAAATGAGATGATGCTGGCTGTTGGCGTCAGAACTTAGTGCCTACATCTGACCAATGATTGAACATTTCAGCCTCGACTCACGGAAGGGAACGATGTGATCAGTGTCTCCAATTGCACGCTCTAATCCAATCCACTTGGCTATTAGAGAGTTGGAGGTGGGCTGTCACTTTTCTGAGCGCGTGTTAGCAAAGTGGTACGAAACCTCGGATAATGATGTTTATCCTCTTATTGGGTTGGGGAGATATCATTAAATAAGGTGCAGGACAAAATGTGTAGGAAGGAACTGCAGATGCTGGTTTGCACTGAAGATAGACACAAAATGCTGGAGTAACTCAGTGGGAAAGGCAGTGTCTCTGGAGAGAAGGAATGGATGAAGTTTCAGGTCGAGGCCCTTCTTCAGGAGGAAGCGTATTAGTCACCTATTCCTTCTCTCCAGAGATGCTGCCTGACCCGCTGAGTTACTCCAGGATTTTGTGCCTGTCTTCAAGCTAAACTCGCGGTGGCGCAGCGGTAGAGTTGCTGCCTTACAGCGAATGCAGCCCCGGAGACCCGGGTTCGATCCAGACCACGGGTGCTGTCTGTACGGAGTTTGTACGTTCTCCCCGTGATCTGCGTGGGTTTTGCCTGAGATCTTCGGTTTCCTCCCACACTCCAAAGACGTACAGGTTTGTAGGTCAATTGGTAAATGTAAAAATTGTCCCTAATGGATGTAGGATAGTGTTAATGTGTGGGGGATCGCTGGTCGCCGGTGGGCCGAAGGGCCGGTTTCTGTGCTGTATCACTAAACTGAACTGATCTCCTCTGCCTGTCTGTGTGATCCATATCCATGTGCATTTTGTGACTTGTCTTTGGTGTAAAGCAGCAGATGCAGTTCCTTCCTACACGGGGCGAGTGACTGTAGATCGAGCTGATGCCAGCGCCTGTGCATTGAATTGATTAACTAAATGTCATTGTTTGATGGAGAGGGTTACATGCATATTATTGTATGTATTCCAGTGTGTAATGTTATAAAAGCAAAAATTGCTTGCAGCATTGAGTCGGCCAGTGAGCATCCGTGGAGAGAACAGTGAATGATGTGCGAGAGAACTATTCACGTCTGTAATATTGCACAGTTTTACAAGAATGCCCCCATTTTGTGTGCGTGTGTTCAATTAATCTACTCTGATTCACGGTGTAGGTGCAGGGGGAAATTGGCAGAATGGCATGACTATTCATCTCCTGAGAACTGGGATTGTTCTCCTTGATGGCGATAAAGTTGAAAGGAGATTCAGTGTGAATGCTTGAACCTGTGAGGGATTTATTGGATGGAGTTGACCATCAATATTGACCGGGCTTGTGGCCGGAAGGGGGCACGTGTATAATATTGGAAGAATATCAAAGAGTCATCAATTCATACGGTGTGGAAACGGGCCCTTCAGCCCATCTTGCCCACACTGGCCAATATGTCCCATCTACGCTAGTCCCATCTACCTGCAATTGGCCCATATCCCTCCATACCTGTCCTATCCATGTACCTGCGTAACCGTTGCTTAAATGTTGGGATGGTCCCTGCCTCAACTACCTCCTCCGGCAGCTCGTTCCATACACCCACCACCCTTTGTGTGGAAAAAGTTGCCCCTCGGATTCCTGTTAAATCTTTTCCCCTTCACCTTAAACGTACAAACCCTCAAGGTAAAAACATGGATTGAGCCCATGTACTGTCCGAGTCTAGTTATTTGTTCCCTATGAGGCCACTGGGAGAGTGTTCATCTTGGTGATTGATTCATCTTGTGTGTGTGAGCATTCGCTAGATATGAGAGGGATGCCCTGTGAAGTGAGATTGAGCAAAGTGGATCCGTATTCTCTGGAGTTTAGAAGAATGAAAGGCTATATTGAAACTTTCAAAATTCTGAGATGGCTTGTCAGAGCGGGTGATGAGAGAGTGCTTACCTCTGGCTGAAGATTTAGAAAGAAGGGCTGTAGTCTCTCGGTGATAAGTCTGCTCATTTTTCACCGAGTTGAGGAGAAATTTCTTTCCACCTGGAAGGTTGTGAATTTTCCACCTCAAAGGCCTTTCGCTGCTTGCTCGTTCGTGAGAATACACGGTCTGAAGGTTGATGGATTTTGCTCACTGAGGGAAGGGGAATGGATGAAGAAATGCAGAGAGGCTTCAATGGACTCGTTCATCTGCACCTGTGCATCTTTCTCCAGCGCAGTGCCGTGCTTTGTACTTTTAGTGCAACCCTTTTGTCTGATAACTGTTCGGGTGCTCCCGAGTCAGAAATATTTTTTGGTCTTTTAATCATTGAAATGTTTGCAATTAATTTGGGTGTTTATTTAATGCATTCAGCCTTGGAGATTCAGTCTACATTTCAGCCCACTGTGAATGCGCTTGTCTTAAAGAACAATTTAGTTAGCCCTGCTGCACTTTCTGCTCTGTTCAATTCTCGTTTGGCAGAAGACTATTGGAAGATGATCAAGGACTAGTCTCATCAAGCAAGCGGTGTAGAAGTGTGAAAACGCACTCTTTCAGATTCAGGACAATTTCTTCCCGAGTGTTATCAGGCAACTGAACCATTTTATCAACAACTCGAGCTTACTCTCAATCTCATTGGAGACCTTTAGACTATCTCTAATCAGACTTTACTGGATTGATCTTGCAATGGATGTTATTCCCTCGATCATGTATCTGTACACTGTGGACGGCTCGATTGTAATCGAGTATAGTCTTTCTGCTGACTGGTTAGCACGCAACAAAAGCTTTTCACTGTACCTCAGTACACATGACAATCTGAACTATTGGACCTGCTTCCACCTATTTGGGGCAGTGGCTCCGTTATCTTGCACAAGTTGTACAGTTTCTGTGTGTGTGCGCACCATTGCTGTCTACACTGATCGAACGGCCTTGTGCCAAGCTGCCAGACGTTCATAAGTGACAGGAGCAGAATTGAGCCATTAGGGTTAAACCATCAAGTCTGCTCCGCCATTCAATCATGGCTGTTCTATCTCTCCCTCCGAACCCCATTCTCCTGCCTTCTCCCGATAACCTCTGACACCTGTGCCTATTTGTGACTGAATAGGTCTGCAGCTTGTACGGTGGCAAGTTAAAACAATTGCCCTGGATGTTGTGCTTGTCCCATCTTCACCTCTGACATCCGTACTAATCAAAGTTCCACCACATCTGAGCGTGGCTCTCGGTACCTGATTACCTGCCGTTCACTTCACTTTCCCTTGTTCCCTTGTTCCTCTTCCCTCCTTCGGTGCAGGATTTGCAAATGTGGAATATTTAGACAAAGCAGTTATTACATGTCGATCTCTCATTTGTTTTTCTTCGGCGTATCCTTTTTGTATGATAAGGTGATATGTGGAATATTGTGTCCAGTTCCAGTCTCCCTGCTTCTGGGAGCATGTCATTAAGTAAGTTTATTGGCCGAGTATTCACATACAAGGAATTTGCCTTGGTGCTCCGCCCACAAGTAACAACATGACGTACAGTGACAGTAAACTGGAAAAGCTGCAACAACAAAAAAAGTTAGCAAGCATGTTGAGACAAGGAAGTACAGATGCTGGTTTACACAGAAGGACACTGTGCTGCAGTAGCCTTGCCTCTCTGGGGAACATTGATAGGTGATGTTTTGGGTTGGAGCCCTCCTTCAGACACTGAAGAAGGATCTTGTCTTGAAATGTCACATATCCATGTTCTCCAGGGATGTTGCTCGACCCGCTGAGTTGCTCGGGAAATTTTGTTTTTTTAATTTAAACAGAGGTGTTACTGATTCTGGAGCATTTGTGTTAGGAGATGCTGGGAGGTGATCTTGGAGACTAATAAAATGAAGAGAGGCCTGGATCGGGTGACGTAGTCTTTTCCCAGGGTCGGGAAAGTCTTGAACACGAAGCCATAGGTTTTCATTGAAAGGAGAATGATTAAAAGACCCCAGAGGTGACCCAAGGGGCAGCTTTTTTAAACAGAGGGTGGTGTGTATATGAGCTGCTGGGGAGAGTGGTAGATGTGGGTACAATTACATTTAAAATATGCTTATGCAGGTGCATCGATAGGAGATCTTTGGAGGGATGTGGGCAAATGATAATATAATGGTAATGGTAAAATAGCCAAATGGAACTGGCTCAGTTAGACAGCTCGGACTGAAGGGCCCTTTTCCATGTGTAAAGCTCAATGACTTTATGTAGCCAGATCCCCTTAACATTCCGATCAGCCCTGCTGACCCGTATTCCAAGAGTGTACCCTTCATCTCCCTCTGTGCAAGGCTCATGTACAGACAGCCTGCTGAAGTGGCCCACAGTCTCCTGTGCTGTGTACATCGTGTGCCCTGCAAAGGCCTAAGGAGCTTTGTAAGGTCATAAGTGATAGGAGTAGAAATAGGCCATTCGGCCATCAGGTCTACTCCGCCATTGAATCACGGCTGATCTATCTCTCCCTCCTAATCCCATTCTCCTGCCTTCTCCCCATAGCCTCTGACACCCGTGCCTATTTCAGACTGATATGGTTTGTAGCTCGTGCAGTGGCAAGCTAAAACCATTACCCTGGATGTTGTGCTTGTCCCATCAGTAGAGGCACCAGGAAGATTGGTGAGCAGTGATGGGACAGTTGTTTGTGGCCTGGCTGCTCACTCGCCCACCACAACCCGCAGTGATCTGAACCCACACGAATCACCAGCAACACTTCAGTTTTATCCCCTTTGTGTTTGGTTGGGTTCCAAGTTGGGCAAGAGGTGACAGGATGGATGAGCTGCTGCCAAAAGTACATATTGACGGCATTGACGAAACGCCCTGCCTCTGTTGCATTGTTCCCACAGTTTAATCATCCGTGCCCATCCCAACACTGTTGCCGATGAGATATTAATTCTGATGTCAACATTGCTGGCCGTGTTGGCACTTGTTGTAAAGTTACATTTCCAGCTGTGCGTGGGTTTTCTCCTGAATCCCATTATATATAATTTAAACTGGACCTGTGCATCAATAGAATTTGGATCAGTACTGATCTCTGGTCTCCAGAGCCTGCTTTGTCTTTCAATAAAATTAATTCAATTTTGTTGATTCTCTTGCCTGGTAAATTTAAAAATGAGGTTCACTACCTTTCTCAATTCTTTAATTTATTTGTGGGCAGCACAGTGGTTACAGCTAGTAAAGCTACTGCCTTGGTTCCAGAGCACGGGCTTCAGACCTGACCTCTGGTGCTGTCTGTGTGGAGTTTGCATGCGTCCTCCAGGACCATGTGTGTTTTCTCCCACATTAGAGATTAATTGTTGTAGATTTTTTTTGTGTAGATAAGTGGTAAAATAACCATAAAGGAGTTGATGGGCAACAAACAAAATAGGTTGTAGAGATGCATGGAAATAAGGAGGACTGATGGACTTGTATTGCTGGGGCTAGCATGGATGTGATGGACCAAATGGCCCTGCATCATTAGAAATGATGAAAGTCCACCTGAATGTTTATGTATTACCATGTCATTGTCCATGCTTCGCCATGGCTGGCTGCTTGATTTACCAAAGGAATGGTACTAACCGCACGTTAAAGCGTTGGTTACACAGATTCTGCTTGCAATGAAGATAGACACCAAAAGCTGGAGTAACTCGGAGGGTCAGGCAGCATCTCTGGAGAAAAAGAATAGGTGACATTTTTGGTCGGGACCCTTCTTCAGAATTTTTTTATATATAGTTCTACTCTGTTCTACATCAATCCCACTCCACCATTCAATCGTGGCTGATCTATCTCTCCCTCCTCACCCCATTCTCCCGTCTACTCCATAATCCCTGACACCCATACTAATCAAGAATCTATCCATCTCTGCTTAAATATACATTGACGTGGCCTGCACAGCCTTCTGCGGCAATGAATTCCACAGATTCAGCACCCTCTGACTCAAGAAATTCCTCTTCATCTCCTTCCTAAAGTTACATCCTTTAATTCTGAGGTTCTGACCTCCTCTCCCACTCGTGGAAACATCTCCTCATCCACTCTATCCAGGCCTTTCACCATACGGTAAGTTTCAATGAGGTCTCCCTCCGTCCCCCCCCCCATCCTTCTAAACTCCAGTGAGTAGAGGACCAGTGCCGTAAAACGCTCCTCATATGTTAACCCATCTCGAGTATCGGTGCTTTCATGCAATCCCGTTGAATCTGTCTCTGTATCCTCTCATCCCATAGGAATGGTCCCTTTTGGAAGTCACACATCTTGAAGGCATTGCCAACTTTGGATGTGTGTTGTGCAACTTGCATTCAGGAAGGCTTGCCTCCGTGTACATTACATTAAAAATAAATGCGTTCACTGAATAATTGACGTCGAGCCATTCTAATGCCCCTGTAAATGCCTTGTGGTAATTTTGATGCCTTTCATTCTAATTACTCTGAAGACTTCTTCAATGCAGAAAGAAAGATGCGGGAACTAATCTCGCAGCAGCCCGAGGCTACTCTACTAAAACTAAAGGTACTGAGCCCTGTTTGAGGCAGGTCGGTGCTGACAGCAAGGTTCCCACAGTAGCAATGCAGACCGGGTCTCTAACCTGTACCATCAAGGGGCTGGGAACAGTATCTAGATCAATTGTTAATGAATATCTGCCTCGTCTGGAGCTGCACGTTTCACAGATGGTGGCTACATGTATCTAGTGGCCAGTACCATGAAGACATTCCTGATTCCATTGTTAGGGCTGGGTGCATGGATATTTTCCTTCAGTGACTTCAATTAAAACTATCACAGGAGTTTTAATGAGCTGAATATTCTGACTCCAACGTTTGTTGATTATGGCAGTGAACAGTTTAATTTGTAGCTGAGTGATTTGATCCACTTTGAGCAATCGAAACGTGCCTGATTAAGGTAATACAACATTATTTGTAAGGGCAGCACGGAGGGGCAGTGCTGGAGCTGCCAGAGATCCGGGTACGATCCTAACTACGGGTGCTGTCTGTATGGATTTTGTCCCCGTGACCGTGTGGGGTTTCTCTGGGTGCCCTGGTTTCCTCCCACACTCAAGATGTGTAGGTTAATTGGCTTCTGTAAATTGTTCCTCGGGTACAGGATAGAACTCGTGTACAGGTCACTGCAAGTCTGCGTGGGCTGAAGGGCTCGAATCCATGCTGTATTTCTAAACTAAAACTAAAATAAAAGCAAGTTGCTCCCATATTCATCGTTTGTCCAGTTTTACTCTGGGGAAAATTAAGTGACATCTTCAGTGAAATTAGGGTGTAATTAAAAGCTAGGACTAAAGAGAAATTCCCCAATGCCTTGACCTCCCTGCCGAGACCTCCGTTTTATTTGTGCAATCTAGTTTCCTTTCTCCTGGGAAATGCAGATTCTTGGAGGAATTTGATTTACTCTCGTTGACGTCCGTCTGCATGTCTCAGTGCGGCTCGTGAAAGCACAGACGTTGCATCCACGTTTGAAACAAAACAAACATAAAAAAAAGAATTGCACATGTACATGTCAAATCAAATTTTGAACAGAGTTAAAATTATGGCTGTGATATTTTACCTTTGTTTTGACAAATCAGCTCGTATCATTGAGCAGGGTCTGTTGGTTCAAACTGGTATGGCTCGAGTTTGGGGTTAAAATGCAAGTAAGTTTATTGGCCAAGTATTCACATACAAGGAATTTGCCTTGGTGCTCCACCCACAAGTAACAACATGACATACAGTGACAGTTACGAATGACTTGGAAAACACTAGACATTAAAAATAATAAAACATTAATGATAAAACATCATTGATCAAGCATGTGAACCAACAAAATACCAGATCAAAGGGAGGCTACGGATTTTTGGCTGTTGAGTAGAGCAACAACTTGTGGATAAAAACTGTTTTTATGTCTGGCTGTGGCAGCTTTGACAGTCCGGAGTCGCCTTCCAGAGGGAAGTGATTCAAATAGTTTGTGGCCAGGGTGAGAGGGGTCAGAGATGATTAGTTTATTGTCATGTGTACTGAGGTACAGTGTAAAGCTTTTTGTTGCATGCTAACCGGTCAGCGGAACTACTATAAATGATTACAATCGAGCCATTCAGTGCACAGATACATCTTCTTAAGCCCTTTGCTCCTCTAGGGAGCATCTGCCATTGACAAATGTCCTCCACCTCCTTCGGTTGTTGGCAGTTCATTCGAGATCTCCCCAGTTGAGCCCACTCTCAGACATTTCTGTCAGGACACCTCCTCCAGCTGTTCCTGGGGTGACCTCTTTTCCTTGACATATTCATGATCTGGGAATAACATTTAGTGCAAAATAAAGGCGGTAAAGTCCAATCAAAGATAGTCCAAGGGTCACCAATGAGGTAGATAGTAGCTCAGCACTGCTCTCTAGTTACCAAAGGATGGTTCAGTTGCCTGATAACAGCTGGGAAGAAACTGTCTCTGAGTCTGGAGGTGTGCATTTTCACACTTCTGTACCATTTGCCCGATGGAGTGGGCAGTGTCCAGGGTGCGACTCATCCTTGATTATGCTGCTGGCCTTGACGAGGTAGCGTGGGGTGTAAATGGAAGGGAGGTTGGTTTGTGTGACGGTCTGGGCTGCGTCCACAATCGCTGCAATTTCTTGCGGCCTTGGATGGAGCTGTTCCTAAACCAAGCTGCGATGCATCCCGATAAAATGCATCAAAGTGCTACTCAGCGGGTTAGACGCCCTCATGACTGTCATGTACCAATTCTGAGATGAATTGTAAAGTCTTGCTCTTGTTTGGACAGTTTAATATGACAGTTTCTTATAAAATATCTTTTTTTAAACTGTGCAGCGATGACCTTGAATTTCCCCCGCCAAAAAGCAAGGTGTGTTGTACCTGGTTGGTTAAAGCCCACAGATACTGGTTGTGAAGTACCACATTGTCCCTTGTGTGTGAAGGTGTGTGTACGGGGCGATTGCTGGCCTGCGCGGACTTGGTGGGCTGAAGGGCCTGTTTCCGCGGTGTAAAATCTAAAGTACCTCTGGGTTTGGATGGAATCATCCGTGTTGGCCGTTTGTCCAGGATTAATGGTGATTGCCCTGGACAATCCAAGTGCCAACCTTCCCCCATTTAACCTCCCATTTAATTATTTGCTTGCCTTTGCAAACCCTACTTGATTTTGTGCTTGAACACTGGTGCTGGTGGAGTGAAGTAGTGTTTTTTTTTTTTTTTTAATTTCAAAATAGTCTTTATTCGGGTAATAAATAAATACAATACATCAACCGTGCGAAAAATCCATCCGACATTTTTGGAGGCTATACAAATTGTTCCATGCAGTCTATACACATTTCTCAAATTTTGCGAATCGATCCCCCACCCGTGCCACTCATGTGGCCCCCCCCAGTATGGGATACCTTCCCTTATTTTGAGGGGCGTCTCCACCATACTGTGCCCCCCCCCCCCCCCCATGTCCAGCAGCAGAAGGACCTTAGACTGTGGCCCTCTTAGACTGTGTGGAGTGAAGTAGTGTGTTTTGCAGCTGATTTGAGGAGGAGAACAGTAGCAACAGACCCTCACAGAAGAGGCCCAGCATTTCCAATTGTTGTTGGCCCCTCTTGGCAATGATGGGATTGTTGGCTAAATGTCGGTGTGCAATTGGCAATAAATTTAGACGGTGTAGACAGTCTGAACCTTTTTTCCCCAGTGTGGATGTGTCCAACACTCGAGGGGAAAGGTATAAGGTGAGAGGGGAAAGTATATTGGACCTGTGTGGGACAAATAGTTCGCACAGTAGTGTGGCAATTGGCGGAGGTGGTGGTGGAGGCAGATATAACGGGGGGCATTTATGAGGCTATTAGACACATGTATGTGCAGGGAATAGGATCTAGATCATGTACAGGCAGATAAGATCAGTTTTAATGTGGCATCATGCATCATGCCTCTGCACAAACATTGTGGGCCAAAGGGCTTGTGCCTGTTGGCCTGTTCAATGTTCTACTTTGAAATTGAGTCAATGCTTTGAAAATGATTAAGTTAACATGTCGGACAGACTCATCAACTCATTTATCACTTTGCAGTGGGGCTAATGCACAAGGGCTGATTGTGGCTGGGTTTGCCGCTGATCTTGTTGTTAATGGCTTTTGATAATAATTGATCTCCGAAAGATCTAAGAGCTAATTAATGGCCAAACACAGTCTTTTTGGATTGGATACTTCACCACACCTCGAGGAGAAAGAAACAGCCATGCAATCACTTGAAGGCCACTCACCTTAAGACGTTGCTTACGGCTGCAGGGTGCCGTTCAGAGACTGGGCACCAAATTATTGTTGGCTTATTCACGGAAGCCTTCATGAGAGTGTCCTTAAAACAACAGTCATTTACCAACTTCATCCTCAACTCTACTCTGCAAAAATCCATTTAGGGAGCTCCATGGATAGGAGACATTTAGAGGGATATTGGTCAAACGTACGCAGGTGGAAGGAGTGTGGATGGGGCATCTAGGTCGGCATGGGCAAGTTGGGCCGAAGGGCCCGTTTCCAATTTTTATGACTACAATTCTCGAGCGATAAAGATCCAGGAAAATGTAGATAACCTCCCATATTTTGGGAATCGTGTCTTCAATGATGCAGACATTGATTAGCAAAATTAATTACTGCAGTCTGATAGTGGTTTAGTTTAGAGATACTGCATGAAAACCGGCCCTTCAGCCCACTGTGTCCACCCTGACCAGCGATCGCCCGTACACTAGTTGTTTAAGAAAGAACTGCAGATGCTGGAAAAATCGAAGGTGGACAGAAAATGCTGGAGAAACTCAGCGGGAGACCCTTCTTCAGACTGGGACTCAACCTGAAAAATCGCCTACTCCTTCTCAACATTGATGCTGCCTCACCCGCTGAGTTTCGCCCCTACACTAGTTCTATCCTATGTACTAGAGACAATTTACAGAAGCCAATTAACCTACAAATCTGCTCATCTTCGGATGGAGGAGGAAACCGGAGCACCCGGGGAAAACCCATGCAGTCATAGGGAGAACATGCAAACTCCACACAGACATTCACCAATGGTTGGGATCAAACCCTGGTCTCTGGTGCTGTGAGGCAGCAACTCTACCGCTGTGCTGTCACGCTGGTCCATTAGCTCGTCAAATAAGTAATGCATTTTAAAAAGCCGCTGGGGTCTGAATGCATTAGAGTTCCTGGCTTATGTAAAGAGAAGTTTCCATAAGGGGTGGGGAGAATAATTGCTAATGAGCAGAGCTGAGACGCATTGGTCCTGCCATTTAAACAATGATGCCAACATTATAGGATGGTGATAGAATAAGTGGTTAGAAAATAAAC
Source organism: Raja brachyura (assembly GCA_963514005.1). Next base: position 33,877,038 of record OY740806.1, on the reverse strand, counting down.
ATGCGTTCCATCATATTTATTTGATACTTGAGAGGGTGTAGATTGAAAGCAGCAATTGGTGTCACTGATGTCGGGAAGCGCTCTATCTTGCAAATAGTAATTAATACTTGGAATGGTTTTCTGGAAGGGGCAATGCCAAAAATGTTTTGAGGATTTTATGTCTATTACAGTGAGAGGGAAGGGTGGAATTACGTGCAGGAATGCATGAGGCGGGGTGGCCGTTCTCAAAATTGGTACAATTTGACATTACTAACAATTGATCAGAAATTAGACGTTGCATCAAAGGATTGAGGAGTTGTCTGGGAAGTTTTTTTTTTTACAGCACTTGATTTAAAAAGAAATCATATTTGGTCTTTGCTTCTAAAGGCAAATGTTTTTTTGAACAGCAATGTGGGTTGAGTTTAGCAGTGTGTATGCATTTCCAGGAAGAACATATTTATAACTGATCGTGAAGGAGTAACTTGAGAATTGTGTTAATTCTGATTTTAAAACAAAAACAGATTTACATTTTGGAGCAGCAAATGGTTTTCAAAGATCGTAATTCTGTGTTTGACTTTAAAATGGATCCTGCAGATTGGGCAGAGAATACGGACAGGCCTTCTAGGACTGAGATGAGGGAAAAACCTCCTCACCCAGAGGGTTGTGAATCTGTGGAATTCTCTGCCACAGAAGGCAGTGGCGGACAATTCACTGGATGTTTTCAAGAGGGAGTTTAGCACTTGGGGCTAACGGAATCAACGGATAGGGGAAAACGCAGGAACGGGGTACTGATTTTAGATCAGCTGCTCGAAGGGCCGAATGGCCTACTCCTGCACCTATTTTTCTATGTTTCCAATATGGTCTTCCCAACAATGTGGGAGTGGGATATGTTCTGGGTGAGCTTAGTTACCATAGAGTCATACAGTGTGGAAACAGGCCCTTCGGCCCAACATGCCCACACTGACCTACATGTCCCATCTATTCCCACCTGCCTGCATTTGGCCCATATCCCATTAAATGTGTCCTATCCATGTACCTGTCTAAACGTTGTGAGAACCTCTGCCTCTACTACCTCCTCTGGCATCTCGTTCCATGCACCCACTGCCTTTTGTGTGGAAAATGTTACCCCTTGGGTTCCTATTAAATTATTTCCCCCTTCAACTTAAACCCATGGTCCTCGATTCTGTGGTCCTCAGGCAAGAGATTCTGTGCGTCTTCACCGATCATCGTCGGGGGAAATTCACCTCTAATGAGGCACACGATGTTACTTGTGGGCGGAGCACCAAGGCAAATTCCTTGTATGTGAATACGTGGCCAATAAACTTACTCACTTTAACTTGAAGGTAGACACAAAATGCCAGAGTAACTCAGCGGGACAGGCAGTATCTCTGGAGATAAGGAATGGGTGACATTGCGGGTCAGACTTGACATGTTTGGCACGGACATTGTGGGCTGAAGGGCCTGATCCTGTGCTGCACTGTTCACATACCCTATTCTTGCGGTGTGCCTGAGTGCGAGATACCTAGCAGTTTGTTGCCGAAATGCAGGCAGGTCCTTTAATTTATTTCATCTTTGCCACAGTTTTCAGTTTGATTTGTTTGTTCGATGTGCTTGTGCTGTACCCAAGCATTTGAAAACATTCCATTGTATGGAGTACCTGAGTCTGAGGCAATCTATTCGTGAAGCAGCAATAATGCTGGCTACATGCTCTCTGCTGCTCCACCCTGCTGTATAAAGGAGGATTTCAATGTTTGCTAATAGAGGGAAGATTATTTAACAGATAGTGACCTTTGCAGTTCAATGAAATGGAACAATATGTCAAAACACTGACTCTCTGTGCAGGTTTGCAGTGAATTTCTGTCCAGTTGCAGTCTGCTTCACAGTGGAATAAGCTCGGATCCTAAATGTAGCGAGGAACTGCAGAAGCTGGTTTAAAACTAAAATGGACACAAAATGCTGGAGTAACTCACCGCGACGGGCAGCATCGCCGGGGAGAAGGGATAGGTGATGTCTCGGGTCGAGACGTCCAAGTGTTGAGTTTGGATCATATTCTTGATTGGGGTTGGCTGACTGCTTGGTACGGTAAAGGCCATAACACCAATTTTATATTGTGATAGATAGGGGCAGTGGCGAGTATATGGCAATATAAAACAGGTTTTTTTTTTCCGAAGCCATTATGCCGGGGCACTGATAGTTCCCAGGAGGCGGAGGTTGGGAAAGATTTATCCGCTGCAATACAGAGACATAATTGCCTGCTGAGCTGAGTGAGATATTGGGAGGTGGATTAACAATTCTTTGAATAAAGCGTTTGAAAGGCTTCTATTGGGGTAGCTGTGCACAGTATTAGGCTCCTCCACTGTGCGATAGTTTAATATGATAGTTTCTAATAAAATATCATATTCATTCGCGTACTTTTTATCCTTTGATGTAAGACTCCGCACACACATGGCTTTCGTCAGGGACCAGAACAGAGGCTCTTTGTAATAGCTTGCTGTCCCTACTTAAGACGAGCAAATGCCTTTTTAATGTGCTTATAACATATCTGTGCTTAAATGCAAAAATGCTCTCAAACATGCGTATCAAATTTACCAAATATCAGACGTCCAGAAATCTAGTTCATTTAGACGAGGATTTCTGGCTGTGGGATTTAATTGACTTGCTGTTTATTCAGAGAGTAAGGATTACCAGCTATATGGAATCCCCGTGGATTCTGCCGTTAAGGAATAATTGCATAATACTTGAAAGATATGTGTTTAGTTTAAATTCAGCGAGGAAACAGGCCCTTCGGCCCGTCTAGTCCACGCCGACCAGCGATCACCCCACACACTAACACTATCCTACACCTGCTAGGGACAATTTATCATTATGCCAAACCAATTAACCTACAAACCTCTGGAGAGAAGGAATGGGTGACGTCTCGGGTCGAGACCATTCTTCAGACCGGATCTGAAGGGTCTCGACCTGAAACTTCACCTATTCCTTCTCTCCAGAGATGATGCCTGTTTCGCTGAATTACTCCAGCATTTTGTGTCTACCTTTGATGTAAACCATCTGGAGCCCAGTGTTTACCCTTCACTTGCACCTCATCAGGGCTTTCACTTAACTGAAGATCTTCCCCTCTCATTTCAAATTAAATACATTAATACTATTTGCTTCAACATTCTTGTAATTCCCCAGCTAAAAAACTCTTCTGATTTCAGATCATTGGCCTCCTGGTTGACAATAGGTGCAGGAGTAGGCCATTCAGCCCTTCGAGCCAGCACCGCCATTCATTGTGATCATGGCTGATCGTCCACAATCAGTACCCCGTTCCTGCCTTCTCCCCATATCTCATGACTCCGCTATCTTTAAGAGCTCCATCTAACTCTGTCTTGAAAGCATCCAGAGAATTGGCCTCCGCTGCCTTCTGAGGCAGAGAATTCCACAGACTCACAACTCTCAGGGTGAAAATATTTTTCCTCATCTCCGTTCTAAATGGCCTACCCCTTATTCTTAAACTGTGGCCGCTGGTTCTGGACTCCCCCAACACCGGGAACATGTTTCCTGCCTCTGGTATTATTGACTCCTAAGTATTATTGTCCTTTAGTTTAGATTTTGTGGTCTCTCTTTGCATTTGTTTAGGAGATTTGTAAAGGGCTGTGTTTTACTGCTCATCCCCAAATTCCTCATGAACCATTGTAGTCCGACTGAAGCAACTCCCTCTGTGTTACTGGCCAGGGAGTTCCGCCATTTAAACTCAACAATGAAAGTCCGGCCATAAATAATTTGACGTGCGACTTGAAGAGGAACTAGCGAGTGGTAGTGTGTGGGAAGGAACTGCAGATGCTGGATTAAACCAGAGATGGATACAAAATGCTGGAGGAATAATAATTGGAAAAAAATTAATATTAAAAATTTTGGAAGGGACCATTATCCCCGACAATTAAAATGTGGACAGTGGAAATGTTGGAGACATTACAACTGGAGAGAATTAGGTTTATCCTAATGAATAAACCTGAGATTTTTGAACAAATATGGTCTCCATTCACTGATTATATGAAGGGGTAGCTGGGCGCGGCATTGAAACTCAACAAGTACCCGGTGGAAAGATCAAACAAAAATGTTTAATTTCAGATTTATATACTTGTCTCCATATATTATAATTAGAAATTGTTCCATTCATTGATAAGATGTATACTGTTTTCTTTTCCTCAAGTATAATAACTTTGCTAGTTATAGGGTTTTTAATTTTTTTTTCTTTCCCTTTTAATCAAATATAATCAGACTTCATATTACTCACTTCTTTCTTTATACTTTTTTCTTTTTCACTTTCTCATATTATAAAAAGAAATGGAGGCCTATATACATGGTTTATTAATATTTATATAATTTTGGAAAGATGTATTAATTATATCCCAAAAAAATTGTTATTATTTGTAATATGTATGGCCTCTAATAAAAATATATTAAAAATATTTAAAAAATGCTGGAGGAACTCAGCAGGATCTCTGGAGATAAGCTATGGGTGACAATGGTCTCTACCATCCCTTCTCTCCCGAGATGCTGCCTGTCCCGCTGAATTGATCCAGCATTTTGTGTGTAGCTTCAGGGAAGAGTTGGCCTGGCTGCTATCATTCTGCCACGTCTGACTTCCCTTCCATGAACAGTTTAGGCAAAGACTTGCTCCACAGAACGCACAATAAAACCCCTGTCTCACGGTGCGAGTTGGCCCACGAGTGACCCCGAGTTTTCACTCGTGATCACATACAGCCAACGTAGCGGGAACGTCGGACCTCACGCGATCAACTTGTCCACTCGTGGCGCTAACGGCAGGTACCTGTGAAACTTGTGAACTCGTGAAAAAAGTCAGAACATGTTTGACTTTTTCCACGAGTCAAATTTCGTGGTCAAGTTTAAAATTGAAACATTTAAACTCAGTTATATCGTAGTGGCCCGTGCGTTAACTTTAGTGATTCGTGCGTCTACCATGGGAACTCTTTAATAGACACAAAATGCTGGAGTAACTCAGCGGACCAGGCAGCATCTCTGGAGAGAAGGAATGGAGTCGAGACCCTTCTTCAGACTTACCCAAAACGCCACCCATTCCTTCTCTCCAGATATGCGGCCTGTCCCGTCGAGTTACTCAAGCATTTTGTGTCTATCTATACTTTAGTTTCAGATATGATCAAGTGTAAGAAACGCAAACCAGACTACCTTCACATCAGAGAATCCTAATGTTCCTAATTTGGCCGAGGCACTTCACTGTCCGTGTGTAGGAAGGAACTGCAGATGCTGGTTTACACCAACGATAGACACAAACATGCTGGAGTAACTCAGCGGGACAGGCATTGCATCTGGAGAGAAGGAATGGGTGATGTTTCGGGTCGGGACCCTTCTTCAGACTCCCCGCTCATTCTTCCCTCGTCGATGCGAACTTGTGGGGGTGCGAGGAATCGGGCGTCGCTGGGTAAGGGGAAGAGAGGTTTTACTGCTGAATTATGCGCAACAGAAGCATGAAGTGGGGGTAAGGTCCGTTTAAACTATCTTGTCGTCGTTCCCCCCACCCCCACCCAATGTTGGTAGAGAGAGGGAAGAGTTGTGCAAACAAACCACGGGAGACTGCATCTTTGGAGGGGAATCATAAAATGTATAGGGATGTTTCGGGCAGGGACCCTAAAGGTTGACTACCCGTTTCGCAGATGCCGTTCCTAGCCCCCCTCTCACTCCTCCCCACCCATAGTCTTTGCCTTCTCCCAATTCCACCATCCCTCGCGCCCCGCGCCCCCCCCCCCCCCCCCCCCCAACCTGTCCTCGCCTGAACTGCTGAAGATAACCGAGTGCTTTAAATGCGAATCCCGGACTGCAGCAACAACACACGTCCTGAGCGGGAGAGGAACTTGGTAACTCAAGAGCAAACGGGAGGGGAACTTGGTAACTCTGGAGACGATCTCGGAACATCGCAGATTACCATACCCGTGGGAACTCGCCTCAAACACTTGCACATCAACTTGGAATATCGTACACAACCACGAGTCTGTCACTCTGGGTCATTCGTGTGTCAACTCGCACCGTGAGACAGGGCCTTAAATCGTAACTTCCAGGCTCATTTGTGAATCTCGTTTCCAAACTGCAAGTCCTTGCTTGTTTCACAAGCTGTTGAGGAAAGGTTGGTCCATTTCCGCTCCGCTTGTCTTCAGCATGGCGTGCATTGGTGCTGTGAGCTGAAGGCTGATGAACACTGTGGGGTTTTTCAGCAGCCTGCGGGGAACAGCTAACTCTGGTTTGTGTTCTCCGTCTAAAGCCATGGAGACCACATGATTTAAAATTCTGATCAAGTTTTTCAAATCCACAACGACCTCTCTTTACTCCTCCACTCCTGCTCCACAGATCTCAAACTCCAGTCTCTTCATCTCTGCATCATTTTGGGGGGTGGGGGGGCTATGCTTTCTGTTGCAAGGCCCCTTTTCTGGGGTTCCCTTTCCTCTACTGCTTTTAAGGTGATGCTTAGAACCTAATCTACTGGTTGCTCTAACCCAGGGTCAGATTAAGATGCTTTATACTCTATTAAGAGTGCCAGATAAATGTAAGTCATCTGCATATCACTCAATGATATTTGGCAGCAGTGTCGAATATGTTAGTCGGGAGTTATAGACTTGGCTATAATATTGTACAGCATTTAAACCAGTCCTTTGGTTTGGATTGAGTCGGTGTCGACCATCCATCTGCCATTAACACTGATGCTACAGTAAATAGACACACAATTCTGCAGCAACCCAGCGGGACAGGCAGCATCTCTGGATGGAAGGAATGGGTGGCGTTTCGGGTCAAGACCCTTCTACAGTAGTCCCTGTTCAGACTCTCAACTCCCTCGGCTTGCTGCACACCAGGAGGAATTTAATGGCCAATTAACCTAGGCCGTGCACACCTTTGAGAGCGTGGCAGGAAGTCAGAGTGTCCGGGAGCACCCCTTGCAGTCGCCAGGAGAACTCCACACAGACAGCATGTGATATCAGGGTTGAACCTGGATTGTTGGAGTTGTGAGGCAGCCCCTCTATTGGCTGAGTCACGGGTCTTGCATCAATGAGACTGATGTCCATCTGTCCAACAGTGGCAGTGAGGATTGGTACTGGTGTGTGGAGACCACCCACTCAATGGCCAGATTGCAATCATGTCTTGTCTTTCTGCTGGCTGGTTGGCACGCAACAAAAACTATTCACTATACTTCGGTACAAGTGGCAATAAACTTAACTGATAAGAGGTTGAATAGAATTCTCTCTTTTACATGCATTAGGGTTAGAGTGTAACCAGGAAAGGCAGAGAGATGGAATCAATACAGATTTAAAAAAAGTGTTGATTCCATCTCTCTGTTTGAAGGTGAAGAGTTTTAGTGAAAGCGACTGAATAAATGGTGAAAGAAAAAACTTAGATGAAGTAAAACTTTTTGTGTGGATGCTGGGTGAATGTAAAAGCTGTGTCCTTGAAAGACTTGCATTTATTTATATGATTAGCACAGGTATCGGGGGTTCTGGGGAGAAGGCCAGAGAATGGGGTTAGGAGGGAGAGATAGATCATCCATGATTGAATGGTGGAATATACTTGATGGGCTGAATAGCCTAATTCTGCTCCTATCACTTAAGAACTTGTATGGTGCATTTCACTTCCACTTTAGTGCCACACACACGTTCTCGGAGATCAGATGTATCATTGAATAAAACGCTGGTTCTGGGAAATATTATTGTGTCTGAGTTTTATTTGGAATGTATAGTGCAGAAGCATGGGGTGACCTCATTAAAACGTACAGGATAGTGAGTGGCTTGGATTGAGTGGATGTGGAGAGGATGATTCCACTCGTGGGAGAGTCGAGGACTAGAGGTCACAGCCTCAAAATTAAAGCACATCCTTTTTGGAAGGTGATGAGGAGAAATATCTTTAGTCAGAGAATGATGAATGGGTGGAATTTGTTTGCTACCGAAGGCTGTGGAGGCCAAGTCAGTAGATATTTTTATGTCAGAGATAGATAGATTGTTGATTAGTATTGGTGTCGGAGGTTACGGGGAGAAGGCAGGAGAATGGGGTGAGGAGGGAGAGATCGATCAGCCATGAATGAATGGTGGAGTAGACTTGATGGGCCGAATGGTCCAGATGGTTCAGTGAGATTTAGCTCTTGGGGCTAAGGGAATCGAGGGGTATGGGGGATAATGCCGGAACTGGGTACTGATTTTTGGATAATCAGCCGTGGTCATATTGAATAGTGGTGCTGGCTCAAAGGGCCAAATGACCTACTCCTGCACCTATTTTCTATGCCTGTGGTTCTATTCTACTCCCATCACTTCTGGCCCTCTATGAAGCGGGCTGTTTGACCCAATCAGCTGATGGTTATGCATTACTCAAACCTTCAGGTATCTTCCTTTACCGCCATCTATGCCACTCTGGTCGTCTCTCCCTGAGAATCCACACTGTGTCCGCAGCTCTTGCTGTGATGACACGTTGCACGCTCTCCAGTCCCTGGGTAAAAGGCATGCAATTTGCTGCTTCATATCACGGTGGCCTTCTCGCCTTGACGGCCCCCTGGTTTTGCACCTGCCCGCAAGTGATTGAAAGTTGTTGGGAAGAACTGCAGATGCTGGTTTACATTGAAGATATACAGAAAATGCTGGAGTAGCTCAGTGGGTCAGGCAGCATCTCGGGAGAGAAGGAGGAACTGCAGATGCTGTTTTAAACCGAAGATAGACACAAAGTGCTGGAGAAGATAGACACACAGAGCGGCACGGTGGCACAGCGGTAGAGTTGCTGCTTTACAACACTTGCACCGCCAGAGACCCGGGTTCGATCCCGACTACGGGTGTGGAGTCTGTACGGAGTTAGTATGTTCTCCCCGTGGCCTGCATGGGTTTTCCATGAGGTCTTCAGTTTTCTCTCACACTCCAAAGGACGTGCAGGTTTGTAGGTTAATTGGCTTGGTAAAAGTATAAATTGTCCCGTGTGTGTACGATAGTGTAAGTGCGCGGGGATTGCTGGTCGGTGCGGACGCGGTGGGCCGTAGGGCCTGGTTCTGCACTGTATCTCTGAATTAAACTAAAATTCTGAATTATTATTTGCTCGTTCATGCTATTGCCCTGGGACTCTGCACCAGTGATGGTTTCCTCTTTCAACATGTGGTTCCAGACTAGCAAACCACAAGAGGTGGATGTGCGTTGTCCATTTGGATTAGTCTGCAAGGTGCTGTGAGATTTGAAGAACAGGGGTAGCTGGGAAAGAGCGTAACCAGGAAAGGCAGAGAGATGGAATCAATACAGATTTAAAAAAAGTGTTGATTCCATCTCTCTGTTTGAAGGCGAAGAGTTTTAGTGAAAGCGACTGAATAATAAATGGTGAAAGAAAAAACTTAGATGAAGTAAAACTTTTTGTGTGGATGCTGGGTGAATGTAAAAGCTGTGTCCTTGAAAGACTTGCATTTATTTATATGATTAGCACAGGTATTGGGGGTTCTGGGGAGAAGGCCAGAGAATGGGGTTAGGAGGGGGAGAGATAGATCATCCATGATTGAATGGTGGAATAGACTTGATGGGCTGAATGGCCTAATTCTGCTCCTATCACTTAAGAACTTGTATGGTGCATTTCACTTCCACTTTAGAGTGTCGGCAAGTATTTTTCAAGAATTGAGCACGCATGTCAGCACAACTGAACATAGTAGGCATTGACTGCAAAACAGATCAGTGTGTCCATATACCATTATATAAATATATACAGTTGTGGGTTCCTCATTGAGGGTTCCTCATTGATCAGAACACTCGAGCTCAGCCCATGGGGGGGTTTTTAATACTCGTGAGCGAGTCTTGGTTCATCTGAGAAAACGACCAAACGTGTAGCGCACTCCTAACACTATATAACCATATAACAATTACAGCACGGAGACAGGCCTTCTCGGCCCTTCCAGTCCGCGCCGACCATTTATTTTCCCCTAGTCCCATCGACCTGCACTCGGACCATACCCCTCCATTCCCTTCCCGTCCATATACCTATCCACTTTACTTTTAAATGTTAAAATCGATCCTGCCTCCACCACTTCTGCTGGAAGACCATTCCACCCAGCCTCCACTCTCTGAGTAAAGAAGTTCCCCCTCATGTTACCCCTAAACTTCTGTCCCTTAATTCTCATGTCATGCCCTCTTGTCTTGTTCCCTACCCTTAATGGGAAAAGCTTATCCACGTCAACTCTGTCTATCCCTTTCATCATTTTAAGACTTCAATCAAGTCCCCCCCCATAACCTTCTGCGCTCCAAAGAATAAAGACCTAACTTGTTCAAGTTCAACTTGTTCAACACTGCGCTGTATAATTGAAGGTAGACAAAAGTGGTGGAGAAACTCAGCGGGTGAGGCGGCATCTATGGAGCGAAGGAAATGGGCAACGTTTCAGGCCGAAACCCTACCCTTCCTGCGCTGTATAATTGTTGGGCTCACCACCAGCTGGGGGGGGGGGGGGGGGGGGGAGAAACCATCGTGAGAGAGGGGGAAGAGCAACAAGGACCCGGCGTGGGGGGGGGGGGGGAAAGAGGGTAGAACAAAGTGGGAATTGGGGGGGGGGGGGGGGGGGGTGGATTTGTAACTAAGCGCCCCTCGTGGCCAACAATTGCAAGGTATGCATGCAAAGAATTGAACAGTGACTGCTCACATGCGACAAAGTCTGCATTCAATCATTGATTTATGAACTCTGGCGGGCTTGTGACATTTGTGACTTCTCGACACGCGTCTCAATGCAGAATTAGTATCACCATCTGGTAAAATGTGTGACCTTGCCAACCTTATTTTAACTGACAGTCAAACATCATTTGTTTGAGAAGGAACTGCAGATGCTGCAAAAAATCGAAGGTAGACAAAAATGCTGGAGAAACTCAGCGGGTGAGGCAACATCTATGGAGCAAAGGAATAGGCGACGTTTCGGGTCGAGACCCGGAAGGGTCTCGACCCGAAACGTCGCCTATTCCTTCACTCCATAGATGCTTTCCTGGTCTCAACCCGAAACGTTGCCTAGTCCTTCGCTCCATAGATGCTGCCTCACCCGCTGAGTTTCTCCAGCATTTTTGTCAAACATTTACTGACATCACACTACCTAATGTCTGTAGAAATGTACCTCACTTGCTTTGCTTTGCGTTGTGGCAGTGTGTTAGACGCGGGTGTACCTTCTCTCTCTCCATTGAATCTCTCTCCCAAATGGCACCAAAACGTGCCGATTTAGTTTCGTCATACAGCGTGGAAGCGGGCTCTTCGGCCCATCGAGTCCACGCCGACCAGCGATCCCAGCACGCTAACTCTATCCTGGGCACACGGGACAATTTACAATTCTACTGAAGCCAATCAACGTTAAACCTGTACTTCTTTGGCGTGTAGGAGGAAACTGGACGGAACCCATACGGTCACAGGGGGAATGTACAAATTCTGTACAGACAGCACCCGAGGTGGGGATTGAAATGAGGTCCGTGGCACTGTGAGGTAGCAACTCTACCGCTGCGCTACCGTGCCTCTTGTATATCGTCTCAGTGAATTATTTCTATGTACTCTGTACTTAATCCCTAGGATTGTTCCTGTCTACACAGGATGAGTGTTTGAAGGCAATGGGCCTGTTCATTCTAATCTAGAAGGACATAGAAAAATAGGTGCAGGAGTAGGCCATTCGGCCCTTCGAGCCTGCACCGCCATTCAATGTGATCATGGCTGATCATCCAACTCAGTATCCCGTACCTGCCTTCTCTCCATACCCCCTGATCCCTTTAGCCACAAGTGCCACATCTAACGCCCTTTTAAATATAGCCAATGAACTGGCCTCAACTATCTTCTGTGGCAGAGAATTCCAGAGACTCACCACTCTCTGTGAGGGGGTGACCTCGCATGTACTCGCCGAATAGTGATGGGCCTGAATAGAGTGGATGTGGAGAGGATATTTCCACTGGTGGGAGAGTCTTGGACCAGAGGCATTGCCACAGAAGGCTGCGGAGGCCAAGTCAATGGATATTTTTACGGTTGAGGTTGATAGGTTCTTGATTAGTCGGGTGGTTATGGGGTGAAGGCAGGAGAATGGGGTTGGGGGAAGATAGACCAGCCATGATTGAATGGTGGAGTAGACTTGATGGGCTGAATGGCCTAATTCTGCTCCTAGAACTTATGAGCGTTTACAGTAATACTTTGAACTGAATGCAATAATAGGAATGTCACTGTACCTTGGTCCATGGACAAATCCCTGCCACAGTGAAGGTGGGGTTGCATTATGCACCTGTCCCACTTAGAAAACCTGAACGGAAACCTCTGTGGGACTTTGCGCCCCACCCAAGGTTTCCGTGTGGTTCCCGGAGGTTTTTTCAATTTTTTTAAATAATAGCCGGAACATGGAAGAAGCGGAAATCACTTTCGACCATTATGGAGACTGACAAAAACCTCCGGGAACCTCCAGGAACCGCACGGAAACCTTGGGTGGGGCGCAAAGTCTCCAGAGGATTCTGTTCAGGTTTCCTAAGTGGGACGGGCGTTATTACAAGCACTGGGGAGAGTGTCACTGACTGTCTGAAGATAGGCACAAAATGATGGAGTAACTCAGCAGGACGGGCATCTCTGGGGAGATGGAATGGGTGACGTTTCTGGTCGAGACCCTTCTTCAGAGGTCGACGAGTCTGTATCTCTCTGCTTCGTTTGACTAACTGCATGGGTACAATGTTATCTGGCGCTACCTCAAGGCATTTGGGAATCCCCACCTTTTCTCATTGTTACCACTGGGCAGGAGGTCCAGAACCATGAGGTCACACGTCACCAGATCCATTTCCTGCATCTATCGGGTTCTTAAGACAGCTCCAATCCAGCCTCGGCAACTACTGCCGAGCTGACTAACTGCGAGCGCAGTAATGATGAACAAAATGTTGAGCAGTCGTGTGACGAGCACCAAAGACTCTGGCAAGTGGGACCATCTCTAAATGGAAAATGATGAGGAATCAAAATACAAATTCAATTTGGAGACTTACGGAGGCACCCACGGGCTGGGCTGCCAATTAAAGAAACACAGCTGTGTTTTTCTGACTGTATTTTCTGATGGCTGGGAGAATAACATGGAATTTGAAATTTATTTTAAATATTTGCTATTCATTCTGTCTTTCAAATTAAGGAGTCAAATTAATTAATGACAGGATTGTGCGAGGAAGCGGTGGTTACCGATGTAATGAATGAGCAGAGGAGTATGCAGACTTCCAGCCACAGTATCTCTCTCACGCCCTTAGATAGGTTGTTAATGATTCATGAGATGTGGCATTGCAGACTGCAGCAGCAGCAGTTATATAGTCCCTGTTGCTTTTGGAAGGGTGGTGTGACAACAGAATGCCTTTCTAGGTGCTCTCGGTCCAAAGAAGCGTCTCGACCCAAAATATCACCCATTTCCTTCTCTCCAGAGCTGCTGCCTGACCCACTGAGTTACTCCAGCATTTTGTCTATCTTCGGTGCAAACCAGCATCTGCAGTTCCTTCCTGCACATTAGGTCTAGGCTATTGTGGGCAGATTGGGACCCATATTTTTGAGGGCATGAAGTCTTGTATTGGACCGGCCTGATTCTGGATGACAAACCTCTATTCCTAAAGGAAATTGAGTGAACCAGGGTGGATGGGAGGAGCTTGACAGTTTAGTGTCTTTATGGTCACCACCAACACTGTTGTCATGGAGAAAAAAGCAAACAGCTGGAGAAACACAGCGGGCCAGGCAGCATCTGTGGAGGGAAATGGTCAGATGCATCGGAGCGGGACCTTTCATCAAACCAAATATTGCTATTTTTCCAGGTTTGCTTAATGAACTGGAGCGTGCATTGGAGATTTGAATTGGCACGGTGGCGCAGCGGTAGAGTTGCTGCTTTACAGCGCCAGAGACCCAGGTTCGATCCTGACCTCGGGTGCTGTCTGTGCAGAGTTTGTACGTTCTCCCCGTAACCGAGTGGGTTTTCTCCACTTTCCTCCCACATTCCAAAGATCTACACGTTTGTAGCTTAATTATCTTGGTATAATTGTAAATTATCTCCAGTCAAGAGAGTTTATTGTCATGTGTCCCAGATAGGACAATGAAATTCTTGCTTGCTGCAGCACAACAGAATATTGTAGGCTAAATACAGATCAGATCAGTGTGTCCATATACCATAGAATATGAATATATAAATTGCAATACGCTGTTATAGTTCAGAGTTTGTTTGAAGTTGTGTTTAATAGCCTGATGGCTGTGGGGAAGCAGCTATTCCTGAACCTGGATGTTGCAGATTTCAGGCTCCTGTACCTTCTACCTGATGGTAGCGGGGAGATGAATGTGTGGCCAGGATGGTGTGGGTCCTTGATGATGCTGCCAGCCTTTTTGAGGCAGCGACTGCGATGGATCCCCTCGATGGTAGGGAGGTCAGAGCCGATGATGGACTGGGCAGTGTTTACAACTTTTGGAATAGTGTAAGCTTGCGGAGATCGCTGGTCGGCGTGGACCCGGTGGGCTGAAGGGCCTGTTTCCGTGCTGTATCTCTAAACTGAACAAAGTGAGTCCAGGCCGCTGTGCAACGATGCAGTTTGCTAGTGTGGAGTACGGTGAGAAGAACCCAGTCACCATCGTGTAACCTGATGCACTGGATTACATCTGTGGACCTTTTGGCGAATGCACCGGGGAGAGATAGTTGTGTGGGAAGGAACTGCAGATGGTTTGCACCGAAGATAGACAAAATGCCGGAGTGACTCAGTGGGTCAGGCAGCATCTGTTGAGGAAAGGAATAGGTGGCATTTCGTGTTGAGACCCTCTTGACATCTTAAGAAATGCCTGGACTCGAAACGTCACCTATTTCTTTTCTCCAGATGTGCCGCCTGATCTGTTGAGTTACTCCAGCATTTTGTGTCTGTCTTCGATGATGATTCCATGGATGAGGACGGAAAATGTATGCGCATAATTAACACAATTCAAATGCAAATTTGCAGCTGTGGTTTAAAGGAAGTTGATGTGTTTGTGTGAGAGAGAGGGTTCTGTGCATTCTAACGTAATGAATGGTTCTGAATGCCGGAGCTTGCAACCTGTATTAGCGTGTACGTACCATCTGCAATGATGTTGAAAAGCTTTGTTCCCATGGATTTTCCAACATGTCGTGATGCACGGCCCATTGGTGTGCATTCACGTGTCGGGCCGGATTACAACCTCCAGCCCTGGAGTGGGTATTGGTGCTTGGGCTTGCGCCTGGGGCAACGCTGTTGTGCCGAGCTGGGGCAAGGCAACCGAGGAAGCTATGATTGCACATTCTTCAATCGCGTCCTTCACCAGTGAATATAAGACTATTTGGCACACACTGAACATGTCTGACTGAGGAGTAAATTGCATGAGACTATTTGGAATTGTTCCCCTAACTCAAAATGACAATTAATGAATTTCAAATCTTTTGGAGAGATATGATGTTCTTCAGTTGTTATCCTGAATATATATCTGATTTATAATGCGTCTCCTTAAATTGTCATGTTAATTCCTTTTTTTCTGTGGATTTATGCACTAATACGCTCTTGGGTGGGGTAATACATATTTCCGTCAGCTTTTATGGCTGTTCATCCAATTTACGTAAGGAAATCACTTTGCAAAATACTTTGGCAAGGGCTCTTAAGACTTTGATCATATGCTGCCTTAAAACCACACCTCCCTCCTTCAAACTCTGCTCCATTTGTTTGGCCTCCGACGCTGCTCCAAAACGGTGATGAGGAAACACTATTTCTCACAGAGAGTGGTGAGTCTGTGGAATTCTATGCCTCGGAGGGCGTTGGAGGCTGGTTCTTTGGCTGCTTTCAAGAGAGCTAGATAGGGCTCTTAAAAATAGCGGAGTCAGGGGATATGGGGAGAATGCAGGAACGGGGTACTGATTGGGGATCAGCCATGGTCACATTGAATGGCGGTGCTGGCTCAAAGGGCCAAATGGCCGACTCCTGTTGTCTATTGTCTAAAATTGCCTGAAAGAGGCACCTCATGTTGCAATTACAAATCTAACGAGGTCAAACCTTGCCCATTACCCTAGGGTTCAGTGTAGTGGGTGGGTGTGTGCGCGTGTGTGTTGGAAGGAACAGCAGATGCTGGTTTATACTGAAGATAGTCACAAAAAGCTGGAGTAACTCAGCAGGACAGGCAGCATCTCTGGAGAGAAGGAATGGGCGGTGAATCTGAAGAGGGGTCTCGACCAGAAATGTCAGCTATTCTTGTTCCCCAAAGATGCTGCCTGACCACCTGAGTTACTCCAGCTTTTTGTGTCTGTCTTTGGCAGTTTCTGGTGAGTTTGCTGTTGGCGTTAGCATCACTGTTGGACTTTTTGTCTTTGTTTCTCAGCTTGTTCCTTTACCTCTATCTTTTCCTTTTGCATCAACACCACTTTGCCCTTTCACCCCACTGACCTTTGATTCTTGCATTGGAAGTCCCTTCATTCTCGAGCGTTGTGCTCCTAGAATTCGAGAGCCAAATTCTACCGCAGTGCACTTCTCCACAATCACCTCTTCTTGAGTGGGTCACTTCTAGACACTGAATATTTCCCGAGAGGCCTATCCTAGCTTAATTTCAATGTTGAAGTAGAAAATTATTTGTTTTGAATAGGTATTTAGTTTGTGCAGTGTAGATGAACCATGTTATTATTTCCACACATCAATTTAAACTATCCTGATAGACACTCCTTCCATGTACTGCAAAGCTCCCCGCAGCATGTAGTGATGAGGCAGAGGGCAGATGAAGAGTTGGTTGGGTTTATCTTCCATGGAAGATCCAGACGATAAGCCCTGTCTCCGTGTCACGATGGCTGGCATTTTGCAATCTCATGACACATATTAGACTGATTCAAGGTGTAAAACATGATCATCCCGAAATAATAACTGGGTCTGAAACGTTTTGGGTTGTAATCTTGAATCTCTGGACTCGTGGGTGGAAATCCTGGGGGGCTGTGTCCCCCCCCCCCCCCCCATGTTTTGAGAGGTGGGAGACAATTGCCCCCTCCGTTTTGTGACATGGGCGCTATAGCCAGTCCCAGGTCGGGTCGCTCACCCCAGGTCTGGCTATAGCGCCCTGGTTGGCTCGCTTGCCCCTCACGCCAAAGACGTGCAGGTTTGTAGGTTAAGTGCTGCGGTAAATTGTCCCTAGTGTGGACAGGCTTCATCATGCTTTCTTCCCCCCACCATGTTTTAAAAGAGATTTCCGCCCATGTTTGCACTGCCAAAGGTTTGGAATGTTAATGTTGGCTTAAGAGGGAAAGTTGGTTTATTTACCTTGAGGTTTCTCTCCAGGAGTCGCAAGGTGACTCCAGTTTGGTGGGGAGTCGTCGCCCAAAGAGTCGTACCTTTTTCTGGTCGCCACTGGATTTTCAACTATAGCGACTATGACGGGTGCCAGCAAGTCGCCGAAAAAAAAAAATCACGTAAGTGGGACAGGCCTTTTATCTTAGCATCTTGGTCAGTGTGGATCTTACAGGCTGAAGGATTTGTTTCTGTGCTATCCTATGTTCTCTGTTACACACATGACATTCCACATGCATTAATGTTAACCCATGTGTGGCTGATCTGCCCTGAGCTGCAACAATGCATTGCATGGAGAACTCCAGGCTATCTCCCTTTTTAAATGATTTGTTCACTGGAATGTCTGCGAATCCCTCATCACTTTCCAATAACTTCAGAAAGACAGATAATTGAGCTATTCATCAGTACTTGAAATTGCACTGGCAACAAGCAAAGATAAACAGTTGTAAATACTGCAGAGTATCCTTCCTGTACCGTAGCTGTGAAGCTTTACAATGCTTCCCAAATGATCGCAGCAGAGGCAAGAGGCTGCAGATGCTGAAATCCTGAGCAAAAAACAAACCATTGGAGGAACTCTGCTGATCGAAGAGCAGCGGTGGTGAGGAATGGATGGATAATTAATGTTTTGGATCAAGACCTTTCATCTGGCTGAAAGAGTATTGCTGACTCGGTGACGCAGCGGTAGAGTTGCTGCCTTGCCGCGCTTTCAGCGCCGGAGACGCGGGTTCCATCCCGACTACGGGTGCTGCCTGTGCGGAGTTTGTACGTTTTCCCCGTGACCACGTGCGTTTTCTCAGATCTTCATCTCCTCCCACTCTCCAAAGATGTTCAGATTTGTAGATTAATTGGCTTGGTGGAAATGTAAATTGTCCTGTGTGTGTGCGCGCAGCATAATGTTATTGTTCGGGGATCGCTAGTCGGTGTGGAGCCTGTTTCTGTGCTGTATCTGTAAACAAATCTAAGATGGTCAGTTTAAAGCAGCGTTTGGCAAGCGGTGGTTCAGGGGCTGGCAAATGGTACATGAGGATGGGGAGAATTGATTGGTAATTGGTGTTCAGGTGGAGAAGGAAGGGGAGAAGATGTGGAGGCAATAAAGGGCTGCAGATATAGTTGCAGACTGTCCTGTATTAGCCGGGGCATCCCGTATGTTGGGCTAAATTGATTTGTCCCGTATTTGACTGCTACTACTCATCGGGTTGCAGCGCTGCATCCGGCCCCGCCTCACCCGTCCTGACGTAGTGCAGCCCATGGAGTGCAGCAGCAGCGCCTCGTCCGTGGGCCCCGTTGGTCGGCAGCCCAGCCAGCTGTCAGACCTTCGCTTACCACCGACACCACCACCCCTCCTTCTCATGATCGATCATCGGTTCATGAGTTGGATGGGGTTCCTGGACTTCGCGTGTGAAGTTGCGGGGCTCGGGACAGAAGTCCTCAGCTGGCCCGCCGGCTGGGCTTTGTGAGCAGACCCACCTCCCGGGCCAACTCATCATTCACCCAGCCATGGCTGAGTCGATCAACGAATTGCCGTCGGGGAATTCAGGGCTCGGAATTAGTGGTTGCCCGGGTGCCAATGACCACTCAAAGCAATTGATTCGCTTTGTGTTCAGGTTGCCCTCTGTGTTCAGGTTGCTCAGTCATTTTGGCAACCAGATACTGGTTTGTACCGAAGATGGACACAAAAAACTGGAGTAACTCTGCGGGTCAGGCAGCATCTCTGGAGAGAAGGAACGCGACGTTTCGTGTCGGCGACGGCTGTGCGGGGTAAAGATGCTAGATAAATGGTGAGGAAGGGTCGGAGCGAATGACGGGCCACGAACAGCGACCGCGACAGCGGCTCCATCTCCTCCACCTCCCGCCCGCCCTGATAACAGCCTCTGCTTGTAAACCCGCTAACAGCGTTTTCAAAACAAACCCTTCCGCACGCCGAGGCCCGGAGGAGGGAGGGGGAGGAGCCCGTCATTCGCTCCGACTCGTCTGAAGCAGCTGCACCAAAGATCTTATACCGATAGGATCTCTGAGCTGCACTGCTCGGCCCCGCACCTTGCTGTTGGCTGGGGGTGGAGGGAGGCGGTGGCGAGGATTTCCCAATGGCCAAGGCAGTGGGGCGGTGTTGTTCAAGGAGCGCTGACCTTCCTTCCTCCCCATCCATCTCTCCCTCTCTCTCTTCCCCCTCCACCCCCTTATCCTGGGACCCCTCCTCTCTGTCCCGCACTGATCCCTATTCCCTCCTCTATTCAGTCCTCACTGACATCCCCTGCGCTCCCCTTCCCATCAACCCCCCCCCCCCCCACTATACATCCTGCACTGATCACCCTATCCACCTCGCATTGATTCTCCAGCCACCCCCCCCCCCCCCCCCCATCCTATACTGGTTCCCCAATTCACCCTGTGCTTACCCCTTTCCCATCCATCCTGTACTAATCCACGCATTCATCCCGTACTGACCCACCCTCCATTTACCCTGCACCTTCCCCTCACTCATCCTGTAGTGATCCCCCATTCATCCTGCACAGACTCTCCGTTCCACACTGTACTGACCCCCCCCTCCCCCCATTCATCCTGCGCTGATCTCCCCCCCCCCCCCCCCCATCCATCCTGTACTGATCCTCCCATTCAAGAAGAATGGGGGGAACAGTCTGAAGAAGGGTCTTGACCCGAAACGTTGCCTAATTCCTTCGCTCCATCGATGCTGCCTCACCCGCTGAGTTTCTCCAGCACTTTTGTCTACCCCCATCCATCCCGTACGGACCCCCCCCCCTCCCCATTCAACACCACTGACATCCCCCGTGCTCTCCCCGCACAATTTTACCTACTCCAACCAACACGTACTAATTCACCTGCCTCAATCCATCCATTCTGCACTGACTGCTTTCTAAACCTCCGCCCCGCCATCTATCCACCCCGCACTGATTCACACACACCCCCCTCCCTGAACCTATTGTGCTGGAAATGTCTTCAGAGCGAACATTGACCATGTTTGATAACGGAATGCAATCAAATGTTTTAATTCCCAATGTTATTATTTGTTTTAATTCATAAAGATGGATTAATTAAATTGTGAACACGTGAAACATTACAGCCGCAGTGTTCGATTGTCACTGCTGCTGTTGACACGTTATTACAGAATTAATTTTAATGGCAAATCAATGCTCTTAATATGGAGTATCAGTACTGTAGTTATTTAATGAGCAACATTCACAACTATACGTACGCATATATGTTACCATGGTCCAGGATTTATTGACGCAGGTTGATCCTACGCTGAATAATACAAGCACATTTTTGTTTGGAAGTGGAAAGAACTAATAGAAATTGCATTCATTGCAATGTGTAAAAATAATTGAGATACTATCTTATAATTTTGCTGCATGTCATTGTGGTATATATCATGTCTTGATTGGTGAATATGTTTAGTTTGTGACTTTATTTGAAGCAGAAATAATATGTGAATGCTTAATTGAGTATAATTCCGACTGGTAACTGCGCACTTCATCCGAGCACATTGTCGCACACGTCATGCAAACCATCATAAATGACCACCTAAACTGTCATTTGGCAACCTAAAAAGCTGCCAAGGTTGTCCGGCTGGCAACGGGAAAAAAGTTAAGCGAGAGCCCTGGAATTTGTCCCTTATTTTGACCCTTTTGTCTCTTATTTGGGAGTGAGAAAGTTGGCAAGCCTATCTGCAGATCAGGGATTTTCTTTTCTTCGTGGGAAGAAAGCTGCCACTGGAAACACATTTGTTCACATAATGCAACTTAGTGCTGTACATTAACCTACCTTAAAACATTTTAAAGGTGCCACTGGTACACCTAAACCATCCCAGGAAAAAAACACTGCTGCAGATTGATGGAATCTGATAGTGTGGAACCAAATAAGTTATGGGGGGGTGGGGTTTATGTTACAATTGTACAAGAAGGTGAGGTCACATTTAGAGCATTGTATTGTGTCTCTGCCCACCCTGCCCTTGGTAAGCGGGAAGGAGTGCAGAGAATATATGAGGATCTTGCCCAGAGCTTCAGTGAGACACTGGGAAGGCCAGGTCTTTATTCCATGGAGCACAGGAGGGTGAGGGCTGATTGTATAGAAGCGTACAAGATCAGAATGGGAATAGATCGGGTAGTTGCACACAGTCTTTTAGCCAGAGTAGGGGAAATCCTGAACCAGAGGACATAAGTTTAACGTGAGAGTTTTAATAGGAACCTGAGGGGCAGCTTTTTCCAAACAGAGGGTGGTGAGTATATGGAACCAGTTGCCAGAGGGTAGTTGAGGCAACATTTAAAAGGCATTTGGATGTGTACGTGGCTCTGGAAGGTTTAGAGGGATTTGGGTCCAAAGCGAGCAGGTGGGACTCTTGTAGATGGGGCATCTTGGTCAACCTGTGCTAGTTGGGTCGATGGACACGTCTCCGTGCTGTGTGACTCTGCTGACTGGTGTTTAGGGGAAATTATTGCTGTGATGTGATGGCTGAGAGCCCATCCATTAGTTGTAGAGGGGTGTCTGGGATAGTCCATGCAGAGAAGGGTGGTGGTGAGCTGCTGCGAAGAAGGGCGGGGCAAAACTGTTCAAGGACAGTGAAGACGGTCGGGACGGAGGTTCATAAGTGATCGGAGCAGAATTAGGCCATTCAACCCATCGTCCACTCCGCCATTCACTCATGGCTGATCTATCTCCCCCTCCTCACCTTGTTCCTCTGCCTTCTCCCTAATCAAGAATCTATCCATCTCTGCTTTAAAAATATCCATTGACGGCCTCCACAGCCGCCTAGCAATGAATTCCACAGATTCACCACCCTCTGACCAAAGAAATTCCTCCTCATCTACTTCCTAAAGGAACGTCCTTTAATTGTGAGGCTGTGACCTCCAGTCCTAGACTCTCCCGTCCTCTCCACATCCACTCTATCCAGACCTTTGTGTCCGTGTTGGGATTTGAACCTAATGGAGGAGAAATGAGCCAGTGAAGATAGGAATGTAGGGGAGCGTGCATGTGATGGGTCGGCAGAGCTTTAGGAAGTTAAATATTGGATGAAACCAGTGGGTGTCAAAAAGTAAAATTAATAATCTGGATGAGTTTGTGTTCGGAAGGAAGCAGGAGTGCATTGGGATGATGTTATTGAGATCAATCAGCAGATTTGAATGCAAAGGAAGGCGATTACATTCGCACGGTGCCTTTCATGTCATCAGGAAGTTTCTAAGGGAAATATTTTTGAAGTGTGGTTACGTTATGCGGGCACTCAATATGAAATGCCAACATCTCACAAAGAACAAAGATGTAATCACCATGTGATGATCTTAGTGATGGTGGAAAGTTAAGAGAGCACTTCTTGAATAGTACAAAGAGGTCTTTGTGTCCCTTTGAGAGGACTGTTGGGGCTGGAATGTAGTGCCTTATATGAATGATGGCACTGGAGATAGGACAACAGGGCTCCCCTGAGTGTTACGCTGCCACCATTCCAGATGAAATGCTCTAGTCTCCAGCATAACCTTCATAAGTGCATGTCTTGTGTTGGTATTTGATGCCAATTTGAGGCGTAGGGTCTCGACCCAAAACGTCGCCTATCTCCTTGGATGCTGCTGCACCTGCTGAGTTTCTCCAGCCTTTTGTGTACCCCCTAACCTTCATCCTGATTCACTTTGGTGCGGGGTGGACTTGGTGGGGGAGCTTCAGGCTGCCTCAGTTTCTTGACTGAGGGATTGGGAATTGATTGCACTGTGACATTGGGCATTCTTGGGGCAAGGCGACACAACGTGCCAACTGGATTGAAAAGCCCTCTCGCACCAAGGGGCTGTAAACAAGTGTGACATGCCAAATGGAAGTATCGAAGCGAGGACAGTGCGGATGGGCCCAGCTCCACACCAGATCCAGTCTCATTCACACCACTAAATGAAACACAAGACTGCTGGAATTGGCATCAGCAAGCTAATCTCACTTGGCATCAAATACCAACACAAGGAGAAACCTCCAGACATGCAGCTTTCATTTTATCTACTTCTAATACTTAGTTATTTTCTCTGCCTGTCCTGCTGAGTTACTCCAGCATTTTGTATCGATCTCAGTTTTATTAAGTGTTGCTTAATATATGGCTTGGGCTCTTCATCCAACCAGCAGCCGTTAGATTGAATGCAAAGTCTGTAATCGGCGCGTGCAATCAGTTGGAAAGTCCCACTTTTCCTGATGAGATGTATTTACTCATCCACTTGTGCTGTGTTTGAATTGGCTAGCATGCCTTGGGCCTTGGACCCTTGGTCTTCAGGTTGTCCTGGCTGCCGCATAATGCTAAATAATGAGCGCAATGCAGAAGACTCGTTTGTAAAGCCTTCCTGTGCGGTTTGGATCTGCAATATGCTTGCCAGCTCAAGAGTGCAGGGATAATTCTGCATCTCCACTCCATTAATCTGTTTCTTCACTGTGCCCTCTTGGGAGTAACCCTCTGAGAAACACCGATTTTCTAAATTTTTTTTGTGAAAAATGTACAACGGTGAGCCAAGTAAAGATAGTGATACTAATAATTAAATAAAAGCCTTCACTGAAATGTAAATGAAAGTGGTGTCCTATGTGGCCGTGATAATCACCGAGGCAGGCAGCAGTTGTGCGACGGGCTAGGCTGGCAGGTGTAATCCCGCCTGGATGCAACTAGGGCTGGGACAGGCTCCGACATGCAGGGCCCACAGGAGCCGCACCCTCCCTCCACAGTCCTGGATGCTCCGTGGGATGATTCAGCGCAAAACAAAGACTCTCATTCACAGGAGACGCACAAAACCTGGAGTAACTCAGCAGGTCAGGCAGCATCTCTGGCGAGAAGGAATAGGTGACGTTACGGGTTGAGGCCCTTCTCTAGACATTTGTAGCGTGGAAACTGCCAACTTTGGTTCTGCAGTTCCTTAATGCGTTCAGGACCTTGGCTTCAGCTTAAGCACTCTTCTGATTGAAAGTTAGCCCCTCTGATCCAGCACTCGGCCCATACTGCAGAATACCAGCCTGGATTTTCCTGCTCGAGTGTGAGGAGAAGGCCTACACCCCTAACTGAGGAGAAAAGGGTGCTGGTTGGAATATTAGTGAGAAAATGGTGGGCGAGAATGATCTTATCAGTGATTGTTTGGACATTTTCATTGATGCTTTAGTTTCCCAAACAAAGGATGGCTTTACATAGAATGCAAGTTTTGCATTAACCCAGCCCCTGCCCATTTGCCTATTGGTGTAGAATTACTCTTTTCAGTGTGCAGGCCGGAGGCAGTTCTGAGCAGCAGTTTCTATGCGAGTGCCTATCTCTACTCCTGTTCAAACACGTTAAGACATGCAATTATTCTGCTCGATGAGAGCATGGATGTTGTCATCCTGCTTCATGGCAAGCTGATGAGTTTGGTTTTCATTTGAATCAAAGAATAGGTTACTTATCCGACAGTTTCATACTTACCTCAGCATCTTAGTGACGTGCAGTTTTCCCAGACTATGCCAGGACTGTCTGCGCACGGCCCTCTGTACAGTGACTCAAAGCAGAACGGAAAGCCGTTCAAAAGAATGCACAAATCCAGTCTTGACCTGAAACATCTAATTCCTTTTCCCCAGAGATGCTGCCTGAACCGCTGAGTTACTCCATTTTGTGTCTGATCCTGTTCCAAGTCTCCTCGAGTGCTTAAACTTGATGTAAGAACACACTATGACCTAAAACCATAGACATGTTTTTCACTTACCGCACTATGTTAAACTTTTCTTGAGGGATTCGCCTGAGGATGGGCCAGTTTCTGACCCAAAACGTCACCTATTCCTTTTCTCCAGAGATGCTGCCTTACCTGCTGAGTTACTCCGGCATTTTGTCCATCTCCACAAAATTCAAGTAGTATTTGAAATAGTTGATGACCCAGTGGTGATGTCTCCTGCTGACCACCCATGACCTATCTGCACTCGTCTCATTTACCAGCACTTAGTTCATGTTCTCTGACTCAATAATTCATGTGCTTATTTAGAGACGGAAACCTTTAGAGATGAACGGCTTGCCACATCCTCTTAGTGATAAAGTTCTTCCACCCATTCTCACTGTTGATCCCACCCCCTTTATCCCAGGTCTATGTACGCTAGCTTTTGACGCCTCTCATGAGGGAAAATGTCCTGTTTTTTGTCTTATTTGTGTCACTCAATGTTAAATTCCTCAATCGGGTCCACCCTCATTTTCCTATGCTATGAGGAAGACTAACTTGGTCTCTCTGTCTATAAAGAATCTTCTGTCCCGAGCAACATCCCGGTGAGTCCCTTCTGTACACTTCACAGCAGCATCACGTTCAATGCTCTTAAGTCTTTATACAAATGCAGTCTTTGGAAAGATGTGCTATCAAAACTCAAGATATTGAAGGTCCACAATGCCAAGCAAGCAGCAACTGTGGGGGGTGGTTGGCATTTTGGAGCTGTGAACCTTCATAAGTATAAAGCAAGAGGGGAAATTTGGTTTGGTTTGGAGATGCAGCATGGATACAGGCCCTTCGGCCCATCATGTCTACGCCAACCATTGATCGCCCGCTAACACTAGTTCTCCGTTATCGCACTTTCACATCCACCGCCTACACACTAGGGGCAATTTGCGGAAGCCAATTAACCCATAAACCTGCACGCCTTTGGGATGTGGTAGGAAACCGGAGCCCCCAGAGGTGATCCAGGGAGAATGTGCCAACTCCACACAGGCAGCACCCGAGGGACCGGATCGAGCCTGGGTCTCTGGCGCTGCGAGGCAGCATCGCTACCTGCTGCGCCTCCGTGCTGTTGTAAATGTTGGAAGGTTGGGAAGTTGGAGGGGGTTGTCTGGCGATATGGAGCGGAAGGCAGAGTTATTAAGCAAGAGGTGATGAAGATTAATGGGGACGATGGCATCATGCAGCAGAAGGGGATGAGTTTGGGGGGGAAGAGGCGCATCGCCAGTTGCCGGTGTCCTTGGTGAACCCTGCCTGTAGTTGTTCAACTTCAACTTGGGTTTTTTTTCCCCTGCAGTTTGCAAAGGTTAAATGGTGCATTTGAGTAGCAAAGAACTCTGCCGTGGGTCTATGCATCTGTTACACCCTGTGACAATGCAGTGTACAAGATCCCACGCAGCTTTTGAGAGGAAGGCAAGCTATTTTCCCTTCATGTCTTGCGCCATATCCAGTCATCAACCAATATCTATAAAAAAGGGGGGGGGGGGGGGGTGTCCTTGCACTGGCATGGTGGTGCAGCAGTAGAGTTGCTGCATTACAGCGAATGCAGCGTCGGAGACCCGGGTTCGATCCCGACTACGGGTGCTGTCGGTACGGAGTTTGTACGTCCCCCCCCCCCCCCCCCCCCCCCGACCGCGTGGGTTTTCTCCTCCCACACTCCAAAGATGTACAGGTTAATTGGCTGGAATCTATGTTCGGCGTGGGCCCAAACGGCCTATTTCCGTGCTGTATCTCTAAACTCTAAACTGAACCCTGAACCATCCTACCGCAACCAGAGAGCAGTCCTGAACTACCATCCACCTCATCAGGGACCCTCGGACTATCTTTGATTGGACTTTCCTGGCTTCACCTTGCACTAAACATTTTTTGCTTATGTAGTAGGAGGCAAAGAGTAGGAGTAAACGGGTCATTTTCAGAATGGCAGGCAGTGACTAGTGGGGTACCGCAAGGCTCAGTGCTGAGACCCCAGCTATTTACAATATATATTAATGATCTGGATGAGGGAATTGAATGCAACATCTCCAAGTTTGCGGATGACACGAAGCTGGGGGGCAGTGTTAGCTGTGAGGAGGATGCTATGAGGCTGCAGGGTGACGTGGATAGGTTGGGTGAGTGGGATACATGGCAGATGCAGTATAACGTGGATAAATGTGAGGTTATCCACTTTGATGGCAAAAACAGGAAAGCAGACTATTATCTAAATGGTGGCCGATTAGGAAAAGGGTAGATGCGACGAGACCTGGGTGTCATGGTACACCAGTCATTGAAAGTAGGCATGCAGGTGCAGCAGGCTGTGAAGAAATCGAATGGTATGTTAGCATTCATAGCAAAAGGATTTGAGTACAAGAGCAGGGAGGTTCTACTGCAGTTGTACAGGGTTTTGGTGAGGCCACACCTGGAGTATTGCGTACAGTTTTGGTCTCCTAATCTGAGGAAAGACATTCTTGCCATAGAGGGAGCACAGAGAAGGTTCACCAGACTGATTCCTGGGGTGGCAGGACTTCCATATGAAGAAAGACTGGATAGACTTGGCTTGTACTCGCTTGAATTTAGGAGATTGAGGGGGATCTTATAGAGACTTACAAAATTCTTAAGGGGTTGGACAGGCTAGACGCAGGAAGATTGTTCCCGATGCTGGGGAACTCCAGAACAAGGGGTCACAGTTTAAAGATAAGGGGGAAGTCTTTTCGGACCGAGATGAGAAGATCATTTTTCACACAGAGTGGTGAGTCTGTGGAATTCTCTGCCACAGAAGGTAGTTGAGGCCAGTTCATTGGCTATATTTAAAGGGAGCTAGATGTGGCCCTTGTTGCTAAAGGGATCAGGGGGTATGGAGAGAAGGCAGGTACGGGATACTGAGTTGGATGATCAGCCATGATCATATTGAATGGCGGTGCAGGCTCGAAGGGCCGAATGGCCTACTCCTGCACCTATTTTCTATGTATCTGTACACTGCAAATGGCTCTATTGTCATCATGTATTGTCTTTCCGCTGACTGGTTAGCACGCAAGAAAGACTTTTCACTGCACCTCGGTGCACGTGACAATAAACTAAACTACATAGATGCAGGTGCCTTCCTTTCAATGAGACGTGGGAACCCTGGAGTGAACATTTGGAGTTCCACTGCCTGAAAGTGAAAGGTGAAATTTATAGAATGTTGTACGAACCTGACGGATTCGCCTCTTTCCTTTCGGGATGTGATTCCGACCCTCGGCTGCAGGTAACATGGGCTCCTGCTTTCAATTTTCCATTTTCTCACAAGTCTCTTTGATTGTTAGGACAGTTGGGAATAGACAATTTCAGGGACTATAGGCTCCTCAGTGAGGAAAGTTAATTCACCAGCTAGAAAATAATTTGCGGGAATTGAAATGTAATGAAGCGTCTCGCAGCAGAAATATTGTTACAAGACGAGGGGAACTCTGGGATAGTTTTTCAATCTGCTCAAACCCAGAGGTAAATAGAAATAGAGAGCCTTCCTAAAAACAGAACTCAAGCTAGGTAATAAAAATAAACCGCAGATGCTGGTTTATACCAAAGATAGACACTAATGATGTAATGTTGAGGGTCTATAAGCATTTATCACAATTTTGGGCCTCTTATCTGAGGAAGGATGTGCTGGCTCTGGAGAGGGTCCAGAGGAGGTTCACAAGAATGATCCCAGGAATGAGTCGATTAATCTATGATGAGTGTTTGTCGGCACTGGCCCTGTACTCGCTGGAGTTTAGAAGAATTATGGGGAACCTCATTGAAATTTTCAGAATAGTGAAATACTTATTCCGGGTGGATGTGGAGAAGATGTTTCCATTCCTAGATTCTAGAACTACAGGACAGAGCCTCAGAATTAAAGGACGTTCTGTTAGGAAGGGGGTGAGGAGAAATCTATTTAGTCAGAGGGTGGTGAATCTGTGGAATTCTTTGCCACAGAAGGCTGTGGAGGCCAAGTCAGTGGATATTTTTAAGGTGGAGATAGATATAGGTGCCCGAGATGATTGAATGGCAGAGTAGACTAGATGGGCCGAATGGCCTAATTCTGTTCCGAGAAGTTGTGAACATATAAACTACTATTGGCTGTGCCCATCTGATCCATGCCAGCGTCAGATGGTGGGCACAAAATGCTGGAGTAACTCAGTGGAAGAGGTGGCATCTCTGGAGAGAAGGAATGGGTGGTGTTTCGGTTTGAGACCCTTCTTCAGACTGGAGTCTGTCGTCTTCAGTCTGGTGAAGGGTCTTGACCCAAAACGTCACCCATTCCTCCAATCCAGAGATGCTGCCTGACCCGCTGAGTTACTCCAACATTAGCAGTTCCTTCCTACCGATGGTTTTTGAGGGTAACCAGAGTGTGAGCTTTAGTAATGAAGGGCAACTTGGGATAGATCCATTGCACCAACTAGGCTGGAGAAGGGAGGCTCCACAAAGATCAACGTCTCCTACATTTCAACAACAGACCCCAATATTTCCCGCTACACTGCAGAGCAAAATTAGGCTGGCATCTGTCTCCAAATGCGGAATGTTTGATTGATCTCCCAACACTCGAGGTGAATTTATATAAAAGATAGGAACAAGAATGAAGCATTTATCTGCTATTCGTTGAAATCGGAGCAGAACGATCCCACATCACCATACCATTTGTTAATAAAAGCCTATTAATTTTGGGTATAAAATTAACGATTAACCTAATGTCAACAATCCATTGGCCTTCCATTTATTTCAAGGTTAATTATTGCCACTTAGATTAAGCGCAGATTTTAGGCGACTCATTTCTGCACAACCTATCGAAATTTATTCGGCTTTTAGCATCCCCTTTAGCATCTATATTTATTTAGTGCTCGGTGTTCAGACGAGAAATGATCCTCCGGTATCTTGTAAATGGATATTGTAAATTGTACCTGAAGGATAATACTTCTTCAATTTCAACAGGAGTGTGTGGAGGAGCCACAAATTTCTGCCACAGCTTGTGCGTTGATGCTTCCTCATGTCTGGCCGCTTTATAATTACCCCCCCCCCCCCCCCTAAGTTTGAAGTTCCACACCTAACCTAAACATTCCTCACCCCTTCATCTGCTCTAAGTTACCCTAAATAGCTTAAACCTCTAGCTAATCTCGTACATTCCAGCGAAGGCAAGCATCGTGTCTATAATGTCTCCTTGAAAATGAGACCTTTCAATAAAGCTGCACCCCATCATTGCTTTAGGGTGGTGCTCAAAACCGCTCACAACACTCCAGGTGTGGTCCAACGGTTACTTAGTGCTGTTACAACATAGGTTCCCATCCCTTTGCATTCCAGTTCTGCAGATAGACAGGTGAGCATTATGTTTCTGACGAATTCCTGCGTCTGCATTGAGGAGGAATTTCTTCAGTCAGAGGATGGTGGATCTGTGGGATTCTTTGCCCCAGAAGGCTGTGGAGGCCAAGTCGATGGATATTTTTAAGGCAGAGATTCATAGATTGTCGAGTCGTACGCGGGGTCGGATATTATGGGGAGAAGGCAGGAGAATGGCCTTGAGAGGGTTCAGCCATGATTGAATGGGAGAGTAGACGTGATGGGCCGAATGGCCTAATTCTGCTCCTATCACATGAATCTGCCTATAGAGTTTTAATAATTCCTGTAAATGGGCTGACAAGATGACTAAGACCTTTGGAGTCTCTAGATTTTCTCATCGAGAAAGTACTCTGTTTTATTCATCTTTGGCCCAAAGTAGGTGACTGTGCACTTGCCTGTATAGATTGTAACCATTCCTAATCTATTCATATTTGCTAGTTAATACCTCCTGCTTTTAATATCTATCAGGAGACTTTGTGTGGTGTTTTATCGCATCTGGTAATTAGTATGGGTGACAGTTGAGATTATTAAATCATCTCCTTGTAGGCAGCTCAAAGCCAACAATGATGATGAACGACAGGTGGGGCCCATATTGGGCGGCACGGTGGCGCAGCGGTAGAGTTGCTGCCTTATAGTGCTTGCAGCACCAGAGAACCAGGTTCGATCCCGACTACGGGTGCTGTCTGTACGGAGCTTGTACGTTCTCCCCGTGACCACGTGGACTTTCTCCGAGATTTTCGCTTTCCTCCCACACTCCAAAGACGTACAGGTTTGTATGTTAATTGGCTTGGTAAAGAAATGTCAAATTGTCCTCAGTGGGGTAAGAATGTGTTAATGTTCAGGGATAGTTGGTCAGCGTGGACGCGTGGGCCGAAGGGCCTCATTTCCGCGCTGCATCAGTGTCTCTAAAAATTGGTCTGTTGTTGGCATTGGGCAAGGTGATAATGAGTTGTACAAACGCTGAAACTCAGCAGGGCGACAAGAGAAACTCGTACAACAACTAGGGTGTGGGAGGGACGGAGAGAGAGGGCATGCAGGGGTTACTTGAAGGTGGAGGTATCAACATTCATACTGCTGGGTGGTCAGCTACCCAAGCAAAATATGAGGTGCTGTTCCTCCAATTTACAAGTTGGTCACCCACTGCCAATTTGAGTGCCTGACCAACATCCATTCCTAACTCCTGTTGCTCAGTCAATTTCTTCACTGCCAACATTTCCCTCCATTCCACAAATGTAATATTGAAGGGAACTGTACGACTGGGCTTGTATTGCATTCAGTGGAATTTAGAAGGATGAAGAGGGGACCTTAAAGAAACATGTAACATTATTAAGGGATTGGACAGTCTGGATGCAGGAAAAATGTTCCTGGTGTTGGGGGAGTCTAGAACCAGGGGTCACAGTTTAAAAATAAAGGGTAGGCCATTTAAGACTGAGATGAGGAAAAACTTTTTCACTCCGAGTTGTGAATCTGTGGAGTTATCTGCTGCAGAAGGCAGTGGAGGCCAATTCGTCTGAAGAAGGGTCTCGACCCGAAACGTCACCATCTCCTTCGCTCCTTAGATGCTGCTGCACCCGCTGAGTTTCTCCAGCTTTTTGTGTAACCGCCAATTCACTGGATGTTTTCAAGAGAGAGAGTTAGATTTATCTTAGGGCAAACGGACTTGAGGGCTAAGGGGGGAAAAAGCAGGATTAGGGTACTGATTTTAGATGATCAGCCATGATCATATTTGAATGGCGGTGCTGGCTCGAAGCGCCGAATGGCCTACTCCTGCATCTATTAGAGATTCCTTTAGAGAAGATGTACTGAGTTTGAATGGACATAATCCTGTTTTATCCTGCCTTAGGCTTGCGCGCCGAGCTTCACATCTATATGCCCCGTCACCAATTGAATCCCTTGTTAAATGCATTCTAATAAACCCCATGTATCCAACTGGACAGGCCATTAATGTAATAAAATCAAATGGCTGTGTGGTTTTCACAATGAGTTTTCTGCGCCCTTCAGGGAGTGGGCTGGAGAATACTGAGCGGAACGTAGGTTGGCATTACACTTTTGACAGTGAACCATGAGAATCAGGATGATGGTTTAGTGGCCAAGATCCAACAGTTCTGACCATTGTGGGCTCCACCCTTCCTTGGGTCATCTGTTGCTGGCCATGATTGGTTCTGGCCTTTTCCTACCTTTGTTCCCTCCCCTTCTCCTTTCAGTTTTGCCAATAGTTCTGTTTGGGCCTTTGGTTCTTTTTAATGTATTGAAATTCACGCCATTCCAATTGGACAACTGAGTAGTTTAGTTTAGAGACGCAGCGTGGTCACGGGCACTTCGCCCCGCCGTGTCCGCGCAATCCGCGCACGTTAACGCTATCCTGTACACACTAGGGACAACTTACAATTATACCAAGCCAATTAGCCTACAAACCTGTGCGTCTTTGGAGTGTGGGAGGAAGCCGTCCGTAGATCACGGGGAAAACCCATGCAGGTCACGGTGAGAACGTGCAAACTCCGTACAGACAGCACCCGTAGTCGGGATTGACCCCGGGTTTCTGGGGCTGTAAGGCCGCAACTTTACCGCTGTGCCACCGTGCTGATCTGACTGAAGAAGTATTGCATTTCTTTTTCATGATGTGGGGGACAGGATGATTAAAACCACCACCGTCCTTGGGAAGGGAACATTGTTTAAAAACAGGAGGAGATTGCTGATGCAGCTGTAACTGCAAGACACTGGCTACTGGGCTAAAGGGGATTAAATAGGTTAGGTGAATAACTACATTAAAAACATAGAAAAATAGGTGCAGGAGTAGGCCATTCGGCCCTTCGAGCCTGCACCGCCATTCAATGTGATCACGGCTGATCATCCAAATCAGTATCCCGTACCTGCCTTCTCTCCATACCCCCTGATCCCTTTAGCCACAAGTGCCACATCTAACGCCCTCTTACATATAGCCAATGAACTGGCCTCAACTACCTTCTGTGGCAGAGAATTCCAGAGACTCACCACTCTCTGTGTAAAGAATGTTTTCCTCATCTCGGTCCTAAAGGAATTCCCCCTTATCCTTAGACTGTGACCCCTTGTCCTGGACTCCCCCAACATCGGGAACAATCTTCCAGCATCTAGCTTGTCCAACCCCTTAAGAATTTTGTAAGTTTCTATAAGATCTCCCCCCCCACTCAATCTTCTAAATTCCAGCGAGTACAAGCCGACCATGGTGCTTGCTTAATGAGGTAAATGAATATTGCTTATACGCCCCTGATCGGGAAACTGCTAATTACCATGAGCATGCGATGTATGATCTGGGAGGTACCCTGGGCGGTACAGGAAGAGTGTGCACCTCAGCGCTCTGATTGGATGGAGCCAGAAGGGGAGGCTGATTCAATGTAATTGTGTTGTATAAGGGGAGAATACTTTCTGGACCTCGGTGTGTCTCGATTTGGAGAGGCAGCCGGCTCTGCAGACTCGTAAATAAAAAGCATTTCTTGTTTCCACGACTTTGTCTCTGACATTGTGATTGTGGGCACTGAAATACATCTCACAATGATAACAATGAAACTGCAGCATCTGCCCCCTCAGCGTTATGAAGGTGATCGTGAGCTACCTGCTTGAGCTGGTTGCAGCTCATCGGTGGTCACTCGGAACGAGTATGACTGTCCTCTTGTGCAGGACGCCTGTGCATCACTTTGTTTAACATGGGGAGACTGGTGCACAGATCAGGGCCAGAATCTAGTGGCATGGAGTCCAAGACGACCGGGGACCCTTGTCTGCTGCAGCCTTCATCCGCCTTCCCGGCCGAAAGCAACGCTATGGAACTGGTCTGATTTCCACTGCTATGGCGAGGTTGTTAACACAGAATCAGGGCAACAACGGCAAACTCCAAAATCACACGCACGGTGGCGCAGCGGTAGAGTTGCTGCCCCACAGCGCCAGAGACCCTGGTTCGATCCTGACCGTGGGTGCTTGTCTGTACAGAGTTTGTGTGGCGGTGAATGATCTGACATGGAGCTTTGGTGCAATTGACTATGTTTGTTTTATGTTCTAGATGAAGCTGACTCAATCAAAATTCCCAAAAGGGACAAGGAAGTTGCTGGATAATAATTTAAATAGAGATGAGGTCATTCTTTCGTGAAGGGACAATACAGCTCTCTCTCGCTGTTCAAGTTCCACGCTGGGTGCGGACATGAGATGTGGAAATCAACACGGATGTGACTTTTACTCTTATTGTGATCAGCCAGTTAATTGTTACGTTAAACAAGGGTCGGCTCAGTGAACTAATTCCCATTAACTTTCCATAACTCTCCCTGAAGAAGGGTCTCCACCCGAAATGTCACCTATTCCTTTTCTCCAGAGATGCTGCCTGACCCGTTGAATTACACCAGCTTTCTGTGTCTGTCTTCGGTTTAGACCAGCGTCTGCAGTTCCTTCCTACACATACAACTTTCCAAGTCAGCGCTTTGCAGCGTGTGGTACTAGCTGTCTATTTAACTCTGGGATATGTGGCACATCTCCTGAGGTTTGGCAAAATTAGCCAGACCCCATCGGATCCAAGAGAAATGAGGTTTTAATTTTGAATGTTCAATAAAAATCAATAAAGCCGTGTTTGGAAATGGGTGTTGTGCTGCTTAATTAAGCCTTAAACCCGTCACGATTTAAATAACTAGTGAGCTTGCCATCTGATTGCTCTGAAAGCAGTATGGTGCTTTTTAAATTAAGAATTCAAGTGTGGATTGTTGCGGCTGTGGCCGTTTTGCCGGGCGTTGCACGGTGGAAAATTGCTGGATTCCCTCGTGCAAAGGACCAGTTATCATTTTGATTTTGGCAAAGGGTGACCAGAGTCTGCCTTCAATTGATCACCTGTCCTTTGGGGATCATTATAGCAATGGCGTTCTCATTCTCTGCTCAGCCATGAACAGTGCTGACGTTCGACGCAACGCAAGGATCCCTCTTCTTGATGGAAGCACCTTTATCAAGACTCGAGTTCCCTTGCGAGGCGACAGGGTGTGTAATCTAATCCCGTAACTTTCATTTCTTGGCAGCATTTTGTCCCAGAGTAGCAGACAACGCGTATATAACGACACGCACTTTGAACATCTTTACAATATGTAGATCATTTTGCAACTGAATTTGAGGAAATAAACAATAGAAATTTTAGAAAAATGTAGACTGCAAAATATTCACAAATACTCCTCCACCAATCGTCATTCATGCAGAGAGAAGGTCCCATCCATCATCCATTACATTTTGGAATTAATAGAGAACTCAATTTGTTTAATTACTGAGAAAAATAGCTTCTTGCAGACTTGCCATTTGGAAAACTGTAGATATTGATCCATGTAACTCAGTTAAGATTTGTTAAATTGATTTAATTGTAGAACTATCCTTGCAGCACTTTGAGTTCGACCAATTGTTATTTTAACTGCTTCAAATGCAGATGGAAGTTTAATTTAAAATCACAACCATTTTCACTAATTGGTACAGAAATAAGGCAGCACGGTGGGGCAACGGTAGGGTTGCTGCCTCACAGCGCCAGAGACCCGGATTCGATCATGGCTGCAGGCGCTGTCCGTACGGAGTTTGTACCTTCTCCACGTGGCCACGTGGCGTTTCTCCGGTTTCCTCCCGCACTCCAAAGACGTACAGGTTTGCAGGTTAATTTGGCTTGTGTAAAAATTGTAAATCCTCCCTAGTGGGTAGGATAGTGATGGTGTATGGGGGGGGGGGTCGCTGGTTGGCACGGACTCGGTGGGCCGAGGGGTCTATTTCTGTGCTGTATCTCTAATATAAACTAGCTAGCTTATATGTTTAGCCTTGTCATTATATTCAATGTTAAAGATGCTCTATTGGAGAAAGAAGCACCAGTGGGGACAGGGTTTCTGCCATATGTCAATAGTGGTGCCAGTTTGATGCTGGCGATAGCATTGGGTCCAATCGGGAGTAGAATAAGAAGTGTCAACAAATGTTGGATCAAGTGTTACTATAAAAAGTATAGATGCACAAACTAGTGATGTTTGGTGACACTCCATTCTGAACTGCTGACATGTCGAATGGTTTTGATCACTTCTGGTAGCCAGTGTAATCGGGTGAATTTCCCAAGGCCTCTCTCTCTCTTTGCCTCGGTTTTTCTGGCTTTTTCAGGGTTAGATTGCTGTCACAACAACAGAAACAGCTCGTTAAAAGGCAATTTATGTTTTCAATTTGGTTACAATGTGATTTCTCTGAAGCGCCGACTTTCTACTTCACTGGAGCTTCATCCCTCTGACAGACCGGTGGTTCTTTACTGTACGGGTCCCTGCAGAGTGCAGTTGTCATATCCTGTGTCCTCGCTAACTTTAGGAGGATAGCCACCAGCATAAATATTCTTGAGCGTAAGAATATTCTCTGCAGTTAGACTGTTGTCCATTTTTCTTTTAGTGATGGGAGCAGAATTAGACAGTTGGGTCCACCCCCGCCATTCTATCATGGTTGATCTATCTTTCCCTCTCAATAGACAATAGGTGCAGGAGTAGGCCATTCGGCCCTTCGAGCCGGCACCGCCATTCAATGTGATCATGGCTGATCATCCGCAATCAGTACCCCGTTCCTGCCTTCTCCCCATATCCCCTGACTCCGCAATTTTTAAGAGCCCTATCTAGCTCTCTCTTGAAAGCATCCAGAGAACCTGCCTCCACCGCCCTCTGAGACGGAGAATTCCACAGACTGACAACTCCCTGTGAGAAAAAAGTGTTTCCTCGTCTCTGTTCTCAATGACTTGCCCCTTATTCTCAGCCCCATTCTCCTGCCTTCTCCCCATAACCCCTGACACCCGGACTATTCAAGATAGTTTCTATTAATCAGTTCCACAAACTCTGTGCAGACGGCACCTATAGTCGGGATGGAACCAGAGTCTTGGGCGCTGTGGGGCAGCGACTCTACCGCTGTGGGGCCACCGTTGTGTGCTTGGACCTTGTTTCTGTTCAGGAGGTGCCGTCAGCACGGTAGTATGCTACTGACTCTGCACTGGCTCAATAGAACAGCTGAGAAGCTCTGTGTGCACAACGTTTGACAAATGACTTTGGACCACTTGCTCGTGCGCTGTGGTTCACATTTTATTTCCATGTGTTAATTAGTGTGAAGTGTCCACTCAATCAATTTGAAAACATTATTCTTTCTCTGCCTCTAAGTCTGTGACCATGTGGCAGTGTTTCTCACGCTTTAGTTGAGTCGGGGCCCTTTAGCCCAACTTGCCCACCCCAACCAACATGGCCCACCTACACTAGTCTCACTTTGGTCCATAGACCTCACGGGGTGAAGCCTGTATGGTCGAGAGTAGTCGCCCAAAGAGTCGTCCCTTTTTCTGGTCGCCGCTGGTTTTTCAACACGTTGAAAATTTTCGGCGACCTGCTGCAACTATTGACGGGTGCCGGCAAGTCGCCGAACAAAATTGCGTAAATGGGACGGGCCCTTAAGTCATTTGAAACAAGATCTTTTCTGACTATCCAATAGAAATGTCCAGTTCCTGTCTGCTGCATCTGGTTAATGCTCTGTGGAAGGACAGGTGTGTTATAATATAAACTGTCCCCCCGAGGCTGGATTAGCAAGGTAAACAAGACTCCTGTGATGCGCTGTATATGTGCGTACTGTACTCCTACAATGAGCTGTTAACTTTGTGCTGAATGCTGTTCATTCAAGTTCAGTTTGCGCACGTTTTGTAGAGGGATAGTGCTTCAGATTCCCTCGGGTGTGCGGGGATACTCGTTTCAAATTTGTATCCTTTATCTCTCAGTTAGATTGTTCATGAAAATCTGAGCCGGTAGATATGAGCTTATTGTACCCTTTGACAGAATGACAGTCGCATTCACAATATTGCCAAGTGCAGAATCCACGTGGGCTCAGACACGGGAAGGAGACTCCTTGCATTTGTTTGGCCCCTTCCAGCCTCCTCGATTCCGCAACATTTTTGACAGCATTTCTCCATTAGTTTAACACTGAGACCGTTTCATTGCTCTGTCTGTGGTATTTCCTTCGAAGCAACTACCCTTATTAAAGGTCCGGACCCGGAACGTCACCTATTCCTTTTCTCCAGAGATGCTGCCTGACCCGCCGAGTTACTCCAGCTTTTTGCGTCTGCCATTGTTAGTGGAATCTGTCTCGAATATGAATGCTCTTAATCAGATTGTTGGTGGCATTGGAGAAACAAGGATCTACTTTACCCACTGGTTTAACAAGGAAAGATGCACAATGCTGGAGTAACTCGGTGGGTCGGGCAGCATCCCTGGAGAACGTGGATCAGTGATGCTTCGGGTCGGGACCTTCCTTCATGTCGTGGTCTTCTGTCTGTCTGAACAAGGGTCCCGACCCAAAATGTCGACAATCCATGTTCTCTAGGAATTGACACAAAATGCTGGAGTAACTCAGCAGGGCAGGCAGCATCTCTGGAGAGAAGGAATGGGTGATGTTTTGGGTTGAGACCCTTCTTATAGACAATAGGTGCAGGAGGAGGCCATTTGGCCCTTTGGGCCAGCACCGCCATTCAATGTGGTCATGGCTGATCATCCCCAATCAGTACCCCGTTCCTGCCTTCTCCCCATATCCCCTGACTCCGCTATTTTTTAAGAGCCCTATCGAGCTCTCTCTTGAAAGCATCTAGAGAACCTGCATCCACCGCCCTCTGAGGCGGGGAATTCCACAGACTCACCGCTCTCTGTGAGAAAAAGTGTTTCCTCTCTCATACTTGCTGTCTGACTCGCCCAGTTACTCCAGCATTTTGTCTTTCCGTTTGTTGGTGATGAGGTGCTCAGCGAGTATACCAAGCAGACTGTCTTATCCGTTGTGATGTGTTTCACATGTTGCTGTTTGTGGCCGCCCTGATCTCAGATAGTACTGCCATCCCTGCGCTTCATACTTTAACAATGGTCAGCATGTCCTCGACTAGATGAGAAGTGATTAGTCTCAGGATCGTCCCCAGTGGGGCAGTGGCGATAGTTGTCACAGGATGGCGAGCTGGAATGTGAAGGAGGACAAGGGGCATCAAGGGTTAATGCCTACATGACCCGAGCTTGGTGTGGAATCGTGGTGTAACTAAATTGCAGAACTATAAGAGACTTTGCACGGCTCACCTAATGCTGCTGGCTATGGGCTAATTAAGGGGCTCCGTTAGATCACCAGAGATAACATTGGACCAAGGACAGGGAACTGAAAGGAGAATAAGGGAAGTGACACAAGAACAGAGAAGTACAGAATATAGACGGAGCTGATCCCAGGGGAAATTGTGATATTATAAGTAACTGATCTAATGAGCACATGCAGGACTGTTGGTGTTAAGGGCCTGTCTCACTGGAAAAATTGCCAAGGGGACAGGCCCTTTAGGTAATCATCATCTGACCACTGACCGATGGTTAAGGGCCTTTTCCACATGGCGATTTTTGGCAACTGACGTATCAGGTCACCGAAACATTAGTGGCGTGACGCGGAGCGATGACGTAATGACGAGCGGTGATTTTTCAAGTGTCGTAACTTTTTTTTGTCGCCGCTGTATTTTGAAATGTTCAAAATGTTTTGGCGACACTGATATGATGCCGGCAGTCGCCGAAAAACCTCAATAAGGGGGACTGGCCCTTAAGTGTCCCACCCCCGCATGTGTAATAGACAATAGGTGCAGGAGTAGGCCATTCGGCCCTTCAAACCAGCACCGCCATTCAATGTGATCATGTAATAAAGGATCAACGCCCCTGATGATATTTGACTAATGTGTGGTGTTTTCTATGAGTGAACTTTAACAGTAAGGACATGTCAGAGTAAGGGTTGAAGCAGACTCTGAGGGTGAGTTGAAACGAAACTTCAGGAGGAGAATGCTGACTTGGCTGAAGTTTTGCCAAGTTTTAATTTGGGTTTTCACTGTAGCGATATTTGGATTAATGCGCGCAAGAGTCGTGTTAAGAAACTTGGCTATGCGCGTCCTTAATGGCAGGAGATAATGTGCCCGCGTCAATTACTCATGCCTTTATCACACAGATTTATTAAACGCAGGGAAGGGTCTCGACCCGAAATGTCGCCCATTCCTTCTCTCCACAGATGCTGCCTCACCCGCTGAGTTACTCCAGCATTTTGTGTCTACCTTCGGTATTAACCAGCATTTGCAGTTCCTTCTTGCACGAGTTAGAGTTTAGAGTCGCTTGTACTGAGGTACAGTGAAAAGCTTTAGTTGCGTACTATCCAGTCTGTAGATAGACAATCCAGCGTTTTTGCATTTTGGACACTAGCTGGAGTAAATGAGCGTGGAGTAAATGAGCGTGGAGTAAATGAGCGTGGAGTAAATGAGCGTGGAGTAAATGAGCGTGGAGTAAATGAGCGTGGAGTAAATGAGCGTGGAGTAAATGAGCGTGGAGTAAATGAGCGTGGAGTAAATGAGCGTGGAGCAAATGAGCGTGGAGCAAATGAGCGTGGAGCAAATGAGCGTGGAGCAAATGAGCGTGGAGCAAATGAGCGTGGAGCAAATGAGCGTGGAGCAAATGAGCGTGGAGCAAATGAGCGTGGAGCAAATGAGCGTGGAGCAAATGAGCGTGGAGCAAATGAGCGTGGAGCAAATGAGCGTGGAGTAAATGAGCGTGGAGTAAATGAGCGGGCCAGACAGCATCTGTGGAGAGAAGGAATGGGTGACATATCGGGCCTCAACCCGAAAGGCTGGAGTGCTGCCTGTCCCGCTGAGTTACTCCAGCTTTGTGTGTCTATCTTCGGTTTAAACCAGCATCTGCAGTTCCTTCCTATACGCTCCTGCATTTTAACTGTTTATTCTGCCACTCATCCCGGAGAGTGAATACTACACGTTCTACTAGAGGGGAGGTAAGTCTCCACTTGTTATGGGATCTGCAACCATTTCTCAGTCTTGAGAAACAGCACCAAGATTGCATTTCTAATTGGTTGCATAATGTCTACATAGGCAGAGATTTGATTCAGTGCTGTAGTTTGGTTTGTGGTTTGGGCATGGTGGCGCAGTGGTAGAGTTGCTGCCTTACAGTGGTAGCGGCGCTGGAGACCCGGGTTCGATCC
The DNA here is from genome assembly GCA_963514005.1 of Raja brachyura. The sequence continues at coordinate 33,835,775 of OY740806.1, read as the reverse complement.
TGACCAAGGGTGCTGTGTGTGGAGTTTGTACGCTCTCCCCGTGACCAGGTGGGTTTTGTCTGAGATCTTCGGTTCCTTGCCCGTTTCCACACTGTATCTGGAAACTACACTAAACCTCGCCAGTAGGGTCTCTGCATTGTTCCAGGTCAGTTATGGACTTTTTGTCAAGTGGGGAGTGGAAACATAGAAAATAAGTGCAGGAGAAGCAGCTCTTGGAGCCTGCACTGCCATTCAATTTGATCAAAGCCAAATCTCTAACATGTTCCTTTATAGAAACAGGTGCCTTTCAGCGCTTCGAGCCTGTACCGCCATTCAATATGATCATGACTGATCATCCAAATTCAGTATCCCGTTCCTGCTTTCTCCCCCATATCCCTTGATTCCGTTAGCCCTAAGAGCTACTTCTTCATCTTGCGTGTGGCGTGCACGGCCTGAAGTTGTAGGACAACTTGTTCTATTTGATCTTATTTGTTTGTGTACGCCAGGTTGATTGCATTCGTCAAAACAGGGCGGACCACGTGAAGGTTGCAATCTCCCAGCCCCCCCCCCCCGCCCAAGAGCTAAATCTGACTCTCTCTTGCAAACATCCAGTAAATTGGTCTCCACTACCTTCTGTGGCAGTGAATTCCACAGATTCACAACTCTTTGGGTGAAAAAGTGTTACCCCCATCTCGGTCCCAAATGGTCTACCCCTTATTCTTAAACTGTGACCCCTGGTTCTGGACTCCCCGATGGGGAGCATGTTTCCTGCAACCGATTGCTACTGATGTACATTTGATATATACCCACTCCTGATTTGCACGTCTCGCACATCCCTTGATGCCTCAGACTGGCAGCGAACATGCATGAGCCACAATAAAATTGATTTACACTGTGAACAACCTAAATAACTAATGATGCAGTGATCAGTGTTTTTGCATTGGTGGCAGCCTTTTGATCTTGCCCGCGGATATGAAACTGGAATGAAGCGTGGTCACGTGAATGTTCTGTTTGGCACGCATTAAATTATTAATGACGGAATAGATGCCGCTGCCTAGTGAGGTGCAACCTTGTCCTGTATCTTCTGATTTAGATGCTGCAGACCATGTTGTGTGTCGATGAGTGCTACGAGTCCAGGGCGAGGAGATCGTCCCCTGCATCTAAATTGCCGTGTGAAATATGGAGCTGCACTTCAAATTCTGAAGTGTTACGGGGCTGTCCCACTGCACGAGTTCATTCAAGAGTTTCTCCCGAGTTTGCCCCGATTCGAACTCGGAGATTTACGGTAATGGCCACTCGGGGCTCTCGTGGACATTTTTTCAACATGTTGAAAAATCTTCCCAAGCTTACTGCGTTTCCCGAGTACCTGCCGTTAGCGTTACGAGCCGCTAAGAAACGTCCCTGAGCTCCGACGTACCCGCTACGTACATTCTACGTGCTTACCACGAGTTTGATTTTTTTAAACTCTGGATTAATCTGAAAGTGCAATAATTACAGTGCCAAAATAAATCTTGAATTACCTCGTACAGTGGGACAGGGCCTTAACCGTGTGGAATTCCACACATCATGAGGGTGGATTACTCCATCATTGAGCCAGAGTTGATTAGTTTAGGATGCTGAAGGAAATCTTCTATTGGGATGAGGTGGGCAACAGGATCCAGGCACACAGGATCGGTCATGATCTTATTAAATAAATGATGGAGGAGTCTGGAGACGGCCATTTGACCCAGTATTGCTCCATGAGCTGGTCTATGGTTGTTGGCGACAGGCACAAACTGCTGGAGTAACTCAGCAGATCAGGCAGCATCTCTGGAGAAACGGAGTAGGTGATGTTTTGGGTTGAGACCCTTCTTATAGACAATAGGTGCAGGAGTAGGCCATTTGGCCCTTCGAGCCAGCACTGCCATTCAATGTGATCATGGCTGATCATCCCCAATTCTCTTCCTATCACTTGTGAACTTCTCTGCAGTTCTTTCCTACACCCCGTGCCTGCTGACCTTGGGCAAGGGCTGGGGGTCTTGGCTTTGGTTGCATTGAGACTGGCAAGGAGAAGCGAGCAGCAACATTCCCGGTTGGCAAGGATGCGTGGTAGCCTCACGGACTGTAGGGCGAGTGCAGGTTTGGGCTCGACCCTGATACCCTGCCGATGTTGACATCTGTTTGGGCGGCCACACCTGTGGAATTGTCATCCAGAGGCTGGGAACACCCAGGGTAGGGTGGGTGGGACGCAGACATCCTTTATCAGCGCCAGACAAGTGGGAGACCGATAGATTAGCGCAGCCAAGAGGGAGAAGTCTTCGACGGCCCAGCATGGCGTCACTCATGAGGCTACCATCAGCGCATCTGCAGGTTTGATTAATCTTAAAGTGCAATAATTACAGTGCCAAAATAATCAGCTGTCAGGTGAAGTGGTAATGATGTATAATCTTCCCGTGTTTAAACACTCTAACTGTGCTTTGCTATCCCAGGCAGTCCGAACCAGTGGGCGGAAACTGCTCTGAATCACTAGCTTCAGAGTTCTTGTTTCTGAGTGCTCGCTGCGAGGGGTTCCAGTTGACAGCACCCGGGATGAGTGGGTTAATGGTTGATGGAGTTTAGACGCATGAGTGGGGGGGGGGGGGGGTGGGGGGGGGGGGGGGGGGGGAAGATAGTGAAAGGCCTGAATAGAGTGGATGTGGAGAGGATGTTTCCATTAATGGGAGAGTCTGGGATCAGAGGTTGTAGCCTCAGAATAAAAGGATGTACCTTCAAGACGGAGATGAGGAGGAATCTCTTTAGCCAGAGAGTGATGAATCTGTGGAATTCTTTGCCACAGAAGGGTGTGAAGGCCAAGTCAGTGGATATATTTAAGGCAGAGGTAGAGAGATTCTTGATTAGTACAGGTGTCAGAGATGATTCATCACTCATTGCCATCCTCTCCTTGTAGCCACCTGCCCAATGCTCGACTTGTCCATCTTCTCCCATTACCTGGTGCTTTGGTGTCTCGGTGACTGGTTGTTGTCTCAGCAGTCTCACAGAGCAGGTTTGGGCTGGACTCTGATGCCCTGCCAATGTTGACACAGAGTGGTGAGTCTGTGGAATTCCCTGCCTCAGAGGGCGGTAGAGGCAGGTTCTCTGGATGCTTTCAAGAGAGAGCTAGATAGGGCTCTTAAAGATAGCGGAGTCGGGGGATATGGGGAGAAGGCAGGAACGGGGTACTGATTGGGGATGATCAGCCATGATCACATTGAATGGCAGTGCTGGCTCGAAGGGCCGAGTAGCCTCCTCCTGCACCTATTGTCTATTGTCAGTCATGTGCAGGAAGGAACTGCAGATGCTGGATTAAACCGAAAATTAGACACAAAATGCTGGAGTAACTCAGCGGGACAGGCAGTGTCCAGATCAAAATGGGATGACTTTGCAATGACACGCACATGCACACGCACACACAGAACACTGGGTGTGTGCGCTGTAATACCAACATAATGTCTGAAGAAGGGTCTCGACCCGAAACGTCACCCATTCCTTCTCTCCAGAGATGCTGCCTGCCCCGCTGAGTTACTCCAGCATTTTGTGTCTATCGTCGGTGAAAAACCACCTCCTGCTGTAGTTCCTTCCAACACAGTTTACCTGCTCCGTGCGGTGACTAGCTTCAGGCTGAGCTTGTGAACAGCACTTGACTCGTGAACAAGGGACGTGTGTGTGTGTGTGTGTGCGTGTGTGATGAGCCTTGCTGCGCCCGTTGTAAATGTGGCTTCAAGTCCCAGACTCCCAGAGCTAGGGTTGCAGCATGACAGCGATATGCTGCATCATTGAATGCGACGCTCGGCTCGCACCAGTGGGGATAAACCAGTTAGCTGTGCAATTCCAATTTACTCCACCTGTTTTGGGACATTCAAATAAGGGATTGAAATGGAGGATTGAACATAATGAACCATTGTTAGACGTCTCGGTAGTTGCTTTAATATGCTCCCGAGTGGAATGATGCAGGTTTTAGATAACACCACCCAGGACTGGCATGGTCTTGCAGCTGCTTGTGTGCAGACCGCAGCAATGCATTGCTAATGGGACATTTACTACTTGGCAGCACTTTCTCTCGACAGCAGGCTTTTGCCGGAATGTGAGCTTCACAGGGACACCGGCCCCTTCCCACACTGCGTGTGAGTTGGCTGTCGGCCAGAGCGTTAAGTGGGCTCCCGTTATGCCAGCGTGTGGACTTCGGAACGGGTTGAACTTTGGGACAGGGACAGCAAAGGTATGGGCCTGTCCCACTTAGGCGACTCTTTAGACTGTAAATGGACTTCACCTGCAACACCTGGCGACAACTTACGACAGCAAAAATTGTCACCACTGTCGCCAAAAAAGTTTAAACATGTTGAAAAATTTGCAGCAGTCACCTGCAGTTGCCCAAGTGGGACAGGCCCATTAGAATGTCAGTCTTCATTCCTCATTCTACCTCTAGGCACGGTGGCACAGCGGTAGAGTTGCTGCCTCGCTGCGCCAGAGACCTAGGTTCGATCCTGACTGCGGGTGCTGTCTGTACGGAGTTTGTGCATTTACTCTGACCACATGGGTTTTCTCCGGGTGCTCCGGTTTCCGCCCACGTTCCCAAGACATGCGGCTTTGTAGTTTAATTGCCTTTTGTAAATTGTCCCTAGTGTGTTGGGTAGAACTAGCGTACTAGTTGGTCGCGTGGGCTGAAGGGTTGTTTCCGCCTTGTTTCTTTTAGCATTGGAGCATCACGTTAGCTTTGTGTGAGGAGGTTTTGGACGGATACGGGCAGGTGGGACAAGTGTAGATTGGACATCTCCATGTTGGGTGTTGTGGGCAAATTGGGCTGAAGGGCCTGTTTCCTGACTCCATGACGTGTTGCCCAATGTGGAACGGCATCTTTTGCACAAGGAGGTATGAACATGACCAACTTGGACGGAAGTTGCAGATTCTTCCCTGAAGAATAGCAGGGCAGTTATCCACAGCATTCAGGTCCAAAATTAGTCCTTTAAACATCGGAAACAGGTTAACTGGTCAACGTGACACTGTGAAATGGCAGCTTTCAGACTGTTACAAAAGTAAGTGCTCTTCAAAAGCACTTAACTGTAAAGGCAATATGGAAGCTCTTTGTGTCTTTTTCTGCTCATGATTCTTCCCCGCTCTAATTCTCTCTCTCGTTCGGGAACTGTTCCCTCGCCAACTAGAGAGCGTTCCCCACCTCCCATCTACCATAGGACAAGTTTGGAGGGATATGAACCAAACGCAGGCAGGTGGGACAAGTGTAGATTGGACATCTCCATGTTGGCCAGTGTGGGCAAGTTGGGCTGAAGGGCCTGTTTCCACACTGTATCACTCTGGGACCTCACTGGAGACCTTCGAACTATATAGAATGAGATTGGACTTTAACATGTACTTAACGTTATACCCTTTATCCTGTATCTGTACACCGTGGACTGCTCAAGGGTAATCTGCTGACTGGATAGCACGCAGCAAGAAAAGCTTTTCACCGAACCTGTGACAAGAATAAGCTATTTTGTGCACTCAACGCTTGGGCATAATCACGAGGGGTTCAGCAGACGGGTGTTCAGTTCTGCGCTTTAGATCGGCAATTTCACAATTGTGAACTCAGTAGTGTCCTCTGACACTAGTGTTGTGCATTCACGTGTACACACTGCTGCTTGTGCGGTTTCCAAGGGCTCATTGTTCTGGGCGGCTTCAGTTGTGTGATGACACAGTTTCCCAGCTCGTTACAATCCGGGCTCCTTCATGGGAAAACAAACTCGTCTTTTGGCCCGAGGTGGACGTGGAATAACAAACCGGCTGTGTGAGTGTCATTCTGATGCAGCGGTGGGTGGGAACAAAGCAGCCCGCCTGGCTCTGGCAGCCGGCCAAATGCACTCCAGCCCAGAGTTATTTACATGATGTGAGATCATTCAACCGCACTGCCTTTGCGGGCACTTCTGATTCCTATCTCTTACCATTCCCACCCTGTTCCGGCTCCCTTCCCCTCCCCTCCCCTCGCCACCAACTGCAACTCCCCCCTCGCTCACACTTGGCTTTGTTCATGAAGGTGCTCGCTCATGGAGAAGTGGCACAGAAGAGGTGATCAAGCCTCGGGATCAGCCATGATGTGGACCAAGTGGACACCACCTATTATCTTGTAATCGGGATACAGCACAGTCCATGCCGGCCATCGACTACCCGTTCATTTTCACATCTAATCCTTGAACATTAGGGGCCGCTCGCCTGCAAACCTGCAGATCTTTGGGATGTTCAGTCTGACGAAGGGTTTCGGCCGGATACGTTGCCTATTTCCTTCGCTCCATAGATGCTGCTGCACCCGCTGCATTTCTCCAGCACTTTTGTCTACCTTCAATATTCCAGCATCTGCAGTTCCTGCTTAAACATGATGTTGGTTTATCTTGGAAACTAAACAAAAGTTGGCTTGTTGCCCAGAATCAAACATGGTTTTGAACGCTTGCAAAATATAGGCTATCTAGGACCATAAATTATCACTTCACTTTAATGTTGGAACATCAGCAGTTGCAATGACTTGCTGGGAACTAGTTTGATGCTCAGGATGAAGTGCCCTAAAATGGCAGGAATGAAATCGCATGTGTTGACACGGTTCTTCTATGATAGGGTAGTTATGGGTCTGTCCCACTTGGGCGACTATTTAGACAACTACAGGAGACTATGCGGTTGCCACATGTCTCCTTTAGTCGCCGGAGTGTCACCTGTATGGTCGTGAGTAGCAGGCACGTGCCGTGAGTAATTACTCAGGGTAGGCACTCAGCCGAATTTAAAATGTATAAACCGCGCATGTGCAGATTGTTCTCTCCGTAAAAATTAAAAATAAAAACAGTAACAATTCATTTTGCCCAAGGCTTCCCAGTCTCCTTTATTCTGAATTACTGAACGGGTGGGGGTGGGGTGAAGGTGGAGGGATGGCAGGTGGAGAGATGGTGGGAAAAACGGGAGCACACTGGGAAAAGTTGAATCAGTTGTCATCTTATTGAATGACAATACTTGTTCAAGTGACCAATTGGGGGGACAGTTCCTTTCACAGCGTGTAGAGAGTCTGTGCCAGGGGTAAAGTTGTGGGGAGAGCAGGACTGTTGAGAATGAGGGGGTCGGGGATAATGCCATTAACTCACTTACCGCTGCTGCGGCGCTCCAGGCGTGGAGCCACCACATTGTAGCCGGGGATAGAAGCAGCTTGGGTAGCTGCGAGCGGCCGCTGGGACCCGACAGTCAAACTGTCCGCCACTTCAATGCCTTCTGCCGGCCCGCTCACCTCTGGCAGTGCTCTCCATCTGAACAACTCTCACCTGCCACTCGCTCATGTCAGCGGCTTCCTGGAAATCCTTAAATTCCCACAGCCGAGTAACCTCAATCGCGCTGTCGGAATTTAAGGATTTGCGGGACATGAGTGAGGCCAGCGAGTGGCAGGAGAGAGGTTTTGCACGCCTCCGTGCAAGGAGCATCGCAAGTGGCATTATCCCGATCCCCTTCTTCTTAACATTCGTGCCCAACTTTACCCAGCGCCAGACTCCCCAAACGCTGTGAAAGGAACTCTCCCCCCCCCCCCACCCCCCCACCCCCACACCCCGGGAAATACGGTATTTAAAAACAGAAACACAAAATGTACTTACCACATTATTGGTACACGAGCTCCATTCTTCTCTCCCTGTTTCCTAACATACACTTAAAATAATGCCAATCCATATTTGAAAACCCCGCTAAGAAAATAGTGCTGCGCATGCGCCGTAGGCTGCTGCACTTGCGCAGTGCTGCAAAGGCAGAATTTCTGCTGCCTTCAGCCCCGCTTGAAGTTGACGCTTGAAGCAGCGCCGATGGCACGTGGGCTGCACAGAGCTTCGCATGTTGCAAGTGCTGCGGATGAAAGACACGGAGAATTATGCCTACCTAGGAGATTGATCTCTTAGATAGATATCATTCTCCCATGCCTTTATTATTTGTATTTAGTAATTACTATGTTATAATTTTAGTCGGGGTAGGCAGTGCCTACCTTGCCTACCCTGACGGCACGTGACGTGAGTAGTCTCCGTTGCCAAAAACATCTTTCTTGTCACCGAACATTTTTCAACATGTTGAAAATTTTCGGCGACAGTGGCAACATTACATTTGTCGCCAAATGAGCATAGCTTGACGTAGGTGCTATCGTAGGTTGTCGCCAGGTTAATGTAGGCAGTCGCCAGGTCACGTAGGTTGTCGTTGGTGCTGACTTTGGTGAATTTCAATGTCGCAGTCACCTAAATAATCGCCCAAAGTGGGACAGGCCCATTATGGTGACGACAGGTTGCATCAGAAATATTGGCTTGGAAATTGTTCCAATATGTCTTTTGCAAATGTCTAATGTCTGACAGATCTCAAGTTAAAGGAACATCTTTGATCTGTCTTTGTGCCCACCCATCTTTGTTTTCCTGCATCTTCTCATCCCTGTCTTTTTGGGACATATTGGTCCTTGAGAGAGTTGCGTGCCCAGCCAACTGCTGAGGTTACCAAAGGGAGAGTCTGTTTGGGTGTAGGGACAAGGAACTGCAGATGCTGCTTCATACAAATACACAAAGTGTTGGAATATCTCAGTGGGTCGGGCAGCATCTCTGGAGAACATGGACAGGTGATGTTTTGGGTGGGGACCCCCTTCCGACCTCAGGAGCGTCAGACTGAAGAAGGGCCCCCGACGCAAAACGCCACCTATCCGAGTTCTTCCGAGTAGGTTTAGGTGATGTTTCATCAATGATTATTGTGTTTGACGACGATATGACCTTTAGATTTATTAACTACCTTGCGATTTTATGATCTCGGTCTTTCCCTTAAGGTTATGTTGAAGGTATATTGACGAGCGAGTGCAAGTAATCAAAGCTGAGACGATGGCCTTCCTCAGCAGCCCTGACTTCTACGGGTTGGTGCATAATGAGTGCAGCATACCACAGTATTAGAGCACAAGTATTATCTAGAGCGAACCTCTGGCGCTGGGACCATTATTATTGGATTTCCAACACCGGAGAAGGCATGGTCCTCGGGCATGTCAGTGCAGTGATTGAAAGGGAGGAGTGTGCAAACTGTGTCCATTTTAAGCACACTAAACAGCATAAATATAGATTGTTCTGCTGTCAGGTTTGCATTGGAGCGAGAGAAGGTTTAGATCTGAATAATGTTAACATGAGGCAGCAGCATCAAGGGACGGCAACACCGGGGAGGGCAGTGATGAGCCTGCTTACAGCCTGCCAGCTACAGTGGCCTGCCTGTCTCGAGCTGCTTCGATGTGCAATCTCTACAGCGGGAGCCCACGGGACTGGTCCTACACTGCTGCCTGTCATGTTCAAAGTAAATCCTTCGTAGAATGGCTGGCAGGCAGCCTCTGTGCGAGCGAGCGACTGGCTGACTGTGTGGGGTTTGGTGCTGGTTGGATGGATGTTACGGCAGCACTGCGATGATGGGGACATCTCGACCGCTGTGAGACCAGCTTCGGCCAGAATGCCCCTGGGATGTGTTCCTGTGTGTGTGTGTGTGTTTGTGTGCGCAGAGTTGGGAGACTGGAGAGGAGCGCACACAACGTCGGAACAGTAAACAGAGATATCCGTGCAGTTGGCTTTATCCCTCCCCATCCTAGTTCTCTGACTAGGTCATAAGGTCACAAGGAGTAGAATTAGGCCATTCGGCCCATCAAATCTACTCTGCCATTCAATTGTGGCTGATCTATCTCTCCCTCCTAACCCCATTCTCCTGCCTTCACCCCACAACCCCCGACACCCGACAGTTTCACTGTCGTTCTGATTAATTTATTGGTTCGCCTCGTCACCCCCCCCCCCCCCCTCCGCTACCAATGAACCATTTTACATTTCCTTATCATTGTCGTTTTCACACCTTACCCTCCATATCTCTAGACCCTCTCCTCTAACTCTCACTGTGGAAGGGCCTCTACCTGAAACGTCGCCCATTCCTTCTCTCCGGAGTCGCTGCCTGTCCCGCTGAGTTACACCAGCGTTTAGTGTCTATCTTTGGTTTGAGCCAGCGTCTGCAGTTCCTGCCTACACACTACTCCTGTGCAGGGTCTGCAGGCGGGTTGCTGAGAGCAACTCGAACACTTTTGCCCCATCGCCAGGCATCAGTGGTTGGTGGGACCTGGGCAAGCGGGCACGTCTGCGGGGCCATTCTGAGCTCCCGATGGGCGCTGGTGGAGAAAGTGGCAGCGGGTTGCCTGTTCCCATCAAGGTCCCGCACAAGTCTGACATTGGTGACTGTGTCCTTGGCTCGTGGGTCAACACCAGTGAGGCAGCGTGGGGTGGAGCTGACGATTGAGTCGACATTAATTTTGCAACCGGTTGCAATTTTTGAAACCCACACATACAAAAAAAAACCAAGTTTAAAAAAAATATATCTGGAAAAACAGGAATTTCAACCTTAGTGTCAACCGAAACTTTGCAAGATAACTTGTCAGCGCAGGTGGGAATAATTGTGCCAGGAATTATCATAGTTTATAAATAGAAGCTCAGTAAAGTTGCACTTGGGACTCTTGACATCAGTGGTTGGAAGCGGATATCCTCAACGCATCATGTGCAGGAAGGAACTGCAGGTGCTGGTCTAAACTGAAGTTAGGCACAAAAAACTGGAGTAACTCAGTGGGACAGAGAGAAGGAATGGGTGAAGTTTAGGGTCGAGATCCTTCTTCCTATAACACCATCATGGTGAGACTGATGGAGAAACGAGGAACTGCAGATGCCAGTTTGCATAAGAAAAGACAAAGTGCTGGAGTAACTCAACGGGTCGGGCAGCATCTCTGGAGAACATGGATAGATAGGTTTTGGGTCAGGGTCCTTCAATTTGAAGAAGGGTCTCGACCTGAAACATCAGCTCTCCATGTTCTCCTGACCCGCTGAGTTACTCGAGCACTTTGCGTCTAATGATTGGGCCAATGACAATAGACAATAGGTGCAGGAGTAGGCCATTCGGCCCTTCGAGCCAGCACCGCCATTCAATGTGATCATGGCTGATCATCCCCAATCAGTACCCCGTTCCTGCCTTCTCCCCATATCCCCTGACTCCGCTATTTTTAAGAGCCCTATCTAGTTCTCTCTTGAAAGCATCCAGAGAACCTGCCTCCACCACTTTCTGAGGCAGAGAATTCCAGACTCATCACTCTCTGTGAGAAAAAGTGTTTCCTCGTCTCCGTTCTAAATGGCCAACCCCTTATTCTTAAACTGTGTGTGTGGCCCCTGGTTCTGGACTCCCCCAACATCGGGAACATGTTTCCTGCCTCTAGCGTGTCCAAGCCCTTAACAATCTTATATGTTTCAATGTTAAAGGCTTGGACACGCGAGAGGTAGAAAACATGTTTGAATGTTTCAATAAAATACATTGGGGTTTGGATAAGGGGTAAATGGCTGAGGAGGGCTATTTGGATTCAGCCAGGGATATCGCAAGTGTCCGCGAAAATGGAGGCTACGAGGTTTTGATGCGGAACTCCTGTTGGCAAGGGGGTAATGAGCCAATTGGCCGCTGCACGACTGAGCTCTGAATGCTCGCACCGGTGGGGGGAGGGGGGAAAAAGAGTAGGGCAGCGTGATTTAGGCACTGTTTGAGACGGGAATAAGTTGCCTGTCCATGTGGCTGTGGCAACCTGCAGGCGCTCATTCTAATCAGTGTTGAAGTTTAATTTGAACAGCATATTAGATAACTCTGATTTGCGAGCCTCACACTGACCCCTCGCGATGATCATATAGACCCATTGCAATGATTTCCAGTCACTTCCCATTACTGAATATTGTGCTGCTGCATCTGAGAAACGTCCACATCCATTGGCCCGTCCTCACGGTATGGCTTGATTAAAATTAATGTCAATTTCTTTAGTTTGAAAGTTCTGTAATCTATTGAGAATGCGCCGTTTATTGCTGATGTTTCAGTACGAGTCTGTCGCGACAAACTGCGACGTTGCGACTTTTCATGCTGTGAATGGCTGGCCTACCGGTCGTCGACAGTGCAGGAGTCAGGAAGCCCCTTGAAGGTGACCCTTCCCCGGCACAGCTTACAGTGAGTGAATGCTTGGTGTCGGGATGAAATAAATTGGAAGTTGGGAGCTGGCAGAATGCCAAGTGACCATTTTTCGTACCAGACAAGCGATAATCTAAAAGCAATCTCCAAGTGTCAGCTTTATCCCCGCTGTCACAATTCTGATGGACCAGCGGAAAATAGGTCAGCAAAATAACAGCCGGGCCTCTCTCCTCTCCACAGGGCAGAGTGAAGGGCTGGTCTGTAGATGGTATTAGCCCTGTTGTGGACCACCGAGTTGGGAGCTTGAATCGTGCACCGTTTAGTTCACAGTTTTATTTAGTTTACAGTAATAAAACGCTGTCCCTATGGTAAATCTAGTTTAGTTTAGGAATCGTACCGACCACATACGCACAGACAGACACACACACAGGCACACACACGCACAGACACCACACACCCCTCTTTGGAGTGTGGGAGGAAACCGGAGATCCCGGAGGCAGCCCACACCGGTCACGGGGAGAACTTATAAACTCTGCAAAGACAGCACCGGTAGTTGCCATCGAAGCCAAGTCTCGGACGCAGTAAGGCAGTGGCTGTACCACCATGCCGCCACTGACCAGGTGAATGTGCCCGGCCCGGCCTTGCTGTCCCGTCTCCCACCTGCATGTCAGGCACGAGAGTTCTGAATACAATCCTTTGTTATTCCTATGGGCACTAATGGAGCATTTTGTAAAAATCTTCTGCCTTCTGGCTCTGAGCCAAGAGCTTGATAGATTAAAAAAAAATAATGAAACAAATTCTGTGTTGGTTAGGAGTGGAAGGAGGTGAATGGTTAATTATTGGTACTGAATTACTTCTCAAACTCAACGTTGTTTGTCATCATTTCTAACGCAATGTTGATAATTAAGTTGCCTGGTACTTACCTGCTCAGTTAATGGGCGCAGTGTTTGCAAATTCTGTTTCAGACGGTGAAGTTTGTATGTGGGAAGGAAGCTCTATTACATAATACTGATGGGTGTGATGGTGTCCCATCTTTCTTAATGTATTGGGGTAATTGCTGGGTATTTTCGAACTGGGTATACCGCGACGTTCATTAGTCTCTATACATACAAGTCATATATGTTTACATACAAGTCATGTATACATATGTTTGAAACATATAAGGGCTTGGACACACAAGAGGCAGGAAACATGTTCCCGATGTTGGGGGAGTCCAGAACCAGGGGCCACAGTTTAAGAATAAGGAGTAAGCCATTTAGCACGGAGACGAGGAAACACTTTTTCTCACAGAGGGTGGTGAGTGTGTGGAATTCTCTGCCTCAGAGGGCGGTGGAGACCAGTTCTCTGGATGCTTTCAAGAGAGAGCTAGATAGGGCTCTTAAAAATAGCAGTCAGGGGATATGGGGAGAAGACAGAAACGGGGTACTGATTGGGGATGATCAGCCATGATTACATTGAATGGCTCGAAGGGCCAAATGGCCTGCACCTATTGTCTATTGTCTATACATGGCCAGCTTGCTGCTATACGGAGCGCCTGAGCATATTCTCCTTCAGTAGAATAGCCTGTTTCTGACTTGACTGTCCCTTTTGCTTACTTTTCATTGATTTCTGTACCTCGTCATATCTCCAGTTTACCTCTTTCCCCCATCTTGGTCTGAAGAAGGTCTCGACCCGAAATGTCACCCATTCCTTCTATCCAGAAATGCTGAGTTACTCCAGCATTTTATGTCTATGGACATAGAAAATAGATGCAGGAGTAGGCTGTTTGGCCCTTCGAGCCAGCACCACCATTCAATATGATCGTGGCGGATCAGTACCCCATTCCTGCTTTCTCCCCATATCCCTTGATTCCGTTAGCCCTAAGAGTTATATCTAACTCTCTCTTGAAAACATCCAATGAATTGGCCTCCACTGCCTTCTGCGGCAGAGAATTCCACAATTCCCAACTCTCTGAGTGAAAACGTTTTTCCTCATCTCAATCCTAAATGGCTTACGCCTTATTCTCAAACTGTGGCCCCTGGTTCTGGACTCCTCCAACATCTGAAACATTTTTCCTGCATCTAGCCTGTCCAATCCTTTAAGATTTTAAAATGTTTTTATAAGATCCCCTCTCATCCATCTGAATATAAGCCTAGTCGACCCATTCTTTCATCATATGTCGGTCCTGCCATCCTGGGAATTAACCTGGTGAACCTGCGCTGCACTCCCTCAATAGCAAGAATGTCCTTCCTTAAATTAGGAGTCCAATTGCATGCCAGGTGTGGTCTCACCAGGACCCTGTACAACTGCAGTTGGACCTCCTTGCTCCTATACTCAAATCCTCTTGCTACGAAGGCCAACATGCCATTGTGTTTCCTTCACTGCCTTCTGTACCTGCATGTTTTCTTTGTGCTGCATGGCACGCTTTTCTGCTGCATTTCCACAAAGGTCCCCCGCCTCTCCGAGCCCACTGTTCATGGGTCAATTTGCTCTGGCATCCACTTTGTCCTGAGTACTTGCGGCAGAATAGAAAGCCATTTCCGCCTAGACATTGGCTTTGTAGATTTCACCTGTCAGAGATGCTGCCTGATTCTGCTGAGTTACTCCAAAGACGTACACGTTTGTAGGTTAATTGGCTTGGTAAATGTAAAAATTGTCCCTGGTGGATGTAGAATGGTGTTAATCGCTGGTTGGTGCAGACCGGGTGGACCGAATGGCCTGTTTCCGTGCAGTATCTCTAAACTAAACTCCAGCATTTTGGGTCTGTTTGCTGCGTAACCAGCATCTACAGTTCTCTCCTACGCGGATTAATTCTGGATGTCCTTTACAATTCCACTGAAAACCACAGCCATTATCCTGTAGTACATCATATCTGTTAAAAGGGAGTGTGCCGTGTGATCTGGTTCTATTGCCAAGCCATAATCTCTTTGATCCTAAACTCCACGGTTGCTGATTATTTTAAAATGTTGATTTCCAAAATGAAAGAATTCTTTTGCAAAGTCAAAGTTGGATTGTAAAAATATATAGTCCCTCCTGGAAATCCTTGTGAACGAGCTGTCTCAATATGGACTGCTGGGATGAGCTGCAATTCCGCAGTGTGACAGCTTAGCCAGGTTTCACATTTCACTTTGATCTCAGCTGGTAATATTCCAAATTTGTGGTTTACACCCACCATGAAAATATATTGCTGTGCAATAATAATGGTATCATGCCGGCATTTCCATTGTAAAGGTAAACCAGTATATCAAAGGAAGATAGACACAGACAGCTGGAGTAAAGGGCCTGTCCCACTTGCGTGTCCTTGGCACGCAAATTACGTGACCTCGTCGTCGCATTGAGGCGCACGGGCATCGTGTGGTCGGTCCCACTGAGAAGCGCGGAGGGGTATGCAGTTGTGCGTGACACCGCAATTTTTGTAGCGAGCGAAATCTTCGCCCGCCAACGGCCTGTTGCTCATAGGCTGGGAGCTCAGAAGGACAGTTGGCCTCTGCTAATTGGCAGTTCAGTTCTTTTGATTCCCTGGCAATAGCTATTATTGACTGTGTGTGTGTGAGCGCTCTCTCTTCTGCCTTGCTGTATTGTTGCACGCACTCCCTGGGGTACTGGAGGTGTGTCTGAGAACAGTGTCTGCAGACAAGGATTACGGCACAGGGCTGACAGCAGCACAATGCCAGAGACATTAAGCAGCCAACTTGGACAAATGTGCAGAGAGTGGGAGGCATTAGCAGCTGGGAGCGCCACATGCTCCCTCAGCACTGTTTACCTCAAAGGGCTCTTGAGAAATCCTCTCCCTGCTGCCGTCCTAATGGATGCTAAAGAGCCATCTGACCTGTTGGTACAGGGGTGGAAATCATGAAGGGGACGGTGGGGGCCCAGTCCCCCCCCCCCCCCCCCAAAATGTTTTGAGAGGTGGGGGACAATCTCTCCCATCTCCCATCTCTATCTTTGATCGGACTTTACTGGCTTTAACTTGTACTCAGAGTTATTCACGTTATTCCCTTTAACACGTATCTGTACACTGAACGGCTCGATTGTAATCCTGTATTGTCTTTCCGCTGGCTGGTTAGCACGCAGCAAAAGCTTTTCACTGTACCTCGGTACACGTGACAATAAACTCAACTCAAACTCGTGATAGGAGAAGAATAAGGCCATTCGACCCATCCAGTCTTCTCTGCCATTCAATCATGGCTGATCTCGCAACCTTTCCCTCTCAACCTTTCTCCTGCCTAAGATAGACTTAAAATGCTGGAGTAACTCAGCGGGACAGGCAGCATTTCTTGAGAGAAGGAATGGGTGAGGTTTCAGGTCGAGACCCTTCTTCAGAATTTCTCCTGCCTTCCCCCCGTAACTCCTGACACCCGTACTAATCAAGACTCTGTCGATCTCTGCCGTAAAAAATATCCATTGACTTGGCCTCCACAGCCGTCTGGCCGAGCGGGTCTAGGTTGATGGAAGATGGATGGAGGTGTGGGCAGCTTTGCTTTTGCCAACAAGGTGGGCTGCAAGAAGCAGCACTCCACGCACGTGTGCAACAGTTAGCTGAGTGCCGAGCGCTAATCCCTGCCGGGGTTAGACAATAGGTGCAGGAGTAGGCCATTCGTCCCTTTGAGTCAGCACAGCCTTTCAATGTGATCATGGCTGATCATCCCCAATCAGTACCCCGTTCCTGCCTTCTCCCCATATACCCTGACCACTATTTTTAAGAGCCCTATCTAGCTCTCTCTTGAAAGCATCCAGGGAACTCGCCTCCACTGCCCTCTGAGGCAGAGAATCTCACAGACTCACCACTCTCTGTGAGAAAGTGTTTCCTCATCTACGTTCTAAATGGCTTACTCCTCATTCTTGAACGCTGGCCCCTGGTTCTGGACTCCCCCAACATTGGGAACATGTTTCCTGCCTCTAGCGTGTCCAATCCTTCAACAATCTTATATGTTTCAATGAGATTCCCTCTCATCCTTCATAACTCCAGAGTGTACAAGCCCGGCTGCTCCATTCTCTCAGCATATGACAGTCCCGCCATCCCGGGAATTAACCTTGTAAACCTACGCTGCGCTCCTACGCTGGTTATAATGGAGGTTGGAAAATGCTGGCCATTAAATGGAGCGAAAGTTAATAATGGTGTCAATTTAGTTTAGAGATACAGCACGGAAACAGCCCCTTCGGCCCACCGGGTCAGCGCCGACCAGCGATCCCCGCACATTAACACTATCCTATACCCACGAGGGACAATTTTTACATTTACCAAAGCCAATTAACCTACAATCCTGCACGTCTTTGGAGTGTGGGAGGAAACCGAAGATCTCGGAGAAAACCCACGCAGGTCACGGGGAGAACGTACAAACTCCGTACAGACAGCAACCGTAGTCGGGATCGAACCCGGGTCTCCGGCGCTACATTCGCTGTAAGGCAGCAAGTCTACCGCTGCGCCATCATGACCGCCCTAACTGCATCCAAAGTAAGATATTATCATGGTTGGAAGTAGGTACTGCATTGAGTAAGTGGTGATACTATTCATATGGATATTGCTGGTGAAGCCTACATGTATCTCCGGTTACCCTTGCAGGAGGTGGTTCTCTAGACTAGATCATCATAATGGACAATTGGTGGTGGTGCAGTTGGTGTTGCCCATCATCCAAACCAGGGAGATAGAGCAGGTTCCCTTGCCGAGGATATTAATGAATCGCATGGCGTGATAATGAAAATCCAATCGTCTCATGTCACCATTACTCCTACTGGCTAGTTTTAATTCCATTAGTTATTTTATACCCTAGGCTGCCAAGGTCCGATGCATTCTAGTGTACTGACCTGTCGAGCTATATTTCAGGCCTCCTAACAGCATGCCAACCGTAATCTCCAACTGTGCTGACGTTGTTACTTGAGCTAACTGTAGGGGAGTCCAGAACCTGGGCTCACAGTTTAAGAATAAGGGGTTGGCCATTTAGGACTGAGATGAGGTAAATCTTTTTTACAGAGTTGTGAATCTGTGGAATTCTCTGCCGCAGAAGGCAATGGAGGCCAATTCACTGGATGTATTCAAGAGGGAGTTAGATAGAGCTCTTGGGGCTAACGGAATCATGGGATATGGGGAGAAAGTGGGAAGGAATGGGTGACGTTTCATGTAGAGATCCTCCTTCAGTCGGAAGAAGGGTCTCGAACCGAAACGTCACCCATTCCTTCTCTCGAGAGACGCTGCCTGTCCCCGCTGACTTGGTGACGTGCACACGACGTGGGCAGGCGCCTGTCTAAGTTTCTTTAGTTTACTCAGTGAAGGTTTTGTTCAAAACTCTGTTTAGAATGATGAAACCACAGAAAATTGCTCTACAAAAGTTGATGGGAAACAAGTATCAATTTACGACTGTGGGATAAAGGGACATGAAGTCACATTATAGATTTTGGGCGACATGAGGTTAAAATGGCTAATAGATTAACAAATTCGAACTTGCAGTATCATTCAGTTTGTTTACCTCAAATTCACTTTCCCAACCTAATCTCAGATTTTCATGATTCCCTGTGAATTCCCATTGTTGAATATACTGAGTATATTTAGGAAGGAGATGAGAAGGAATTTCTTTAGTCAGAGGGTGGTGAATCTGTGTAATTCATTGCCACAGACGGCTGGTCTGCTATTCTAGTACGGGTGTCGGGGGTTACGGGGAGAAGGCAGGAGAATGGGGTTGTGAGGGAAAGATAGATCGGCCATGATTGAATGGCAGAGTAGACTTGATGGGCCGAATGGCCTAATTTTGCTCGAAGTATTTATGAACATGAGTGTATCTGGAGACTTTCGGGTCCAAAAGTTGCACCGATTTGCAACAGCAAGTAAAGGAAATCCCTGATCACTGTTCTCCAATGTCTGATCCACTATCGTTACGCTATGACTGCTGGTTCTAAATTATCCAGTGAAAGGACACTGCCTGCTGGTCTCTATCCTGACAGCACCTTCTCACAATTTTACAATGATGTAATCAGTATTTTTTTATTTTTTTTACCAATATCACATTCCAGGCCAGAGTGTTTTTCACAAAGGTTTGTGATGTTGCTGCAAGATTGTATTGGCTGTTGGTGTTTTTCTCCTCTAATTCTACAAGAAGTTTGACCATAAAGGTTAGAGGTTGTCGTATCCTGGTCAACAATGACCCATCACCAGTGAGGTGCACTTCATACCAATGCAATGAAGTGATTCGCATTTCATCCTCTGATCCAAGCTCGAAGGCAGACACAAATTGCCTGAGTAACTCAGCGGGACTGGCAGCATCTCTGGATAAAAGGGATGGGTGACGTTTCGGGTCGAGATGCTTCTTCAGACCAACCTCTGATCCAAGCTCTCTGATCACTTCATCGCCGTTATATTTCCCTTAGAAGGGCTCGTGTGATGAGATGGGTCTTTAAAGCAATGCCCTTAAAGGGATAATAAAAACACAAAATGTCCGAAGCACTAAGCCTTTGCGGAGACAGTTACAAAGCTTTATCCCTTGAAGTGGGCGACCTTGTATCGGAATGTTTGAAGGGGTTCTGACTAGCAGCTCACTGCTTTAGTCATTCTTAATGAAGGGATTGTCTTATGAAAGGCGTGGGTTAAAGGCAAGGTGCATGAGCTTGCTGTTTGTAAACACTTTGGGCCTGACACTGGCTTCCAACTACAGCCTGCCTTGTCTTCTGATGCATTGATAATTTGTTGCTCTGAATAATGTAACAGGCAAAGATTGAGGAGAGTAAATGGCAGCCTTATTAACCTTAAAAAGAATAACCGAACTAGAGTTCTTATTGGGGGCATTTGAAAAGGAACAAAGGTTTTGATGATGTGTAGGTAGCAACAGCAGATGCTGGTTTAAACCGACGATAGAGACGAAGTGCTGGAGAAGATAGACACAAAGAGCGACACGGTGGCGCAGCGGCAGAGTTGCTGCCTTACAGCGCTTGCAGCACTAGGGACCCGGGTTCGATCCCGACTACGGGTGCTGTCTGTACGGAGTTTGTATGTTCTCCCCGTGACCTGCGTGGGTTTTCTCCGAGATCTTCGGTTTCATCCCACACTCCAAAGACGTGCAGGTTTGTAGGTTAATTGGCTCGGTGTAAATGTAAATTGTCCCCTAGTGTGTGTGTGTAGGGTAGTGTTAATGTGCGGGGATTGCTGGTTGGTGCGGACTCGGTGCTTCCGTGCTGTACCTCTAAACTAGAGCAACTCAGCGAGTCGGGCAGCGTCACTGGAGAAAAGGAATAGGTGACCTTTCTTCAGACAGTCGCGGAGAGGGAAGGAAGTGAGGCGTGGGTGGTGGTGGTAGAAGGGGTGGGAAACAGAAGTGGGGTGGGGGGGGGTTGGTGGTGGGGGAGGGAGGGAGAGAAAGAAAGCATATTTCAGGGGGTGGCTGGGATAAACAGAGTGGTGCACCAATTGAACGTACTGAAGTTTGGAACCTCGGGCATTGTTTTAACACAAGCACATACTCGGCTGCAGTGGTATCACTGTGCGCAGATGTGAGTGACCCACGGACGTCATGCTTACTCTCTGGCTAAAGACACTAATTGCAGCATCTCTGAAACCCAGGACCGCCTCGAGGATGTTTGCTTCAGTGCTTGCGTTTTATCTGAAAACGGCAACTTCACCAGAAAATCGATGGGGTGTATTAGTCCAAAGTCTGTGGGAATCTGGACCAATTCTGGAGAGTTGAAATATTGACACTGAAAATCGCAAACAGCCAGTCATTCCCAGAGGCTTAATTGTATTTGAGTTTAGTTTATTGTCACGTGTACTGAGGTCCCGTCAAAAGCTTTTTTGAGGGACAAGTTTGTCTACTTCTCTGATGCTGCACCACCGTGCTGCCCTATTTGATGGGCCGAATGGTCTAATTCTGCACAGACATCCGACGAGACATCCGACGAGACATCCGACGAGACATCCGACGAGACATCCGACGAGACATCCGACGAGACATCCGACGAGACATCCGACGAGACGGAGACGGAGAGACGGAGACGGAGAGACGGAGAGAGAGAGACGGAGAGAGAGACAGAGAGAGAGAGACACACACAGACACAGACACACACACACAGACACAGACACACAGACACAGACACAGACACACACACACAGACTCACTCACACACACAGACTCACTCACACACACAGACTCACTCACACACACAGACTCACTCACACACACAGACTCACTCACACACACAGACTCACTCACACACACAGACTCACTCACACACACAGACTCACTCACACACACAGACTCACTCACACACACAGACTCACTCACACACACAGACTCACTCACACACACAGACTCACTCACACACACAGACTCACTCACACACACAGACTCACTCACACACACAGACTCACTCACACACACAGACTCACTCACACACACAGACTCACTCACACACACACACAGACTCACTCACACACACACACAGACTCACTCACACACACACACAGACTCACTCACACACACACAGACTCACTCACACACACACAGACTCACTCACACACACACACAGACTCACTCACACACACACAGACTCACTCACACACACACAGACTCACTCACACACACACACGGACTCACTCACACACACACACGGACTCACTCACACACACACGGACTCACTCACACACACGGACTCACTCACACACACGGACTCACTCACACACACGGACTCACTCACACACACGGACTCACTCACACACACGGACTCACTCACACACACGGACTCACTCACACACACGGACTCACTCACACACACGGACTCAC
Organism: Raja brachyura; assembly: GCA_963514005.1. The sequence goes on along the minus strand of OY740806.1, from coordinate 33,814,068 downwards.
TCACACACACGGACTCACTCACACACACGGACGCACTCACACACACAGACACAGACAGACACACACAGACACAGACAGACACACACAGACACCTTCTGTGAGGCACTGCTGCTTTGAACGTTCCTCGTGGAGACATATTTGATGATGTGAGTGCTACATCCTCTCATAGAGACTATTTTTCTCTGACTGTGTAATAGTTTCAGAGTCGCTCTGTTAAAACTGCTGATGAGTAAGAATTGCCCTCTGCCTTCAAGGGCAAAAATGATTCCCCTGCTTATCTGGTCACATAAACAGCCTGAACGGGAATAAGCAGTGTTATCTCGCTGGTGTGCTGTGGACATTTTATGGGGAGGAGGGAGGAGGGCCCTGTCTCTCTGTATTTTTCAACCTGCACCACACAGATAATCTCCTTGGTGTTTAGCTATGATATGTTGAAATAACCTGTGCATGACAGCTGAAGATCTACGGTTTAATTTGAGCGATTTACTGCAAAGACCACATACTGTGCAGAATCAGGTGTGTTTAATACTCCTGTTCCCAGAACATGGGGACGAATTGACAAAATGGAGGTTGTTTTTTACAGAGTTGGAATGAGAGCTAAGTCCTTGTGTGGATTAAAGTCAGTATTAATGAGGTGGGATGATGAGTGCAATTGAGATTTAGTTTAATTTAGAGATACAGCGCGGAAACAGGCCCTTCGGCCCACCGAGTCCGCGCCAACCAGCGGTCCCCTCACACTAACACTCTCCTACACACACTAGGGACAAGTTTACATTTACACCAAGCCAATTTACCTACAAATCTGCACATCTTTGGAGTGTAGGAGGAAACCGAAGATCTCTGAGAAAACCCACGCAGGTCACGGGGAGAACATGCAAACTATGTTCCGACAGTACCTGTAGTCAGAATTGAATCTGGGGCTGAGGCAGTAGCTCTACTGCTGTGCAACCAAGACGCTGCTTGAGGAATTACATTTTTTTCTTTTTGACAGAGCTGGAATGAGAGCCAAGTCTGTGCGTGGATTAATTTCAACACTAATGAGGTGGGATGTTGAGTGCAATTGAGATGTTTTACTCTTTCTGGGGAACAGTTGAAGTTGCGTTTACAGATTTAAAACCTTCACTGTAGATCGAGGGTCTGGTCACTATTTTCTTGTCTGGGTTGTGGACAAAGTGGCCGAAGAATTGATGAAAGTTGTTTAGTTTTGGGGTGGGCGGCAATAAAGCTGCTGCCTGGCTGCACTGGAGACCCAAGTTCAATCCTGACTGCAGGTTCTGTCTGCACAATGTGTATACGTTCTCCCTGTGACTGTGTGGGTTTCCTCTGGGCGCTCTGGTTTCCTCCCACACAGGTTAATTGGTAGGTTAATTGGCTTCGGTACAAATTTTACATTATCACTAGTGTGCAGGATAGTGTGAAGGGTCTGTCCCACTTGGCGATTTTCTTCCAGCGACTGCCGGCATCGGGTGACGCGGCGTATTGATGCACGATGTTTCGTCAAGTGTCGCCATTTTTTTTCGTAGCCGCTGGATTTTGAAATGTTCAAAATCTTTCGGCCACCCTGATACATCAGTCAATGACGCCAGCAGTTGCCAAAAAAAAATTGGCCAAGTGGGACAGGGCCTTTAGTGTTCAGGGTGATCGCTGGCCGGCATGGACTCGGCGGGCCGAAGAGCCAGTTTCCATTCTGCTTCTCTAGAGTTTAGGTTAGATGGGGCAACATCAAATTAGGTACACTAATTTGATGTTGCCCACTTCTGCACCTACACGCTGGGGGCAATAACCCATAAACCTGCACGGCTTTGGAGTGTGGGAGGAAACTGGAGCACCTGGAAAAATCAAAGTGGAAACACTGATGGAATGAGCTGCCAGAGGAGGTAGTTGAGGCAGGTACTATTGCAATGTTTAAGAAACAATTAGGTACATGGATAGGACCGGTTTAGAGGGATATGGGCCAAGCGTAGGCAGGTGGGACCAGTGCAGATGGGACGTTGGCCGGTGTTGGGCTGAAGGGCCTGTTTCCATGCTGTCAGGCACTCTGGCAAAAATCCTAGGGAGGAAAAATACGAATGGGAAATTAACTGGAAAACCATAGAGCTGCTCGAATAGATGAACGTTGTCCTGTACGTGTGTATGTACATGGTGATGGGGGTATTTTGTTCCTGCACTTCAAGGCTCATTGATGTGATGAGCCCCAAGGGGCTTGTTACAGTTGAGAAATAAAAGTTGAATTTCCTGGAGCAAGTCTGGTCTAACGACACGACCTGTACACAGAATGTTTATATCTGGAATTGTTTGCTCTTCAGTAACTTCTCTAATACAAAGCACAAGTGTGAATGGTGAGAGAGTGTGTGAGTACTGCAACTTAGTGGAGTGCTGAGCTCTGCTCTGCTGTGTATGAGAGTGTGAGTGTGCGCGTACTGTAATGCGGTGCTGTGAGTGTGTGTGTGTGTGTGTTTGAGTGTGTGTGTGTGTGTTAGAGTGAGTGTGTGTGTGTGTGTTTGAGAGTGAGTGTGTGCGTACTGTAATGTAATGCGGTGCTGTGAGTGTGTGTGTGTGTGTTTGAGAGTGTGTGTGTGTTTGAGAGTGTGTGTGTGTTTGAGTGATTGTGTGCGTACTGTAACGTAATGCAGTTGTGTGTGTGTGTGTGATGTAATGCAGAGCTGGGCTGTGTGTGTGTTTGTGTGAGTGTGTGAGAGTGTGTGCGTACTGTAATGTAATGCAGTGCTGCGAGTGTGTGTGTGTGTGAGAGTGAGTGTGTGCGTACTGTAACGTAATGCAGAGCTGAGCTGGTGCGAGAGTGTGTGTGAGAGTGAGTGTGTGCGTACTGTAATGTAATGCGGTGCTGTGTGTGTTTGTGTGAGAGTGAGTGTGTGCGTGAGAGTGAGTGTGTGCGTACTGTAATGTAATGCGGTGCTGTGTGTGTGTGAGAGTGTGTGTGTGCGTACTGTAATGTAATGCAATGCGGTGCTGTGTGTGTTTGTGTGAGAGTGTGTGTGTGAGAGTGAGTGTGCGTACTGTAATGTAATGCGGTGCTGTGTGTGTTTGTGTGAGAGTGTGTGTGTGTGAGAGTGAGTGTGTGCGTACTGTAATGTAATGCGGTGCTGTGTGTGTGTGTGTGTGTGAGAGTGAGTGTGTGCGTACTTTAACGTAATGCTGTGCTCTGCACTACCTGCGTTGGGTCCATATCTACAGTAGGTCAGTGCATCAATAGTTACCCGTCCATGGGAACAGTGTAACTTGGCAGCATTCAGCGAGTCTGTGGGGGCTGCATTGATTGGTAGCGTGGCATTGAGATGTAATAGTCCATATGATATATTTTTCCATGAATAAATATTCGGCATTTGGAAAGACTTCACCGTGGGTAGTGACGGCCCAAAGACTGGCCGGCAGTGGGCTTTGCCGGCTGGAACGGGCACAAATGCTCCAGGTTCTCATTCTCATCATTAATTATGTTGTTCTCTCGAAACTTGTGCTGATCCACAGGAATGGAAATTAGTTCCCCGGACTGAACACAGTGCTTTATGTAAAGCAGCACTTGTATTGTTACTTGAAGAATTTGCCTTGACAGGATCCTTGCTGTGAAATAAATACTTGCTATTCTCACTCTCCGAGACAGTGCCCTTTCTACAGCCCGCTCTCATCCTGCCTGTGGCACCCCTCCCCCTCCCCCTCACAAGCATCCTCTCACCACATGTCTTATGTAAAGTGGTATTCCTTAATGAATGCAGAATGTTTATTAATTCTTCAGTGCTTAATGCAATAAGCAGTGCTTTCAAATTGAAGTAGATGGTATCAGATTCAAGTCTTTTGTCGTTGAGTGTCTTCAGCCTCCTGTGACAGATGATAATACAGCTATGGTCATAGAGTCAGTCGCACAGTGTGGAAACAGGCCCAACTTGCCCACACCGGCCAACATGCCCCATTTACACTAGTCCCACCTGCCTGTGTTTGACCCATATCCCTCCAAACCTGGCCTATCCATGTACCTGTTTAACTGTTTCTTAACCGATGCGATAGTCCCAGCCTCGTCTACCTCTTCTGGCAGCTCGTTCAATACACCCACCGGCCTTTGTGTGAAAAGGACTCCTGTTAAATCTTTTCACCGTCACCTTAAAAGCCCTGTCACACGGTACGGGTTCATTGTTCGTTCCAAGAGCTCTCCTGAGTTTGCCCTGATTCGAACTCGGAGATTTACGGTAATGGCCGCTCGTCGGTACTCGGGGCTCTCGTGGACATTTTTTAACATGTTAAAATCTTCACGAGTCTTCCCAAGCTTACTTGCCATTAGCGAGTCTTCCCGAGTACCTGCCGTTAGCGTTACGAGCCGCTAAGGGACGTCCCCGAGCTCCAACGTACCTGCTACGTTCATTCTCCATGCTTACCACAAGTTTGATTTTTTTTTTTTAACTCGGGAGAGCTCTTGGGATGAACTCGTACCGTGGGACAGGGCTTTAAACCTATAAACCTGTGGTGTCGAAGGAACTGCGGATGTTGGTTTCTATGGAAGATGGACACAAAATGCTGGAGTATCACAGCGGGTCAGGCGGCATCTCTGGAGAAAATGGATAGGTGACGTTTCAGGTCGGGCTTCTCTCATGACGAAGGCACCCGACCTGAAACGTCGCCCGTCCATATTCTCCAGTGATGCCGCCCGACCCGCCGAGTTACTCCAGCGCTTTGTGTCCATCTTCGGTAACACAGCTGTTCTTGGGTTGAAACTGTCTGACTGTACAGATGCTGCGTTGAGCAGCTTTGTCTGTGCCTGTACTTGCCATCAAGGGACCAATGGGGCGATACGCTCTGGCCCCTTCCGAGGCAGCCAAGTACTTTGGAACAAATGCTTTGGGTGTGCGTTAAGGGCCTGTCCCACTTGCGTGATTTTCTTTCAGCGACTTGCTGGCACTGGTGGCCGAAAATTTTCAACATTGAAAATCAAGCGATGACCAGAAACAGGTACGCCTCTTTGGGCGACTACTCGCCCCACGGACAATGACGGGTGCCGACAAGTCGCCGAATAAACTCGCGTGAGTGGGACAGGCCCGTTCGTCATATGAACAACCGTGCACTTAGCTGTTAGCTGGGCTTGTACACTCTGGAATTTAGAAGGATGAGAGGCAATCTTATTGAAACGTATAAGATTATTAAGGGTTTGGACACGCTAGAGGCAGGAAACCTGTTCCTGATCTTGGGGGAGTCCAGAACCAGGGGCCACAGTTTAAGAATAAGGGGTAAGCCATAGAACGGAGATGAGGAAAAACTTTTTCACAGAAAGTGGTGAGTCTGTGGAATTCTCTGCCTCGGAGGCAGTGGAGGCAGGTTCTCTGGATACTTTCAAGAGAGAGCTAGATAGGGCTCTTACAGATGGTGGAGTCAGGTGATATGGGGAGAAGGCAGGAATGGGGTACTGATTGTGGATGATCAGCCATGATCACATTGAATGGCGGTGCTGGCTGGAAGGGCCGAATGGCCGCCTCCTGCACCTATTGTCTGTTGTCTGTTATTGCGACTGACTTCTAACGCGGGGCATGTTGTTGTAGTTTTCCAGGCGCAGACGGTGACGGTGGACGAGAGCTTGTCGGCGTTTATCGGCTCCAGCGTGGTCTTGCGATGCACCTTCCTCAACAACGATCCCACCATCAAAATCACGCAGGTCACATGGCAGAAGGCGACCAACGGATCGAAGCAGAACATCGCCATCTACCACCCCACGATGGGCGAGTCGGTCCTGCCTCCGTACAAGGACCGAGTCTCCTTCAAGAACCCCTCTCTCAGCGACGCCACCATTGAGATGTCCAGGCTGGAGCTCATGGACGAGGGAGTGTACATCTGTGAGTTTGCAACCTTCCCAACCGGAAACCGAGAGAGCCAGGTCAACCTCACTGTCTTCGGTAAGTGCCAGTCTTCACCATTCAAACTTCACCATACAGTAGGACCACAACACCATAGAACTGTAGTTACATGCCGGAAGGAACTGCAGGTGCTGGTTTAAATCGAAGATAGACACAAAATGCTGGAGTAACTCAGCAGGACAGGCATAACCCTATGACTATGACTGACAATAGACAATAGGTGCAGGAGTAGGCCATTCGGCCCTTCGAGCCAGCACCGCCATTCAATGTGATCATGGCTGTTCATCCGCAATCAGTACCCCGTTCCTGCCTTCTCCCCATATCCACTGACTCCGCTATCTTTATGAGCCCTAACTAGCTCTCTCTTGAAAGTTTCCAGAGAACGGGCCTCCACCGCCCTCTGAGGCCGAGAATTCCACAGACTTGCACCTGTTCCCAGGTACAAGTGTGAATCATTCTTACTATTATTCGTGACTCTGAGTGCTGATCACAATCACCAGTGACACCAGGTCCTGTTCACTATTACCCGTAGATCTTGTTCTGTGTCACAACTACAAGCGCAGAACAATCCCAGTATAATATGAATCCATTCACTTCATTCATTGTGGAGGAAGGAACTGCAGATGCTGGTTTACACTGAAGACAGACACAAACAGCTGGAATAACTCAGCGGGACAGGCAGCATCTCTGGAGGGAAGGAATGGGGGATGTTTCGGGTCGAGACCCTTCTTGGTCTGTCTTAAGTGAATAGAACAACTCGGCTGTTGAGGGCAGGGGAAAGGGAAAGGGGGAGAGAGGGGGACATGGAGGGAGGGGTAGCATGAGGGATGTGGAGGCGGAAAAGGAGATGTGTAGCAAGGAACTGCAGATGCTGGTTTAAAACGAAGATAGACGCAAAAAGCTGGAGTAACTCAGCGAGACAGGCAGCATCACTGGAGGGAAGGAATGGGGGACGTTTTTCGGGTGAAGACCCTTCTTCAGACTGAAGACTAAAGTAGAACTTTGTATACCCCAGGAGGGAAGGTGATCTTGAACGAGTTTTCTCCAATTGCTCCCACATTCCAAAGGTGTGCAGATTTGTAGGCTAATTGGCTTTGCTAAAATTGAAAGTTGTCCCCAGTGTGTGTAGGATAGTGTGCAGGGATCGCTGGGCGGTGCGGACTGAAAGGCTGCATCTCTAAACTAATAACCTTATCTTGCGTCAGCTTGTAAATAGGGATGTTTTTACAGTGGTTCTCTTGTTAGACTGGAGTCCTGGTCTGTTGATCCAGATTTTGAGTTGATGATTCATCTCGCCCTGGTAATTTGAGAATTATATTTGTTTTTTTTATATATACCGCCTGAATCAATAAAGGTGGCCACGAGCCTCATTGTTGTGACGCCCAACTGATTAACAGGTGTGCCTTGATGAAGAAAAAACAGAACATAGAGCTAGGTAGATGCAAAATGCTGGCGTAACTCAGCAGGACGGGCAGCATCTCTGGAGAGAAGGAATGGGTGACGTTTCAGGTCGAATCAGCATAGGTAGACACAAAATGCTGGTGTCCTTGTACACCAGTCACTGAAAGTTGGCGTGCAGATACAGCAGGCAGTGAGGAGAGCTAATGGAATGTTGGCCTTCATAGCAAGAGGAATTCAGAGGCGTAAAGTTCTTCTGCAGTTGTATAGGGCTCTGGTGAGTCTACATCTGGAGTATTGTGTACAGTTTTGGTCTCCTAATTTGAGGAAGGACATCCTTGTGATTGAGGCAGTGCAGCGTAGGTTCACCAGATTGATGCCTGGGATGGCGGGACTGTCATATGAGGAAAGATTGAAGAGACTAGGCTTGTATTCACTGGAGTTTAGAAGGATGAGGGGGGATCTTATAGAAACATATCAAGTTATAAAAGGACTGGACAAGCTAGATGCAGTAAAAATGTTCCCAATGTTGGACGTGTCCAGAACCAGGGGCCACAGTCTTAAAATAAAGGGGAGGTCATTTCAGACTGAGGTGAGAAAAAACGTTTTCACCCAGGGAGTTGTGAATTTGTGGAATTCCCTGCCACAGAGGGCAGTGGAGGCCAAGTCGCTGGATGGAGTTTAGAGAGAGTTAGAGCTCTAGGGGCTAGTGGAATCAAGAGAAATGGGGAGAAGGCAGGCACGGGTTATTGATTTGGGGCGATCAGCCATGATCCCAATGAATGGCGGTGCTGGCTTGAAGGGCCGAATGGTCTCCTCCTACATCTATTTTCTATGTTTCTCTATGTTTCTAACTCAGCGGGACAGGCAGCATCTCTGGAGAGAAGAAATGGGCGAGACCCTTCAGACCCGATACATCACCCATTCCTTCTCTCCAGAGATGCTGCCTGGCCCGCAAAGTAACTCCAGCACTTTCTGTCTATCTTCACAGGAAATGACCATCAGGCCCCACAATATCTCTGCCGAACATGTTGCCAAGTTAAACTGACCTCCCGGACTGTATGTGATCCATATTCCTCCATTCCATGCAGATCCATGTGCCTAACTAAAAAGCCTCTTAAACACCACTAACACATCTGCCTCCACCTGCACCATTGGCAGTATGTACTGGGCACCCTCCTCCCTCTGTGTGTAAAACCAAAAACTTGCCTTCACATTTCCTTTAAACATCTGTCAATTCTTTTTTGTCTACTTGGGCCTGCCTGTGACTCGAATCCCACTCCATCCCAGTTGATTCAGGGCAGTGTCGCTTGATTCTGGATTTTAACTCTTCGCTAATAGACAATAGGTGCAGGAGTAGGCCATTTGGCCCTTCGAGCCAGCACCGCCATTCTATGTGATCATGGCTGATCATCCCCAATCAATATCCCGTTCCTGCCTTCTCCCCATATCCCCGGACTCCGCTATTTTTAAGAGCTCTATCTAACTCTCTCTTGAAAGCATCCAGAGAGTTGGCGTCCACTGCCTTCTGAGGCAGAGAATTCCACAGATTCACAACTCTCTGTGTGAGAGCTGAGATACATTTCCTTTATCACAGGTTCAATGGAAATGTGTTTTTTTTTCTATTTTGATCTTCCTTTATCCACCGGCATGTTGGCACAGCGGTAGAGTTGCTACAAAGACGAGCAGGTTTGTAGGCTAACTGGCTTGGTAAGTTGTAAATTGTCCCGAGTGCGTGTCAGGCAATCTTGTTGTGCGGGGATCGCTGGTTGTAGCGGACTGGGTGGGCCAGAGGGCCTGTTTCTGCGCTGTATCTCAAAACTAAGCTATTCTAAATTTCCAATGAACACTGCGATTTACTACTAAATCATTTGTGTGTCAGAGTTGAACTCACACAGAGCACGTGTGTGCATGCACGCACATACGTGCAAATGAATGAGCATGATGCCACAAGGGGATCTATTGATCCATGCTGTCTACAGCTTCTCAATATCGCTGAATATAATCACTTCAGTAAGCTTGAAGTCATGATGAGATGTGGAAATAATGCCATTAGGAGCTTGATGGTTTTATATCTTTTATACGATGAGGGATTACGCGAAGAAGCCCCGCCAGGTGCATGCTCGGCATACTTCAAAGCAGCGGCGTGAAAAACAGAGAACCAATAGCCGAAGTAAGATAGTAAGGCTCACACAAGACTAGAACTACCAGATGATCGTTTAGATTAAGAGGGTCGGGAGCGGAGGGCACGTAATCCTTCATCGTAACTCCTCATAAAATAAAGATCAAACTTTGAACAGGTAAGTTCTTGTTTAATCTTACTATTTTACTTCGGAGTCACGTGAGTGATTACGTGAAGATTTTGAAGCTGTGTGATTTTCATGCCGTAGATTCATTCCATACGACAGTTGACACAGTAGTGAGTAAATAATATGTATTGAACATTGCTTGAATTGTGCAAAAATATTTTAATAATAATAATAATAAAAAAGAAAAGAAAAGTAATAACCCCTCTATCCCAGGGGGGAGATTACAACAAAAGATATAAAACCATTACATAAAACAAAGCAAACAATGAAACAGAACCCAACGCTGAGTGTCCAAATCCTGGCACCGTGAGAACAGGTTTATTGTAAAACTTGGAAAAACATTTATTCTTTACACCATCCTGCGGCCTCTAAAATTTGGTCAAGCGGCACGTCCTGTGCCTTCGCCACGGATGTGGATGCCGCCCTGGTGGAGTGAGATTTAAACACATCAGTGTCTACTCCAGCTAAATCCAAAACCTGTTTTAACCATCTAGAAATAGTTTGTACTGACACTTTTTTACATGTTTTTTTATGGGTAATAAGCATTGCTGTCTCACAACCCTGGAGACTCTTGGTTACTTCAATATATCGAGTCAGATGCTTAACCACACACAATGTTTGGTCGACAGGGTATGCTTTAAAGATTACCTTGGTTGCAGACTTCCCCGGTCTGCTTTGTTTGATTAGATCATAAACATAAAAAGAAATGTTATCTGCAGACAAATGCATGCAATCTAAACGTAACATTTGCAATGTTTGTGCTCTTTGTGCTGACACTAATGCCATGACCATTACCACTTTAAATATTAACTTCTGAAAAGACGGTGACGTAATTGGAGCCCATTGCCGAAGCAATGTGAGAACTTGACTGACATCCCAAATTTCTGTATATCTGGGTTTGGGAGGATTTTTATTAAAAATCCCTCTCATAAATCGGGATATTAATGGATGAGACCCGATAGATTGATATTCTGAAAATTGTCGTAAATAGGAAGACAAAGCACTACAAGCACTATTAATGGCACTATAACTAAGGTGCTGATCAAAATGCAACATAACAAGGAACTCAAATACATCCGATATGTTTGCAGTATGATAAGATATATCTGACTGAATACAAAAAGCTTCCCATTTCTTTATATGAGACATATTATTTCTTAGTGCTATTTCTCCAAGCTGCAGTTATGACATCTATGGTCCTATCCGACAGTCCAGGCCCTTGTAATGGTCTGGTCAGAACCTGCAGATTAACAAATTAATATGATCATGCAATGGATGAATTTCTTCTGTCACTGGTTGTACCAACAAATCACTGGAGCTGGGAATCGTCATAAATAATTAAATTACCATTCTAAGCATCAATGGGAACCATGGCTGTGTAGGCCAGTTTGGAGCCACCAAAACGCCCATGGCGGAGTCTTGCTCTATTTTGGTGAGACATTGCCTAATCAGGCAGAATGGGGGAGAAGCATAGAAGAACGTATTTCCCCAATGTAGCGAGAATACATCCAACGCTACTGCTCCTGGATCAGGCTCCCATGAGACATATTTAGGCAACTAGTGATTTAATCTGGACGCAAACAGATCAATGTCTGGTAACCCATACCGACTGACAATCTTTTTGAAAACTTGTGGATTTAACATCCATTCTGTATTGTCTTTGAACTTTCGTGATCTGTTGTCTGCCACAACATTGTCTTTCCCTAGGAGATAGATACCTGAAAGCCAGATATTGCTCGATACACACCAATGCCACATCAGGTTGACCAGATAATCACATGATACTGATCTTACTCCACCCATGTGATTGATATATGCTACAGCTGTGGTATTGTCTACTTGTAATTGAACATGCAAGTTCTCCATTGTAGAACAATAAGCTTTCAATCCAAAAAATGCCCCCAATAACTCCAAATAATTGGTTCCATATGTTTGGAGAATTAAATCCTCTTGGACAGTCCATCTACCACCACAACTGGTATCATTGTCCGTAGCCCCCCCATCCGAGAGCACTCGCATCAATTTGCAATACCACTGAAGGTTGCTGAACAAAAATGTTTTTAGCAGCTTGTGCAACATTCCCAATCCACCACTGTAATTCAGCTAAAGCTTCCGTTGGCAACTGCATGGACCTATCAAAATGACCTGCACGTTCTTTAAGTGCTTGTGCTCTTGCCCTTTGAAGATTTTGATAATGCAGAGGACCAAACTCGACAGCAGGGAATGCTGCTACTATCTTACCAATAACCCTAGCTGCTTCTCGGATGGAGGGATAAGGTTTGTCAGCAAGGCAACTACACGCATTTGTAATATCCACAACTTTATCTGTTGGCAAAGTTACTGACATAGCAACTGAATTAATGACAAACCCTAATTAATCAATTGTTTGGGATGGCTGTAGCTTTGATTTTGTTGGATGGATCAGAAACCCTAGCCTTTCAAACAGGCTTATAGTTGCTGAAACTGATTCTTCAGCTGATTCCTGAGTGGCGTTAACAATTAAAATATCATCAAGATAAGTCATGACAATGTGATTTTGAGCCCTTAATAATGCAAGTGCTGGTTTCAATAATTTTGTGAACAGCCTGGGAGCTGAACTTAACCCATTAGGTAATGCTTTATATTGCCACAGCTGACCCATCCAATTAAAATTCACAGGTGTTTTATAAAGGTGTACTGTCTCAACCATGACAGTCTCTTGAAGCTGGTGAGAAACCAAATAGTTTATGTTGGCCGCCAGGTTTTCTTCCATGGCCTCACCGCTCCCCTCTGGTATAGCAAAGGATTGTGCTACATCAGGTACACCTGGAGTTTGACTCTTGTGCTGTGGTGGGTATTCAAGACCAAAAACACCACCTTCAGGGTCAGTCTCTTGCCGCCCTGGTACTCCTGAGACTTGCTCAAAGGAGACTTCTTCCAGACCTAAACAAGACTCTGGAGGTTCACATTCCCATGTTGTATAGGCACCATATTCTTGATATGGAACCCCCTCAGAGGCTGCCTGGGAATATTCTGGGTCTTTGGACCCTTGGTTGATCAGGGTTTTCTCCATTTGCTCCATCCTTAGGCACATGGCTTGCCTTTCTGAAGGAGAATCCTCTTTATCAGACTCGTCTGATATAACGGCCCTGACAGACTTCCTCTTACTTTTACTGCCCACTGGAGTGCCCTCAGTGGCCTGCGGCAGTGGAGCTGCTAAAGGCTGATTAACGGGTGGGTCTACGGCTACTGGTATCGGAACCGGCTCCGCACTTATCTGCAGTCCCGATCGCTGTTGACCTGCTTCCATCCTGGACGCGCGCTTAACTCGCGCCGAGTTTTTTTTCACAAATTCCTCCTGGCTAGCCAGCCAGCGTCATGGAGCTTAAATACCCAGGAAGTCGTTTTTTAAAACCACTTACCTGCGGGCCCATTACTCACCGCGGGTGGAGCTGCGATCTGCAGCCCGTTCCTACCGACATGAGTCGACCTAATGCCGAGCATGCGCCTGGCGGGGCTTCTTCACGTAGTCACTCACGTGACTCCGAAGTAAAATTAGCTGAGGTGGTGACCTGTACTGGATTCAGTAACTTGTGGAATAATAAATATAGGGCTTAAATGTTTGGGGAGGAAAACGCAGAGCATTTCATTGTTGGCCCTTGCAAAAAAAGGCAGTGGTTCTTCCAACACGTGCCTCCCAATATTGCAATAACTGAGGAAGGATACGCACAGAAACCAAGAACTGCAGATGCTGGTTTACGAAAGACACAACGTGCTGGATTAACTCAGCGGGTCAGGCAGCATCTGTGGAGAACATGGATAGGTGATGTCTAGGGTCAAGACCCTTCTTCAGACCTGGACTGAAACAGACGGAACTAGTGTACAGAAAGGAACTGCAGATGTTGGTAGATACCGAAGATGGACACAAAGTGCTGGAGTAACCCAGTGGGCCAGGCAGCATCTGTGGAGAAAAAGGATGGGTGACGCTTCAGGTGTATGCTGACAATTGTTACGCCTGGTGAACACTTAAAGCTTGCAGCTAATGCGTTTGGGAATCCGTTTACAAATGGGTGCTGCTGAAGTCAAACAAAGCAGCGATGATATGTCTTCATATTTGAAGGAGGAGAACGCTGATGGAAGCTGCCGGTAGCGGCAAGATAATCACAAACTGTACTGGATAACTGTAATTTCACCAGTCTGTACAATTATCCTTCAGCTGGCCCTGTCAGACAACAGGACATTTACAAATATTGAGAATCTTTAATGTCCTACATTGATGTCCTACACTAATCTGAGGAAAGACTTTCTTGCCATAGAGGGAGTACAGAGAAGGTTCACCAGACTGATTCCTGGGATGTCAGGACTTTCATATGAAGAAAGACTGGATAGACTCAGCTTGTACTCGCTGGAATTTAGGAGATTGAGGGGGGATCTTATAAAGACTTACAAAATTCTTAAGGGGTTGGACAGGCTAGATGCAGGAAGATTGTTCCCGATGTTGGGGAACTCCAGAACAAGGGGTCACAGTTTAAGGATGAGGGGGAAGTCTTTTAGGACCGAGATGAGAAGATCATTTTTCACAAAGAGAATGGTGAATCTGTGGAATTCTCTGCACAGAATGTAGTTGAGGCCAGTTCATTGGCTATATTTAAGAGGGAGTTAGATGTGGCCTTTGTGGCTAAAGGGATCAGGGGGTATGGAGAGAAGGCAGGTACAGGATACCGAGTTGGATTATCAGCCATGATCACATTGAATGGTGGTGCAGGCTCGAAGGGCTGAATGGCCTACTCCTGCACCTATTGTCTATGATTCTATGATTACCGGCACCGTCATCACCTTCGCTATCAAGGATGACTTCTACGAGGGCATCCACGGTGGCACAGCGGTAGAGTTGCTGCCTTACAACGCCGGAGACCCGGGTTCGATCCCAACCTGCTTGGGTTTTGGGGGTGTGTGGGGTGGTGTGGGGGGGGGGGTGGTGTGGGGGGGGGGGTGGTGTGGGGGGGGGGGGGTGGTGTGGGGGGTGGGGGTGGGGGGGGTGGGGTGGGGTGGGGGGGGGGGGTGTGGTGTGGGGGGTGGGGGTGGGGGGGGGGGGGTGGGGGGGGGGGGAGGTGGTGTTAATGTGTAGGAAACTAAACTGAACTACCCTGAACTCAACTTGTGCCTCAGAACTCAAAACCAACGTGGGAGCCACACAGACTTCCACAGATTCCTGGTGCGGGAGTTTCTTGAAGGGGAAGTGTGTGAGTGGGTCCACTCCATCCTCCAGTTATAAGCCCATGAGACACAGCAGCAGCATTGGGCCACCATTCAGTGACCACTCAACGACTACAACACATCTTCTGCCTCTTCCATTAGTTTCCCCATTTCATCAACATACAAGAGGTTCGGGTTCATGGTTACACTCTGCGTGAACCAGGACATCACCTTACCACCATCTCTTACCGTCAAATGTGAAGAAAGGTCTTGACCCGCAACGTCGCCCATTCCTTCTCTCCAGGGATGCTGCCTGTCCCACTGAGTTACTCCCTTTCAAACCAGCGTCTGCAGTTCCTTCCTGCAACAACTGTGCTTGGACTGTATTTGGATTCACAATTAGCCAGGCGACACCAGGCAATGGTGAAGGATTCCTTCAGAAGGGATATGTTTTCTCGAGCTTTTTACGTGAGTGGGCTGGGGATGGCCCCTGGACTAAACAAACGCTCCACATTTGTATTCTGGATTGACCAGTGGGTAGCTTCATGTGCACTGTGTGTGAACCGCATCGTGAAGCACATTCGCATTCATCGAGTATCACTGCCGCCGCACATTATGCAGGTCAAGGTTCTATCCCTGCTCTCCCTTTCTTCCTCGGACTGAACTCAATGGAGACGGCTGCAGGGCACACGAATGCTTATTTCCATTTGGTTTGCTCGATGGATGGAGCTGGGTCGGTCTCCGCGTCCGCCTTGACCTTGTTTCGCTCGGCTGCTCGGCGTGAGGAAAAAAAGCATTTGCGCAACTCTGCTTCGAGGACCGCCACCTCCGATTCCCGGCTCGTCTGGGGTTCAGTGTGTAATCATAGAAACATAGAAATTAGGTGCAGGAGTAGCCCATTCGGCCCTTCGAGCCTGCACCGCCATTCAATATGATCATGGCTGATCATCCAACTCAGTATCCCGTACCTGCCTTCTCTCCATACCCTCTGATCCCCTTAGCCACAAGGGCCACATCCAACTCACTCTTAAATATAGCCAATGAACTGGCCTCAACTACCCTCTGTGGCAGAGAGTTCCAGAGACTCACCACTCTCTGTGTGAAAAAAGTCCTTCTCATCTCGGTCGTAAAGGATTTCCCCCTTATCCTTAAGCTGTGACCCCTTGTCCTGGACCTCCCCAACATCGGAAACAATCTTCCTGCGTTTAGCCTGTCCAACCCCTTAAGAATTTTGTAAGTTTCTATAAGATCCCCTCTCAATCTCCTAAATTCTAGAGAGTATAAACCGAGTCTATCCAGTCTTTCTTCATAAGACAGTCCTGACATCCCAGGAATCAGTCTGGTGAACCTTCTCTGCACCCCCTCTATGGCAATAATGTCCTTCCTCAGATTTGGAGACCAGAACTGTATGCAATACTCCAGGTGTGGTCTCACCAAGACCCTATACAACTGAAGTTGAACCTCCCTGCTCCTATACTCAAATACTTTTGCTATGAAAGCATGCTATAGTCCATGCAGCATTCCTCATGCACTTCCACACACGCACGTGATCCAGGCACGAGCTGCAATGCTTGAGTTTGTATTCACATGTTCATACGTTCAGGAGCTATAGGCCATTCAGCCCATCAAGTCTACTCCACCATTCAATCATGACTGATCTATCTCTCCTTCCCAACCCATTTCTCCTGCCTCACTGAACCTTATCTTGCACTAAACATTATTCCATTTCTCATGTATCTGTTCACCGTGGACGACTCGATTGTGATCATGTATTGTCTTTCCGCTGACTGGTTAGCACGCAACAAAAAGCTTTTCCCTGTCAACTAAACTGCAACTTCTCCCCATAACCCCTGACACCCGTACTATTATGGGTCTTATCTATCTCTGCCTTAATAATATCCACTGACTCAGCTGCCCCAGCTGTCTGTGGCAATGAATTCCACAGATTCACCACCCTCAGACTAAAGAAGAGGGTGAACTCCTGTACTTCATCATCTAGTTAATGACAGCCATGTAATAGCACCATTGTGCATTTTGGGGTAGTATGTCTGTAGTTAGATTGCTGCATGAGTATTTTTGGTTGGGGAAGAGCGGTAAAATGAAATCTTGCCCTGTACATCCAGCTGCGGATAGAGTTTGTGCTTCTTTGTGGGCAGATGGTGCGTTTCTCCGCCGTGCATTCTGATGCGTTCATCAGTTGCCTATTTAACTGTAGGAGTCGAATGAAAGTCAGCAGCTGCCTGTATCGTGACGTGACTGAGGGCCTCGGCTATTAACCAGCGTTTGACATTTAGTAAAACAAGGATGCATGGGCTGGCCCGGTTGAAACACAGCAGCGCATCATCTCGGCAGCGTGGGCAAGAACAACGCTCCAGTGAGCCGTGGAATTCTCCAGCCCTGACTCCGATTCACCGTCGGTGGGCGAGGGCACTGTCAGTCTCTCTGAAACAAGCGGGTCGCTGTTAATTGGAGGAACTGCATCTCATATTTTGCTTGGGCAGCTTACAACCCAGTGGTTGATTGCTCTCACTTCAAGTAACCCCGGCATTCCCTCTCTCTCCTTCCCCCCCCCCCCCCCAAAAGTCGCACCAGCTTCTGCAGCTAACAATGGCCTGTTGCCTTTATCAAAGGGGAATAAAGGGGAGGCCATTTAAGACTCGGGTGAGAAAAAACTTTTTCCACCTAGAGAGTTGTGAATTTATGGAATTCCCTGCCACAGAGGGCAGAGGAGGCCAAGTCACTGGATGGATTTAAGCAAGAGTTAGATAGAGCTCAATGGGCTAGTGGAGTCAAGGGATATGGGGAGAAGGCAGGCATGGGTTATTGATTGGGGACGATCAGCCACGATCACAATGAATGGCGGTGCTGGCTCGAAGGGCCGAATGGCCTCCTCCTGCATCTATTTTCTATGTTTCTATCATGTTACTTTTTTGCATATCTTTCTTTCATTGTTCTTTATCTCTCTACATCATCGTCTATATCTCTCGGTTTCACTTTACCCAGACTAGTGTGAAGAAGGGTCTCGACCCGAAACGTCACCCATTCCTTCTCTCCAGAGATGTCGCCTGTCCCACTGAGTTACTCCAGCAATTGTGTGTCGAATATCTTGGCTGTAAAACACCCTGTGATGCGGCGGCGGCGGCTTTGGGGTGAAGTCCCTCAGCTTCCCAACCCTTCCCCAGTACTGCTCGTTCACCCCAGCTGAGATTCAGGAGTTTGACTTCAGCTTATTCTCTCGGTGTACCGAGGTACAGTGAAAAACCTTCAGGGAAAAACGTGAATAACATTTACTGCAAGGTAAAGTTTGATCAAAGGTAGTCTGAGGGTCTCCAAAGAGGTAGATTGTAGCACCTCGAGAGAGTTTCATGTTTAAGAAGGAACTGCAGATGCTGGAAAATCGAAGGTAGACAAAATTGCTGGAGGAACTCAGCGGGTGCAGCAGCACCTATGGAGCGAAGGAAATAGGCAACGTTTCGGGACGAAACGTTGCCTATTTCCTTCGCTCCATAGATGCTGCTGCACCCAAGAAAGTTCATTGTCACGTGTCCCTGATAGGACAATGAAATTCTTGCTTTGCTTCAGCACAACAGAACATAGTAGGCATTGACTACAGAACAGATCAGTGTGTCCATATACCATTATATAAATATATACGCACATGAATAAATAAACTGATAAAGTGCAAATAAACAGATTATTGGCTATTAATGTTCAGAGTTTTGTCCGAGCCGAGTTTAATAGCCTGATGGCTGTGGGGAGGTAGCTATTCCTGAACCTGGTCGTTGCAGTCTTCAGGCTCCTGTACCTTCTACCTGAAGGTAGCAGGGAGATGAGTGTGTGGCCAGGATGGTGTGGGTCCTTGATGATGCTGCCAGCCTTTTTGAGGCAGCGACTGCGATAGATCCCCTCGATGGAAGGGAGGTCAGAGCCGGTGATGGACTGGGCAGTGTTTACCACTATTTGTCATCTCCTCATCTCCTTTCTAAAGTAATGTCCTTTAATTCTGAGGCTCTGCCCTCTGGTCCTAGACTCTCCCACTAGTGGAAACATCCTCTCCACATCGCCTCTATCCAGGCCTTTCACTATTCGGTAAGTTTCAATTATCTTCAGCTTGTTTACCAGAGTCTGTTGCTCCAGAAAAATAAAACCGGGGCAGATGCAGCCAGTCATGTTTTAGATGCCAGAATCCATCTCCATGGCGACAGAAGCCACTGTGGGTACAGGCTGCCAACCAAGGCCACATATATCTCTCCCCAAAGTTAGTTAGTCCTGGGGCCAGCTGCCCTGGGGTTGGCTTTAGTTTAGAGATACAGCAGGGAAACGGGCCCTTCGGCCCACCGAGTCCGCGCTGACACTGTCCTACACACACACACGAGGGGCCATTTGCAATTTTACCAAGCTAATTGGCCTACAAACCTGTACATCTTTGGAGTGTGGGAGGAAACCGGAACACCCGAAGAAAGCTCACGCAGGTCACGGGGAAAGCAAGCGAACGGCGTGCAGGCAGCACCCGTAGTCGGGATCGAACCTGGCGCTGTAAGGCAGCAACTCTACCGCTGCGCCACCGTGACGCTTGTTAACTAGTCCTTCACATGGAGTTATGTGGGGTTGGTAAATGAAGCCATCTGTGCCGGTGTTACTGTCCCGTTTTAACCCACTCCTGCCTGCCTTTCTCTAAATCTAATCCCGTGTTCACTCTCCCCTCCACTGGACCGGCCTTCTCCAAATGTCCAGCTGCCGTATTCTTCAACAATCCCTGTGGCTGCAGGTTCCACACTTTAGTCAAAGACACTTTTGCTTCATTCCTGCTGGATTTCTTGGTGACTGGCACAGAGGTCCAAAATGCTGGGGTAACTCGAGCGGGACAGGCAGCATCACTGGAGAGAAGGAATGGGTGACGTTTCGGGCCAAGAAGAAGAGTCTCGCCCCCGTAACGTCACCCATTCCTTCTCTCCAGAGATGCTGCCGGTCCCGCTGAGTTACTCCAGCAGTGTGTGTGTATCTGCCATGCCTCTGCCCACTCACCCAACCTGTCCAAGTCAGCTTGCAGCCTTATCGAATCCTCCTCGCAGCTCACACTGCCGCCCAGCTTTGTCTAACCTGCAAAATGGCTTAATTCATGATTACATTTGCCTGTATCCGGCTCGGATAATGACCACCCTTCACTGTAAATTATTAAAAAGATCATTGGCCGTTGTATTTTAGCGTTTATTGATGGTGAGTGTAGCGATACATGTACAGCTTATTCACAACACTGAAGCAGTTTGTATTGTTAATCCCGAGTTGATGATCGCTTAAGGTTATGTGATCCATTAATTAACCAAATGCCAGGAATTAAAAAAATTCAGTTCAACGTGATGTTTTCTGAACCTTTCCCAATCAGTGAAATACCGAGTACAGCGCGTTGTGTTTCAGCATAGGACTCGCATGCAAGTACACAGTTCATTTATTCATTGGGACTCTGCCCTCTTTCACATTTATTTGTTTAGTTTAGGTTAGAGATACAGCGCGGAAACAGGCCCTTCAGCCCGCCAAGTCCGCACTGACCGCCGATCCCCGGACATTAACACTGCCCTGCACACACCACGGACAATTAACCTACACACCTATAGGTCTTTGGAGAGTGGAAGACACGAGACTTCCTGGGAGCGCGGATCAGTATTGCGGTCTCCGTGCCCGCGTGCTATAGAGGTGCCACCCGTCAGTGGGGACGCTGGGGCAGGTAGTACGCAGGGATTGTGATTGACGAGCACGGCACTGTGGCTGCAGGGTATAATTCTCCGCGTACAAGTCTGTCAGCGTGACAACTTGTCCAATTTAGATATTGGTCCCCAGACATTTCTGACAAGGACTTTGCAAGGTTGACTAACTATCTTTCCTTTATCGGCTTTTGTCTCCAAATCTTTGCCTCCTTTCATGCTTTGATTGCAATTAATATATCGCCCGCCCACCCCCTCCCCCCCTCCCATTCTCTCATCGCTCATTCCTCTCTCTTCTAGCTCCACCTCGCCCTCTCTCCCCTTACTCCACTCTACTCCACCCCAATCAGTAAAGCACGTTGAAGCCTCCACACAAAGTACAGAAGTGTGAAAATCACACACCTCCAGATTCAGGGACAGTTTCTTCCCAGCTGTTAGCCACCAACTGAACCGTCCTACCAAAAACTAGAGAGCAGTCCTGAGCAAGTATCTACCTCCTTGGAGACCCTCGGACTATCCTTGATCGGACTTTACTGGCTTTACCTTACACTCAATATTATTCATGTTATTCCCTTCATCATGTGTCTGTGCTCTGTAAGTGGCTCAATTGTAATCATGTATTGTCTTTCCGCTGACTGGTTAGCAGGCAACACAAGCTTTTCAGTTAGTAGTCGTGACAATAAACTAAACTCAAACTGGAAAGTGTATAGTTGCAAAGCTGTGGTGTGTTAGGACGGACCCTGTCATGACGCTCCTATTATTCTGTCATCACTAAGGTCGGTAATGCAAGTTACTTTTTTGCGTATCTTTCATTCATTTGTTCTATATCTCTACATCATCACCATCTGTATCTCTATATCTCCCACCCTGACTCTCAGTCTGAAGAAAGGTCTCGACCCGAAACGTCACCCATTCCTTTTCTCCAGAGATGTTGCTTGACTCACTGAGTTACTCCGGCATTTTGTGCCAGCCTTAATGCAACTTGGTTATGTTCAGGAGTTAACATGATGCACGGTTCATAAGGGATTGGACAGGCTAGATGCAGGAAAAATGCTCCCCATGTTGGGGGAGTCCAGAACCAGGGGGTCACAGTTTAAGAATAAGGGGTAGGCCATTTGGGACTGAGATGAGGAAAAACATTTTCACCCAGAGACGTGAATCTGTGGAATTCCCTGCCACAGAAGGCAGTGGAGGCCAATTCACTGGCTGTTTTCAAGAGAGGGTAATGCCCCTGTCCCACTTAGGAAACCTGAACGGAAACCTCTGGAGACTTTGCGCCCCACCCAAGGTTTCCGTTCTATAGAACATAGAAGAAGCGGAAACCACTTTCGACCATTAGGGAGACTGACAAAAACCTCCGGGAACCGCACGGAAACCTTAGTTGGGGCGCAAAGTCTCCAGAGGTTTCCGTTCAGGTTTCCTAAGCGTGACAGGGGCATTAGATTTAGCTCTTGGGGCTAACGGAATCAAAAGATATGGGGCGAAAGAAGGAACGAGGGTACTGTTTTTAGATGATCAGCCATGATCATATTGAATGGCGGTGCTAGCTGGAAGGGCCGAATGGCCTACTCCTACACCTATTTTCCATGTGTGACTAACTCTCCTCTTGTTTTTGCAGCCCGGCCAGTTATTGACGCTGAGCTAAGCCCGCAAACCATCACAGCGAGGGCAGACCACCAGAGGAAGATGGTGGTAGCAACGTGTACCTCTGCCAATGGGAAGCCACCGGGCATCATCTCCTGGGAGACCAAGGTCAAAGGGGAGAATGTGGTCAAAGAATTTCGGAACCAGAATGGCACCATCACGGTGACCAGCGAATACCGGCTGGTGCCCTCGCGAGAAGCCCACAAACAGCCCCTGACCTGTGTGGTCAACTACCAGATGGACCGCACCACGAGAGCGCTGGTGCTAAACGTGCAGTGTGAGTATTGGCAACGGCAGTGTTACTGATGGGGTAACGCAGAGATGATCCAGCCAGATTCCATTCATTTGTCCCGCTCCGCCATCGGCTGATCGCTTTTACCACGTTAATCGGCAGAAGATCTATTTTATTGAAATGGAAAGACTCCAACCCTCCGACCAACTGAACTCTGAAACGATATCATGTTTACATTTAGAAAAAAATCAGGAGTGACATTGTTGAACCCTGGGTTAAATTTGAGAAGACTTGGGGAAGATTTATTCACCATTTTCACACAACATAAGTTGCTCCCTCTCCAACCGTTATAAAAATGATTTTACCTTTATATGGTGGAACGGACTTAACGACAAACAGGGACTTAAATAGTTGAAATTCTCAGCTCAGATTCTGTGGGTTTCCCTCTCTAGTTTAGGGGGTTTGTTTCTTCCTTTTTGTCTTTTTTGTTCTTTTTATCTTTTTGTTTTTTTTAATATATATAAGTTTTCTTTTAAACGTTGAACTATATTTACATAGATTTTGAAAGAAAGACAGAGATGATCCAGCCTAGAAGCAGGTCGTTCTCTACACTGTGGACGGCTCCACTGTAATCACGCATTGTCTGACCGCGGACTGGTTAGCCCGCAACAGCAGCTTTTCACTGTGCCTCGGGTCCACGTGACAATAAACTAAACTCGACTAACTATCCACGTGTAACCCATGGGATGACTCCATGGGACCTAGTGGCAACGGGCGATCGAGGGGATCTTATTGAAACATATAAGATTATTAAGGGTTTGGACACGCTAGAGGCAGGAAACATGTTCCCGATGTTGGGGGAGTCCAGAACCAGGGGCCACAGTTTAAGAATAAGGAGTAAGCCATTTAGAACGGAGACGAGGAAACACTTTTTCTCACAGAGAGTTGTGAGTCTGTGGAATTCTCTACCTCTGAGGGTGGTAAGGCCGGTTCTCTGGATATTTTCAAGAGAGAGCTAGATAGGGCTCTTAAAGGTAGCAGAGTCAGGGGATGTGGGGAGAAGGCAGGAACGGGGTACTGAGTGGGGATGATCAGCCATGATCACATTGAATGGCGGTGCTGGCTCGAAGGGCCGAATGGCCTGCTCCTGCACCTGTTGTCTATTGATGGTCGGCATGGGCCGAAGGGCCTGTTTCCATGCTGTATCTTTCCCCCCCAGCTCCCTGATGTGGTCATGCCCTTGGTGAGTGACGACACTGTGACCCTCTACTACTCTCAGCACCCCTCCTTTGAAGCGTGACGTGTCCAAGACCACCCATATCCAAGCGTTGGCCAAGAAACCATACCAACGCCTCGACTTCCTTAGAAGGGTTGGGAGGTTCGGCATGCTTCATGCCCATTAGTAAAAAAACGTGCTATTTAAGACGAATTCGGGCACTTCCCGACTTCAGGGTCATGATCCATGAATCCTTGTGTTAGTCGCGTTTTAAGTTGGAATCTCCAATCCCATCCCCCTGCCCAAAGTAACTCCCTGAGAGTATCAACACCCTCTGCGGCGTCCAGGGCACTTTCCGCAGACAGAGGCCTTCTGGGTAAGCACTGCCGCCATTGCCCGGCTTGTTTCCGCTGTAAGTGATGGTGCAGTGATGTGGCGATTACAAACTGCCACGGTTGCACCAGGAACTGAATACAGAATTGATTACTCGAGCGTGACTTTGCGTAGGTCGGGGAGTGCAATAATAAACAAAAATCAAATGCTTTTGGAAGATTAAAATGACCTCTGGATTGTCCATTTTTTCCGCAGATGAACCAGAGGTTACGGTGGAAGGATTCGATGGCAATTGGTACCTGAACAGGGAGAACGTGAAGCTGACGTGTAAAGCTGATGGAAATCCACCGGCCAGTCACTATCACTGGAAGATGTAAGTACTTGCAGCCCTTTGGAAGGTAGACAAAAATGTTGGAGAAACTCAGCGGGTGAGGCAGCATCTATGGAGCAAAAGAATAGGTGATGTTTCGGGTCAAGACCCTTTTCCAGACTGATGTGGGGGCGGGAAGAAGAAAGGAAGATGCAAAGACAGTGGGCTGTGGGAGAGCAGGGGAGGGGAAAGATGGAGAAAGCAGGGACTACCTGAAATTGGAGTAGTGAATGTTCATACCGCTGGGGTGTAATCTACCCAAGCAAAATATGAGGTGCTGCTCCTCCAATTTGTGGTGGGACCCACTCTGGCCACTCTTTGGAGCTCCTTTTATGGAGAAACATTTTGGAAATTCATGGCAAGTCTATTTTGAATTTGTTTTAAGAAGGAACTGCAGATGCAGATGCTGTCTGAAGAAGTGTTTCGACCCAAAACATTACCTTCGCTCCATAGATTTTGCTGCACCCTCTGAGTTTCTCCAGCACTTTTGTCTACCTAAATCTATGTTGAAAATAGGAGGTAATGAGCTGATCTGTTGACGATCTGTTGAAGAGCTGATGGTGTGTTCCCCACGAGGTTGACCTCTCTTGCTCGGTCTCTCCAGACTGAGGAAGGGTCCCGACCCAAAACGCCACCCCTTTCTTTCTCCAGAGATCTTGCCTGTCCCGCTGAGTTACTCCAGCACTTTGTGTCTATCTTCGGTACATACCAGCATCTGCAGTTCCTTGCTACACATTGGTCTGTCTCCGGCTGGGGCTGATGTGATTCCCGTGTGTGTCTGACATTTGTTGGCGTGGCCATTGGAAGCGATACTGTCCCTGATCCCTCTATTCTCACACCTACACCCTCCGATTGGTTTAGTTTAGTGAAGCAGCGCGTAAACAGGCCCCTCGGCCCACCGAGTCCGCGCCGACCAGCGATCCCCGCACACTAACACCGTCCTACACACTCGGGCCAATTTACAATTTTACCGAAGCCAATTGACCGTCAAAACTTGCACGTCTTTGGAGCGTGGGAGGAAACCGGAGATCCCAAGGAAAACATGTGGTCACGGGGAGAATGTAGAAACTCCATACTGATACCACCTGTGGCCAGGATTGAACCTGGGTCTCTGGTGCTGTAAGGCAGTAACTCCATCACATGGCCACCATGCCCCCACTCCATTGCCCCAGGCCAATCTTTGGGTCACATGTGCCAATATCGCCACAAATGTTGGCACCTCTTGTTGCTTTGAAGCAGCTTGGAGTAGATGGGGGGGGAGGGGCAGAAGTTGTACAGTGGAGCGTGCCATCTAAATGCCGCTGGGGTCAGTCAGCAGCCTGTGGTGCAGCATAGTTTAGCTTTGGCATCCTCGGTCATTTATCAGAGCCGGGCATCGATGGCAAGGACAGCATTTCTTACCCTTGTGAATGTTGTGGAGAGCTGGCTGCCGTGAACCGCTGCATTCATCCCGATGAAGGGATTGCCCGTGAGGGAGTTACAGGACTTGGAGCCAGTGACAATGAAGGACCAGTGATATATGGGCCAAGTCACCGGATAAATGACTCTGATCTGTTCACTGCAGGCTATTGATTTTCAGTCACACCTGCATGTGAAAATGATGAAATAGCATTTCTTAAAATCGTTCTCATAACTTGGCGCAGTTCTGGAGCGGCACGGTGGCGCAGCGGCAGAGTTGCTGCCTCACAGCTCCAGAGAGCCGGGTTTGATCCTGACTGCAGGGTGCTGTCTGTACGGAGTTTGCCTGTTCGCCCCGTGGCCTGCGTGGGTTTTCTGCGGGTGCTCCAGTTTCCTCCCACACTCCAAAGACGTGCAGGTTTGCCGGCATGGTCACGGTGGGTCAAAGGGGCTGTTTCTGGCTCTGTATCTGTAAACTAAAACAAATTTGTGGCTCACTGTCTCTGTTCACTGACCCTATCCCCAAACTCTACCTCCTTAACATTGATGAATGCCGGTGCTACCTCCTGCACCCGTGCAGAACTCATGGATTTCATCAACTTCACCGACAATTTTCATCCTGCACTCCGACACCCCCCCTCCCCTTTCTTGATCTCACAGTCTCCAGCACAGGAGATAGACTATCGACCGACATCTACAACAAACCCACTGACTCCCACGACTATCTGGACTACACTTCTTCCCACCCTGCTTCCTCCAAAGACTATCCCCTACTTCCAATTCCTCAGTCTACGCAGCATCTGCGCCCAAGATGAGATGTTCCATACTAGAACATCCAAGATGTCGTCATTCTTTAGGGAACGGGGGTTCCCCTCTCCCATCATAGATGAGGCCGTCACTCATGTTTCCTCGGTATTCCGCCCTTGCTCCCTCTCCCCCTAATCCTTACCTTTCACCCCATCAGCCGTCGCATACAACGTATAATCCTCCGAAATTTCCGCCCTATCCTACACGAAATCTCCACATTTCCCCATCTCCACCCCTTTCAGCCTTCCCGCAGAGACAGTTCCCTCCGCAACTCCCTGGTTAATTCATCCCTTCCCACCCAAACTACCCCCTTCCGCAGGTAGCTTCCCCTGCAACCGCAGACTACGCGACACCTGTCCTTATACCTCCTCCCTCGACTCTGTCCAGGGACCCCACAGTCCTTTCAGGTTAGACACAGGTTCACTTGCACCTCCTCCAACCTCATCTACTGTATCCGTTGTTCAAGATGTGGACTCCTATACATCGGCGAGTCCAAACGCAGACTGGGCGATCGTTTTGTGGAACACCTTCGCTCGGCCTGCCTGAACCAACCTGATCTCCCGGTTGCCGGACACTTTAATCCCATTCCTACACAGACCTTTCTGTCCTCGGTCTCCTCCTTTGTCCGAGTGAGGATAAACGCAAATTGGAGGAACAGCATCTCATATTTCAGTTGGGCAGCTTACAGCCCAGTGGTGTGAATATTGATTTCTCTCACTTCAGCTAGCCCCTCTCTCTCTCTCTCTCTCTCTCTCTCTCTCTCTCTCCCTCTCTCTCTCTCTCTCCCTCCCCCACCCAAGTCACACTAGTTTCCTTTATCACAGTAACATTTACAAATCTTTCATTCATTGTTATTTACCCACATCACCATCTATATCTCTAGTTTCTCCTATCCCTAACCAGCCTGACGAAGGGTCTCGACCCGAAACGTCACCCATCCCTTCTCTCCAGAGATGCTGCCTGTCCCGGCTGAGTTGCTCCAGCATTTTGCGGGAAGAAACTGCCCCTGAATCTGGCGGTGTGCGTTTTCGCACTTCTGTACCTTTGCCTGATTGAGGCTGTAGGCTACAAGTCCAGGACATTCAGACGTGGTCTATTGAAGTAGGCAGCCAGCAAGTTGGAGCATGCTGTCGGGAGCATGAGGGTTTGTTGCACCGAAACTGGTTATCTAGTTTCTTTCTCTTCTTTAAATAAATAATGTCTCAATGTGATTCGTTGTGACGTGCCCTTATTTGTCCTGACCTCAGAATTCTGCCGGGTTTTTTTGGACACATCATCAGCTGGAAACTCGTGCAGCGATACTCAGTGTTTGGGTTTCACTTGAGGAATGTTAGAGTTTCACTGGGTAAAGTCACCTTCACAGTGGCCTCGCTGTTTACTGACAACAACCACAGTCCACAGTGCTGCCTGCCGCCAAGCATCGTTTGACGGTGGGGGGGGGGGGGGGGGGATGAATCTGCCTACTTATTT
The DNA here is from genome assembly GCA_963514005.1 of Raja brachyura. The sequence goes on along the minus strand of OY740806.1, from coordinate 33,786,165 downwards.
CTAAAGGGCCTGTCCCACTTGTGCGACTTTTTTCGGCAACTTACCGACACCCGTCATGGTCGCAGCAGGTCTCCGAAAATTTTCAACATGTTGAAAAGCCAGTGGCAACCAGAAAAAGGTACGACTCCTTGGGCGACTACTCACGATCATACTGTTTGGACGTGAGTAGTCGACCAAAGAGTCGCACCTTTTTCTGGTTGCCACTAGATTTTCAACATGTCGTATCATTTCCTGGTCGCCGCTGGATTTTCAAACACGATGAAAATGTTCGCCAACCTGCTGCGACTATGACGGGTGCCGGCAAGTCGCCGAAAAAAAATGGGTAAGTGGGGCAGTCCCTTGCGTAAGTGGGACAGGCCATTAACAAAGAGTGAAAGATTCTCGTGGCTTAACACATCTGCAATAACGCATGACCCATTGCCAGAAGATACACACAAAATGGTTCACCTGAAACTGGGTGTTTTCAAGAGAGAGTTCGATTTGGCTCTTGGGGATAACGGATTCAACGGGATATGGGGAGAAAGCAGGAACGGGGTACTAATTCTGGATGATCAGCCATGATCATCTTGAATGGGGGTGCTGACTCGAAGGGCTGAACTGCCTACTCCCGCACACTTCTATGTTTCTATGAAAAGTGAAAATGCGCTCCTCCAGATTCAGGGACAGTTTCTTCTCAGCTGTTATCAGGCAACTGAACCATCCTCCCACAACCAGAGAGCAGCGCTGACCTACTATCTACCGCCACGGGGATCCTCGGACTATCTTTGATCGGACGTCACTGGCTTTACCGTGCACTAAACGTTATTCCCTTATGTATCCCTACACTGTGAACGGCTCGATTGTAATCATGTATTGTCTTTCCGCTGACTGGATAGCACGCAACAAAAGATTTTCCCTGTACCTCGGTACACGTGACAATAAACTAAACTAACCTAAGTGCCGGAGTAACTCAGTGGGTCAGGCAGCATCCCTGGAGAAAATAGGTGACCTATCAGGTCTAGACCATTCTTAAGACAATCTGAAGCAGGGTTTGGACCTGAAACATCATCTATTCCTTTTCTCCAGAGATCCTGCCTGTCCCGCTGAGTTACTCGATCATTTAGTGTCTATATCTTTGGAGTGAACCTGCATCTGCAGTTCCTTCCTACCCACTGCCAGAAGTCTTTATGCTGGACGACTAGATTGAGTGTATATTTCTGGGTCAGGACGATCACTGATCTCGTGTTGGCAGCTTAGTTAATGGTAATGTTTACTAAAGCATTCACGGCACTGTTTCTGTTTTGGACGTGTCTGGTTAGGTGAGCGGCAGGTCAAGTAGGATTTAATCAGCCTCTAAAGCCCTGGAGCCCCATCTGTTCTTAAGGCATCTTGTAAATAAATCAGCTCAGCTCAGCTTGTTAAGCCAGTGCACCTACTGCTGCAAATGGTGAAGGCATGGGCCAGCCTGAAGAAGGGTCTCGACCCGAAACGTCACCCGTTCCTTCTCTCCAGTTCCGTTCCTGCTGCCTGTCCCGCTGAGTTACTCCAGCTTTTTGCGTCTGTCTTCGCTGCAAATGTATTGACGTTGCTTTGAGCGGATGATGGGGTTAGCGCGAGAGTTTATGTTTGTGTTTATGCAGGAGATAGACGCAGAAAGGTGGAGTAACGCGGTGGCTCAGACAGCAAGAGAAATGTAGAGTCTGAAGAAAGGTCGCGACCTGAAACGTCACCCGTTCCTTCTCTCCAGAGATGCTGCCTGTCCCGCTGAGTTACTCCAGCTTTTTGTGTCTATCTTCAGTTTAAACCAGCATCTGCAGTTCCTTCCTACACAGTGTTTATACAGGCTTGTGGTCTGCGCTTGCTCTCTCTGCAAGGCTCGTATGAATGAAGCTTGAGGGGGTCCAGCAGGAGGGGCTGGAGTTGTTTTGAAACATTCCCTCGCAACCAAGCCAGGGTTTGTTCACGTTGATTATGAGCAAATTAGGCCATTCGGCCCATCATGTGTACTCCGCCATTCAATCATGACTGATCTATCTTTCCCTCCCAGCCCCATTCTCCTGCCTTCTCCCCATAACCCCTGACGCCCGTACTAATCAAGTATATGTCAGTCTCCACCATAGATATATCCATGACTTGGCCTCCACACCTGTGTGTGGCAGGTTGGTAAATTGATCCAGCGCCTGATGCGACCAAATGATCGTTTGTGGCAACGATGAGAATGTTATATTCGACTCACTTTAGCTGTTCACCCACTCGCTCAACCTAGTGGTGCTCTCCTTGTTTGTGGGTACCCCGGATCCCCAGGGCCGCAAAAGGTCCCCTTATTTCACCCAGTGACGCCACTCTGCGCAGCGAGTAACGCTCACGTTAAAAGAGTCCGTCTGCTCACTCGGCGAGCCTCGCTCCCAACCTCAGTGTGGACAGTTCTGCTGCCGCTTGACATTATGCGTTTCCACACCCTGTATCTTGGACCATTTGTGAGCGAGGTTGCCTGCTAAGTGAGTGGCGCGGTGGTGCAGCGGTAGAGTTGCTGCCACACAGCGACAGTGACCCAGGTTCGATCCCGATTACGGGTTCCGTCTGTACGGAGTTTGTACGTTCTCCCCGTGTCCTGCATGGGTTTTCTCCGAGATCTTCGGTTTCCTCCCACACTCCAAAGACGTGCAGGTTTGTAGGTTAATTGGCTTGGTGCAAATGTAAAAAATTGTCCCCAGTGTGTGTAGGATGGTGTTGATGTGCGAGGATCGCTGGTCGGCACGGACTCGGTGGGCCGAAGGGCCTGTTTCCGCGCTGTATCTCCAAACTAAACTGAACTAAATCATAAGATGCTGGCTGCTGCCGGCCAAATGTTGGCTCTCCGCTACCACTCCCACCTTCTCAAGGGCAATTAAGGACCAGCAATAAATGGTGTCCTTTCCACTGACCTCTGCAAGGTAAAACGTGAGCAGGATTTAACAGTTAATTACTGAGGTAGGCCTGCTCGCAATAAGATGAACGGTACATTAGAACTGGTATGTGTACGTTCCACTTATTCACGGGCAGGACATTGTGAAGGACCACAAGATAATTTAATGCATGCACACATGATGGAATGTTAATCTGAACCCTGACCGTATCCATTTATCTTTGGTTTGTGACGTGCTTTGTCACATCCTTCCCTCCCATTTATCGGGCTCCTCTGTAAATCCTTCAGGACCATTTCATTGCAAACCTGGAGCTTGATGTCTGTGACTGCAGACGCTCTGTGTGACAGGCTGTGAGGGGTTGGACAGGCTTTCACTTTGGTGATGGGAGAAACTGGATTTACCCGGACAATTAATCGGCTTTCTCACCGGCGGCTATCAGTCGGCTGTCGGTGTGGAGAGCTGAAGACCACCGTGTCTGAGTGGACTGTAGCATCGTTGCAGGGCTGCAGGTTTAGCAACTCGAACACACCACCAGCCACTCACTGCCTGTCAGCAGCAGCAGGAATGAAGCACAAGAGGATTGCCTTCAGAGGAACACTAAGCCTTGATGGACCTTCATCCATTAAGACAAGTCCATGGGTGGTTGCAGAGCAGGAGATCTTGTTGAAGTGCAGTCTGCCCTTGCTATTGTAGACCTCTTCATAACAGATCCGCAGGAAGGAACTGCAATTGCTGGTTTATACCAAAGATAGACGCACTCAGCAGGTCAGGCACCAACTCCATAGCCATCAGCAAACCTGTCATCACATGGCAATATTTGCTTTGATGAAAGGTCCCGACACGAAACATCTGACCATTTCCCTCCACAGATGCTGCCTGGCCCGCTGTGCTAACTCAACCTACAATGAACACAGTTACCCTACAAACCCACGCGGGTCACGGGGGAAATGTACAAACTCCGTACAGACAGCACCATAGTCTGGATCGAACCTGGGGCTCTAGTGGTGTAAGCAGCAACTCTACCGCTGTCAGTCGGAAGAAGGGTTTCAGCCCGAAACGTTGCCTATTTCCTTCGCTCCACAGATGCTGCTGCACCCGCTGAGTTTCTCCAGCACTTTTGTCTGACTCCATAGCCATACAGGTTTGTAGGTTAATTGGCTTGGTGTAAATGTAAAATTGTCCCTAGCGGGTGTAGGATAGTGTTAATGTGCGGAGATCGCTGGTCAGCACGGACTCGGTGGGCCGAAGGGCCTGTGCCGGTGCTGTATCTGTAAACTAACACTAAACTAAACAAATGGAGATGCTTGGTGAGTCCAGCATTTTGTGTCTATCATCCATGTAATAGATTGTGGTTCTAACGGATTTAGCTGCTGCAAAGAACTTTTTTGTTTGCAACAATTAGAGTAATCTAATTGTAGCGAATCCCTTACTGTATTGTAGTGGACAGTCGACAGTACGGACTCCATTCTCCCTCTCACCCACACTGGCCCATTATAATGAGGGTTATCTGGAAACTGCTCACTTGCTTGGGTGGCCAAGAGTGATTTTGGTGATTACTGATCCAAATTAATTATTTTCTCATGGGCTCGTTGTGCGAGGGGGAGGTGAAACAAATGGTCCAGGGGTGGCACAGTTGGGCAAGTTCCCAGAGAGACTCGTGGCTGGAGATGTCCGTGTGGAATATGGGTTGAGGCGAACTCTATTCCCATTGATACTTTCCACCCAGATTTGCTCAAGAAAAATTCAGACCTGGATCAATTATCTGTAGGCCAGAGGTCATAAGGAATTGGAGTTAAATTCGGCCATTTGGCCCATCAAGTCTACGCCATTCAATCATGGTTGATTGATCTCACCCTCCTAACCCCATTCTCCTGCCTTCTCCCCATAACCCCTGCCACCCGCACTAATCAAGAATCTATCTATCTATCTCTGCCTATATAATATTGCTCTGATATAAAAATATCCACTGACTTGGCCCCCACAGCCTTCTGTGGCAAAGAATTCCACAGATTCACCGCCCTCTGACGAAAGAGGGATGATACTAGTGGATACGTGCCGTGACACGAGATGACGCCTTGGGGATGGAGAGAAGTTGAACATGTTAGACATCGCAGCATTGTGCATGTGTTTGCAGGACCGTGTGTGAGTGGCCTTGCCACATATGATTGGCGGCACGGTGGCACAGCGGTAGAGTTGCTGCCTTACTGCACCAGAGACCCAGGATCGATCCTGATCACGGGTGCTGTCTGTACGGAGTTTGCACGTCCTGTGACCTGCGTGGGTCCCCCCCCCCCCAAAAAAAACATACGGGCTTGTAGATTAATTGGCTTGGTATAAATGTAAATTGTCCCTAAGGTGTAGGATAGTGCTTGTGTATAGGTTGATCGCTGGTCGGTGCGGACTCGGTTAGCTGAAGGGCAAGTATGGTTCACACAAGGATTGTGCAGGAATTTCAGAGCCAAATTCAAAGATTTTTCTGTGTTATGATGATCACACCCACGATATCCTCTGAGCTCCCTGATGCCGATGTAATTTTGCCCGTCTCACCAAGACACCGCAGCTTCAATCTCTAAGTTGTGTAGATTGGCAGCAACAGAGAGCCATCAGCCAGCCCTTGTTCTCACGCGAGCCCCAGGCACGTTGTGCAGAGGAGATACAGGTTATGGGATCACGGGCGGGGTGTGTGGCTTGTGACCCTGGGCTCAGATCCCTGCCGTCACTGCTCCTATGTGTCGGCGCTCTCTCTGATGGCGAGGAGCCAGTGGGACAAGGGCTGTTTACATCCTCTCTCCAAGTGTCCTTTCCTGCCAAGTGATCCCCACTTCCTGGAAGCTGTCGGGATGGTGGAGTCCAGCTCCGTTACATCAGCGCTGCCAGACGCACAGCACCGCTCCACGCCAACAAACGAGCCTTAAATCACAATTTATTGCTCTCCTGTTGTGGGTGTGACGCTCACAGTTTTAAACATACAGGCAGCCCGGTGCCGCAGCGGTAGAGTTGCTACTTACATCGCCAGAGCCCCAGGTCCGATCCAGACCATGGGTGCTGTCTTGCTATTCTTGCTATTGAGGGAGTGCAGCGTAGATTTACAAGGTTAATTCCCGGGATGGCGGGACTGTCATATGCTGAGAGAATGGAGCAGCTGGGCTTGTACACTCTGGAGTTTAGAAAGATGAGAGGGAATCTCATTGAAGTTTGTTAAGGGTTTGGACACGCTAGAGGCAGGAAACATGTTGCCGATGTTGGGGGAGTCCAGAACCAGGGGCCACAGTTTAAGAATAAGGTGTAAGCCATTTAGAACGGAGACGAGGAAACGCTTTTTCTCACAGAGAGTGGTGAGTCTGTGGAATTCTCTGCCTCAGAGGGCGGTGGAGGCCGGTTCTCTGGATGCTTTCAAGAGAGAGCTAGATAGGGCTCTTAAAAATAGCGGAGTCAGGGGATATGGGGAGAAGGCAGGAACGGGGTACTGATTGGGGATGATCAGCCATGATCACATTGAATGGCGGTGCTGGCTCGAAGGGCCGAATGCCTACTCTTGCACCTATTGTCTATTGTCTGTACGGAGTTTGTACATTATCCCCGTGACCCGCGTGGGTTTGTAGGGTAACTGTGTTAATTGTAGGTTGAGTTAGCACAGCGGGTCAGGCAGCATCTGTGGAGGGAAATGGTCAGATGTTTCAGGCCAGGACCTTTCATCAAAGCAAATATTGTCATTTCTCGAAGTTTGCTGAATGAGCTGGAACGTGCATTGGGGGTTTGAATCGGCGCGGTGACACGGTAGAGTTGCAGCTTTACAGCGCCAGAGACCCAGGTTCGAGCCGAACCTCGGCTGCTGTCTGTACGGAGTTTGTGCATTTTCCCCGTGACCCACGTGGGTTTTCTCCGGGTGCTCCGGTTTCCTCCCACACTCCAAAGATGCACAGGTTTGTAGGTTAATTGGCTCGGTAAAATTGTAAATCGTCCCAGGTGTGTGTAGACAGTGTTAATGTGCGGGGATCACTGGTCGGCTCACCCTGTGTCTCTGAACTAATCTAAATGGAGGAATGTTAACTGTGGATGCAGCAAATCACCAAGGCTGCTTGGCCGACAGCCGCCTAAGCCCACAGCTTCCACTGAGCAGCATGAGGGCAGCAGGCAGGAGGAATTGCTGCTTGGCCAACAGCTGCAGGTGGAGGTATCCGTGCACGAGATGTGGTGTGGAGGCTCGGGGCTTCCATGTTGGCTGGGTGGAAGTAACCAGTGTTGGTCTTGGATTGTCATGGGATAGAGTTGGATAGACCCAGAGGCAAATCATCCGTTTCAGCCTGAGCTATCACAGCGGTGGGGAGGCGATGGTAGTGGTGTGGGAGGGGCAGGGCATCATCTCCTCATAAGAGCACACAATCTCTGTGTGGGAGGGGCAGGGCAGCATCTCTGGGGAGAAGGAACTGGTAGCGTTTTGGGTCGAGACCCTTCTTCATGATCCTATTTCATGCAGCTTTGTGGTCTTAAGGACCCTCAACCCTGTTGGGTAAATTGTTTTCAATGCTACTCATTCCAGCGTTGGAAGTCCAGATCGCATCCATGGGGGTGACACAAATCCCAGCTCGCCTATGCAGATTTTTATGATACAATTGGATCAAATTTATGGATGCAAACTTAACGCAGAAACAGATGTGTAGGTGTCGTCAGTATATTTACCAATTATTCTTCTCGATCTCTAAAATGGAAATTAAAAAAAAAAAAAACTCCATGCAAAGTTGCCGATGGAATGTTTGATCTTTTTATGAACTGATTTTGAAAAACAAGGTGCAGATTTGCTGGAATGAAAGGGAACTACGGCTGCATTGCAGTTGACTGAACACTACGTGTGATCGGGCTGCAAAATCAACAATCTGCTGAATGTCACAGTCCTGGACAGAAATGTTGAACAAAGCCCAGCCTTTGGGAGAGGCTAAGGCCTTGAAGTACAATCTTTAATGGAGGCAATAAAATGGCACTAAAGACAATTTGGGAGTAATTTAAGAAATTAAGATGCATTAAATAAAATAAATGGGAAGAGTGATGATGTTGGTTTGGCTTGGTGCCTCTCCGGCACTCCGGCCTTTCACACAGCAGCCATGTTTTCATGACCATTGAATCTTGTGTGAGAAGGAACTGCAGATGATGGTAAAATCGATGGTGGACACAAAATGCTGGAGTAACTCAGCGGGTGAGGCAGCATCTATGGAGAGAAGGAATGGGCGATATTTCGGGTCGAGACCCTTCTCCAGACTGAAGAAGGGTCTCGACCCGAAACATCGCCCATTCCTTCTCTCCGTAGATGCTGCCTCACCCATTGAACCTTGCTATTGAGGAAGCAGTGGCCGGATTGTGGAAGTAAGATTTCAGGGTTCACAATACTCTCTCTTTGGGGATGTGGCCATTGCTGGCATTGATTGTCCATTTCCAAGAGCCCTGGGACTGAGTGACTAGACTGAGGAAGGGGGTCAGATTTTATTTCCAGAATATGGGAGTCTGATCCTGAGTCCATAGAACATTGGAAAATTATCACCAATGCATCCACGATTTCTAGAGCCACTTCCTTAAGTACCCTGGGATGCAGACCATCAGGCCCTGGGGATTTATCAGCCTTCAGTCCCATCAGTCTATCCAACACCATTTCCTGCCTAATGTGGATTTCTTTCAGTTCCTCTGTCACCCCAGATCCTCTGGCCACTACTATATCAGGAAGATTGTTTATGTCAGGGGATATGGGGAGAAGGCAGGAACGGGGTACTGATTGGGGATGATCAGCCATGATCACATTGAATAGCGGTGCTGGCTCGAAGGGCCGAATGGCCTACTCCTGCACCTATCGTCTATTGTCAGAAGGAGCATTAACAAAGTTCCCATTCCTTCACTCCAGGTATTGGTGTCCATGTTATGTAAGCTCATGTGAGCGTCTTTGCTTTTGCAGGTTAAACGGGTCGCTTCCTGTAAACGTGGAGCCACAGAACACCACCCTGCTCTTCAAAGGCACCGTGACCTACGATCTGGCCGGGACGTACGTCTGTGAGGCGACGAATGCAATCGGCACTCGTTCGGGGCTGGTTGAGGTCAATGTCACAGGTAGGAAAGTGTCTCCAGCTACACCTTCATTAACAAATGCTTCGCTGGTGTGAAACCTAACTCTGCGGCAAGCGCGGCAGCATGTCTGGTGTGTGGGGGCCATGTTCTCTTTGCTTCCTCGCTGGTTCTAGCAGCTTGCCATTCTCACCTCGCTCTCTCTCTCTCTCTCTCTCTCTCTCTCTCTCTCTCTCTCTGCAAGTCGCCAGCTCGCACCTCAGTCTATTTTTTGCAAAACCAACTGTCGGGTAGAGACGAGTCTTTCAAAGGTGGCTGTCGGTCATGTTTACAAATAGATGGAGGAGGAGGAGCTGGGTGTGAGAATCGGAAGTGGCAGAAGTAGCCTGGAGAGAGAGAGAGAGAGAGTCAACTACCCAGAACACATTCTCAGTGTCTGAAGCCATGCAGAATAATGTGAGTTTAGGGTAGAGTAGTACGTTGGTTTACAATCCTCGCCTGTAGCTGAGTAATGCAACCACTGGTCTCTATCTATTTGTTGTGGGGTATGAGGGACTGTTTCTCATTCTTATCCAGGTATGAGATGAAGTTTGAGCATTGCTTTTCCAATCGTAACTGGACGGTCGGAATATCAAGGCCGGAGCGCTGAGTTAAAAGATCTCTGAAAATAGCAATGAAGGAGAGAGAACACTCTTTAGTTTAAGAAGGAACTGAAGATGCTGGAATATCGAAGGTGGATAAAAAAGCTGGAGAAACTCAGCGGGCGAGGCAGCATATCTGGAGCGAAGGAAATAGGCGACGTTTCGGGTCTCGACCCCCACATCAATCTGAAGAAGGGTTTCGACCCGAAATGTTGCCATTTCCTTCGCTCCATAGATGCTGCCTCACCCGCTGAGTTTCTCCAGCTTTTTTATCCACCTTCGATTTTCCAGCATCTGCAGTTCCTTCTTACACAAACTTCTCTTTAATTAGATGCACAAGGACAAGGAACAAACCCACGCTGTTTACCGGCTCAGTGTAACATAGTAAGGGGCAGGGGCAGTGATATCATTGATGGGTGGAGGTTGATCTGTGGGACGACCCAGGTACAGACACCTTGCTTTTTACATGGTGGTTGCACAAAAGCAGGTGTGTAGATCAAAACCATACGGCGGGTACTGCACGCAAGGACGCTGCCATATGGTGACAGGCATAAATTTAAGCATGTTATTTCCGAAAACAAGATCGCGTAAATTAGACTCTGGTAGTAATTGGACAGGCGTGTTATTCTAAAAAGCGCACAGTAAATCAAGCCATGCGTGAAACAGGCCCTTCAGCCCAGAGTGTGGTGCTGACCGGGACCCAGATTGATAGATCACCGACTGTGGAGAAAGGCTAGGTGGTCGTGATCGGAATCTTTTCTCCAGTGGGTCCACCTGCATGGGTTGGACGTGGACATGGATGACCCAATGTAAGCAGGGTGAAACTCAACCAGGCTTGTTTCTTTCAGTCCCTGCTGTGTAAATGATGTTGGGTGCAGGTCCGGCAACGTGGAAGGTAAGGCCTGTAACTGCACCCGTGTGGAACCGTGCCGAATGTGTTTGTCTGGTAGGGCTCGTGCTCGCCCAATCCACCGCAACTTTGTCGAGGTGTGTTTAACAAGAACGTGGTTACTCACCCCCACCCCCCACCCCCCCCCAGGCTGCACCTAGTCATAATCGCATGGACTAAAGTTTGTGCTCGCGATTCCGCGATGTTCTTTGTGTAACTGAGTGGAACTGCTGGTTATTGAGCAGGGCCAGCCATCGCCCCCCCCCCTCCCCCCCCCCCTCTTTATTCCCTCTTAACCCAGAGAGCACGGATTAACAGCTGAGGCAGAAGGCAGGTGGAACAAAGACTAGCTTCTCCTCCTGGTGTTTGCGAGTGTGGGTTTTGCAGCGTGCTGCCGCTGCTTTGAGCAACGAGCGTGGGGACCATGGACATAACTTGTTGCATGGAGAACTGTTCTGTTAAACTCGTTAACCATTGCAGAATGTTGGTGAATAAGATACGGCAAACTCACTCCTTCCCACCCTGGTTAGGAACTAGTGATGACCAGGAGTTACGGGATGATTTGCCAGTTCAACGGTTTGTAGTTTTATTCTTTAGGGTTTAAAATGAGCCCGGAGCCAGACTATCCATGAGTGGATTAAAGTAATGACACCGCCATTGTGTTTTTGTCACTGCCCAAGGGTAGTTGGCTGGATTGCTTCCTGGATTTCGAGGCCTTACTGTATCGACAAGGAGAGCTTTCAGATTCCGTAGTTCTGGTGCCTGGAATTGTAAATTTGAGGCATGATCTGATTACATTTTTCTGCTAGTGTGTAGAATTTTTTTTTTTTACAGTGCAGGGCAGATGGGTTGTCTGAAACTTGTCTATAAACCACTCGCACACACGTGGACATCCCAAACTGGCACTCGTTGCCCATAGACTCTTGATGGAGTCTACAGCCCAACAGTGTCCATTGGCAAGCTGCCCATTGAACAAGTGTTCCATTGCCCCATGCAGAAGAACAACTACTCCACATGTTTCCATCGAGGATAACCTCTCTCAAGATGGGATGTGGTTTCCATTTTTATTTATTGAGTTGATATAAACGTGTTAAATAGTTGACTGTTGTGTGCAGTCTTAAATATTTTACGATTCATTCAAGCTATTATAAACTTTTAGGCTTTGGTATGTTTAATTTTAGTTGTTTTTGTGTAGATATGAGACATCCAAAGCCATTTGAGTCATTAGAATTTTGAGAGTTGGCTAAGCGGGGTGGGGGGGAAGTTGGCTTAGCTGGTGGCCAGAGCATTTCTGGATGAAAAGACTGGTTATTTTTTAGCCATGCAGGGTCTTGCCAACCTGCACGTGAGTTCAGGAACAGCAGCTGCATACTTGGGGAGGTGTGGGTAGCAGAGGGGTTGGGGGTGTGAGATGGACTGATGTGGTCCCTGTGTTGTGCACTCTGGTATTAAAGGGTAACACCTCATGCGAAGTGGCGGATAAACCAGTTCCAGTGGTAAGAGGGATCATAACTTGGGCTGTACAAACTCAAGATTGGGGCTGGATATTTTGGAGTAAAAATTAGGAATCATTTATAAAGGTGACGTTCCCACGATCAGCAATTGATGTTCATAAGTTCAGGGAGCAGAATTAGGCCATTTGGCCCATCAAATCTACTCCGCCATTCAATGATGGCTGATCTCTCTCTCCCTCTCAACCACTTTTCCTGCCTTCTCCCCAAAACCCTGACACCCTATGTTGCATCAAGTGTAACAATAAATCTCATGTTGGTCAATGGGGCAAAGTAAGGTTATGGAATTGGTTCATAATTGCCTCTAATTTATAACAAGCTGGAAAGGCTGAGAAGGGTCTCGACCCGAAACGTCACCTATTCATTTTCTCCAGAGATGCTGTCTGACCCGCTGAGTTACTCCAGCGTTTTGTCTTTGGCTTCGGTTTAAACTGCGTCTGCAGTTCCTTCCCACACACCAAGGCTGAATGGGGTTGTCCGCACCTATAATCCTAGGCAAAGATAGACCCAAAAAGCTAGAGTTAAGGCCCTGTCCCACTCTCCCGAGTTACTCACGAACTCCCGAGTTTTCTCCTGGATTCGAACTCGGAGAATTGCGGTAATAGCCGTCCGTAGGTACTCAATGCTATTTTTTAAAATTCGTGGACATTTTTCAACATGTTGGAAAAAACGTCCCGACTTACTGATGCCCCGAGTTCCTACGGCTGGCATTACGAGCCGCTATGAAACATCTACGGGCTCACTACCGACATTACCCGACATTCCCCGTTTCGAATAAAGGGGAAAACTTGGGGGAGTTCGTAGGTAACTCGGGAAAGTGGGACAGGGCCTTAACTCAGTGGGACAGGTAGAATCTGTGGCCGTTCTGTTCCAGTGTTTCCCTGTGTGTGTGTTTGCCAGCAGTCCCGGGTGATGTTTCTGGGAGTTGCTTGTAATGTTGTATCATCATTGTTGGCTGGTTAATCTGGGTGAATTGTCTGGATTGTGTTTAAGATCCAACTGCAGATGCTGGAAAAATTGAAGGTGGACAAAAATGCTGGGGAAACGCACAGTCCTGTCCCACGGTACGAGTTCATTCGAAGAGTTCTCCCGAGTTTGCCCTGATTCGAACTCGGAGATATACGGTAATGGCCGCTCGTCAGTACTCGGGGCTCTCGTGGACATTTTTCAACGTGTTGAAAAATCTTCCCGTGCTTACCTGCCATTAGCGAGTCTTCCCGAGTACCTGCCGTTAGCGTTACGAGCCGCTAGGAGACCACCCCAAGCTTCGACATACCCGCTACATTCATTCTCCGTGCTTACCACGAGTTTGATTTTTTTAAAACTCGGGAGAGCTCTTGGAACGAACTCGTACCGTGGGACAGGGCTTTCAGTGGGTGAGGCAGCATCTATGGAGCAAATCCGCTCCAATGTCTGGATGTAGATGCCCTCTTCAGAGCCGGTGATACCAGCCCTTGCTTGTCCCAAACACAGGGCTGGTTTGAAATGCCGCACGTGGCTGGATCTGGCCAGCAAGTCACTAGTTCTGGGGGAGGGAGGAGCTGGGTTTGGGCCTGAGCAGCTGGCAAACTTTCTGCATTCAGCGCTGGAATGTACTGTGATAAGTTGTGCCCCGGCTCTGCGCAACGTCACCTGCACACAGAACAATCGATGCAGTTCTGCACCAAGTCATCAACAGCAGATGTTGGCAATTCTTTGCAGCATTGGACCCATCCCCGCACTGAATCCTTTCAAAGGGCTCAAAAGCATGAATGAGACAACACCTTCACTATAATTGCACCTGCATTCCTGCTGCTTTCCCGGCTCCTTTGCATCCTGTGTCCACCTTTGTCCCGTCACACCACGATGAGTGTTTCACTGGGGAGGAAGGAAGCACGGTCTTTCAGACTATGCATTCATGCAGGCAGCTCCTAGATTAGTGTCGAGATACAACGCGGAACCAGGCCCTCCGACCCACTGAGTCCGCGCCGACCAGCGATCCTCGCACGCTAACGCTATCTACACACAATCAGGATGTTTTACATTGATGCCAAGCCAATTAACCTTCATACCAACACGTCTTTTGGAATGTGGGAGCTCTCGGAGAAAACCCACGCTGGTCACGGGAGGAGCGTACAAACTGCGTACAGCTGGCACCCATGGTCAGGATTGAACCCCGGTCTCTGGCGCTGTGAGGCAGCAACTCTACCGCTGCGCCACCGTGCCACAAGTGGTAACTTGTAAAGTGGAAACTGATTTAAGTAGCAGAGGGAAGCTGGCCAGAAGCAGCTGAGGTGAGACCTCGCTCGCGCTCCCTTCATGCCTCCTGGTGACTGCTGTAAAGATGGCATTTCACGATGTTTCGCGGTGTCTCTTGCGGAGAATGTGGGGCAAAGATGTCGCATGATCTCATTCTGTTTTGCCCAAGTTCAGGTGATCAATGATTTATTCCCATGGATGTGGCCATTACAGTTTATTACGCTAATCTCATTCACCTTGAGACGTTGATGGTGAGACACTGTCTTCAACTCCCAAGGGGCTGATTGGGAGAATTCCTGGACTAAGACCAGCAGAGTCATAGATTGGAAACAGACCCTGTGGCCCAGTTTGCCCACACCCACCAGCATGTCCCATCTACACTAGTCCCACCTGCCTGCATTTGGCCCATATCCCTCCAAACCTGTCCTACCCTTGCTCCTGTCTTATTGTTTCTTAAACATTGCGATAGTAACTGCCTCAACTACCTCCTCCGGCAGCTCGTTCCATACTCCCACCACCCTATGTGTGAAAACGTTACCCCTCGGGGTCGTATTAAATCTCCTCCCCCTCCCCCCTACTGCTGCACCACCGTTCAGCCCATGCAGTAATGTGCAATAAATAATGATACCTTATATTTCACATATTAAAGGTTCAAAGGTTATTTTATTGGTCCCATGCACCGATTGGTGTAGTGAGATGCTTCTTGCCAATGCAGGACATAAAAAAGAATACAGACATAACAATAATAAAGAGATTTTAAACACAACAAACATCTCCCCACAATGGTTCCCATTATGAGGGAAGGCACAATGTCCACATTATACTCACATACCCTCATATTTCACTTCAACAGCTTATATCAGCGATATGGAAGTTAATTTCTCTAATTTCAAGTAGCCCCTGCAGTCCTTCTGTACCCCTCGCCCAACCCTGCTCGTCCTACTAGTTCCACTGTTCGCATCCTTCTTATCACTTCTTCCCCAGCCAACAATGGGCCATTGTGGGCTCCACCCTTCCTTGGCCACCTGTTGCCGGCCTTGCTTTCTTCCTTCCCCTCGACTCTCAGTCTGAAGAAAGCTCCTGACGCGGAACGTCACCCATCCCTTCTCCCCGGAGAAGCTGCCTGACCCGCTGAGGTACCCCAGCACTTTGCGTCCATCCTCATTGTCCTTCTAGTATTTATTGACTTTGAAGAAAGCGGGAAATGAGGGGACGTTGATGGTCACTGATGGGGAAGGAGAGAGTGGGGGGGGGGGGGGGGACCACACATAGTAATGAACACCAGCCAGGCAGAGGGCAGGAAAGCCCAAGATCTGATCAGGAAAAATTAGAGCCAAAGTCCTTAAGAATTCTATATGCTTGGAATGAATCAATTTTTGTCCCATGGTGTTTGCGCACTAGATCATTAGGGAAGGAGATTTAATGCTAATACATGGCAGATGTGCATGATTTGCAGTTTCATAATATGCTGGCTTTATTGGGTAAGTTAATGGAATCGTTTTTCTCCAGCGGGGAGGAGGATAATTTTTTACACTGCGTTGTCTGAAAAGGTGGTGGACATAGATTCAGGTGGAACATACAGCGAGTAACTGATTAAATATGTAGGAAATGAACAATTTCGTAGTGCTGTGGAGGATCAGCAGGGCATGCATCTCCATATCTCGTCATTCTCTTAATATCTTGAAATGTATCAATCTCTGCATTGAATGAACATGGCGGGCGCGGTGGCGCAGCGGTAGAGTTGCTGCCTCACAGCGCCAGAGACCCAGGTTCCACCCCGACTGTAGGTGCTGTCCGTACTCGAGTTTGTACGTTCTCCCCGTGACCTGCGTGGGTTTTCTCCGAGATCATCGGTTTCCTCCCACACTTTAAAGATGCACAGTTTGTAGGTTAGTTAGCTTGGGATAAATGTAAAAATAGTGTGGAGGATTATGTTAATGTGCGGGATGAACTCGGTGGGCCGAAGGGCCTGTTTATGCGCTGTATCTCTAAACTAAACGTTGATGGAGCCTCAACAATGGGCCTGTCCCACTGTACGAGGTAATTCCCAAGTTCTCCCCTGATTCGAGCACATGCAATGTACGTAGGGGCTCGTATGAGTAAAAAGGAACCATTTTTTTTCATCACGAGTATTTTCTTACTGGTGGACATTTTTCACAGTGTTGAAAAAAAAAATCACGAGTTTACCGGGTTTCCCGAGTACCTACCGTTACTCGTACGAGCCGCTACGTGACATCCACGAGCTCCTACGTTCCCGCTACGTACATTACACGAGCTCGAATCAGGGGAGAACTCTTGAATGACCTCGTACAGTGGGACAGGCCCTTGAGGGAACTGTGGAAATTTACCATTTGAGTGAAGATATTTTGCCTAATCTCTGTTCTAATATGTTTCCCTTTCTCTGAGACTCTGACCACCTGGTTCTCGTTTCCCAGTCAGGGAAATACAACCACCTTGCAATGATGTGAAGAAATTGAAGTTTCCATCTGATCACCTCTCATTCTTCTTTGCCCCCAGTGAGTTCAGCCTTTCACAACTCTATCTGGTGGGTTTGGATCAACATGTTGGCATCAGGCACGCGTGGGTTTTGGTGCCCATCGCATTGGAGAGCATCCGATGGGTGGCTTGTGAGGAGTCGTTCTGCCCATGCTCCCTTTAGATTAGATAGTCCTGTCTCCACCCAAGGCAGCATGTTCCCTTACGTCTTGTACCAATTTGTCCTGTTTCAGTCTATGGATCTGGAAGATCTAAGTGGCCCTTACTTCTGTTGCCTCCTCAATAGAATTCCATGTATTCAATGTCAAGTAGTGTTAGTAGAAACCAAGAGGTATGGAGATTCTGTGGAATTGTCTGTGGAATTCTCTGCCTCAGAGGGCGGTGGAGGCCGGTTCTCTGGATGCTTTCAAGAAAGAGCTAGATTGGGCTCTTAAGAATAGCGGAGTCAGGGGATATGGGGGGAAGGCAGGAACGGGGTACTGATTGGGGATGATCAGCCATGATCACAGTGAATGGCGGTGCTGGCTCGAAGGGCCGAATGGCCTACTCCTGCACCTATTGACTATTGTCTATTGAGATAGCATCATTAATAGTGCCAGAATGGTCGCAAGCATCGGCGAGCCTGCTCTTGCATTCAGAAAACTCTTCCACTTATTTGATCCCGTTTTCCCACCCTCTTCCCTATCCTGTAATTTCCCTTTACATCCGAAGGCGTATCGGTGTCATTGTTGAATATGCTCAAGGGGTGTCTCTGTGGTGCAGAGGTGGAGACCAGGGTTACATCTTGACCGCGTGTACCGTTTCTAGGTAGTTTGTACGTTCTCCCCGTGATCTGCGTGCGTTTTCCGCGGTTGCTACGGTTACCTGCCACACTCCAAAGATGTGCAAGTTTGTAGGTTGATTGGCTTTGGTAAAAGTTCTGTTGTTCCTAGTGTGTAGGATAGTGCTAGTGTACGCGGGGATCGCTGGTCGGCATGGACCCGTTGGGCCGAAGAGCCTGTTTCCGTGCTGTATGTCTAAAGTCTAAAGGCAGTGAATGAGTCCCTGATTCATTTTTAAACTTTATCTCCTCCTCCTCCCCCTCCTTTTCCTTTACTACTGGTTAAGTTAACCGTCAATCGTGATTGCAATCACTAATGCAATGCAGGCGAGATAATTGTGCAAAATGTGAGGTGACATTTAAAATACTTTCAAAACTTGTATGTCACATTTTATGTGCGAAATGGAACAATATACCATTGTAATATAAAAATAGTTTTATCATTCTTACAAACCAAACCGTTTACAATGAATGGGCAGAGGTAAATATTGTCCTTTATATATGGCGTTTAACCACAAGCACTCCGTGTGGTCAGTTTAGCGGCAGGGTTATCTTGAGTTCACCGTATAAAGTAAGCTGGTAATTTAGGCAGCGCCATGATTCCTTGTAAACGAGAATATTGGTCTCAAGATGGTGTCCTATATGGATCATGGTTTGCGGTATTATATGTCGGCTTGTTGAGTCTCACGATCTAACTCGTTTTCACCGAGCACACCCCCAACAATGGCCTGTTGCCTTTATCATCATAACTTTTTTGCATATTTTCATTCATGTGATCCACATCTCCATCACCGTCTATACCTCTCGTTTCCCTCTCCCCCTACTCCCCATCTGAAGAAGGGTCTCGACCCGAAACGTGGTGGTGGAAGATTGCAACCTTCACGTGGTCCGCCCTGTTTCGACGAATGCAATCAACCCGGCGTGCACAATCAAATAAGATCAAATAGAGCAAGTTGTCCTACAACTTTAGGCTGTGCACGCCGTACGCAAGGAGAAGGCCCAAAACGTCACCTATTCCTTTTCTTCAAAGATTCTGCCCGACCCGCTGAGTTGCTCCAGCGTTTTGTGTCTATCTTCGGTTTAAACCAGCACCCTGTAGTTCCTTTCTGCACACCATAAATGGACATCCTGTTTCCATTTTGAGGAAAGTCACCATTGGATGCACTGCCATTTCTGACGGATGACCACACTATTCCCGGATGCTACCCATCAACACCGTTGATGAACACTGCGGGCTGCGTTAATAGATTGAACAGTCTGAGCAAATAATATCAGAATATTTCACAGACGATTGCTGAAGGCAGTGAGTTTGATTTAAAGATGAGTTGTCATGGTAACGAGATTTTAAATAAGCATAAAGGAGTGTGTAAGCAGAGTCTAATTGTGCACCGACTATCAAGCAAATGGCTGATTAATGGCAGATTTGCCGTGGCCCATTTACTGGGTTCTGTTTCTCGTGTGGTCGGAAGCCGACCGATCCAATGTTCAGTGGGTTGGCTGCGATCTCGGCCTAGAAACCCGCTCATCACATCCTCTGTTGCAGCTCCCATCACCCGCAGTTGGTGGGTTTTTTTTAACAAAGATAAATTTAATCAATGATTGCAATAATATATACAAAACAATAACAAACACCATCATACAAAAAATCATCCGGCTATCTACACAAATATTCTTAAGACAGAAATAGAATAGACAGAAAAGACTATAGATGATTACAATTAAGCTGCCTGCACATACGGCTACAGGATGAAGGCAAGATAGATAAACTGCAATTAAAGATACTCCGATGAGGTCAGGACGCTCTCTATTTGGTGAGAGGACGGTGCAGTTGCCTGATAACAGCTGGAAAGAAACGGTCTCTGAATCTAGACGTGAGCATTTCCACACCTCTGCCACTCTTGCCCGATGGGAGAGGGGAGAAGTGGCAGTGACCGTGGTGAGACTGGTCCTTGATGATGCTGCTGGCCTTGCGGAGGCAGCGCGAGGTGTAGATGGAGTCAATGGAAGGGAGGCCCTTCAGACGGACGTGGCTGTTTGTGTTGGCTTTGCTCAAGTAGTTGTTTCTGTTCTTCAATTTGTTCTCGGGATTAGATTGAAGTTGATGACATCCTTACTGGAGTTCATTTGATACATGGTTTATTCGGTACTGTTTGACCTGCTGAATATCTCTGGCACTTTCTGCTTCATTTAATATATTTTGTGTAAATACACTGAAGAATGTTGTGGGAATGTTGTATTCACCAGTCGAGACCCATGTCTGTAACTCCTGCATTCTCTTCTCCCCCCTCCCCAGTCATCCTACCGGTTCTACTGCTCGTAGCCTTGTATCCCTCTTGGGTTATGGTCTGAGTGCAGGTAGATGGGACTAGGTGAGAGTAAGTGTTCGGCACGGACTAGAGGGGCCGAGATGGCCTGTTTCCGTGCTGTCGTTGTTATATGGTTATATGGTTGTCCCACCTTCCCCAGCCAACAACAGGCCATTGTGGGCTCCATGCATCCTGAGGTCATCTTTTACTGGCTCCAATTTGTTCTGGGCCATTTATCGCCTCCAGTTTATTTCCCCTTCCTCATCTCTCTCTCTTCCCCCCCCCCCCCCCCACCCCCCACACCCACCCCCTCTACCTTCCGTCTGAAGAAGAGTTCCAACCCGAAATCGTCAACTCTCCTTTCTCTCCAGAGATGCTGCCTGACCCCGCTGAGTTACCGCACCATTTTTGTGTCTATCTTTGGTGTTCACTTGGGGTCCAACTGCAGTAGCAGAATGATGATATTATTTCCCATCGAAGATAGACACAAAATGCTGGAGTAACTCAGCGGGACAGGCAGCGTCTCTGGAGAGAAGGAACGGGTGACGTTTCGGGTCGAGACCCTTCTTCATTATTTCCCGCATCGTGCTCGGAGGCAGGCAGGAGGATGGAACACGGGAGTTTTCGAGTGTTGTAGCCATCCGCTATAACAATGCGTACCATAAAATACGGCATTTAAATTATTCATGATGAAAATAGGCAGCATTAAATGTTGCGTTAAAAGTTATTGCGGTTTAATATTCGAATGCTCCTTCCAATTTTATTTTTATTTTTTCGCATGCATCATAGTTAACGTCTGAAGCGAGTGCTGCAGGTTTCTGGAGGTTTATCCAGCCAAAAACACTAACATTAAACTAGTCTCCCTCTGCCAGCTCACCACAGAGCCACTCCAGGAGTGGGAGTAGGTCACCGTGACTCCAGGCTGTTTAGGTTCCAGATACAGCGCGGAACAGGCCCTTCGGATCCGCGCGGACTAGCGATCTCCGCACATTGACGCCATCCTACACACACTAGGGATGATTTACAATTATACCGAGATAATTAACCTATAAACCTGTGCATCATTTGGAGTGTGGGAGGAAACCGAAGATCTCTGAGAAAACCCACGCAGGTCACGGGGAGAACGTGCAAACTCCGTACAGACAGCCCCCACAGTCAGGATCGAACCCGGTTCTCTGGCGCTGTGAGGCAACAACTCTACCGCTGCACCACCGTGCCACCATTACTGATTTATACTGACCTCAACTCCATGTCTGTGGCAGTCCCGCATCGCCCTCAATTCCTCAATCTTTCCAACGTGTATCTGTCTTTATCACAAATACGCCAATGATCTGGTCTCCAACTCCCGAGGGGTGGGGGGGGAGGTGGGGGAAGAGAATTCCAGAAATGTGTTACCCTCAGAAATTATTTGTTGTTTAGTTTATCGTCACGCAGACAGAATCTCTCCCACCCTCCCCGGGAAACTGTGGTCTCTTCCCACCCCCTCTTCTCTTCCCACCCCCTCTTCTCTTCTACCCCCTTTGAGGCAGCGACTGCGATGAATCCCCTCGATGGAAGGAAGGTCAGAGCCGATGATGGGCTGGGCAGTGTTTACTACTTTTTGTAGTCTTTTCCTCTCCGGGGCGCTCAAGTGGTCGGTCTCCCCACCTGGAGTTGCGTGCGGTTGGGTTGGAGGTTGACTTGACGATGGCCAGTGGACCATGGAGTGGTCAGCAGGGAGGAAGGATTGGGCAGGAGATCCAAGGCATCGAACAACTTGGAGAGTGAGAGCAAAAGGTGAAATATCTTGCTGATGTTTCTTCAATGCTTCCAAATGTAGGCGGAAAAGTGTTAGATTAATAATATATAAGGCAGTATTTGTGAAACACTAACTCTCGTCAAGGCATATTGACGACCTGTAAGAAAAAGATTCATTGCCGGCATGTTAATTGGTGTTTGAGGAGTTTGCCAACTATGTGACATTTTATCTATTGCAGTTTGGTTCCAAATCGATCTGGATGCTTCAAAATAAAAACATACTAGCTCTCTTCATCACTGCCAGCTGTTGGGGTAAAGGTTTATCTTTGCAAGTTGATGTTCTTCAGTCATTAAAACTCCTGTTGTTACTGGTGAATAGAGCGTCTATAAATAGGATGAAGCTTAGGGGTGTGTGTGTGTGTGTGTGGAGTAAACCTGGATCCTACCCAGTGTATTTCAAAGATGTAGTCTTTCTTACAGGATTAAATTGTGTTCCTAGAAGGGCAGCACGGTGGTGCAGCGGTAGAGTTGCTGCCTTAAGGGCCTGTCCCACTTGCGTGACTTTTTCGGCGACTGCCGGCACCGTCATTGGTTGTTACAGGTGGCCGAAAATGTTCAACATGTTGAAAATCCAGCGGGGACCAGAACAAGGTACGACTCTTTGGGCGACTACTCACGACCAAACAGGCTTCACCCCGCGACATGTCGCCTGTATGGTCGCGAGCAGTCTCCTCAGACGCCCAAAGAGTCGTAGCGTCTTTCTGGTCGCCGCTGGACTTGCACCATGTTGAAATATTTTGGCAATCTGCAACGAGCAACGACGGGTACCGGCAGTCCCGGAAAAAGTTGCGTAAGTGGGACAGGCCCAAAAGCCAGCAACTCTACCGCTGCGCCACCGTGCCGTATTAATTGAACACATTTTAAGCCATCTGATCCCTGCTTTATTTTTTGTGTGAATACCATCTCCTTTTCCATGGAGCATGGTGTCATCCATATATAGAGGTGTATCATCGTTGAGTGAAGAAAATCACAGCAGTGTATCAGTGTCCAAGATCAGAGCACTAGCCTTCAGCCTCTGGAACTCTTTCCCCTTCATTGAAGGGTGCACAACTTATATTGTGTTGCTTGCTTCACCAGTGGTTAAAGGGATGTCATCTTTGGGGATTGAAGCTGGGTCAGGACTAAGCCAGCAGCTTGGGTCAAGCAAGGCTCTGTGAAATGAAGCTACACTTTGAGGAGCATCAGCCAAAGCCGCGAGAGTCAGTGTTCCCAATTTACCACTTCAATCATTCGTCTGGAGCTATGTGTGGGAAGGGACTGGTTTATACCAAAGATAGACACAAAGTGCTGGAGTAAGCGGGACAGGCAGCTTCTCTTGAGGAAAGGAACAGGTGACGTTTCGGGTCAGAACTAAGATAGAGGAGGCCAGAACAAAACCAGCAATGGGCTGGCAACAGATGACCTCAGGAAGGGTGGATCCACAATGGAGCAGTCAGAGAGGGTGGTGTGGAACTCGTGACGGAGAAGACAGAACTTCTTCAAACTAGGCATCCCTTGAGGAGCTTTCACAGTGGAGCGGATATAATGTGTAGGAAGGAACTGCAGATACTGGTTTCTATTCATCTGGGCTAATTGGCTTTGCACATTGTGCCCATTGCATCATCGTTCATCCACTGCCTCATAATGTTCTTGAATTACTGGAGAGGTGCTGTCACATCTGTCGGTGATGGTCCCTAGAGATATGTTGCCTGTAGCGTGTCAATGGTTAGGGTCATGGAAGCCTGTGGCACAGAGACACACACACACACACACACACACACACACACACACACACACACACACACACACACACAGAGCGCGTCCTCTCTCTCTTTCATCTTTCCGAAGGACGAGGGGGGACCTCCTTACAATTTACCGACCAGTGAAAGGCTTGGATGTGGCGGGGATGTTTCCACTAGTGGGAGAGTCTAGGACCACAGGGCACGGCCTCAGAATAATGGGACGTACCTTCTGAAAGGAGATGAGGAGGAAATTCTTTAGTGAGAGACAATAGAAAATAGGTGCAGGAGTAGGCCATTTGGCCCTTCGAGCCAGCACCGCCATTCACTGTGATCATGGCTGATCATCTCCAATCAGTACCCCGTTCCTGCCTTCTCCCCATATCCCCTGACTCCGCTATCTGTAAGAGCCCTATCTAGCTCCCTCTTGAAAGCATCCAGAGAACTGGCCTCCACTGCTTGCATGGTGAATCTGTGAAATTCATCACCATAAGTCAATGGATATTTTTGGGGTAGAGGTTGATTATTGATTAGTACGGGTGTCAGGGGCTACGGGAAGAAGGCAGGAGATTGAGGTTGGGAGGGAGAGATAGATCAGCCATGATTGAATGGTGGATGTAGACATGATGGGCCGAATGGCCTAATTCTGCTCTGAGAACTTGTGAACGTATGGACTATCTTAATGGCCCGCTGTTGCCTCATGGCCTTGGACATTGCAGCACCAATATAATTGCAAGTACTTTTTAAATGCTGAGCGGTTTGAAACTTCCACGAGCTCAGCCCTGGCTAAACCCCTCCATAAGGAGGAAATAATTCTCATCTGCCCTCTAATCCTTCCACCATTTTCTTTAAATCCGACCGCTTTGCTGAGGAAAGTGGGTCTTTCCCGGCCATTTCATCTGGTTCATTCGATCCCAGTTCAAAGACAATAACTCGAGCCGGGCTGAAATTCCTTCATAACTAAAATTCTCCAGTCCTGAAACCTCTCGTAAATCTCCTGCGTTCTTTGTAATGCAGGCACGTTTTCCCTGTAATGTGGTGAGCTGAACTGCAGCTGTGACCTGATTGCAATAACCTCCAGCCCCTCTCGAATGCCACTCGGACCAAGTCTATATTTAAGGACAGGTCCATTCTGGCCGTCATCTTCGATAGCACAGCAGGTAGAGCTGCTGCCTCACAACGCCCGAGACCCGGGTGTGATCCTGATCAGCTGCTGTCTGCGTGGAGTTTGCACGTTTTCCTTGTGATTTTCCTCCCACGTGCCAAAGGCGTGCGGGTTTGTGAATTGCCCCCCAGTGAGTAGGGACTGGATGAGGAAGTGGAATGACATCAAACCAGTGTGAACGGGTGATCGATGGTCGGTGTGGACTCGGTGGGCCGAAGGGCCGGCATTGGTGTATCTCCAAACTAAACTAAGGACTTGGACACCCCAGGTAACTGCGGCCTCACAGTTCCAGAGATCTGGGTTTGATCCTGACCACTGGTGCCGTCAGTGTGGAGTTTGCACGTTCTCCTTGAGACTGCATGTCTCTCCCCAGATGCTCGAGTTTCTCCCCATATCTCTTAAACATGCCGTTTGTTAGGTCGACTGCTGGCATTAAACCAGCATCTGCAGTTCCTCGGGTCGACATTAAATAACCCCTTGTGTCGATGGCTGGCGAGAGAATTGGGCAGTTTGGCCGTTCTCCCTGTGACCACGTGGGTTTTCTCCGGATGCAGGTTTGTAGGGTAATTGGCGTGGTATAGTTGTACAAGTGTCCCTAGTGTGTGTGTGGGATAGTGTTCGTGTGCGGGGATCGCTGGCCAGCACGGACCCGGTGGGCCGAAGGGCCTGTTTCCGCACTGAAGCTAAACTAAGCAGGTGTGAGTGACTGGGATACCAGGAAGTAACTGGAGAAATGGGAATGATGAGAATTCTCTGAGACCCTCCATAGATCTGATGGGCCAAATGGCCTCCTCCCATGTCACAATGTGAAATCACTGGTTATTTAAACGGACTATGGTCCTTTGCATGAGCATTCAGAAGCTGGGAGATTGATGTTTCAACTCCCGAACCCACCAGACCGATGCCTTTATGCTGCACGTTCTATTTGGATCCTACTGGATGCAATATTTTTGAAATACAAGTCAGTCACTCCCGTAAGACACCAGAGAATGAATGTTTCGTTGCAGAGCATTCAAAAGGACGTGTTCCTGCAGAAACACGTTTCCATTTTTAGGTTTGGTGTGTGTCAGGTGTAAATGATGCACAATTTGCTCGCTGAGTTATCAGTTTTAAGCATGGATGAAGCTTGAACCAAATGTGTCACGAGCCTCCTTGAATACACTTGGGTGTAAAGCCTTTCAGATGGATAGCACCTACATCTGACCTCCTTTTAGCGTGCCCATATTTCAGAGCACCCTACTCTGTCCAGCTGCTTAAAACTAAAGGGAGTCAATACTGTGTGGATAGTATACGGCAAGGTATGTCATAGAGTGATACAGCATGGAAACAGGCCCTTCGGCCCAACTTGCTCGCACCGACCAACATGTCCAATCTACACTAGTCCCACCTGCCTACATTTGGCCCATATCCATCCAAACCTGTCCTATCCATTTACTTATCTAAATAGAAACATAGAAATTAGGTGCAGGAGTAGGCCATTCGGCCCTTCGAGGCTGCACCGCCATTCAATATGATCATGGCTGATCATCCAACTCAGTATCCCATACCTGCCTTCTCTCCATACCCTCTGATCCCCTTAGCCACAAGGGCCACATCTAACTCCCTCTTAAATATAGCCAATGAACTGGCCTCAACTACCCTCTGTGGCCGAGAGTTCCAGAGACCCACCACTCTCTGTGTGAAAAAAAGTCCTTCTCATCTCGGTCCTAAAGGATTTCCCCCTTATCCTTAAGCTGTGACCCCTTGTCCTGGACCTCCCCAACATCGGGAACAATCTTCCTGCATCTAGCCTGTCCAACCCCTTAAGAATTTTGTACGTTTCTATAAGATCCCCTCTCAATCTCCTAAATTCTAGAGAGTATAAACCGAGTATAAACATAAGAATGTTTCTTATACGTTGCAATAGTCCCAGCCTCAACTACTTCCTCCAGCAGCTCGTTGCATACACCCACCACCCTCTGTGTGAAAATGTTACCGCTCAGGTAACGCTATTAAATCTTTTGCCCCTCGCCTTGAACCTATTATGTGAGCCATGAAAAGATGGTGTGCTCCACGAAAGGACACAAAGCGCTGGAGTAACTCAGCGGGTCAGGCAGCATCTCTGGAGAACTTGGGTAGGTGAGGTTACAAGTTGTGATTCAAAGTTGAGATCCCTCATCGGACCATGACCATGTTCTCCAGAGATGCTGCCTGCCCCGCTGTGTCACTCCAGCATTTTGTGGTGTTTTGTGTATTAACCAGCATCTGCAGTTCATTGTTCCTACTGGTGTTCACCATGATGGGTGAGTCAGGATGAAGATGTGTTGGAAACTTGTCTAGGTGTGCCTTCATCTTGGTCCGAGGCCAACCTTTTCACTGCAGAGTCAAAATCTTTGGTTCAAAGCCCATGCAAGCGGATGGCACACAATCTGATAAGCCCTGCAACATTCTCCAAGTGCTGCAATGTTTTGGAGCAGTGGTATTCTCATGGCGGGATGTTTAAACCAAGGGTAGACACAAAATGCTGGAGTAACTCAGTGGGACAGGCAGCATCTCTGGGGAGATGTTTAAGAAGGAACTGCAGATGCTGGAAAAATCGAAAGTAGACAAAACGTGCTGGAGAAACACAGCGGGTCAGGCAGCATCTATGGAGAGAAGCAAAAGGCGAGACCCTTCTTCAGACTGAGTAACGATCTCTGAAGAGATGCTGCCAGTCTTCAGACTCTTTAAAAAAAGGATCTCTCCTTCTCACTTTGGTTCCAGGACCTTATTCCAAGAGCATGGGTATTGTGATCATGTGTATCAAGCTGTACAATTGAGATTAGTTTAGCTTTGTTCATCAACCCCTGTCCCACGGTACGAGTTCACTCCAAGAGTTCTCCCGAGTTTGCCTTGATTCGAACTCGGAGATTTACGGTAATGGCCGCTCGTCGGTACTCGGGGCTCTGGTGGACATTTTTCAACATGTTGAAAAATCTTCACGAGTCTTCCCGTGCTTACCTGCCGTTAGTGAGTCTTCCCGAGTACCTACTGTTAGCGTTACGAGCCGCCAAAAGACGTCCCCGAGCTCCGACGTACCCGCTACGTTCATTCTCCATGCTTACCACGAGTTTGCTTTTTTTTAAAACTCGGGAGAGCTCTTGGAATGAACTCGTACAGTGGGACAGGGCCATTAGAAACATAGAAGCATAGAAAATAGGTGCAGGCGGAGGAGGCCATTCGGCCCTTCGAGCCAGCGCCGCCATTCATTGTGATCATGGCTGATCGTCCCCAATCAATAACCCATGCCTGCCTTCTCCCCATATCCCTTGATCCCACTAGCCCCTAGTTGCTCTTTGTGAGAGCTTAATGTGCAAATGTTCACTGTATCTCAAAATGGTACACATTAAGAAACAATTATTAAATATATTGTATGGATAGAGGTGTTTGGACAGTTGTGATTTCTTTCATATTGCTGCATGTGGTAAGCTTTTTTCCTTCTGTAATAGGTCAATAATAAATTTGCAGCAGGTTTGTGCTAAATGAGTTTTGCTTGTTAAATGTTGCAGCGCACTTAATATTTTCCCAAGCCCCTCCAAGGCATTGATGACAATTTATGTTTGTGCCCGCCTTCTCTCCACTTTTCCTCAGTGGACCCTCTTGGAAAATAAATTTTAACAGTGCTGCATAGCCTTTAGAGATTCCGTGCGGAAATAGCTCTCTCTTGAAAGCATCCAGAGAACCGGCCTCCGAGACAGAGAATTCCACAGACTCACAACTCTCTGTGGAAAAAGTGTTTCCTCGTCTCCGTTCCAAATTACTGCAGGCAGTGAAGAAAGCAAATGGATTACCCCTTTTTCTTAAACTGTGGCCCCTGGTTCTGGACTCCCCCAACATCAGGAGCATGTTTCCTGCCTCTAGCGTGTCCAAACCATTAATATCTTATAGGTTTCAATAAGATCCCCTCTCGTCCTTCTAAACTCTAGAGTGTACAAGCACAGCCGCTCCATTCTCTCAGCATATGACAGTCCCGCCATCCCGGGAATTAACCTTGTGAACCTACACTGCACTCCCTCAATAGCAAGAATGTCCTTCCTCAAATTTGGAGACCATAACTGCACATAATACTCCAGGTGTGGTCTCACTAGGGTCCTGTACAACTGCAGGACCTCTTTGCTCCTACACTCAACTCCTCTTGTTATGAAGGCCATTGTGCCATTCGCTTTCTTCACTGCCTGCTGTACCTGCATGCTTACTTTCATTGACTGATGAACAAGGACCCCCAGATCCCGTTGAACTTCCCCTCATTTGTACTATATCCCTCGTTTCCCTTTCATAGAAACATAGAAAGATCCCCCCTCATCCTTCTAAACTCCAGTGAATACAAGCCTAGTCTTTTCAATCTTTCCTCATATGACAGCCCCGCCATCCCAGGGATCAATCTCGTGAACCTACGCTGCACTGCCTCAATCACATTCCCCTGAGCCTCAGTCTGAAGCAGTATCTCGAACTGTAATGTCACCCATTCCATCAGTCCAGAGATGCTGCCTGTCCCGCTGAGTTACTCCAGCAATTAAGAGGTTTTAAAACAAGCTGAGGGGAACTAGAGCAATGTATAAATGTGCTGCTGCTTCCCTGATTTTTGCCGCAAGTTGTTAGAATGTTCCACCTTGCACTACTGTTAATAATTCAGTCATCTTAATGGGTATGAAGAGTGCAGCTGGCTTTGATAGACTTGGAATGAATTTTCAATTTTCATAAAATTGTCTGAGCTTCATAAATTGTATACTCTGGTTGATGGCTTCATTTGCCTGGGAGCAGTTGGGTGAAGGAAGTATTCAGGCTGCTAGGCTGTTGCATTTCATTCCTAAATTAGCATTTTTATAGTTTTTCTTTTAAATGATAAAGACTAAATATAAAATTAGTTTTTCAAAATTGCTTAGCGAAGAAAACAAAATCCAACTAAAATATCTCGTGTCCAATTGTGCAACATGTTGAAAATCCAGTGGCGACCAGACATGTCGACACGTGAAGCGTGTATGGTTGTGAGTAGTCGCCCAAAGAGTCGTACCTTTTTCTGGCACACACATGCGCACGCACGCATACATGCACATACACGCACATATGTGCACGCACATACGTGCACGCACATACATGCACGCACATACATGCACGCACATACACATGTAAAAACTAACAGGAATAGTGCATAAAGACAAAACTAATGCCGCTAAGTCTATGTAGTTCAGAGCTTATTTGAGCTGTAGTGTTTAATAGCCTGATGGCTGTGGGGAAGAAGCTGTTCCTGAACCTGGACGTTACAGTTTTCAGGAACCTATACCTTCTTACCGAAGGCAGGAGTGAAATGGGTCCGTGGGCCAGGGAATAATCTGTGGCTTTGAGGAACTGGCACCAGAGACTTGTCACTTGTCATTCAGCGCAGCGAGAGTCTGATGCTGATTGTGTTATCAGTAGTCCAGTAACATAACCATCACGCTAACCTACCTATTATCCATCGCCATAATTCCTGTGGAGCACTGTGGATTGTATTGACTGATGTAATAGGGGCTTATTTAACACAATTTTTTTGTTTCCGAAAGTGTGATAGTGGACGTGAGTATTGATGAGTCTGAGTGCGGCAGACCGCTAATTCAGTGCAGAGAGAGTTCCTGATGCTGGCTCTGTCATTCGGGACGGCAGGGCAATATTGCATCTTCCTACCGACGTCTGTAGGTCCCTCTGATACTTCTATCAGGGTAGAACAATTGTCTATTGACAATTGACATGTTGACCAGTGTGGACAAGTTGGGCTGAAGGGTCTTTTTCCACGCTGTGTGAGTCTATGACTGTGCACCCCCAGCCCACACTTCCCTTCAGTAAAATTCTAAAGTGTTCCTTGTGTGTAGGGTAGTGACAATAGACACTAGGTGCAGGAGTAGGCCATTCGGCCCTTCGAGCCAGCACCGCCATTCAATGTGATCATGGCTGATCATCCCCAATCAGTACCCCGTTCCTGCCTTCTCCCCATATTCCCTGACTCCGCTATTTTTAAGAGCCCTATCTAGCTCCCTCTTGAAAGCATCCAGAGAACCTGCCTCCACCGCCCTCTGAGGCAGAGAATTCCACAGACTCACCACTCTCTGTGAGAAAAAGTGTTAGATGTCCCATCTAAACTAGTCCCACCTGCCTGTGTTTGGCCCATATCCCTCTAAACCTACCCTATCCGTGGTCCTGTCTTAATATTTATTCAACGTTGCGATAGTGACAGTCAGTCACTAACACAGCCACACGGCCATCGGAACAGGTTGAGCTCAAACCTGTTATCAAAGGGGCGTAAGTGGCAGGAGTAAAATAGGCCATTCGGCCCATCAAGTCTACTCCGTCATTCAATCGTGGCTGATCTATCTGTCTCTCTCCTAACCCCATTCTCCTGCCTTCTCCCCATTACCTCCAACACCTGTACTAATCAAGAATCTATCTGTCTCGGCCTTAGAAATATCCACTGACTTGGCCGCCACAGCCTACTGTGGCAAAGAATTCCACAGATTCACCACCCGTTTTCTCCTCATCTCCTTCCTAAACGTTCTTTATTTCAGGGGTTATGACCTCTAGTCCTAGACTCTCCCACTAGTGGAAACATCCTCTCCACATCCACTGTAGCCAAGCCTTTCACTATTCTGTACGTTTCAATGGTCATAGAGAGTTATACAGTGTGGAAACAGGCCCTGCAGCCCAACTTTCCCACACCGGCCAACATGCCACAGCTACACGGGGTCCTGTTAAGAATCCAAGGTTGGTAGCTGGTTTGGGCTGGGGAAACAACTAGCTTTTACCAGTGGGTACACAAAAGGCTGGAGAATCTCAGCGGGTGCAGCAGCATCTAAGGAGCGAAGGAGATAGGCAATGTTTCAGGCCGAAACCCTTCTTCAGACCCAGACTGCTTTACCAGTGCTGGCAGATGTTCTCGGCCAGATTTTGTTGACCTTGGCCGGAGGATGGGCACCCAATTCCCATCTGAGGACACAGAATGGGCTCCACCTCCCACCTAACACCCTACTGTAAGCCATGTTTTTAAGTTGAGGTTTGGGCTTTGATGGCTTGTACTCTCCATGAAGGCCTACGTGCAGTCTGCTATCATCATTATGCAACCACACACCTTCTAGGAGTTCGCTTTAGAAACATGGAAAAATGGGCCATTCGCCCCTTCGAGCCAGCACCGTCATTCCATATGATCATGGCCAATCATCTAAAATCAGTACCGTTTTCCTGCTTTTTCCCCATATCCCTTGATTCCTTTGGCCCTAAGAGCTAAATCTAACTCTCTCTTTAAAACATCCAGTAAATTGGCCTCCACTGCCTTCTGTGGCAGAGAATTCCACAGATTCACAACTCTCTGGGTGCAAAAGATTTTCCTCATCTCACTCCTAAATGGCCTACTCCTTATGCTTAAACTGTGGCCCCTGGTTCTGATCTCCCCCAAATGTGGGGAACATGTTTCCTGCCTCTAGCCTGTCCAAGAATTGTATGTGTTTCTGTAAGATCCTGGAATCCTAGCTCCGATTCAGGATTCAGTGACGTGAAAGGTCATCTTCAGTGATGTTGATCGTGGAGCTCCTTCCCACAACGTTGAGGCTTTGATCTGGTAATGGCAGCACCGGTCTGTGTGAAATAATGTTATTTGCTTCCCTGCCACGGGCATCTTTCTCAAGAACAGGCGCCTTCATTGGAGCTGTCAGTCCCCTGTCCAATGCCCATCACATTTTCACAGGCTTGTCAGTCGGTTGTGTTTATGTGCATGCCTGGAGTTGCATGGAGTTTGAATCTACCTTTCCCCAGAGGCAGGCTTCACTTCAGTTCCCCGAGTAGACGCAGGGAATGCTGCAAGTACTCGGCAGGACAGGCAGCACCTGTGCAGAATGCAACGGAAAACGTTGCGGGGGCTTTCACGTCTGGAATGGCGGTCATCAAACAAACAATAATTCTGAAGACGGGTCCCAAACCAACCAAAAGCATCGCCTGTTTATTTCCCTCCACAGATGCTGCCTGACCTGCTAAGTTCCTCCAGCACTTTTTTTAAAAAAAACTTGAAAATGGTTGCAATTGTGTCCAGTGCTAAATGTCTTGTGGTGGTGCAGCGGTGGAGTTGCTCCCTTCGTGCAGGAGACCCCGCTGCTTTAGACCGATGATAAACGCAAAGAGCTGGAGTAACTCAGCGGATCTGGCAGCATCTCTGGAGAAAAGGAGTAGGCGACATTTTGGGTCGAGACCCTTCCTCAGACAGAGTGTCAGGGGAAAGGGAGACGAGAGATATAGAAGTTGATGAAGAACAAATGAATGAAAGATATGCAAAAACGTAACTGATCAAGGAAATGTGGAGCCCACAATGGTCGATTGTGGGCTGTGGGCTAGGTGATAATGAGTTATACTGACAATAGAACACAACAGGTGAGAAGTGTTTAAGCAGGAACTGCAGATGCTGGAGAAATCGAAGGTAGATAAAAATGCTGGAGAAACTCAGCGGGTGAGGCAGCATCTATGGAGCGAAGGAATAGGTGACGTTTGGGGTCGAGACCCATCCTCAGACTTTCCTCGGGAGTTTTGAAGGTGTGTTTCCAAACTCTTGCATTAATGGTTGTGGCAGTGCAAAGTTGCCCGATGGTCTGAGTGCCTGGTGAGTCTTGACATCACTGCCTGAGCAGTAGCTGCAGCTGCCCATGGTGCTGTCAATGCTCCATCTCGCTGGTGAAGAAAGACAGGTCTGGGCACAGCCTAGAGCCGCTCTGTGCAGACTTCAGAGAGCTGCGAGTAAATGAGGGATGGCACAGACAGCAAGGGCTGCAGGCGGTGCTTGGCTGCACTAGCAAGGTGGCCCCGTGCCGAATGCTGGAGGGCCAGCCAGCCTGCAGCAGCAAACCATGTTGGGGCAGCATCACCCCACCCCACTGACGGCATCTTCTCCACCTGTCAAGGCAATGTCTGATGAACAATGGGCCCAATCGCCTCCCCTCAAATCCCAGCCCCTTGGGCAGCACAGTTGCGCAGCGGTAGAGTTGCTGCCTCGCAGCTCCAGAGTCCCGGGTTCGACCCTGACTACGAGTGCTTGCCTGTGCAGGCAGACAAAAATGCTGGATAAACTCAGCAGGTGAGGCAGCATCTATGCTGAGTTTCTCCAGCATTTTTGTCTACCTTCGATTTTTCCAGCATCTGCAGTTCTTTCTTAAACGCTTGTCTGTACAGAGTTTGTACGTTCTCCCTGTGACCGCGTGGGTTTTCCCCGGGTGTTCCGGTCTCCTCCCTCACTCCAAAGATGTGCAGGTTTGTAGGTTTCATTGGCTTCAGTAAAATTGTGAAAGGTCCCTAGTGTGTAGTTGGAGCAGACTGGGAGGGCCGCAAGGTCTGTTTCTGCGCTGTATTTCCAAACTAAACTCAACTAAAGCGTTGTGTAATAGTGTGCCTTAGCATCTGATAGTGGTCTTGGGGCTGGCCTTGTGTAATGTATGACTTAGCAAATCTACCAGTGCCTGGTGAGCGGTCATTGGAATAAGCGAGTTCGGTATTCTGACTGAGCATACCCAGGTCATAGGTCACAAGCGAGAAACATTGTCGGCAGCCGGGAACAATGGCCCAGGCCCACAGCCAGCGCAGAGAAGCAGCGCTAACTCCACCGCTCCCGTCAGTCCCGGCAGGGCTGTAGGTTAACCCGGCGAGACAGGCAGAGTTGAGCTGGATTTAGCGCTGCTTCTCTGCGCTGGCTGTGGGCCTGGGGGCGCTACTCCTGTCTGACTCCCGACTTCTCTGCGGGGGGGGGGGGGGGGGGGGTCCGGTGGTGGTTCGGCTGCGGATGAGGTGCAGGTCTGTGTCCGTGCTGCAACACCCCTGGCGAGGGGTTTTATCGCTTGTTACCATTGACAAATCCCATGATTCCTTGCGTTTTTCGGAATACCGAACTCGCTTATACCTCAGTGTCTCATCGATAAAAACACATCATGACGGGATTACGAACTCTGCTGGTAAAGTTGTCCTTTAAACATCCACAGAACGGCACAGTTCTGCCCCAGCTCTCCACACGCAAATAGGCTGAGACTTGTCTTTTAAAAAGGACTATAATAGGGAACAGCAACCTGGTAATCACTCCTCCTTGACAGACACAAAATGTTGGAGTAACTCAGCGGGACAGGCAGCATCTGTGGAGAGAAGGAATGGGTGATGCTTCGGGTCGAGACCCTTCTTCAGACACTCCTCCTTCTTTCCCTTTCCTCTTCCCCTCTTTCTCCCCTCATTTCTTCCTCTCTTTCTCTTCCCCTTTTTCTCACTTCCCTTCTGTCTTTTTCTCTCCACTCTGCTCGCTTTATCTCTCCTGTCTCCTCTCTGTTTCTCTCCCCTCTGCTCTTTTTCTCCTCTCTCCACTCGTATTCTGTCTCCCTTTCCTTCCCTCCCTTCCTCTTTCGTTTATATGTACCAATCCCACATTGCCGGGCTTTCAATATGCACGTAACGTGTAAGTATATAATCTGGACGTGCCGCAGATTAATGAGCGTGAACAATTCATCATTGCAACAGGTTGTGATGGTGCACGTTGTATTAAAAACATTGAAGTAATGGATCTCTGTTGGTGCTTAAAACACCCAAATGGACAATTGAAATGTTGATATTGTACAGACTTAAACCCGAGTGATTTCTCTGCGTTGATTTGATGATTAAATACTTGTGGACTTTAAGAGAAAGTTAGACAGAGCTCTTAAAGGTAGCAGAGTCAGGGGATATGGGGAGAAGGCAGGAACGGGGTACTGATTGGGGATGATCAGCCATGATCACATTGAATGGTGGTGCTGGCTCGAAGGGCCGAATGGCCTACTCCTGCACCTATTGTCTATTATTAGGTTTGTAGACATCAGGAACTGCAAAGGTAGACAAAGGACTAAGGAACTGCAAATGCTGATATGCCAAAAAAAAAGGCGCACAGTACTGGAGTAACTCAGCGTGTCTAGACAGCATCCCCAGAGACAATGGATAGATGACGTTTCGGATCAGGAACCCTCGTAAGTCTGAGGAAGCGCCCTGACCCAAAACGTCACCTATCCATGTTCTCCACAGATGCTGCCTGACCCGCTGAGTTACTCCAGCACTTGGTGTCTTTTCCAGCATTTGTAGGTTTGCTGGTTCATTTTTTGCAGTTCAAGGTGCAGAGAGGAGATGGGAAGGACGTCGAATGTGTTGATAGGGTTGCAGCGGCAAGATTGGTTTGTGTTCCTGACTGAGACTCTGCTCCTGCTAGCCCACTATCTTCCTTAGCTCTGGTGCAGTCCTCTCCGGGCAGCGATCCGATCGTTTCTGACTCCAGTCTTCTGGCTGCAGATTGGCGTGAGAATGAACGTGACCGTCCCTGCGTTATCCGGAGAGGTACATGGTTTGGGAACGCTTTGTGAAAGGCCAGGCCCATGCCTTCTTGTCTGGCCGGCTGGCCGTCCTTCAGCATGTCTCTATTCTCTGCAATGCATCTACTATTTTCTTACTTCTGTTGCATTTTATGCTGCTAATTGTGCACTAATTGAATGTAATTTTAACCCAATGATGTGTAAATTAACATACTGTGGCGCCATCTTGTAGCCAAGCCATTTGTTCCAGAAGCTTCCGAAGCACTCCGTGAGAGGGGGTTGGGAGAGAGATTAGAGAAGGATGAGTCAAAGGTTAACTGGTGTGCTCTCGATTGACGGCAAGGGCTTTAATTAAATATTTACTGATTGGGCGTGAGTGCCGCCCGGGCAGAAGTCCAGTGCTTTTGGCCGAGAGCTCCTCGTGCTCTACCGGGCCATCCGGCAGTCCCGCTACTTCCTCGAGGGCAAGGGGTTTCACGGCTTTCACTGACCACACGCCACTCACGTTTGCTTTCGCCAAGGTGTCTGATCCCTGGTCATCCCGGCAGAGGCGACACCTGACCTTCATCTCCGAGTTCACCACTTGCGTCCAGCACATCGCAGGCAAGAACAAGCCTGTCCCGCTCCGCCATCAATGCCATCCACGCTTTGGCCCCAGGCGTCGACTACAAGACCCCGCAGCCTGGCCCCGCCCGATGGTGCGTGGTTTGGCTCGGCCTTCCATCCATGCAACAACGGCTCTGGTGGCAGCCAAGTCCATGTGGCACGGGTTGTGTAAGCAGGTCGGCAACTGGGCCCGAGCACGATCCCCCGTCGCACCTCAACGATTCAGCGACACATCAAAGCGCCGCTGCAGTACTTCGCCCTGACACGCCGGTGTTTCCACCACATCCACGTTGACATTGTCCGACGGACCCACTCACCCCCCCCCCCACCCACTCAACCGCTGACCCACCCCCCCACCCACTCACCCGCTGACCCACCCCCCCACCCACTCACCCGCTGACCCACCCCCCCACCCACTCACCCCACTCACCCCCCCCACCCCCACCCACTCACCCACTCACCCCCCCAAAAGAAAATCTACTTGAAATTAGTTTTGTTTTGAAATACAGCGTTGAAACAGGCCCCCACCCACTCACTCCCCCCCCACCCACTATCTCCCCCCCCCCCCCCCCATCCGCTCACCCCCCCCCACCCACCAACTTTCAGAAGCAGCATCTGGAGCGATCTCTGTACTGAATTATTCTCGTTTGCAAGAAAATGATGCCTTGGAAATAGTGTGGAGGTTTATGGGGTTAATATCCAAAATAGGTAAGTTGGTTAAACATAGAAAATAGGCGCAGGAGGCGGCACTTCGAGCGTTAGTTTATTTATTTAGGTATCCAGTGTGGAAGCAGGCCCTTTGGCCCATCGATCCCATGCTGATCAACGATTCCTGTTCACTAGTTCTATCCTACACACTCGGGACAAGTCGTTACAATCAGACCCCGTAGTCAGGATCGAACTCGGGTCTCTGGTGCTGTCAACAGCAACTCTACCTCTGCCCCTCTGTGCGGCCCGCATCTATGAGCAGCTGGCAAGGTGAAGTATGAATGTGTGTTTCGCAGTAGTGTATGACAAATGAAGTATATCTGGGACCAAAAATAGAGAAGTAATTTTGAAATCCTGGGGTGAGGGATGAAGAACTGCGAAGAACATTTCCAACGTTTCTATGCATTCACCCCATCCATTCCCCACATGATCTGACACACCTCTCTAAGATCACCCCCTACGCTGCAACGTAGGATAGCGGGTCCTAGCCTCCCTAACCTCTCCCTGTAACTCAGGCTCCCAAGTCCAGGCAACATCCTCTTAAATCTTCTCTGCACTTTTTCCACTTTAATAACATCCTTCCTGCAACAGGGTGACTAAAACTGAACACAACACTCCAAATGCATCCTCCCCAACAGGTAACATGACATCCCAACTTCAGTACTCGTTACCCTCCCTGATAGGCCATTCGGCCCTTCGAGCCTGCACCGCCATTCAATATGATCATGACTGATCATCCAACTCAGTATCCTGTACCTGCCTTCTCTCCATACCCTCTGATCCCTTTAGCCACAAGGGACACATCCAACTCCCTCTTGAACATAGCCAATGAACTGGCCTCAACTACCTTCTGTGGCAGAGAATTCCAGAGACTCACCACTCTCTGTGTAAAGAATGTTTTCCTCATCTTGGTCCTAAAGGAATTCCCCCTTATCCTTAGACTGTGACCCCTTGTTCTGGACTCCCCCAACATCGGGAACAATCTTCCTGCATCTAGCTTGTCCAACCCCTCAAGAATTTTGTAAGTTTCTATAAGATCCCCTCCTCAATCTTCTAAATTCCAGCGAGTACAAGCCGAGTCTATCCAGTCTTTCATCGTATGAAAGTCCCGATATCCCAGGAATCAGTCTGGTGAACCTTCTCTGTACTCCCTCTATGGCAAGAATGTCTTTCCTCAGATTTGGAGACCAAAAGGGCAGTGTGCCAAAAACCGCCTTGACCACCCTATCCACCCGTGACACCACTTCCAAGGAACTATGTACCTGCTTTCCTAGAACCCTCTACTCTGGAAAAACACCCCAGAGACTTGCTATTCGCTGTGAAGTTCTTGTCCTTGTTTGCCTTCTCAAAGTGCACCATCCTGCAGTTATGTGCATTAAACTCCATTCCCCATTCCTCAGCCCACTGGCCCAGCTGTCCAAGATCCTGCTGTAATTTTTGATGACCATCTCTGCCCTCCATGGTACCACCCTCGTTGGTGTTGGTCAGCTGTGAAAGGCTGGAGAATGTTCAAGCAGTCGATGTTTCTAATGTTTGTGTGTTTTACGCCAGGTGTCAGTGTAAACCCAGATCTCCACACGATCTGCACCGTTTGTACCTTCTTCCCGCGACCACGTGGGTTTTATAGACAATATACAATAGGTGCAGGAGTAGGCCATTCAGCCCTTCGAGCCTGCACCGCCATTCAATGTGATCATGGCTGATCATCCCCAATCAGTACCCCGTTCCTGCCTTCTCCCCATATCCCCCGACTCCGCTATCTTTAAAAGGCCTGTCCCACTTTCGCAACTTTTTCGACGACTGCCGGCACCCGTCATAGATGGCCGAAAATGTTCAAAATGTTGAAAATCCAGCGGCGACCAGAACAAGGTTCGACTCTTTGGGCGACTGGTCACGACCATACAGGCTTCACCCCGCGATATGTCGTCTTCTAGTCACTGGTCTTTCTGGTCGCTGCTGAAATTCCAACACATTGAACATTTTTGCCGACCTAAGACGGGTGCCGGCAGTCGCAGGAAAAGTGGCGTAAGTGGGACAGGCCCTTAAGAGCCTTATCAAGCTCCCTCTTGAAAGTATCCAGAGAACCTGCCTCCACCGCCCTCTCAGGCAAAGAGTGTGTCCTCATCTCCGTTCTAAATGGCTTACCCCTAATTCTTATACTGTGGCCCCTTGGTTTTGGACCCCCCAACATCGGCAACATGTTTCCTGCCTCTAGCGTGTTCAAACCCTTAATAATCTTATATGTTTCAATAAGATCCCCTCTCACCCTTCTAAATTCCAGAGTGTACAGAGTTTTCTCCGGGTGCTCCAGTTTCCTTCCACACTCCAAAGATGTACAGGTTTGTAGGTTAATTGGCTTCAGTAAAATTGTAACTTGTCCCTAGTGTGTAGGATAGTGCGTGTACTGGTCAGCATGGACTCAGTGGGCCGAAGGGCCTGTTTCCACTCCGTATGTGTAAAGTCTAAAGAGAGAACAGGGGAGGGAGGGCTGTCATCTGTCGTGTGGACTGTTAACTCATACTTTTGCTCAAAATGAGTTGTAGAAGACTTCCAGATGTTATTCAAATGCCACACAGTATCAGTGATTTGAACAGCTAAAGTTAAGCTTCATTTATCAATATAGAAATCATTTAATAGTTTGAAGTTTCGGTTCAGTTTTAGTTTATTGTCACGTGTACCGAGGTACAGTGAAAAGCTCTCGTTGCGTGCTAACCAGTCAGCGGAAAGACAATACATGATTACAATCGAGCCATTCACAGTGTACAGATACAGGATAAGGGAAGTACATTTAGTGTAAGGGGACCCTCGGACTATCTTTGATCTGACTTTATTGGCTTTAATTGAAATTCAAACCACAAAATAATATATTTTTGATGTTTAAAAAAAACGATGTTGTCTGTGCCCATTAAAACTGATTGCACGAAACTGCAATAAGCACTAAATTCCAGATTTTCATCTTTATTGTCAACTGTGTATAATTTGCTGACTGGAATCCAGTGACATCCAACCTTTCCTGTCCAAAACATTTGGTGTAGGAGAAGGCCATTTGGCCTGACGGCTCCATGCTTGGCCATAGCTTTAGAAAGAGTTCTTCAATGTAACCTGATCTCTCTCACTAGACTCTTTGCTGCTTTGTATTCGGCAAGTGTAGGGATGGCCTTCCAATGCACCAGTCAGTTTTGGGTCCTCCTGCCAAAGGCAATGTCCCTTGAATCATCTGCCATAGATGGCTGGTGCGATAGTGTGCCTGACATTTGCAGATGGCCTCATCATAAATATGATTGGAAAAGCATAGAGTGCAGCTGCATCCAGTAAATGTGGTCACCATACGCCAAGTTTGTTTGTGTTCGCTTCCACTATTCCCCAGATGTGGGAGTCTCAGCCAATCTTCCCACGATTTTGTTCCTGGATCAGGAATGTCGTGTTTCCTTGGGGAAAAATCACTGGAATATCTTGCTGTCAGGCCAGCAGCAAAGGGTACAATCGGGGAAAAGGGATTGGAAGTATATTTGTTAAAGAGCCTCCAAGCGGCATGATGTCGTAGCGGTAGAGCTACTGCCTCACAGCGTCAGGGACCCGGGTTCGATCCTGACTACAGGTGTTTGTCTGTAGGGTAGTGTTAATGTGCGGGATAGACTCGGTGGGCCGAAGGGCCTGTTTCCGCACTGTGTCTCTAAACTAAGCTCACTTTGATTTGGTCTCCAGCGTGTTGTAAGCTGCAGCTCCATACAGAGATCCTCTCGACAGCGTTGAGATGAATGATTATTTAACGCACACAGTAATGCCTTCATATTAAAGGTTCGAATGCTTACATTATACTGCCCATTTGGTGACTTCAAAGTTGCACTTAACCCCCAGAACCGGAAAAGAGACCAAATCAATTCATTGTTTAACAAAGAACCGCAGATGCTGGAAAAATCGAAGTGCTGGGGAAACTCAGCGGGTGAGGCAGCATCTATGGAGCGAAGGAATAGGCGACGTTTTGGGTCGAGACCCTTCTTCATTGGATCTTTCGAGGTTGCAAAGACGGGAAGATGGGAGAAATTTGTTTTATTTTCCCCTGAGATGGTGGCGATCAAGCGAACCGATAAAATTAAAAGATTGGTTGATAGCTCAAACATTGGTGATTATAGTTTAGTGAGTGTATATGTTGAGGTGAGGTAAAGGAAGGAGGTTCTGCCAATGAAAATAGTTTGCCAGGATTCCAATCCACGTTGAATTCTCTACATGTTTAGTTTAGTATAGAGATACAGCGCGGAAACAGGCCCTTCGGCCCACCGAGTCCGCGCCGACCAGCAATCCCCGCACATTAACGA
This sequence comes from Raja brachyura, assembly GCA_963514005.1. The sequence goes on along the minus strand of OY740806.1, from coordinate 33,744,691 downwards.
TCCTACACACACTACGGACAAATTACATTTACACCAAGCCAATTAACCAACAAAGCTCTACGTCTTTGGGGTGTGGGAGGAAACCGAAGATCGCAGAGAAAACCCACCAGGTCACAGGGAAAACGTGCAAACTCCGTACAGACAGCACCCGTAGTTGGGATTGAACCTGGGTCTCCGGCGCTTTTTAGGCAGCAACTCTACCGCTGCGCTACCGTGCTGCCCTGGGTGACATGGATTGAGGGGTACATTAAGATGACCAGACTCGATGGTGTACTAGGGACGGGGATATTTGCTCCTGGAGCTGTTTCCTATTAGTGTTTATTTTGTTGTGCATCTGGTTCATCCGGGAGTGCAATTTGAGATTGATTTAAGTCCCCAATTTAAAAGCAATGTGTGAAGCATGCGGAAACTGCGACCTATTCCATTATAAGAGGAGGCTTACAGAATTAGGCGTGTTTCCATTGGTGAAAAGAAGATTGAGAGAGAAGTGATTTAGGTCCTTAAACTGCTGAGCGGGGAGAGTGACAGCATGTTCAATTTAAAATGTGTTTGTGGAATGAAGGGGAAGAGCTAATATGGCCAAAGTCATCAGACTGCAGCTCAGAGGCAGTCTTTATCTCCAGAGTAAAGCCGGCATTTTCGTTACTCCAGCAGCATTTCATAGAAACATAGAAAGCAGGTGCAGGGGTAGGCCATTCAGCCCTTCGAGCCAGAATCAGTACCCCGTTCCTGCTTTCTCCTCATATACCTTGATTCTGTTAGCCCTGAGAACTAAATCTGTAGCTCTCTCTTGAGAACATCAAGATGTTCCCACCTTTGGTGAAGGAAAATCCATGGACATTGTAGAAACGTAGAAACATATAAAACAGGTGCAGAAGGAGGCCATTCGGCCCTTCGATCCAGCAGCACCATTCATGGTTGATCGTCCCAAATCAATAACCCATGCCTGCCTTCTCCCCATATCCCTTGATTCCACTGTGTCCAAAAGGAAACTGGAAGCGTGTAAAGTGGCTTAGAGCTGGGCGTTTTTGCAAAGGCCGTTGGACGAGGGGAAGGGGAAACAGTTTTGAAGAGAGGGCAGTGGATCACAAAATGGGAGGAAACCGGAGCTCCAGGAGAAAGCCCACACAGGTCATGGGGAGATCGTGCAAACTCCATACTGGCGTAGGTCGAGACCCTTCTTCAGACTGAATGGGTGATGTTTCAGGTCAAGACCCTTTCTCGACCCGAAGCATCACCCATTCTTCCTCTCCAGTGATGCTGCCTGTCTCGCTGAGTTACTCCAGCATTTTGTGTCTGTGCAGGCATATTGAGTTGAGTTTAGTGTAGAGATACAGGCCCTTCCCTGAGTCCGTGCCGACCAGCGCTCCCCGCACACCAACACTATCCTACACACGCTAGGGACAATTTACAATTTTTATCAAAGCCAAACCTTGGGAGCGAGGGAGTAAACCAGAACGCCCCGGAGAAAACCACGCAGGTCACGGGGAGAACGTGGAAACTCTGTACAGACAGCATCAGAGGTCAGGATCGGACTAGAGACTCTACCGCTGTGCCACAAGTGTGAGCATTCAACTCTAATGACATTGCAGCAAATAGCAACATCGCTGGAGTTTCCTGTAGTCATCCAGCGATGAATGGGAAGGACCAGCGGATGGAGTCACGGGCATTTTAGTTAAAGAGGCTCTGTGCAAATGATTTGATTTGGTCTCTGGCTGCAGCCGGAGAATAGCCAAGAAGCTATTTCTATTTGGTTTCGCTGCCATTCTTCTGTGATATCGTTCTCTACTTTTGTCTGTATTGTACAAGATTTGTCCCAAAAGCTGCAATAATCCTTCACGGTCCAACTGTCCAGGACTAGAAGTAAATAACAAACCTTATCTTTGCCACTGAATAAATATTGGAAAGCTGCCCTTCCCCTTCTCGCTGTCACGCACACACACGGCAATTACACTTTACGATATTTCCCGGATAATTTACCAATCAGTGGCGCACCCACCCGCTTGCCAGATGGCAGCACCCATCTCCCAGATGTGGATCCAACAGTCAAGGGCTCCGGCAGCAGATAAATTACTGCCCCATAATTTTTTAATATATAACCCTCTACACAAAATAGTTAGAATCTCCTTGAGGCGATGGTTATTAAATCTCCCAGTGATCCCAATACTTCACTAAATGGCCCTGGTCCAGGAATAGTGCTCGAGATTACTGGTTATTGTGTGGGGAGATTTATATCACCGATCACGGAGTCCTTCTGCCGCTGTTAATCTTTTTCCTTTGTGTTTTTTTTTTAAATTACTTGCACTAATTGCAGTTTTATCAAGTTCACCCAGAACAACGTGTGATGGGACAGGACCTTAGAACGTTTTCGCACAGAGTTGTGAGTCTGTGGAATTCTCTGCCTCAGAGGGCAATGGAGGCCGGTTATCTGGATACTTTCAAGAGAGAGCTAGATAGGGATCTTAAAGATAGCGGAGTCAGGGGATATGGGGAGAAGGCAGGAACGGGGTACTGATTGGGGATGATCAGCCATGATCACATTGAATGGATCGAAGGGCCGAATGGCCTCCTCCTGCACCTATTGTCTATTGTTAGAATTTTAGTGGGCAGCGCGGTGGCACAGCGGTAGAGTTGCTGCCTTACAGCGCCAGGGACCCAGGTTCGATCCTCACTACAGGTGCTGTCTGAATGGAGTTTGAACCCCCCCTGTGACAGCTTGCGTTTTTCTCCGGGTGCTTCAGTTTCCTCCCACGCTCCAAAGACGTACAGGTTTGTAGGTTAAATGGCTTGGTGTATGTGTAAAATTGTCCTTGGTGTGTGTGTGTGTGTGTGTGTGTGTGTGTGTGTGTGTGTGGGATAGTATTAATGTGCAGGGATCATTGGTCGGCACAGACTCGGTGGGACGAAGGGCCTGTTTCCGCGCAAATTAAACTTGTTTAGTCCACAATAGACAGCACCCGTAGTCAGGATGGAACCCGGGACCTTGCCGCTGTAAGGCAGCAACTCCACGGCCCTGCTGCCCTGTTTTGACAGAACCCCAGTCCCATTCTAATTAGCCCAGTTTGCCTGCCCCACCTCGCTCTTCCGGTTCCCCCTCGCTCCCCTTGCAGGCTTCAGCGCCTCCGCGGGTCGTTGCCTCGACCTCTCGCGTGCACGCTCTCCACTGCTGGGAAATTAAATTCCAGGCAGCAGTCACTTTTTTTATCCACGTTATGGATTTGGAAATTGATTTTTCACTCCCTGGAGTGAAGCGTGCTGACGCACCTTTCCGGGTCATCGCACGCAATTCGGGAAGTTCATCCAGGCGTGGATTACCTTTATACCGAGATTCCTGCAACAGTTTGAGGAGCATTCTGTGCGAGAATTTTGGATCGTCTCGTCCAAGGTGCAGATGTCAAGGAATATCTGAAGAAAAAAAGCTGGAGGAACGCACTGAGTCAGGCAACATAGTCATACTGTGCGGAAACAGGCCATTCGGCCCAACTTGCCCATGCACACCAGCATGTCCCATCACTAGTCCCACCTCCCTGCGTTTGGCCCACATCCCTCCAAACCTGCCCTATCTGTCCAAGTGTGTCTTAAACTTGGCGATAGTCCCTGCCTCAACTACCTCCTCCAACAGCTCGTTCCATACACCCACTGCCCTTTGTGTGAAAATATTGCCCCTCTGCTTCTGATTCAAATCTTCCCCCCCTTCACCTTAAAGCTGTGTCCTCGAGTTCCCCCTCAGCTGACTCCCAGTCTGAAAATGGGTCTCAACCCGAAACACCACTTATTCCTTTTCTCCAGAGATGCTGCCTGACCCGCTGAGTTACTCCAGCATTTTGTGCCTGCCTTTGGTTTAAATCAGCATCTACAGTTCCTCCCTACACATCTCGCCTTTAGGACTTTGCCTCCTCCTTCTGGATTTCTGGACCACAGGGAAAGGTTTGTAAAGTTACCCTGTTGACTTGAGAGCTCAATGTCAACCAGTGCAGGGCAAGCTACTTATGAAGCATAATCTGCCAGTAGACAGCTCTGTGTAAATTGCATTCTAGGTAGTTAATGGAATGAATCAAAGCCATGCGTGGGGAGTTGGACATTGACTAATCTCTCCCATTTCTCAACACGATTTATGAAAGACCTAATCTAACATTTGCAGGCCATGAATTTGTCGACCGTTAACTCTCAGGAAGGAATTTTATACACAAACACAAACGTTCATGGGAGATCATTTTAGGGTTTGAGAAGCAACACCCTAGTAGCGTAGGAAAGAACTGCAGATGCTGGTTTAAACCGAAGCTAGATGCAATAGACAATAGGGAATAGGCAACGTTTCGGGCCGGAGGAATGGGTGACGATTTTAGCCCGAAACGTTGCCTTTTTCCTTCGCTCCATAGATGCTGCCGCACCCGCTGAGTTTCTCCAGCACTTTTGTCTACCTTCGTCTTTCCAGCATCTGCAGTTCCTTCTTGAACAATAGACAATTGGTGCAGGAGTAGGCCATTCGGCCCTTCGAGCCATTCAATGTGATCATGGCTGATCATCCACAATCAGTACCCCGCTGCTGCCCTACTCCACTGGAATAACTCAGGCAGCATCTCTGGAGAGAAGGAATGGGTGACGTTTCCGGTCTATTCAACCCTATTCGTTCCGTCAAGTCAAGAATTTGAAGGCGTATTGCATGTGATAAATAGGTTTGACGGTGCTTGGCAGAGCCATGCTTGCTCCGAGTGGGTCTATAGATGGGAGCTCCATAAAGTAACGTTTAAGAAGCATTTAGACAGGTACATGGGTAGGACGGGTTTGGGGAGATATGGGCCAATGGGTCTAGTGTAGATGGGTCATGTTAGTTGGTGAGGGCAAGTTGGGCCAAAGGGCCTGTTTCCATACGGGCATCACCCTGCGACATGTCGACACGTGACTCCTGTACGGTGGTGAGTAGTCGCCCAAAGAGTCGTACCTTTTTCTGGTCGCCGCTGGATTTTCAACATCTGCTGCGGCTATGACGGGTGCCGGAGAGTCGCCGAAAAAAAAACACATAAGTGGGACAGGCCCTCAAAGGAACATGGCCTTATTCTGAGGATGTGACCTCTGGTTCTAAACTCTCCGAGTGGAAACATCCTCTCCACACCAACTCTATCCATTGTCCCGGGCTTCCTGTTCCATCTGTGAACATCTGTCCGCATCGTTACTTCTGCCCTCGAAAAACATTGTTCACTTTTCCAGCCACAATATGCATCACTTCTGGTAAAAATCCATCTCCTTAGCTACCTGCGTGGTTTGTGTTATGACAACAGGGGAGCTTTGTCAATTCAGATTACAAAGCATTCTTGAATATATTGGAATCCATAATTGTGCTTATCATGCAAGCCACTTGCCCGAATTATAATAATTCTATTACTGTCTAATGTACCAGATCTGCAGTCATTAATTTTACTGGGAGTTTTAAGCACTCTGTGATTAGCAGGCTTTTATTCACGTGCAAGGCTCTGACCATGTGTGTACACCTTCCCTTCACTACCCGTTGATTTATTGTGTTCCCTCTTCAGGAGTTCCTTCAGTGTCGACTTTCCTGCTGTGTGTGTATCTGTATACTTTAGAACAGTAGGGGCTTTGAGTGGTTCCTACAAGTTGGCACCCAATCCAGGCCACTCTTTTTTTTATTAATGTTTTACTTTTTTAATTAAAAGCTTATGGACAAATGATAATAAACGACAAACTGGTTACAGGGTTCCTACATAGCTTCAATTTAAAAAAAAAATGTTTTAAAGCAAAGAAATAGAGAAAGAAAGAAATAAGAGAAGCTGTAAACTAATAGAAAGGGAAAGAAAAGCAAGAAAGAAAGGCGATTACAAATATCAAGATTGTGGAGATCGATCCGGGAGATATTGAGTACAGTTGTCCATCCAACTCTAAACTCAAGTTGTGACTTTAATTTTGTGTTAAACCAGTTTACTTTTTTTTTAAATTCAATAAATGGAGACCATATTTTTAAAAATAGTTCTGGTTTGTCAATTAATACAAATCTTATTTTTTCCAAATGCAAGGTCTCGGTCATTTCCGTAATCCACATTTTAATTGTGGGGGTTGCTGGTTTTTTCCAAAATTTAAGTATTAATTTTTTTCGCAGTTATTAAACTGTAATCAAGGAAGTGTCTCTGGCTTATCATAAAGTTTGTGGTATGTTCTGATAATCCTATCCCAGGCTACTCTGTGTGTGCGCTATTCACAGAGGTGGATCTGCAATCACCCATTACAGTCGCTCCACTCTTTTAAACCTCTCTTCCTGCAGCAACATGTCTTACTTTTGCTCTTCTATAGATGCACATTATTCCCTTTATCGGGTATCCGCATGCCGTGAACCGCTCGATTGTAATCGTGTATTGTCTTTCCGCCGACTGGTTAACACGCAGCAAAAGCTTTTCACCGTACCTCGGTACACGTGACAATAAACTAAACCCAACTAGTTCCCCCTGGACAAACTCAGTGACTCTGGCAACCTTACACCACAGAATATACCCGCAAACAAACACTCTGTGCTAATCTCAATCTATCTCTTCACGGGGCTGAAAGGAAAATAAATGCCTTGATCATTTCGGTCATAAGATCATCAGTGATAGGAGTGGAATTAGGCCATTTGGCTCCTCAAGTCTATTCCGCCATTCAATCATGGCTGATCTATCTCTCTCTCCTGACCCCATTCTCCTGCCTTCTCCCCATAATGTCCAACACCCAACCTATCAAGAATCTATCTATCCATCTCTGCCTTAAAAATATCCATTGACTTGTCGGCCTGTCACACTTGGCGATTTTATTAGACAACTTCCGTCGACTGTGATAGTCGCAGCAGGTAGCCGAAAAACTGGTGACAACCTACGACAGCACCCACGTCAGGAGAAGCCAAGCTACGCTCTTTGGTGTCACACCCACTGTCGCCGAAAAATGTTCAACATGTTGAAAATTTAGTGGCCACCGGAAAGATGCTACGACTTTTTGCGCGACTGAGGAGACCACTCCCGGCGAACATGTGGCGACAAAGTAGTCGCCTGTAGTTGCCTAAAAAATCACATAAGTGGGACAGGCCCATTAGCCTCCACCGCCTCCTGCGGCTAAGAATTCCACTCATTTAAATTTTAATTTGTTGACATTTTTAATGGTCACACCTCTCATCATTTCACTGCATGAGGTCAGGGAGACCACAGCAATGCAGACTCTGCCCTACCAATTAATGCTTTTCTGATGCTTTAATGGCAGTGAGCGTGCATTTCGAAGATGCTTTGTCTAATGTGAAGTATAAAGGTTGTGGGTTCTGAGTGTTTTGTACAGTGCACTTGTCACAAAATCCTTTTCTTTCGTCTTTCCTTGTGAAACTACAATGCAACTTGGCAACCCTTTGAAGTTGTGCATGTATCATGGCTGCCCCCTCTGAGTGCTCGAGCACTTTGAAAGAAGCTCCGTGTGTTTGAAGCCACTCGTATAGCTGCTCCATATTACTTTCAATCTGCGCCTGATGTTCCAGCGATACCAACCGTCTCCTTCCACCATGTCTGCGTGAAATAATACCATCTTGGAAAAACTGCTCGCTCCTTGAGGTGGAATTAAACTGTCAGCATCCTTGGCTTTGTATTTGGTCTCATTCTGACCTCCTGAGCCATCCACATATCTACACACATCTACCGGTGTCTTTGCAACACCGTGTCCCTGTGTCTCCGCTTCACTCCTTTGCTGTCTCCAAGCTTCATTGTTCCACCCACGTCCCACCTGGCTCCTGTTATGCACTCAACCAGCGTGGAAACAAGCCCTTCGGCCCAACTTGCCTATACCGGTCAACATGCCCCATCTACACTTGTCCCACCTGCCTGTGTTTGGCCCATATCTCTACGCCCTCCCTCTCTACCCCCCTCCCTCTCCCTCACTAACCGTGGCTGCGCACTTGGGGGCTATGTGTGAGTGGATAGGGCGGGGATGGGGGAAAAGGAGCGAATAATTAATATTATTATAATATCGGGGGGGGGGGGTTTAGTGCGTGTATCTGTGTGTGTGGGGGGTTGTTAGTGTGTGTGACGCCGCAGAACCCCCTCCCCCAACCGTGCGTTGAGGGGACGGGACTCAACGGCTCCCACTTGGTCTAGTATCTCTCTAAACCTGTCCTATCCATGCACCTGTCTAATTGCATCTTACACATTGCGATAGTCCCTGACTCAATTACCTCGTCTGGCAGCTCGATCCATGCACCCACCACCCTTTGTATGAAAGGTTTCCCCTTGGATTCCTATGAAATATCTCCCCCATCACCTTAAACCTTTGGTTCTCAATTCCCCTCCTCTGGGCAAGAGATTCTGTGCGTCTACCCAATCTATCATCCCCTCCTTATTGGTTCCACTTTGCACCCACCAGCGTCTGTCCCACCCCTCATTTGCAAGGTGTTCAGCTGTAATGTTGGTGAGGCAGTTTCCATGGAGCGAAGGAATAGGCAACGTTTCGGGTCGAGACCCGGAAAGCATCTATGGAGTGAAGGAATAGGCGACGTTTCGGGTCTCGACCCGAAACGTCACCTATTCCTTCGCTCCATAGATGCTGCCTCACCCGCTGAGTTTCTCCAGCATTTGTGTCTACCTTTGATCTTTTCAGCATCTGCAGTTCTTTCTTAAACCGCTGTAATGTTGACTCCTTTTGCCTCCATAGATGTTGCTTGACCCACTGAGCTCTTGTCTCTGTTCCAGATTTTACCATCTGCAGTCTCACCTGTCCTCCCCTACACTTTAAAACCCATTCCTCAGCCCCCAGCTTTTAAACTTCTCGATTAACAGCAGTTATTCTTGATTAGTACGAGTGCCGGAGGTCATGGGGAGAAGGCAGGAGAATGGGGTTAGGGTGGAGAGATGGATCAGCCATGATTGAATGGCGGAGTAGGCTTGATGGGCCGAATGGCCTGATTCTATTCCTGTCACTTGTGACCTGATCAGGCAATTGAGTCATTCTATCAACAACTAGAGAGCAGTCCCAGGCCACCTTCTAACTTCGGGCTATCTTTACTGGATTTTATCTTGCACGACACGTGTGACCTTTATCTTGAATCTGTACACTGCGGACGGCTGGATTACAATCATGTATTTGTCATGTATGCACCCGGGGGGGTCATTAGAGAGGGAATACGCGTTGTCCACGGGCACCCTGGGGGTCTTCTGGGACCGCCGGGCACCGCGGGGTCAATAAACTAAACTCAACTATTATCTCAGGTAGACAGAAATGCTGGAGAAACTCAGCGGGTGAGGCAGCATCTGTGAAGAGGAGGAATTGGTGGCGTTTTGGGTCGAGACCCTTCTTCAGACCTAATGGGATGTGCTAATGATCCCGTGGTCAGGTTACAGCTGTTGCAGCATGGAAGGATAGCGTTCCATGCTGCGACATGACCGTACTGGGCTTTTTCGTTGGGTGGTCTATCTTGCTCCTCTAGTATCTTTGCTCTCCAGTGCCACCGTGCGCGGACGTAACCCTGGAAAAGGGCAGGCAGCCGGCTCGGGCAAGGCCCTCTTCCGCCCGACGCCGTGACTCGCGGATGGCCACGGGGAGGGCACATCATGTGCGAGAGTTAGGAGGATAGATGCAGAAAGCTGGAGTAACTCAGCGGGTCAGGCCGCATCTGTGGAGAAAAGAGATGAGTGCCGTTTTGGGTTGAGACCCGACCGGAAATGGCACATATTCCTTTTCTCCAGAGATGCTGTCTAACCCCCCGAGGTACTCCAGCGTTTGGTGTCTGTCTTCGGGTTGAACCAGTTCGTTCCTGCACACGAGTTAGAAGGAGATGCACAACTCATCGAATGGTGAGGGGGGAAATGCAGCAGAGTGTAGTGCAGCAGCTCTGCATGCAGCAGCAAGTAACCATCTGGCCTCCTGTGCAATGCACGGGGGCACAGCACCTGGCTGCTGCGAGACCCCTGGAATGTGCACTGCTTGTAATTGCCTGAAGGCAACCTGTAAGATCGTGACTGCTGTACTCAGAGTTATCTGTTATGCTCCAGTCAGCGACTAATGGACTAGTGCAGGCCACCGCCCTGGGGAAGGGGTTGCCACTTTACTGGACTTTGCCACAAAGCTTCCCTGCCATGTACACTGCTGCCGTGCACTGTGGCTCTGCCCCACGAGCTTTTACCTGTTGTACCTCTCCTTTAGTACATTTTTCAGCAAGAAAGCAGTGGCTTTTCCCGCCCTCGGGGGTTTTTTTGGGGGGGGGGGGGGGGGGGTGGGGACGAATCTGCACTCTGAGACGTGCCAGGGCTGCACGGCAGCTGAACATTTTGCCTTGAACATTTTGTTTGCAAGAGAGCGGATCAGATTTCCATTAACACTCAGACAGGCTGCACCGCACCAACTCTGGGCCAAATAGGGGAAAGGCTGCCGGAGGATCGCTTGCTCTTATAATTACGGGACTAGTTCTGCAATCGCTCCCACAGGCAATTGGAGGCGTTGGGTTTCCATTGCTATTGTCACGTATACCGGGGCGCAGTGAAAGGCTTCTGTTTGCACGCTATCCGGTCAAAGAAAAGACTAAACATGAATACAATGAAGCCAACCACACAGTATAGTCAAAGGATAACAGGTAAAATGTTTAGTGCAAGATAAAGTCTGATGAAAGATAGGTCCAAGGTTCCACGGTGAGAGTTCAGGACCGCACTCTAGCTGATGACAGGACGGTTCAGTTGCCTGATAATAGCTGGGAAGAAACTGTCCCAGAATCTGGAGGTGTGCGTTTTCACACTTCCGCACCTTTAGCCTGATGGGAGAAGAGGGAGTGACCAGGGTGCGACTGGTTCTTGATTATGCTGGTGGCCTTGCCGAGGCAGCGCGAGGTGCAGATGGAGACGCAGGAAGGGAGGTGGGATTGGGTGATGGTCTCAGCTGCGCCCACAACTCTGCAATTTCTTGCGGTCTGGTATGGAGCTGTTCCCAAACTAAGCTGCGGTGCATTCTGATTAAATGCTTTCCACCTAAGTGTCTCTGCTGTTGGTGGGTGGGTGGATGGGTTCTGGGAATCGGGAGCCATTCGGTGTACTATGCACTTCTATACTTACTGAGGTACAACCTGCCTCAGAAACAACTTTGGATTCGAGCTTGTTGCTCATGGCACAGCTGAACCTATCCGTCCTTCCGGCATGTGGAAGAGTTTGTGTTATTGTTGGACCAAGTAGTTAAATCTGCAAAGTTATCAACTACATGCTTTTAATACTATTGAGCAGGATTTTGCCACTAGTGGGAGAGTCGAGCTCCAGAGGCCATTCACTCAGAATAAAAGGATGTGCCTTTAGAAGGGAGATGAGGAGGAATCTCTTTAGTCCGAGGGTGGTGAATCTGTGGAAATAATTGCCAGAGAAGGCTGTGGAGGCCAAGTCAATGGATATATATTTTTTGAGGCGGGTGATTGATAAATTTTTGATTAGTGTGGGTGTCAGTGGTTATGGGGAGAAGGCAGGAGATGGGGTTGGGAAGGAGAGATAGATCAGCCAAGATTGAATGGCGGAGTGGACATGATGGGCTGAATGGCCTAATTCTGCTCCTAGAACTTTTGAACCCGAGGGATGGAAGGTGGCTATTTAGCCCATTCGAACAACACTAGTTCTCTGCAACCCAGCCATTCAGTCTCCTCTTCTTCATTCACATGGCGTGCGCAGCCTAAAGTTGTAGGACAACTTGTTCTATTTGACCTTCCGTTTGTGCACGTCGAGTTGATTGCATTAGTCGAAACAGGGCAGACCACGTGAAGGTTGCAATCTTCCACCCCACCATCATCACTAAAGCAAAAAGACACAGTGCTGGAGGGACCTCAAACATGGTTTGTCCATTCCCTCCTAAGATGCTGCCTGACCCGCTGAGTTCCTCCAGTACATTTGAGCTTTTTGCTCAAGATTCTAGCACCAGCCATTCGGTCGTTCCTCATCAACAACCTTCCAATCTTATCTCCCTCCTGACTAATCTCTTCTCCAAGGCTGCACTGTTTTGCTTCCACCCTCATTAGGATGTAAACTCCACACATCGGGACTCCACTTCAAAACACCTTTCCTCTTGTTGCATCTTGTTTTACAATCGGATTTTCACAGTTCCACCAGTTGCGGCTTGCTCTCCCTCGTGCATTTTGTTCTGATGGTTTTGAGCAAAGATCCTATAGCAGAGCAAGATAGACCTCTCCTGCTAAATGCAATGGGCTGACGTGTCGTACGCAATGGAGCGGAACGTGGGCCTTTTTTTCATCCATTTCCATAACCCGACCCGACCCGACCCGCAGTGTAATCAACGTTGCGGGGGAACAGTTTGTGTTAATAAATTAAAATTCTGAAAATGAGGAGAAGATTTTTACCAAGTAACTTTTATTTTTACGAAGATGTTTCCGTAACCGGCTTCTGTCTCCGCACTAGTATCTTTGCTCCGCTACGGGATCTTTGGTGCGGAGACGGAAGCCGGTTATGGAAATGGGGCCGAAAATTACCCGTGAATCTGCCCATGACCGTACTACGTCTTGTTCGTCGAGGGGACTATCTTGCTCGCTGTAGGATCTTTGCTTTTGAGGAGCTCAGTCCAAAATTAGGAATGATCCAGGAAAGAGTGGGGATTGTCTTCAGCTTCCCCTCCCCCCGTGTTTTTCCCTATTTTAATCTGAGTTAATTTTATCCTGCCTGCAATTAAAAGCGCATGGGAAGAAATTGCATTTTACTGTGAGTTTCACCGAGTCTTCTGCCAGCTGCGTTTGGTTTCACACTGCTCTGTGGATTAGGCACAGATTGTGGAGCGCGACTCTTTAGTAACACGGGAGAGGACGCGGGGCTGTTGTGCTGATCCCAAGGCCAAGGGAGTGATATCAAACACAATTGGACACCAAGGTAAAAGTTTAAATATGTGAGGAATATAAGGAACTACAGATGCTGCTTTACATCCAAACTAGACACAAAATGCCGGAGTAACTCAGCAGGTCAGGCCGCATCTCCGGAGAAAAGGAATGGGTGACGTTTCGGGACGAGACCCTTCTTCAGACTTCAGGGTCAGGTTTTCAAGAAGGGTCTCGACCGGAAACATCCAGAGATGCTGCTTGACTTTGCACTTTGTTCATTTATATTGTGAATGGGTGGCTGGTAAGAAAATTATTTACGGGGGTGTGTGTGTGTTTGTAAGAAAAGTCGATCTACATGGGTTGAGGTCATAGATTACAGGGACATATAATCCTGGTCACGGGATTATATTGCTAGGTTACCAAGGACCAGTCTCACCCCTGGCCACTCCCTCTTCTCCTCTCTCCCATCGGGCAAAAAGTGTGAAAACGCACACACCTCCAGGTTCAGGGACTGTTTCTTCCCGGCTGTTATCGGGCAAATGCACCATCCGCTCACCAACGAGAGAGCGGTCCTGACCTCGCGTCCACCTCATTGGAGACCTTCAAACTATCTTTAATCGGACTTTTCTGAACTTTATCTTGCACTAAACGTTATTCCACTTATCCTGTATCTGTACACTGTGGACGGCTCGATTGTAATCATAGTCTTTCCGCTGACTGGATAGCAGGCAACAAAAAGCTTTTCACTGTTCCTCTGTACAGGTGACAGTAATAAACTAAAGTAAAAATATGAAGGGCTTGGAGATTCTCCAGCAGCCGATGCAGACTGCAGATTGTTTGCCCGGTGCATGTATGTGAGGAAATATGACAACGTTCACCGTTGACGAGGCCTGATGAATGCAGACTGTGTTGCAGGGACAAACTGGGACAGAATTGGCATATATAATGGTCGTACATTAAAACACTTTCATGTGATATCTTGAAGAGTTTTGAGCTTAGAAAATGGGCTTAGAAAACCAGCAATGATGGTTCTGGGAGGCAGCGGCAACTATCGAAACCACGAGGTACGCAAGTAGATCTGTAGCTGAGAACTAGGACACGTTATTTCAGCCGGATTTGGTGCAGGTGTATGTACTGACACAGGGAGCGCAGAGCGTCCACATAGATATGGTGAGAAAACGCCTCTTCTGTAGCGAAGCATGCAGACAGGCAATCTTTAAATAGGGTCTATAGAATTAGCTGCTGAATACTAATCGGGGCAGCAGTCGAGGTGCGCGGGGGGCAGATTACAGATGCACACCTGATATCACAATATTCTGCAACATGGCCATTCGGCCCCTTGACGATGTACTGGCTAAAGTACAGATTTTGTCATCTAAAATATTGCCCATCTTTTAACTATTGGTATTTGTGGAGTGTTTGTGTGTGTTTGTGTCTGCGTTTTTGTGCGTGTTTGTGTGAGCATGTTTGGGTGTGCACGTGTGCGTGTTTGTGCATGTGCATTTTTGTGCTTGTGCGTGTGCGTGTTTGTACGTTTGCGTGTTTGGATGTGTGCATGTTTGTGTGTGTGCGTGTTTGTGTGGGCATGTGCGTTTTTGCGCATGTGCTTGTTTGTGTGCGTGTGACCGCCCATGGACAAACCATATGAAGACCGCGGAGATTCACATTGCGGGCATTGTTAAGAACTGGTGTATAAACAGGGGGAATAACATTGCTGCAACCTCAGTAGGTCGGCCAACTTTGATGGAGAAATAAATATTTCGTCCCAACCCAGTACATTTCCCCGAGATTTTGCACGTTGATTGCCAGCGTTTTACCTGGGCGATAACCGCGAGCCGCCCGCAGGTGGAGGTGTGTCAGCCAGCGGTGGGACGAGAGCAACCGTAGCCATAATGTAGTCAGGAGGGGCAGTGTAGACTGTTGATATCAGCCATCTTTCTCCCCTTCCCTCTGTCTCCCCCTTCCCTCCTCCCTTGTCACCGGCATCTTTCAAACCACGGGACTGACGCTGTCCCTTCCATCTGTCTTTTCCTACCTAGAATCCCCTCAACCCCTACCATCCAACAAAGCGGACAGAGCCATTGTGACCGAGGGTCGGGATGGCAGCAAGAGCGAAGTCAACATGGTGATGATTGGAGCCATAGTGGGTGCCGGCGCGCTCCTCCTCTTGGCCGCCGTCATCATAGCGGTGGTGGTGGTGCGCAAGAGGCAGCGGACCTTCAAGGGCGACTACAACACCAAGAAGCACGTCTTTGGCAATGGCTACGGCAAGGCGGGCGCGCGGCCGCCCGGCCCACAGCAGCTCCCCTACCCGGAGTCCGACGAGGACCACAAGCTCTCCTCCATGAACGTAAGTTACGAGAACGAGAGGAAAGTCGGCCGAGACGGCGCCGACTTCGACACGGACTCCAAGCGCCCGTACTTCACGGTGGACGAGAGCGACACGCAGGAGGAGCTGGACGAGCAGACCCTGAGCTTCCAGTATCCGCCGGATATGACGGAGGACATGGTCTCGCAGAACGACGGCTCCATCATTTCAAAGAAAGAGTGGTATGTCTAGAGTGGCAGAGCTGTGGTGCAGGGCTACAAAATCAGAGTGTCCAAACTCTTGCCTGGGTGGTCCCCTGTAAAGAACTCTGCAACAGCTAAGGTCTTAACGATTACATTGCGGTTTATTTTTTACATTTCATTCAACAACAACAACAGCAACAACAACAACAACAAAAAAGTTCAAAAGACAATGATTTCATAAACGTGACGTGTGTGTACATCACTAATGGGGGAAGGCCCACTCATTGCCAGCTGGACTTGCTAAGAAGCTGTTGCTTCACCACTAAACTCAAAAGATAACTTGTGCTAAACACTGGAAACTCAGGCAGGCACGTCTGTGGCTGCATTACCTTAACCCTCATTATATTAGCCATTAATTTATAACCACTAACACGGACATGACTAATAACCTGCCGGCGTCTGCCAGCCAGCGGCTAGTTTAGCTCGGTAAGCAGCTGAACACAGCCCGCAATTAGCGACGTTTTTAAGCTCCACTCAATGGAGGGGGTGTGGGGAAACCTGACGCTCACTAACTCTCCAGCTGGTAGCTTCTGCAACTGGACGTTCCATTAGCTGAAACCAGTCTCTAAAGGCCAAATTTCTTTAAATCGGAACATATAACTCTTTAACACCATACACAGTCCCGTTGGGCACCTTAAGTGACTTGTAAAAATTTTTTTTTAGGGTCACTGAATTGTTAATTTTTTTTTTAAATTGCTTTGAAGCAAAATGAATTTGCCTGCGAGAAAAAAAAGTGAATTTCATTCATTCCCCTCAAGAATGGAGCCCCAGTTGCAGCATCCGACATTCCTGCATGTGAGTTTGTGTTCCGTTAAGTGTCAGAATCGTGTCCCTTCTCGTGGCGCTGCCATGGGGCCAGCAAACGTCTCCTGTCACCGACCCTGACAAAACCTCTGCAGCATTTTAAAAGACCGAGGTTCAATCGTTGAGTCTATCGATGCATGTTTCAAAACTCTCTTTAACAAAATGTTTGATGTGCTCCATTTTGTCTAACGTCAGCTCTGTACTATAATGTATATTTCATCATATCACATTTATAATAGCACTTCAACATGTCCGTCCCTAGTATGGTTTGATGGAAATTAACACGTAATGTCTTGGAAAACAAATTTGTCTATCCCTTTCCTTACGGTCCCCAATCAATTGTCCCTCGATGGTAGACGTCAGGAGTGCAGTGTGAGGGGTATTCAAATGTTAGTCAGACGGTTAGAATAGTGAAGGAATCGTCTGCTTACTAATGTTGTCCAAAATCGAAATGCGTTAGTCGGTCAAAAAGAGAGAGAGGGAGGGGGGAAGTCAATCTTTCAACGTAGGACCAGAGCCGCCGTGAGGTGTATTGTCCATTCTGGACCCTCATGCGGGTCTGATCCAGGAGCGATTCGGATTAGTCTATTCTCGTAAGCACCAACGCGGTTGCTTATTCACACGAAGCATGTAAAGTAATCGGTCTACATGCAATAATGATGAACTATGCCAAGCGCAGACTGGTGCAAGGTTGCAGTGCAACCTGAGGGTGTTAAATATATATACAATGTTAAAGTGTAAAGACTGAATGAGGTGTAAGAACTGAGTGCCATCAGACAGCTTCAGATGTGCCTATTCTAGCACAGCAAGCCTGCTCACCAAATTATGACTGAAGACGTTCCAGTTTTCATCCGCCTTTCCCGTTTTAATTTGGTAAATAATTGCAGTCTGTCTCATTGTGGGCAGCAGGTCTGTGCTGTAAGCAGCGCTGCACCTCCCACTGTATAACACATGGGCATTGTGCAGAGTAACAAACAACCTCACAGCCCAGCAAGATGCTATCAGGCAACACAGCAGTCCCTTTGTTCCACAATTGCCAATGCATTAAGTGTAACATTTGAAAACCGCCTACAAACACGGTGGCACAAATGTTATCGGTGAATTATAATTGTAACATTGTACTGCTCTCGCTTCGAGACTGTGTCTCCTTCAGTCCAGGCAACAGATCCCGCTCTGGCCTTGAGCCCTCTGTAGACGGGAATGCACGCAAAGCAAGGGCAGCGTGCCTTGTGATGTTGAACGAGAGAGTGTAGGGACAAGGGGCATTGTGAGCCGCTGCCCAACAGAGGGGCAGTGCCACAGAGCGAGGGGGTAGAGAGACTACATTGCTGCCAATCCTTGGGAGGAACGTGCATAAAACTTGACAAGGCTCGAGGGGTGTCAGGGGTTTATGGGGAGAAGGCAAGAGAATGGGGCTAGGAGGGAGAGATAGATCAGCCATGATTGAATGGCGGAGTAGACGTGATGGGCCGAATGGCCTAATTCTGCTCCCATCACTTATGAATTTTTGACATTTCAGTCCTGTACCCTTATCAAAATCATGTTGGAATATGTTGGAACTGTGTGTACTGGCCTTGTCACTGAGTTAATAAGCCAGCAAATGGTAATATTTGACAGTTTGAGAACGTCTTCTGCAAAAGACAAGGATCAGTAAACGTGCATGAAGCTAATTGATTGCAACAGATTTGTTGCTGCTTCAACCATGTTCTTTTAAGAGAAGAATCGAACCGCCCATCGCCAGCGTTGCCTCAACGTGACCCCGCTGTTTATCCGCCAACTTGTGTCTGACTTTTGGGTTGAGGAATAAATGTGAGCCTTGCCAGGAGTGTTCGTATTTGCCCAATCTGCCCACGGCTGCCTAATGTTTAAGAAACATTTAGACAGGTACAAGGATAGAGGACAGGATGAAAAGGATATGGGCCAAACGCAGGCACGTGGGACTTGTGAAGTTGGGACATGTCGGTCGGTGTGGGCAAGTTGGGCCTGTTTCTACACTGTATCACTCTATGACTCTATCACAAAAAATTAGAAAAATTATGAAGCTATGTTGAAAACCTCATTGGTGCTTTCAGCATATAAATCATTCACTGTGGTGAGGATCAATGCAATCTCGTTGGTGCTTGTACCAGAGATGTGCATGCTGCTCCACTCTACACTGGCTCACATGCTTCATCGAGGGGCAAGTCAGTGTTGTCTCCATCTGGGGCAACATTGTACATGGCCCACTACATATCAAAGTCCACATTGTGTCCCCTCTTCTACATTGGCAATATCTGCCTTGTTAAAATGGCAAACCAACTTGTTGCATTTCCAAGATAGACACAAAGTGCGGAGTAACTCAGCGGACGGGCAGCATCTCTGGAGAGAAGGAATGGGTGATGTTTCGGGTCGAGGCCCCTCAGTGGGAGGGTCTAGGACCTGAGGGCACAGCCTCAGAATAAAAAGACCTACCTCCACAAAGGAGATGAGGAGGAATTTATTTTGTCAGCGGGTGATGAATCTGTGGAATTCATTGCTGTGGAGGCCAAGTCATTGGGAGAGTGACAGATTCTTGATTAGGACGGGAGTCAGGGGTTATGGGGTGAAGGCAGGAGAATGGGGTTGAGAGGGAAAGATAGATCAGCCATGATTGAATGCCAGAGGAGACTGGAGGGGCAGAATGATCTAATTCTGCTCCCATGACTAATGAACCTATGGACATTCAGAGGGTGCTGAACCTCTCTGCTGGGAGCTGTGGCGCTCGCGGCACTGGGCTCATTCAAAACCGATCCGTAGGGGTCTGGATACTGAGGGAAAGGAGGGATATCTAGGAAGATGAAGGGGGAGATCAGCCATGGCAAGTTCTGCTCCAACGTCCAAATCCTGCTACTAATTCTAGCGTTCTGCATTGTGGTTAATGTTCAAAGAGCACTGAAACCAGACTATGAAAATCAAATGTAGTCAATACACATTTTGTAGATCTTCAGAAGGTGGACAAAATTGCTGGAGAAACTCAACGGGTGAGGCAGCATCTATGGAGCGAAAAGGAAATAGGTAACTTTTCGGGTCGAGACCCTTCTTCAGATAATTTTTATAACTGAGAGAGGTCCATTAGTCTGTGGCACTGTGATTAGGAATAAGGGAATAACGTTTAGTGCAAGGTAAAGTCCGATCAAAGATAGTCTGAGGGTCACCAATGTGGTGGAAAGTAGTTCAGGACCGCTCTCTAGTTGTGGTAAGATGATCATGTTTCCTTTTGAATCGAGGGGAGAATGTTCGACTTGTTGAGGTGACTCTTGGCTCAGTCGTCAGAGCTGGGTCTTTACGAAGCTTGTACCACTGCACCACATTGTTAAACAAAACAAAACATTACCGCAGATGCTGAGATCTGAAATCAAAGCTGCAAAGATTCAGAAAGACCCAGAGGCCAGGCAGTTCCATTGGCGAGAGAGAGTTGCAATTCTAATTCTCTCTGACATTGCTAAAGCATTTGCTGATTTTCACTCAGCTCAAATTTTTCATCGTTTTCCCCGAGGACCTTTTTCAAATCACTTTTGGCATTTTAAACCTCCTACCTGTTTAGGAATTCGTACATAGCAGATTTATTTTGTGGCATTTGGCAGGGATATTGTTGCGGGTTTCACTCTGGGCACCAACAGGCAGGATAGAGGCGTTGCAACGATTAACAGCCCATCTTCAGAAGCTAGCGGCCGTATGTTTGTGTTGGAGCTTCATTGTGACACTGAGCTGGCTGATGGTGAGGGTCTGATGTCAGAGGTTTAAATATCAAGGAGACAACAACATGGCAGCACGGACTTGATGGGCTGAATGGTCTAATTCTGCTCCCAGAACTTCTGACCTGATGAACAGAAAGGGGGAGATTGAGCACACAGGCAGTGGACTGTGGACCATCAGGCAGTGAGGGAGCGACTGGGGGTCAAAGAAGAGTGCAAGATTGAGGGACCAATTAATTGACGGCTGTAATCTAGCACCTCTGTGTAATTTGCTGCATTTTATGCTCCTGTGTTGATCGTTCTGGAAGTTGGGACGTTGTACCTGTTTATCGCAGGTGAAGATGTCGCTGTGGACATCACTGGGGAGGTGGCACATATGAGTCATTCTGGGACTGATTCAGAAGCGTAGAGTTTCCACAATTGGCGAATATTCCCTATGAAATTGACTAAGTGTTGTAACTCTTGGCAAGTATTGGAGTCTCGCCAGTGGGGCAAGGTGGTGCGAGCGTGATTTATTTAATTACGGCATTTGCAGTTCGGCGTGGAGTCTGAGGTCATTTACTCTGGACCCAAGGAAGCTACATCATCATGCGTTTTAAATGGATGTTAAGCAGCGGCTGTGTGGAAGGGCAAAAGGACTTGGGAGTCCATAAATCATTAAAAGTCATGGGATGAGGACAAGAAACTTTCAAGAAAGGCTAATTGAATGTTGCCCTTATCTGAAAGTGAGTGGAATACTAAAGGGAGATATGCTAGTTTCACAGAGGTGTTTTTAGATTCACTGCAGTACTACCATTCCATTTCAAGCACCACACTTCAGCAAGGATATCTAGCAGCGGAGATTGCCTGAATTGATAGCAGGAATGAGAGGGTGAAGTTCTGAATGAACATGGCTTGAATCGCCTTGCCAAGCTGACCAGAAGATGAGAGAGAAACAATTAAAGTCGATATGAAGAAAGCTTTTTCCAGGGTCAAGAATAAGAATACATGTAATTGTAACTTTGCAGCTCCAGAATAAAATCAGGCAGGACTTCGGCCCTTCGGCCCACCGAGTCCATGCCGACCAGCAAACACCCCATACACTAGCACTATTCTACACACAGTTTACAATTTTACTGAAGCCAATTAACCTGCAAACTCTGGCATCTTTGAGGGTTAGTTTAGTTTAGAGGTACAGTGTGGAAACAGGCCCTTCAGCCCACCGAGTCCATGCCGACCAGCGACGCCCGCATACTAGCACTATCCTACACACACCAGGGACAATTTACAATTTTACCGAAGCCAATTAACCTTCTAACATGCTCGTCTTTGGATGTGTGAGAGGAAACTGGAGCTCCCGGAGAAAACCCATGCAGGTCACGGGGAGAACGTGCAAACTCTGTACAGGCAGCACCCGTAGTCAGGATTGAACCCAGTCCCTGGAGCTGTGAGGCAGCAACTCTACCGCTGCGCCACCGTGCTGACCGATCTGGCCAAAAATGTGTAAAGGACTCAAACTCCAAACCTCCCTAGCCCCCCCACTCCCCACCTCTCCCCAGCCTCGATAAAACTCTGAATCTGCTGGAATACAATTGGGAATCCAAAAGGCAGGAACGGGGTACTGATTGGGGATGATCAGCCATGATCACATTGAATGGCGGTGCTGGCTCGAAGGGCCGAATGGCCTACTCCTGCACCTATTGTCTGTTGTCTATTGAAACTGAGATTGATATATTTTTGTACGGTCAGTCCATAGCTCCCTGAAGTAGATAGAGTGGTAAAGAAGACCTATACCTGGCTTGCCTTCATCGGTGGGTCGTGGCTTTGAGTCCAAGAGTCAGGACATCATGTTATAGCTTCATAAAGCGTTGGTCAAGCTGCACCTGGAGTATTGGGGGCAATGCTGGTCATTCCCATTGTAGGAAGAAGATGGAGGCTTTGTAGAGGGTGCGGCAGGGCTTTACTAGAACGCTGCCTGGGTACGGGGCGGTTACCTTGGAGGAACTTGATTGTTTTCTCTGCAGTGGAGGAGCTTGAGGGGCGACCTGATAGATGTAAACAAGGGGCACAGACGGGGTAGATAGTTCAAGAGAGAGTTTGATAGGGCTCTTAAAGATAGCAGAGGCAAGGGATATGGGGAGAAGGCAGGAACGGGGTACTGATTGTGGATGATCAGCCATGATCACATTGAATGGCGGTGCTGGCTCGAAGGGCCTAATGGCCTACTCCGAGCAAACACTTGGAAAAGCTTCAGGTAGTTGAAGAAGGGAAGCTAGAGGAAACAGAAAATACTCACCAGTCAGGCAGCATCTGTGGAAGGAGAATCTGAATTACTCACACCAGAAATGTGAATTCTTAGATGCTGATGGATGTGCAAGGTGTTTCCAGCATACACTGTATTATCACAGTTTCATAGTGTTATTTAGATCAGAAACAGGCCCTTCGGCCCAACTCATCCATGCCAACTAGCTAAGAATGTTTGATCCATACCCTCCTAAATCCCCACTGAAGAAGGGTCTCGACCGGAAGCGTCACCCACTCCTTCTCTCCAAAGATGCCGCCTGTCCTGTTGAGTTACTCTGGCATTTTGTGTCTATCCCCCTAAACCTGCACCTGTTCAAATGTAGTCACTGTTCCCACCGTCACCACCTTCTGACAGCTCATTCCATACACTCATCACCCTCGGTGTGAGAGATCTTGCCTCTCAGACCCCCTTTAAATCGTTACATTACACCTTTGCCCGGCCAACGCTGTGAAAATGATTGTCCCGATCGATCATTTTTGTATTTGGGATATCCTGCCTGTGTAGATTTATTTTCTGATTTTCAACAAGGATGATTATTGTGTACGTGATGTAAGAGAACGACTTTGGGCCTTGGTCAAAATCAGCAACTGCAGGAGCGAGTTTCGGAGCAGAATAGAATGAATACACTGTAACAATCCCCCCCCCCCCCCCCCCCCCCACCCCGTATTTGCAGCTTTTCATGAACAGGGGCAGTGTTCTCTGACCAGAACTGTCTTTACAAATTTACTATTTAGAAAGAGAACGTAAGCAGTTTGCTGAGGAAAAAAAAAGAAATCTGTAAGAGTCCTTGAAACCACTTGGTCCTAGACCTGTAGATCAACAAAAAGCAGGAATCTGTCAACGGTGCTTAAAATTCTAAGTGGGTCTCAGCAGGAATTGCAACTAATCCCTTCACCAGCACATTCCCCCAGTAAAGTAAAAATTGATATTCAGACACCAGGCTGTTTCTTAGTGTAAGAAGGAACTGCAGATGCTGGTTTAAACCGAAGATAGGCACAAAAACCTGGAGTAACTCCGCGGGGACAGGCAGCATCTCTGGAGGGAATGAGTGACTGTTCCTTGGGACTGACTAAGTTACTCGTACTTTTTTTTCTAATTGCCTTGTTTGTATCCTGCAAAGAATATCAATTTACCACTGGATACGATTCAATGGGAAACCCAGTCCTTTACAAGAGTGTCTCATTCCCGTCTCCTTGGTGCAGGGAGCCCAGTCCTGGCTTTGTCGAGCCTTATGGGCCTGTCCCACTTACGTGACTTTTTCGGCGACTGCCGGCACCCGTCATTGTGGGTCGCCGAAAATTTTCAACGTGTTGAAAGTCCAGCGGCGACCAGAAAGACGCTACTACTGTTTGGGCGGCTGAGAAAGTCACGTAAGTGGGACTGGCCCAAAGGCTGGAGTCACTCAGAGGGACAGGCAGCATCTCTGGAGAGAAGGAATGGGTGACGTTTCGGGTCCAGACCCTTCCCCAGACTGAACGTGTCGGGCTAATTACCAATGAGCAGTATCTGTCGCAAGGTTCAGTTTGTTGTCGACTCTTATTCCAATTCCTGGATTTTGCGCTTGGAGAAAATGGACACTTTTTTGTTAATGTTTTTTTTTCGGTTGCGTGAACTCGGACACGGGAATTGGAAGATTATCACGCTCTCTCTTCCATTCCACTTCCAGAATTCTTGGCCCATATTCCTCTGCCATTGTGCACTCGCATGACATTCCTAATTCCTCATGACAAATTAATTTAGAATGGGTGCGAGGTAGGTAACCATGGCTGGTTGTTTAGACCAGCGGGTTGCCATGGTTATGTTTGAAGTGTCCTGCATTTATTTACCATGTCCACTGAATCTTGTTAACTATTGTGCAGATGAAACCATTTTGTGAACTGTACTGTGTAACTGTTTTGTACAATGTTGCTGATGCAATCTGTTTTACCGGCTGCTTTCTTTCCTGTTGATTCCCTTTATACCGATTCTCTGGTTGAAGATGGTTCATTGGTGGATCCTGCCTATACTGTCATGTGCCGAACTGTGTGAAAATGTTTAAAATCTTACAATGGGAGGGGGAAATTTTTTAAAATAAAAATCCAAAATTAAAATACAATTGACCTGCTGTTTTCATTCCACTGTTGGTTTTGATTCAGTGTCGTATCCGGACTCTCACACCTTTGTTTCCCATGTAAAGAGGTGTCGAATCCAGACTTCAGACAAAAAGCTGGACAGGCAGCATCTCTGGAGAGAAGGAATGGGTGACGTTTCGGGTCGAGACCCTTCTTCTTCCCGCTATCCAGACTTCAGAATCTGCTCCGTCATATTATATTCCCAGCGTTCTTGCCACTTGACTGATGAATAAAGACCAGTACATCCAATACAAGCTACCCCACTTTACGGAGGTTTGGGTAAAGGAAAAACTCACCATCACAGAATTCACAGACGTTTGAGATATGGAATAAAATTCACTCGTACAATTTGTGTCAAAAAGTGAATACAATATTTTTCCCTCTGTTTCTCGCATGCACAGGTGACACGGCTTCACGTCATGGAAAGTCGTTGCCCACTGCATTCCAGGAATGCAGTCTCGTCCCCATAATCTAGAAGTTGTCTTTAGAGTTTAGAGAAGCAGCGCAGAAACAGGCCATTCGGCCCACTGAGTCCGTGCCCACCAGCGATCACCCCATACACTAGCACTATCCTACACACTAGGGACAATCTACAATTTTACCG
The DNA here is from genome assembly GCA_963514005.1 of Raja brachyura. Next base: position 33,719,802 of record OY740806.1, on the reverse strand, counting down.
AAACCAATCAACCTGCAAACCTGCGCATCTTTGGAGTGTGGAAGGAAACTGGAGCACCCAGAGAAAACCCGTGTAGTCTCGGGGAGAACGTACAAACTCCGTACGGACGGCACCCGTGGTCAGGATCGAACTTGGGAGCTGTGAGGCAGCGACTCTACCACTACACCACCGTGCCGTTGAATGTGTTCTAGATTAGTGTTGGTCAAAGAAGCTTGCCCATAATGGAGTTTGAAGCATTGCTCCCACCCAGTAGATGTTTAAACATCTGTGTCGCCCTTCAAAGTGCATCACGAGTTCTTCCTGGTGCCTAAACCTATATTGATCATGCATCTGATATCACCAGAACAGATTAAACACACATTTACACACTCCCCATCGAGAGAGATTGCTGAGAGCTGTCATGTTTTGGACAACACGTTGGCTCAGTCGTAGAAACATAGAACGTAGTCAGTAGGTGCAGGAGTAGGCCATTCGACCCTTCGAGCCAGCACCACCTTGATCATGGCTGATCATCCAGAATCAGTACCCTATTCCTGCTTTTCACCCCCATAACCCTTGAGTCCTTTAGCCGTAAGAGCTATACCCAACTCCCTAGAATTGCTGCCTCACAGCTCGAGAGATGCTGTCTGTATGGAGTTTGTACGTTCTCCCTGGGACCGCGTGGGCTTTCGCCGGGTGCTTCGGTTTCCTTGAGATCGGCCACCTCACCCAGCTTCGGCACCATATTTTCGGGAAGATTTCAAATATTCTCCCGTAATTTTATCTGGATTATTATACCCACATACTCACACTTTACTTTATTAGCCAAGTATGTTTTGCAACATACGAGGAATTTGATTTGTCGTACAATCATACCAATAAAAAGCAACAGAACGCACACAACACATTTTAACATAAACATCCACCACAGTGACTCCTCCACATTCCTCACTGTGAAGGAAGGCGGAAAAAAGCTCAATCTCGTTCCTTCTTTGATCTCCCGCGGTCGGGGGCGTCGAACCTTCCGTTGACGGGGCGATCGTGACTCCCGTAGCCGGCAGCAGGCCGTCCGTGTCGGGGCGATCAAGCTCCTGCATCGGGGGGGGATCTCGGCTCACTGCGCCATGCGATCGACCCCGGGTCGGGGCTAGTCGAAACTGTCTGCGGCTTCGGGGATCCCAACGCGGTCTCTCCCGAGACTGCGAGCTTCGCGATGTTAACGTCCGCAGGCCACAGTTGGAGAGTCGATCCCAGCAAGGAATCGGCTCCGATGGTAAGTCCACGCCCCGCGGTGGGGCTCAGAATCAGTCCCGAACAAGACCTCTAGCTCCACGATGTTTGGCCACAGAGCGACCGGAGGTACATTGCGGAAAACAATCGCATCTCCGGCAAGGTAAGAGATTGAGAAAAACGTTACCCCCCGACCAGCCCCCCCCCCCCCCCCCCACATAAAACAAACCAGAGAACATTAACACAATCTTTTAGAAATAACAAAAGAAAGATGACTGCAGGCGAAGCTGCCATCGCAGAGCCACCCGGTAGTAAAGGAAGCATTGGACAGCCAGTTGCCAGAAAATCAGTGGTGGGCTTGCATATAAATACTCTTGATATTAAGGAGCGATGATCAAGAGGGTGAAACCCCGAGTTGTAGAATTTCTCAACCATTGTGGTTTATTTGCTGTACTAATGTTTCACATTGTGGTTTATGAACAATTGATTTCAGATCTGTTAAAGACTCAAGCAGCTAGCAAATGTCGGTGCTCTAGGAGCTACTTGGTGTTATTGTATATTGTGTATTGAGATTTGTGAGCAATTTGTGGCTGGTGTGAGACGCGCGGTCACTGGCCCCTTGCTGCATGTCTCCAGCCCTGTGTGACGGGGCTGTCCGCTCTGTCATCCATAAACGTTGGGCATCCGATGGCTTCCGGCATCATCAGCGCTCTCGACAGCGTCCACATCATCGCAGTAACGAGCTGTTCCAACTTCTCGCCGAGCTTCCACCATGAATGAAAGTCGCACATCCGAAGTGACGTCCGTTGGATGCAAATTATATTGATGGGACGGGGAATGTCGGGAATGTTACTCTCTCTATTTGATGGGGGTTCTGCAGGGGAAATCTACCTCTGTCCATAGCCTTGCCTTGGTTCTCGGTGGGAGTGTGTAGAGAGAACAGTATTCTGTCTCTACCCCACGTCACTGTTTGATGGGGCTGTGTCAAACTAACCCTAGACTCCACTTTACCCCTTAATAAGAGTGCTTGATATCACTCTGTAGGATCTTGCTCCATATTTAGCAGCCACCTATTTTATGGGCCTATTTTATGGCAGGTGGGACTGGTATAGATGGGCACGTTGGTCGGTATGGGCAAGTTGGGCTGAAGGGCCTGTTTCCACGCTGTATTACAGTGTAGGTGCTTCTCTGTACCGTTCGCTGCTAGTGTGTGTTTAGCGGTAACCTTTTTCCATTGAAGACAGACACAAAAAGCTGGAGTAACTCAGCGGGACGGGCAGCATCTCTGGAGAGAAGGAATGGGTGACGTTTCTGGTCGAGATCCTTTTTCAGACTCTTTTTCCATTGTTCCCCTTGGCTGGGTGGTTTGGCCACACAACGCAGTAACCACCTTACATAATGTTTGTCCTTCAGTTAGAGTATTTGCTGAGGATATCCACTGACAACAAAGTCTTGCGGAGAAGGATTTCATTTTCTGGTTAATGCTACAGAAATAGCAGCAAATCGTTCTAATTCCTCATGTACTTGCCTGCACCGTGAAATACACTAAGCTCAAGATTCAAGAGAGTTTATTGTCATGCGTCCCTGATAGGACAATGCAGTTCTTGCTTTGCTTCAGCACAACAGAATACAGATCAGTGTGTCCATATACCATTATATAAATATATACACACATGAATAAATAAAACAGATAAAGTGCAAATAAACAGATAATGGGCTATTAACGATCAGAGTTTTGTTTCAGTTGAGTTTAATAGCCTGATGGCTGTGGGAAAGTAGCTATTCCTGAACCTGGTCGTTGCAGTCTTCAGGCTCCTGTACCTTCTACCTGAAGGTAGCGGGGAGATGAGTGTGTGGCCAGGGTGGTGTGGGTCCTTGATGATGCTGCCAGCCTTTTTGAGGCAGCGACTGCGATAGATCCCCTCGATGGTAGGGAGGTCAGAGCCGATGATGGACTGGGCAGTGTTTACTACTTTTTGTAGTCTTTTCCGCTCCTGGGTGCTCAAGTTGCCGAACCAAGCCACGATGCAACTGGGCTTGAGTTATAGGGGGTGTAGGGATAGGCTGGGATGTTTGCCTTTGGAGCGCAGGAGGCAGAGGGGTGACCTTATTGAGGTATGCAAGATCAGGAGGGGGAATGCCTGGGGTCTTTTACTCGGAGTAGAGGATTCCAAAACTCGAGGGCATCTGCATAAGGTCAGGGAGTCTCACGGACGTCTTCACCAGCGGGCAGTCCATGGCTGGGATAAGCTGCGAGGAGCAGGAGAACCAGCCGAGGTCGACATAATTGGCAGAGAAACAAGGAACTGCAGATGCTGGAGCCCTGAGAAAAACACACAAAGTGCTGGAGGAACTCAGCGGGTCAGGCAGCATCTGTGGTGGGAAATGGACAGGCAACGTTTCAGGACCCTTCTTCACACTCAAAAGACATTAGGACAGAAGCATTGATAGAAATAGTTGAAGGAATGCGGCCCATTGTACAGAATGCCCCCAGCTGAGCCAGCATGGACAATACGGGCTCTCTGACGCTACCTATGAGAAAGGTTTAATGTAACGTGATTCCATTCCTGACCGGGGAGTGTGGGGTGGTGGGCGTGGTGGTCAACGAGGGCGCTGACCGACAGATTAAGATGAACACGTGGGGGTGAGGGTGCTGCTGCCGGGGGGGGAGGAACAAAGGGGGACCCGGCACGCGGGATACCTTGTAACAGTGTCTGTGCCCTTTATGGGCCACTATTGGCATACCTTGGGTATGCAAGCACAGAATTTCACTGTGACTGGTCACATTCTGACAATAAAATATTCAATCATTCATTTATTTATTTATGCTATTCAAACTTGATGTGGTGCAAGCTGCTTGGGACACGAAGCTAGGTCACATAGTTGCGGAGAAGAGAGTGGATGGAATTAGCTTCTCTCCATGGCCTGCATATCGCCTGCGACCTGCAGCTTCCAAGTCACTACACTAGGACGCTCGGCTGCCAGTTGTTTTACTCGGAGGCATTCGGCAGATGAGTGTAGTCATCGCCATCTGATTAGCAAGATGATTATTCTAAGCTAGCCTTGCAGAGAGAAAATCTCCTTTTCCGTCTGGTTGAGTTAAGTGTGTTTAGCGGTGTGGATGTGCCTCCAAACACGACCTGATCTCATGTGTATTCCCCACCATGTTTATCACAGCTAACTAGCTCGCTGACGAAACGTGGCCCCAGCCCTTTGTTGCTAAACCGCAAGCCTCAATTACACACACATAACTTGAAACAACTTGAAGTGAGCTGTCTGTTTTCCGTGCTGCAATGAGCGTTCATCTTTTATTCGCCACTTTCAAGGCTCTGCTGATTTCAGGCAGTGTTGATGAGCTCCCACAATGGGTTGAGGTGTGATTAGCGTAGCAATGATCTTCTGGATGCAACTGAACATGCAGAGGAATTGGGTGATGAATGAAGATTGTTATTTTTGTCAGATACATCGTTTTCTTCTCATTTTCATTTACAAGATGGAAGCAGTCAATTGAAATTGTTTAAAGACCCAGTTTTGGCTGAAATCACCAATTTAAACGGGTGAGTATACGGTAAGCACTTATTCGACAGTCAACACACTGAATGCATTATGGATGAGGCCTTTGTAATTGCAATCATGTCAAATTGTCTAAGGAGGAACTGCAGATGCTGGAAAATCGAAGGTCGACAAAAATGCTGGAGAAACTCAGTGGGTGAAACAGCATCTATGGAGCGAAGGAAATGGGTGACGTTTCGGGTCGGGTCTGAAGAAGTGTCTCGACCCGAAACGTCGCTTATATGAAGTCTGAAGAAGGGTCTCAACCCGAAACGTTGCCTATTTCCTTCGCTCCATGTCAAATTATTCCTGTCCATTATAACTGCCTGTCCGAGCTCAGCTGTGTAGGAAAGAACTGCAGATGCTGGCTAAAGGGCCTGTCCCACTTGCCGATTATTCTCAGCGACTGCCGGCATCATTGACTGACGTATCAGGTCACCTAAAAATATGTGGCGTGATGCCGAATTGAAGATAGACACAAAATGCTGGTGTAACTCAGCGGGACAGACAGCAAGGGATGCTTTCCCCCTCTCTCCATCCCTCCCCCATCCTAATTCTCCGACCAGTCTGACTGCCCCCTTGGTTATATTTTTATCTTTGTATGCTTACCCGGGCTGACAATGGTCCAGCACAAATTGGAGGAACAGCACCTCATATTTCGTTTGGGTAGTTTACACCCCAGCGGTATGAACATTGACTTCTCCAATTTTAGGCAGCCCTTGCTTTCTCCCTCCTTCCCCTCCCCCTTCCCAGCTTGCCCACAAAGCCTACTGTCTCCACCTCTTCCTTTCTCCCCCCCCCCCGACATCAGTCTGAAGAAGGGTCTCGACCCGAAACGTCTCCCATTCCTTCTCTCCAGAGATGCTGCCTGACCCGCTGAGTTACTCCAGCGTTTTGTGCCTATCTACAAGCTGAGCTACATAGTTTCAGTGGCAGGAACTACATTTGATTTTGTATCCATTAACTTGTTCTCTTTGCAGTCAACTCCAACAATTGATTCCAATATAAATAAGTTCTGGAACCAGTAGACATTTGAGTAATGTTGAGAAATGCAGGTACTGAGGAATTCACTGTGAAGATAGTTAAGGATATGTCCCACTTTCACGACCTAATTCACCTTTTTTACACGTGGACATTTTTTCATCATGCTAGAAAAACGCCCCGACCTACTTGATGCCACGAGTATGGACCAAATACTCGTTGCCTGCTACGACCTACCTACGACCTCCTGCGACCTCGCGACGACCTTGCTGCGAGTACGAGTCAAGGCCAAACTCGGCAGAGGTCGTGAATTAGGTCGTGAAAGTGGGACAGGACCTTTAACCTTCTGGAACAATCACAGATCATTGATTGGAACTATGAGATGCAGAAGCACAAGGGACAAACAACAGGAGTCATAGAGTGATACAGCGTGGAAACAGGCCCATCGGCCCATCTTGCTCACACTGACCCATCTACACTCGTCCCACTAGGTTTTGTAGATTAATTGGCTTGGTGTAAATGTGTGTACGGGGATCGCTGAGAACCTGGACCTCAGGCCACCAAGGGGACATGAGGGGATTTGTTGATGCACCGCTCCGTGATCTGGTTATCATCTGTAGAGTCACACCATGTGGAAACAGGCCCTTCAGCCTATCTTGCCCACGCCGACCAACATCCCCCATCTACACTCGTCCCACCAGTCTGCGTTTGGTCCATGTCTCTCCAAACCTGTCCTATCCATGTACCTGTCTAACTGTCTCTTAAACGTTGGGATAGTCCCAGCCTCAACTACCTCCTCTGGCAGCTCGTTTCATACACCCACCACCCTCTGTGTGAAAAAGTTGCCCCTGGTTTGTGCTTGCCAAACCTTTGGCTTGAGTACATGCGAGCACCTCTCCAAAACACGGACGTCCAACACTATTGTAGACAATTAGTGCCCGCAATACCATCGCGGGGAGGCAGCTGTGATTGCCCTGGTCTCTGGAGAGATCTCTGGTTGTACATCTGACAGATTGTACAGATTGGCTGGAGGTTGAGAACATTTAGACAAATACCTTGCTGTCTTCACCACCTCCAATGAAACAATTCAAGTGACAGCCAAAAGCAGGCAGCTCAGCGGTGCGCTCTTCATTGCAAGACATATAGTCCTTTCAATGGCTTGTGAATTAACGACTGTAAGCCCTATATAATAAGCCCCACCATGGCAGTGGGCAGGTGCTATAGACCTGCACCGGAAGGTAGACGCTCCCGCCCCCACGAGTCTCGTGCAGATGGGGCTCGTCAGCCTGGGAAGGCGGTCCATCTGGGAGAGGGAAAACTCTGATTTAAAACCTCCGCTGCCTTGTGGCCATATCCAGTCATGGAAAAGGCTCCAGGAGTAAACCTCAAGAAAATCCAGAGTCGGAGTCCCTAAGGCAGTTCGTCTTCCCCAAAGCAACCTCGTTCTAGCAGCTCCTGCGACGGCGCTGGTGCCAAACTGTAACGGCCCTGCTGTTCCTTTGGACCATTCAGCGACGTGGAGAGGGGGGACGTGCTGCATGGGCAACGGCCTGTCCTCCATGTGACATCGCCCAGGCTTGCATCCGACCAGGATGCATCACCCGTGGTCAGTCACGACCAAGGGGGGCCTACTGCTGCTACTATCTACACAAAAAGTGTCTGGGACATAGACTGCCCTTCTATACTATCAGAATATGGACCATCGGACTATCCTTAATCGGACCTTACACAAAAAACTGGAGAAACTCAGCGGGTGCAGCAGCATCTAAGGAGCGAAGGAGATAAGCGACGTTTCGGGTCGAGACCCTTCTTCAGTCTGAAGGGTCTCGACCCGAAACGTTGCCTATTCCTTCCCTCCATAGATGCTGCCTTACCCGCTGAGTTTCTCCAGCATTTTTGTCCACCTTCGATTTTTCCAGCACCTGCAGTTCCTTCTTAAACAACTAGTGTACGGGTGATCTCGGGTCATTGTGAACGTTGGGCTGAAGGGCCCGTTTCGACGCTGTATCTCTAAACTAAATGTGTGGTCATACAGAACGGAAACAGGCCCTTCGGCCCAACCTGCTCATGCCAAGATGCCCCATCTACACCAGTCCCACCTGCTTGCATTTGGCCCATATCCTTCTAAACCTTTCCAATCCATGTACCTGTCCGAATGCCTTTTAAATGCCTTAGATTTTTTAATAAAAACTATGTGTGACGCGCAGATTATATATCAGCCAAGCCTAAGTGGAGATTTAAGGTGTGTTTTGATGGTGAAAGGTGCCATATAAATACGCATTTAAAGGTGGAAGAAAGGAACAGCAGATGCTGGTTTACCAGGGAAAGACACAAAGTGCTGGAGCAACTCAGTGGGTCAGGCAGTATCCCTGGGGAACATGGATAGGTGACGTTTCATAGAGTGCTGGAGTAACTCAGCGGGTCAGGCAGCATCTGTGGAGAACATGAACAGGTGGCGTTTCACAGAGTGCTGGAGTAACTCAGCGGGTCAGGCAGCATCTGGGGAGAACATGGATAGGTGACGTTTCACAGAGTGCTGGAGTAACTCAGCGGGTCAGGCAGCATCTGTGGAGAACATGAACAGGTGGCGTTTCACAGAGTGCTGGAGTAACTCAGCGGGTCAGGCAGCATCTGGGGAGAACATGGATAGGTGACGTTTCACAGAGTGCTGGAGTAACTCAGCGGGTCAGGTAGTATCCCTGGGGAACATGGATAGGTGACGTTTCACAGAGTGCTGGAGTAACTCAGTGGGTCAGGCAGCATCTGTGGAGAACATGGATAGGTGACGTTTCACAGGGTGCTGGAGTAACTCAGTGGGTCAGGCAGCATCTGTGGAGAACATGGATAGGTGACGTTTCACAGGGTGCTGGAGTAGCTCGGCGGGTCAGGCAGCATCTCTGGAGAACATGGATTGGTGACGTTTCGGGTTGGGACACTTCTCCAGACTCATGAAGAGCAGGTCTGAAGAACAGGCCTGATGCAAAACCGTCATCTATCCGTGATCTCCAGGGATGCTGCCTGACAAGCTGGGTTGCTGCTCCACTGTGTGTGTATCCGAGTGTTTAAAGTCATAAATTGAAACCGTTGTTTTCCTATGAAGTGCAGTGCAGTATTTTTTTTTCGAGGAAGGACACAGAGAGCAATGCAAGATGCCGCAGGTGACACTCTGATTAGGACCGAGCAGCTTATTGTGGCGATATTGATTCAGACGGCAACCATCTGTGAAACACAATTTGAAATCCATTATTAGTTTAAGTCCATTCTTCCCTGGCTGCCCCTCAAGTAGAGGTGAGTGTGTGGGTCAGGAACACTGTCTACAAGATGAGATCAGTGTGGCACCCAATCACTGTCCACAACATGAGGCAAATCATCCCCGCTTGAATCCAACTTTTTTTTCTCGTGCCTCTTGATGAAAGGCATTCGGATCCTCCCTGAATAAGTCCAATTTATTTTAACAGCTCGAGCAGCCAGAGGTGCCGGGCTAATATTACACAGAGGCACTGCACTTTTTGTTGATATTTTATGGTGGTAAAGATGTGAATATTGCAGGCGTGTAGGCTCTCAGGTTTACAGCCATGCTCATTGTGTCATTCAATGGGAAAATAAATCGATATGCCCTTTGCATTATCTCCAGTAGGAAGCCTCGTTAACGATGTGCGATGAGTTCACAGCCCAGCTTGCCGATTTCCAGTCACTCCGGCTAATACAAGGCAGGCCTATTACAGAGCAGGCCCATAGTATTAGCATTTCTATTTCAAAGATAGTGGGGCTATATGCTCGTGTTTAATCTTCCTGGGAGCGAGTTGGGCTTGATGCAGGGAGCTTGGAATGCCGGTCTTCCATAAACACTGAATAGGTGTTGTACCATTCTTGTTAAATGGCGCAGCGGTAACGTTACTGCCTTGCAGCGCTTGCAGCGCCACAGACCCGGGTTCGATCCCGACTACGGGTGCTGTCTGTACGGAGTTCGCACGTTCTCCCCGTAACCTGCGTGGGTTTTCTCCACGATTCGTCCCACATTCCAAAGACGTATGGGTTTGTGGGTTAATTGGCTTGGTATAATTGTAAATTGTCCCTGGTATGTCTAGGATAGTGTTAGTGTACAGTGAAGGCTGGTTGGTGCGGACTCGGTGGGCTGAAGGGCCTGTTTCTGCCCTGTCTCTCTAAACTAAACTAAATTAAATTAAACACACTGCGCAACTTTATTTATTTTGTTATGTACAACATTATGCTCAAGGCTGCGTGCTCAGCCCCTGCTGTACTCACTCTATACTCATGAATGCGTAGCCAGTCACAGTACCAACTCCATCAACAAGTTCGCTGACGACACCACTGTTGTGGGACATATCACTGATGGGGATGAATCAGAGTGTAGAAGAGAGATCGAGCAACTGTCCATATGGTGCCAGCACAACAACCTGGCCCTCAACACCAGCAAAACCAAGGAACTGATTGTGGACTTTGGAAGGAGTAGGATGGGAACCCACAGTCCTGTTTATATCAACGGGTTGATGGTTGAAAGGGTCAAGAGCTTCAAATCCCTGGGCGTGCACATCTGTGAAGATCTTTCCTGGTCCGAGAACACAGATGCAATTATTAAGAAAGCTCATCAGCGCCTCTACTTCCTGAGAAGATTACGGAGAGTTGGTCTGTCAAGGAGGACTCTCTCTAACTTCTACAGGTGCACAGTAGAGAGCATGCTAACCGGTTGCATCGTGGCTTGGTTCTGCAACTTGAGTGCCCTGGAGAGGAAAATACTTCAAAAAGTAGTAAACACTGCCCAGTCCATCATCGGCTCTGACCTCCCTTCCATCGAGGGGATCTATCGCAGTCGCTGCCTCAAAAAGGCTGGCAGCATCATCAAGGACCCACACCACCTTGGCCACACACTCATCTCTCTGCTACCTTCGGGTATAAGGTACAGGAGCCTGAAGACTGCAACGACCAGGTCCAGGAATAGCTACTTCCCCACAGCCATCAGGCTTTAAACTTGGCTCGGACAAAACTCTGAACATTAATACCCCTCCATCTGATATTTGCACTTTATCAATTTATTAATTCATGTGTGTATTTACGTATAGAATTGTAGCCAATGCCTTCTATGTTCTGTTGTGCTGAAGTAAAGCAAGAATTTCATTGTCCTGTCAGGGACACACGACAATGAACTCTTTTGACTTTGACTTTGACATTATTGCGATATTATTGCTATTCTCCATCTCACGTGAGAATAATAATCTAAACTAAGCCTGAGGTATCTTTGCATTTCAAGATGCTTCTGCAGAGTGAGGGGTTTTTGATCTGATAATACTTCACGATGAATAAGTTTATTGGCCAAGTATTCACATACAAGGAATTTGCCTTGACGCTCCGCTGGCAAGTGACAGCTAGGAATGATGCATGAAACATTCAGCTTCCACAGGTTTGTCACTCTGGAAGGTGAGAAGGTGGCGAACAGGCGTGTGTCAGGGTGACCCGGCCCGTTCGCGGAGCTCGCTTGAACCGCGCGACTAACTACTTACCACCGCCCGGTGGGGTCGCGGCATCTGAGACCCGGATCGCCTCGGCGCAGAGGGAAACAACGAGGGAAGAGACACAGACTTTAAAACTTTGCCTTCCATCACAGTGAGGAGGTGTTTGGTGAACTCACTGTGGTGGATGTTAAATTTGTGTTCATTGCGTGTTCTGTTATTTTTATTTATTTATTTTTAATTATATGTATGACTGCAGGGGAACAGAGTTTCGTGCAGACCGAAAGGTCTGAATGACAATTAAGGAATCTAATCTAATCTAATCTAAACAAGGTTCAGAGAGAGAATGAAGGGCCTGTCCCACTTACGCGATTTTTTTCGGCCACTTGCCGGCACCCGTCATAGTCGCAGCAGGCGGCCGAAAATGTTCAACATGTTGAAAATCCAGCGGCGACCAGAACAAGGTACGTCTCTTTGGGCGACTGGTCACCACCATACAGGCTTCACCCCGCCACATGTCGACACGTGACGCCTGTATGGGCGTGAGAAATCAATATAGAAATATAAGAAATGAGAAAAAATGTCAGTGTGTGTGTATATATATATATATTTACATAATAAGGGCCGTGTATTTGGTCTGAGAGTCTGCCCTTGTGATCCATTGCTACAACATAGCCAATGTGTAAATCACGTCCAAATATAGTTCAAATATACAAGTACAAATCAAAAGCAGATTGTTTGAAAAAGGCTGCCCATATAAAGGGGAGCTAATAAACTCCTTCAAGTATATTTCTTGCCTGTGATCTTGATTCTCATTGAAGAAGGACGTGTAACACTTCAAGTAGAGTTTGCAGGGAAACCAAGACATGACAGGGTCAGCGGATTTACAAGAAAATGATTAATTTATTCAGCAATGCTTTCATTTGAAGTGAGATGCCGCACGGTACAAGAATGGAATGATATTCGAATGTACTGTCGTGCAGCTCTCGTGCACAGGGCCAGACCTGGGCTGAAATCCTCCGGGGGAACGAGGAGGGGGTGGCGCGTCCCCTCCATGTTTGAGAGGTGGGGGACAATCCCCCCCCCCCCTGTTTTGTAATCCAGTGAAAAAAAACCTATTAAAATCTCCGCTTTCTGTGAGACAGTGGGGGTGAAGCTTTCTAAGGGCTGAGTCGGCCCGTTTGCGGGGCCTTTCATCGCCGCCCGGCACGGCTTAAAATCAAACTGCTGTGTCGAGGTGATCGAGGCTCCCGACGTTGAAGCCCCCGCCGTCAGATTTTAAGCCACGCCGGGCGATGAAAGGCCCCGCGAACGGGCCGATTCGAGCCCCATGATTCGGGGCGGATCAAGCTGCTGTTGCTGGAGTTCGGAGTCGGTCACCAACCAGGTCAGCTCCCGATGTTACCGTCCACAGGGCCACGGCAGAAGCCTCGTGTGTGTGCACACGGCCCCCAAGAAATTGTGTGTGTCCCCCCCATGTTTTGATAGCGAGTTCTGCCCCTGGGGTCAGACACAAATGAACATTCCACAATAAGGTAGGAAACATCGAAACATAGAAAAGTAGAGGCAGGAGTAGGCCATTCAGCCCTTTGAGCCAGCATGATCAATATGATCATGGCTGATCATCAGAAATCAGTACCCCGTCCCTGTTTTCTCTATCCATATCCCTTGAGTCCTCTAACCCTAAGAGCTAAATCTAACTAGAGAAGGGTCTGCAGATGCTGGAGCAACGCGGCGGGTCAGGCAGCATCTCTGGAGAGAAGGAATAGGCGACGTTTCGGGTCGAGACCCTTTTTCGGAACCTCGACCCGAAACGTCACCCATTCCTTCTCTCTGGAGATGCTGCCTGACCCGCTGAGTTACTCCAGCTTTTTGTGTCTATCTTTGGTTTAAACCAGCATCTTCAGTTCCTGGGTATGTTGGGATAAAAATGCTGGAGAAACTCAGCAGGTGCGGCAGCATCTATGGAGCGAAGGAAATAGGCAACGTTTCCCATAGATGCTGCCGCACCCGCTGAGTTTCTCCAGCATTTTTGTCTGCCTTCGATTTTCCAGCATCTGCAGTTCCTCCTAGAACATCTTCAGTTCCTTCCTCACCCAGGAACAATTTATAGTTTGGGGAAGATCTTGTGCTGGTAGTGTGAGAAATATGGCTTTGTCAGTAATACAAAGCCATTAAACCTGATGGCTGTGAATTCAAATCCCACTCTCGGGACCCAGGTACCCAACGCTAGACTGATGTTCTGTGCAGCATGAAGCCAGCACAACATTTTCTGAGATGCCATCTTTCAGATGGGTTCCCTTGTGGATAAAGAAGAATCTTTTCACTGGCTGACAAAAATAGCAAAGGCATTCATCCCAGAGCTTGGCTACCTTCGCCCCTCATTCAGCCAGGGAAAAACAGAGCTCATTATGATTGAGTGGGACCTGACTGGTAGCTGTGCAGTGGTGGTTTAACAGAGCACTGGACATATCTACATGCTACGTACTCCCTTTAACTCCAGGGACATTCTGTCACCTGCTGAGGGGTGAGATAATTTATATTGAGCCCTTTGACTTTACCCCACGGAGGGGAGGACAGCACAGTAACGCAGCAGTAGAGTTGCTGCCAGACCCAGGTTCGATCCTGACTCCCGGTGCTGTCTGTGCGGAGTTTGTACGTTCTCCCGGGGACCTGCGTGGGTTTTCTCCGGGTGCTCCGGTTTCCTCCCACATTCCAAAGACGTACAGGATTGTAGGTTAATTGGCTTCGGTAAAATTGTAAAACCACACTCGGCACCTTTGCACAAGCAGCTATTTCTACTTCAGATTGAAGTTAAATAATCTCAATAGACAATAGACAATAGGTGCAGGAGTAGGCCATTCAGCCCTTCAAGCCAGCACCGCCATTCAATATGATCATGGCTGATCATCCCCAATCAGTACCCCGTTCCTGCCTTCTCCCCATATTCTCCGCTATTTTTAAGAGCCCTATCTAGCTCGCTCTTGAAAGCATCCAGAGAACCTGCCTCCACCGCCCTCTGAGGCAGAGAATTCCACAGACTCACCACTCTCTGTGAGAAAAAGTGTTTCCGCGTCTCCGTTCTAAATGTAGCAATGTTACAAAATTTTGAGATTTTAAAAATCAAGTCGGCAATTTATCCCATCAGATAAAGCATAAAAAGAAGTTTAATTTGACACCTAATTCATTTTCATATCTACAGTATTAAAAAAGTTATGGCCAATTTCATACTCGGAAATTAGCAACTTGTTTCCTATTGCTTTTCTATTGACTTAACACAAAAGTTGTGATTGAGGACAGTCAAAAGCCCATAACTTCCTTAAAAATTAAAAGAACTGAAAGAAATTTTCAGTTATTATTGATTTAAGTATTCTGAAACTAATATGAAACAATCTTACTTGGATGACCTGAAATTAAAGCATATAATTAGTTAGTTACCCAATTGTAGCCAATTACAAATTTCAATTACTAGATCTAAACATTTATCCATTTCTTAAGAACAAAAATAAAACAAATTTAAAGCCTAAGTGTCCAATTAACAGTCACACAATAATTCACAATATAACATGATTTTTAAATCTAATTGTCATGAATTTATAGGCCAAATTGAAGGAATTCAGTGTTTAATGCCTGTAAATTAATGGGCATTTTAAACAGCTTGCGAGTGGGATTTTACGGAACGCGCTGTATTGGAACGTTGCGGTTGCGGTGAATTTAAACCCCATATCGGCAGGAAAAATTCTGCCAGTTCGTATGGGGGCTAAATCACCGTTTCACAACATGAAATATTGATTAAAGTCCCCTAAAAAGGCAAGTTTATATGTAAAAATAAATAGCTTTCACTTACCTGTCCCTTACGTAAAATCGGTCCCCGTTCACGGCATTAGGAGCTAATTTTTATTTTATTGCAGTGATGAAGTAGTCGGGCTGTTTATTAAAAAAAACGGACTTACCGGCAGTCGGAACACATCTCCAAAAATAGCTCGCACTCCGACAACTGAAAGCTCCGGATGGCAAGGGCAAAACCGCATTTTAACCCCGCCCCCCCCCCTTAAAGGCGCCAATGTCGCGCATACGGCCAGCGGCAGAACTGCAGCACCGCTAAAGGTAAGTTTTGTAACACACCTACTAGATGGCTTACTCCTTATTCTTAAATTCAGGATGAATTTGGTGATAAATCTCTGGCTGACTCCACTTACAGTACCGCTGCGGGATCCACCAGATGAGCATCAGCAGCAGGTTGAATGGAGCGTGTTCCATCTCTACAGATGCTGCCTGACCCCCCCCCCCCCCCCCCCCACTGACTTTAGTTTAGTTTAGTTTTAGAGATACAGCACGGCAACAGGCCCTTCGGCCCACCGAGCCCGCGCCGACCAGCGATCCCCGCACATTAACACCATCCTACACCCACTAGGGACAGTTTTTTACATTTATACCAAGCCAATTAACCTACAGACCTGCATGTCTTTGGAGTGTGGGAGGAAACCGAAGATCTCGGAGAAGAACCATGCGGTCATGGGGAGAACGTGCAAACTCCGTACAGACAGCACCATGGTCGGGATCAAACCCGGTTGTGCAGCGCTGCAATCACTGTAAGGCAGCAACTCTACCGCTGCGCCACCGTGCCATCTCTGTATTTTTTTAATAAACCAGCATCTGCAGTTGCTTGTTCCTACCAGAGAGAACTTGCTCCTTGAAATTGGCTCAGAGTTTCCAACAAACTTAATTCAATGTGGAGCACTTTAAACTCTCTAAACTTAAACTAAACACTTTAGAATTGGCCGAGTCTGAAGAAGGGTTTCGGCCCGAAACGTTGCCTATTTCCTTCGCTCCATAGATGCTGCTTCACCCAGATGAGTTTCTCCAGCACTTTTGTCTACTTTAGAATTGGCTTGGCTTGGGCTGGGTAAAATATGAGTGTCATCCCTGAGTTGGAACTTTAACTTAATACTGCCATTCAGTGAACTCCGCGAGGTGAAAGGGTGCATGTAAACCTCTTTAAAAGTGTAAGAGGTTTTGAACAGTATTTAGTTAGAGAATGCGGTGCCAATAACCCATTTATTGGTGGTCCCAGTGAATAATGGTGAGGCACCAGCAGGATACTCATCTCTACTCACTGATACTCACCGTGCTATGAGTGTGGACACTCGAGCTCGACACACAACCACTGATTCGATTGCTCGGAAGGCAGGTGAGTGAAACCGGTGGTGATTCCGTGGAGCCTCTGCCAGCAGCCGAAGATTCATTTCTCCCCCTTTCAATTGAATCCCCGAAGCACCAGTAAAAATGTCAGAATTGGCGGGTAATAAAAGTAGAATATCGCCTTTAAAAGCACCATCGGTTTAAAAATGAAACAGCAGTCATTTAAAGCTGAATTCTCTTAAAGGTGTTAGAAATGTTCCAGTACCTGCCAATTCACTAACCTTCCTGCATCAATGGCAATCTGTCTCCTGGAGGTGTGAGTGTGCGCAGGAAATGCTGTGAGATGCTGCTTGATCACACAGTGTACATGCTACACTATGCCGGGAGCACTGGGGACCAGCTAACTAACGTATTATAAACATACATTTCACAACCGTATGAAGCCTATATTTTGGAAATTGCTCTGCCATTTTATTGCACTCCACTCGGAGCAAGCAGAGAATACTAATATGCGAAGGCAGTCTGACAAGTGGGCAGAGGGGGTGTTGGGGCTCTTGAAGAGCATTCGTTGGATAAATCGTAGAAACAAAGAACTGCAGATGCTGGACAATACACAGAGGGATACAAAATCTCTGAAGCACATGGTGACGTTTCAGGTCAGGGACCCTTCTTCAGAGAATAGCCCTTCCTTTCCCTCTCTATCCTCGTTCTCCAGCTAGTTTCACTGCTACGCTTTTGTCTGTATGCCTCATGCTCACCTTCCCCTCAGGAATGAACCATTCTATATTTCCTTAGTTATCGTCTGCTTTGATCTGTCATTTTCACACCTTACATTCTCTTTGTACCCATCCACATCTCCAGTCTCCCCCTCCCCTGACTCTCATCCCGCACCCGAAACGTCACCCGTTCCTTCTCTCCAGAGATGCTGCATGTCTCGCCGAGTTACTCCAGCATTTTGTGTCTATCTTCGGTGTAAACCAGCATCTGCAGTTCCTTCCTTGGTTGGCATTGTGATGTTGGCATTGATTAGATCGGATGCTTTCGTTCATGAGATGTGGACATGACTGGGTTTTTTTTAGGAGACACAGCAGGGAAACAGGCCCTTCGGCCCACCTAGTCCGCACCCACCAGCGATCCCCGCACATTAACACTATCCTGCACACACTAGGGACAATTTACACTTACACCAAGCCAATTAACCTACAAACCTGTATGTCTTCGGAGTGTGGGAGGAAACCGAAGATCTGGGAGAAAACCCACACGGTCACGGGGAGAACGTGCAAACTCCGTACAGACAGCACCCGTAGTCGGGATCGAACCCAGCTCCCCAACTCTACCGCTGCGCCACCATGACCGCCACAGTGTTGGGGTGAACCAACTCTCCCTGTCTATTAGCTCCTGTGTTGAATGCCCACCAAATGCCAATTGATCATCACCTGCATTGAGTCCACTCACGCTAGACTGAGTCAGGTTGTGGTTGCCCTTCTCTGAAGGGCGTTGGACCAGCTCAGCCCTACAGCACTCCAGAGGTTTCACAGTCTTCATGACTGATATTTTAAATGTAATTACTTCAATTTGATTTCTGCATCTGGCTCAGATTCCAAACGTTTGTGTATTTGCAGGTGTTGTGGTTAGGCATTGTGGTTCGGCTATCGACGGTCGGCCAGTCACAGAGGCCCGGGCTATTGATTTTCTTTAACATTGATTCATTTATGTTGACATGCGCTGCCTGATGATCGATAGGGAGAAAGATAGATACAAACATCATTTTCATTAATTGGAACAAAAAGATTCCTTACTCAGAGGGTGGTGAAACGGTGGAATTCTTTGCCACAGAAGGCTGTGGAGGCCACAAGTCAGTGGATATTTTTACGGCAGAGATTCTTGATTAGTACGGGTGTCAGTGGTTATGGGGGGAAGGCAGGAGAATGGGGTTAGGAGGGAGAGATAGATCTGCCATGATTGAATGGCGGAGTAGACTTGATGGGCCGAATGGCCTAATTCTACTCCTATCACTTATGACCTTATAAAAGATGAAGATGCTGGGAATCCAAGACCAAAAGAGAGGGAGGCACTCAGCGGGTCGGGCAGCATTTGTGGGGAAGTTGTTTGTGTTTCATGTCAGGTTAAAGGGTCTGTCCCACCTGGCCGTCATTTGCACCTCATTTACGCATCGTATGTAAAATAGGTCGACGCGTCGTTACACACGACGTCGCGCGCAAATCACGCATCACCTTGCAGTCTGGTGCACATGACGTCATTAGAATACCCTGTGGCACGCAGCGACACATGGTCACGCACGGTGCACCATGCGATGCACACGAGACGTCGGGGCGCCAGCGTGTGTACCCAGTGCGATACGTCACGCAAGTGGCGCGTGAGGATTTTGTGCGGCACAAAATCCTGGGGCGCCGCGCGATACCGCACGCAACTCCACACTCCTCCACGCCTCTCCGTGCGCCCGTCCCACGCTACCCACACGCTACCCGTGCGTCACAACGCGCCGAACACATTTTTGCAGGTCGCGTAAATGGCGAGCAAATGACGGCCAAGTGGGACAGGCCTTTAGATCACACAGAGGAGTATTAGTGGAGACAGCAGAGGAAGTGTCACGTATGGTGCAGACCAGTGGCGTAGCTACTAGAGCGCCAGGGACCCTCGTTCCATCCAGACCATGGGCGCTGTCTGCGCTGAGTTTGCATGGTCCCCCTGTGACAGCGTGGGTTTCCTCCGGGTGCTCCGTTTCCTCGCACATCTCAAAGCCATGTGGGTTTGCAGGATAATTGTACTCTGTAAATTTCCCCCTAGCGTGTAAGGAGTGGCTGTGAAACTGGGAGAACATGGAAGGTGGGTGAATGGGCGATCGATGGTCGGCATGGACTCAGTGGGCCGAATGGACTATTTCCATGCTGTATCTCCAGACCGTGCTCTCGTCCAAACTCTGGATATTAAGGCAACCTTTAAAACAGACAAAGAGAAAAAGGGGAAAAAAATGGAAATGGAAAAGTCCTGTCACATCTGTGGAGGAAAAATAATAAAAAGTTGATTATCTTTTTAATAGTTAAATTCAGTCGAAAGTCCTGAGGATTGTAATGTGCCGAGACAGGCGATGAAGTGCTGTTGCTCACGCTCATGTCAGAAGCCATTGGGATAGTCTACTTCTTTTCGTGTCCATCTTGTTACAAATGTTGACCTCGCTGTCATCGTCCATCCCGAAAAGGGCGCAAGCTTCCGGCGACAATCAGTGGGAGTCGTCACTTGTCATTTATAGATGATGGTGGTAGCAGAATTAGCTCGGGACACTTCCAGTTTCCAGCCCCGCCACCTGGACGCTTCTGCTATGGGGCCATTGGGACAGTGTTGGAGATTGTGAATGGATCCGTGGGGATGGAAGGAGAATTAAACTCACAGGTAGCTGGGTCACCCTTGCAGGCTGAACAGTGTTCTGCAAAGTTGTGACCCAATCTGCACTTGGCTTCATCAATGTTGCCACGGGAAGACCACGTTGGGAACTGAGTGCAACATACAAGATTGGAAGTGCGTGAGGATCACGGCAACACCAGACAGAAGCGCTGGAGTCTAGGCGTAGTGGCAATATTGTGGGGACAGTTAGCAGCCCGTTCTGCAGAGATGGCTCGAGACAGGACAAGAAACGCTCGGCCAGCTGGACGTGGGTCTGCTGTTCCCACTTCTGGTTGGCATAGTTGTAAATTTAAGTCGCATCTCTGTGGGGCAGCACAGTGGCGCAGAGGTAGAGTTGCCGCCTCCCACCCAGCGCCAGAGACCCGCATTTGATCCTGGCTCCGGGTGCTTGTCCGTACGGAGTTTGCACGTTCTCCCCGTGACCACGTGGGATTTCTCCGGGTGCTCCGGTTACCTCACGCACTCCAAAGACGTACAGGCTAATTGGCTTGGTAAAATTGAAAATTGGCCCTAGTGTGTGCGGGATAGTGTTAGTGTGCGGGGATCGCTGGTCGGCGAGGACTTGGTGGGCCGAAGGGCCTGTTTCTGCGCTGTAGCCCCTGTGCTCTTCGCTGGCCCTTATCTAATTTGCAGATTAAATTGTGTTTCCCATGGTGAGTGGGCATGGGCACAGTTTGGTGATGCCAGTGCTCACATGCTTCATTCCACTAGGAGATCGATGCAACTAATAGCCTCCAGATACATGGCACACCCATGTTGTTGGCAGGTGAACAGGTGGGCACAGGCTGTCAGGTCCACGATCGCCATGTGTTCACTTGCCATCCCTTGGACAGTGACGCTGCCTCTGTTTATTCACGAAAGGCAGGACGAAAATATCTTTCCGAGTAGGACGGAACCAACAGACTCAAGCATTGACAGATGGTGGTAGAATCATAGAAGCCCTTTAGTCTGTGTGCCTGCTGCTGCTCTTTGTAATTTTTCCCACCGCCTCTGCTCTTGTCCACAATCTTGCTGAGATACTCATCACCTCTCTTGGCACTTTGTCCTTGGCTCTGCTCATCTACCCCCCCCCCCATCCACTCTGATCCAGTTTGAAGCCTAGAATCTGTGACCCCCTCCCCCACCCACCAGCACTACCAGTTTATCTAGCCACTGTACTTTCCCCATCTCCATCCCTTGATTGGGCAGAGAGCCATACAGTGTGGAAACAGGCCAACTTGCCCACGCCGGCCAACATGTCCCAGCTACACTAGTCCCACCTGCCTGCATTTGGCCCATATCCCTCTAAACCTAACCCTATCCATGTACCTGTCTGATTGTTTCCTACATGTTGCAATAGTCCCAGCCTCATCTACCTCCTCCAGCAGCTCATTCCATGCACCCACCACCCTTTGTGTGAACAACGTTACCCCTCAGGTTGCTATTAAATCTTTCCCAACTCTCATTAAACCTATGTCCCCGGATTCTCGATTCCCCTGCTCTGGGCAAGAGACTGGCAGCATCTCTGGGGGAAGGAATAGGTGATGTTTCAGACTGAAGAAGGGTCTCTCAATCCTTCTCTCCAAAGATGCTGCCTGTCCCGCTGAGTTATTCCAGCATTTTGTGTCTATCTTCAGTTTAAAGCAGCATCTGCAGTTCCTTCGTACACATTTGCATGTCTAGTGTTGCCCATCTGTGCCCATCTGTGCCCTCTTGCTCCAGTAATTGGTGCCAACGTCGGGGAAGGCAGCGACTGTCAGCCTGTTGCATTCCTCACAAACACACGAGACACCAACAATCTCAAAATCCGTGTTTGCAAAACGAGGCCGTTAATCCCTGAATCTTTTGGGAGGATAGACGTTCACCCAGTTCTGGGGGATTAAGTTAGTAAGCAGAAATGCCGGAGGAATATGAAATAACTAGGAAAACTGGAAATGAACTGGAAAATGAAGTGATGTAATGAGAACATAAGCTTTGCTGCTCAAGTTCACCACTAGCTAAATACGGGCGTCGCTAATTGCCATTGGTTTTCCCAATTCATCCTCTGCTCATGTGATGATTAGCCCTGTACACGCTGCTCCTCATTGCCGAGTGTAAATGCCTACTTTGTTTATCACCTCCCCGCTTTTCATCTCCCTGCTTTTCTCCGCTGCCACCAGGTAGAAGGTACAAGAGCCTGAAACCTGGTACATCCAGGTCCAGGAACAGCCACTTCCCCACAGCCATCAGACATCAAACAAACTCTGAACTAAAACAGCCTTTTGCACTTTTTTGTCTTTTTTGTTTAAGAAGGAACTGCAGATGCTGGAAATTCGAAGGTAGACACAAAAATGCTGGAGAAACTCAGCGGGTGAGGCAGCATCTATGGAGCGAAGGAAATAGGCAACGTTTCGGGTCGAGACACTTCTTCTGAAGAAGGGTCTCGAGCCGAAACGTTGCCTATTTCCTTCGCTCCATAGATGCTGCCTCACCCGCTGAGTTTCTCCAGCATTTTTGTCTACCTCTATTGCACTTTATGTGTGTATATATGGTCTATGGTATATAGACACATAGATCTGTTCTGTATTATGCCTTCAATACTCTGTCGTGCTGCAGCAAGCAAGAATGTCATTGTCCTATCTGGGACACATGACAATCAACTCTCTTGACTTGACTTGACTTTTGCTAAATTGCCCCAAGATTGCTTACAGACCAAAGTTCCCAGCCTTCGATGCTGCACACAAATGCAGGGAGATCTGTGTGTCTGCCTCTTCTCCATTCTCTCTCCCACCCCATTCCACAGTTCCACATCAACTGGAAAACATAGCCTAGAGATTCGGATGGACCCCGC
Source organism: Raja brachyura (assembly GCA_963514005.1). The sequence continues at coordinate 33,697,218 of OY740806.1, read as the reverse complement.
TGTTTAGTTCAGCATTTTGCAATTAGTTTTGGTTTCATTTAGAGATGCAGAGCGGAAACAGACGCTTCGGCCCACTGAGTCCGTGCCGACCAGCGATCCCCGCACACTAACACGATCCTACACACACTGGGGACAATTTACAATTTTACCAAAGCCAATTAAGCGACGAACCTGTATGTCTTTGGAGTATAAACATAGAAACATAGAAAATAGGTGCAGGAGGAGGCCATTCGGCCCTTCGAGCCAGCACCACCATTCATTGTGATCATGGCTGATCGTCTCCAATCAATAACCCATGCCTGCCTTCTCCCCATACCCCTTGACTCCACAAGCCCCTAGAGCCCTCCAACTCTCTCTTAAATCCAACCAGTGATTTGGCCTCCACTACCCTCTGTGGCAGGGAATTCCATAAATTCACAACTCTCTGGGTAAAAAGGTTTTTTCGCCAGTGTGGGAGGAACTTGGAGCACCTGGAGAAAACCCACGCGGTCCCAGGGAAAACGTTCAAACGCCGTACAGACAGCACCCGTAGTCAGGATCGAACCCGGGTCTCGAGCGCGGTGCCACCGTGCCGCCGTAAGCCTAAAGCTTCGGAGCTGTGTGGAAACTGGGCATATTACTTCTTTATAAGTACTTCCCTCCTTAATGTTCACCCTATCTGCTTAGAGAGACCTGCCTCAAAGGTTTAAAGCTAGAATAGAAATAGATAAATATTGAGGGTTGACACAAGATGCTGGAGTAACTCAGTGGGACAGGCAGCGTCTGTGGAGAGCAGGAATGGTGGACGTTTCGCGTCGAGACCCTTCTTCAGACTGAGGGGCAGGGGAGAGTGAAGCATAGATTAGCCATGCTCTGATTGAATGGTGGGGTAGCTTGAAGGCACCCAGTGGCCGGGGCAGCTCCTTTCTTCATGTGTTCTTGTGTAAACAGAGATCTTGTAAACTAATGCCCACTGTGGCAAACTCAGATGGATAAATGCCTTGGATCCGAGACAGAAGATGAACTTCACGATCCAGTCTACCCAAGCCGCACATTCCCAGCGGAGCTGTGAGAGAGGGCTGCACCTTCTGAGCTACCAAGGTGCACTGAACAAAGGCTCTATCCGCCCATCACCAAACAAAAACCCTGCTTCAAGTCAAGAGAGTTTATTGTCAAAGTGTTAAAGAAGGAACTGCAGATGCTGGAGAATCGAGGGTACACAAAAAGCTGGAGAAACTCAGCGGGTGCAGCAGCATCTAAGGAGCGAAGGAGATAGGCGACGTTTCGGGTCCAGACTCTTCTTCAGACATGTGTCCCTGACAGGACAATGAAATTCTTGCTTTGCTTCAGCACAACAGAACATAGTAGGCATTGACTACAGAACAGATCAGTGTGTCCATATACCATTATATACGTAAATACACAGATGAATAAATAACTGATAAAGTGCAAATAACAGATAATGGGCTATTAATGTTCAGAGTTTTGTCCGAGCCAAGTTTAATAGCCTGATGGCTGTGGGGAAGTAGCTATTCCTGAACCTGGTTGTTGCAGTCTTCAGGCTCCTGTACCTTCTACCTGAAGGTAGCGGGGAGATGAGTGTGTGGCCAGGATGGTGTGGGTCCTTGATGATGCTGCCAGCCTTTTTGAGGCAGCGACTGGGATAGATCCCCTCGATGGGAGGGAGGTCAGAGCCGATGATGGACTGGGCAGTGTTTACTACTTTCTGTAGTCTTTCTGCAGCAAAGAGAAGCAAAGGAGTTCCACTCATCTCCCAGCTAATGCTGAGCCGTAAAGCAGCACCACTAAACCGTTTACCTCATTGCCGTTTTGTAATAACTTGGCTGTCTATAAATTGTCTGCTGAGATTCCCAACAGTGCATTTCAAAGCACTTCGATAGCTATAAAGCGCTTTGGGGCATTTTGTGATTCCAGCCTTAGGGAGAGATGTTATTTCCTACGCTGTCTCTTTCTTAAGATGGAACCACAGGAATTAAAACTTGAGAGCTCTGTCTGGGTACCAGGACGATGGTTAACTCTCAACCAAAGATAGAAACAAAATGCTGGAGTAACTCAGCGGGTCAGGCAGCAACTCTGGAGAAAAGGAATAGGTGACGTTTCGGGTCGAGACCCTTCTTCAAACTTCAGCAGACTCCACACCACATGGTCTGATTCTCCTGGGACCAATTCCCCCCCCCTCCCCCCTCATCTGGGATGGTCAGTGATGATTACTCCAGAGTTGCTGAGTTAATTGGCGAGTTTAGAAGAGTTTGCCCTCGACTCGTACTTACAGCATGGTCGACACGAGGTCCTAGGAGGTCTTTGTAACTCTCCTTCATGCTCAAGAGCGGTCCCCGCATACTCGAGGCCTCGCGTAGTTTATTTTATCAAGTTGTCCCGCTGAGTAAAAAAAGGTCGCCATGGAAAAAATCTATATTTTTTACTTGTAGGTTTAGTCGAGGTAGGTTGTAGCAGGTCGTAATGCTATCGTAGGTAATCGAAGGCGATGGTAATAGCTCGGTAAGTAAACCGACCGGTAATGTTAAATGGCCGCTAAACTTTATTAAAAGTTGTCTGGCTTCTTAAACGTGTCTCCACTCCTCCCTCCCCCTTCTCCCCACCTTCTTCCCCATTCTCCCCCCTTCTCTCCCTTTCTCCCCCCTTCTCTCCCCCCTTCTCTCCCCCCTTCTCTCCCCTTCTCTCTCTCCCCCCCACCCCGCACTCTCTAAAGGACTTACCGTAACTGTGCAGCCGTCTTTTACCTTCCTGTTCATCGCGGGTGTGAATTTCAGACAGCGCTCCCCCGCTTTCCCTGGCCCCCGCCTTTGCGATGTGTTTGTGTGTGTGTGTGTGTGTGTGCGCAGATGGTCGATCCAGCTCACGGTTTCATTGCTGATGGTAGATCCAGCTCGAGGTTTTTACAGGCCAGTGCCCTCGAGCTTGAAGGTCGAAGCCAGTCGCTGAAAAGTCGAGTTAGTGGGACAGGCCCTTACTCCAGCTCTTTGTGTCCATCTTCAGTTTAAACCAGCATCTGCAGTTCCTTCCTTCACAGTTATCTCTCCACCATCATCACTTCTTCTTCCGTGCGGCGTGCACAGCCTAAAGTTGGAGGACAACTTGTTCTATTTGATGGTACACAGAAATGCTGGAGAAACTCAGCGGGTGCAGCAGCATCTATGGAGCAAAAGAAATAGGCAACGTTTTGGGCCGAGACCCTTCTTCAGTCTGAAACGTTGCCTATTTCCTTCGCTCCATCGATGCTGCTGCACCCGCTGAGTTTCTCCAGCAGTTTTGTCTACCCTCGATTTTCCAGCATCTGCAGTTCCTTCTTAAACACTTGTTCCATTTGATCTTCTGTTTGTGCACGTCAAGTTGATTGCATTAGTCGAAACAGGGCGGACCACGTGAAGGTTTCAATCTTCCACCCCACCATCATCACGAAAGCAAAAGGACACAGTGCTGGAGGGACCTCAAACATGGTTTGTCCATTCCCTCCACAGATGCTGCCCGACCCGCTGAGTTCCTCCAGTACAATTGAGCTTTTTGCTCAAGATACTAGCACCTGCAGTTTACGACTCAAATGTCCCAAAACAGAACAATGAAGGTCTTATTTTTCTTGGGGATAGAACGGGAGAAAGAGAGAAGAGAATAGGGGAGACTTGTGCGCCAATATTTCTGTAAAGTGTGTGTGCCTCTTTCTACAAACCCTGGGAAGCATCTGTTTCAATGAGAGTGGTTTGCGACATTGCTCTCAACCATTTAATGTATCAACATGAAAGGAATGTGTTACATGATATTATTAGTAACATCACACATAACAAGATGGTTCTGCTGGCAACAGCAGCATTAACTGGGGGTGGACTGCCATTAACATTCCAAGTGACAGAGGCCTTCAGAGTCCCGCGTTTGGTTGTCTGCTTTCCAAATCCGCTTTGTGTAAAAGTGGAATGAAATGTCCACAGCTTTGTACGTTGGACTTGGACTGATTTGTGGTCATCGCAGTGGCTTTGACAAAAGGTGCTTGGGCAGCAACTGTCTTCCCGTTCATACTCCCTCCCCCCGCCTCCATCATTCCCTGGAAATGCCAGGGTTCTGTTTGCCAAACTTCACACAGAGCTGTTCCCTTCAAAACCCAGATCCAAAGATCGACCAATTTAAAGCAGAACCACAAATTAGTGCAAACGGACCCACACGGCACAATATTTGCCTTCTCCTCCTCCGTCCTCTTGCGCATGCCGTGCACAGCCTGAAGTTGTAGGACGACTTGTTCTATTTGATCTTATTTGATTGTGCATGCCGGGTTGATTGCATTCGTCGAAACAGGGCGGACCACGTGAAGGTTGCAATCTCCCAGCCCCATTTGCCTTCCGCTCCCTTTAATTGGCTTCTTAAATAATTTTTATTGATTATTATAATTATGACAGTGGCAAACCTGCCCCGCACATCTCCTTTAAACTTTGCCCCTCTCTCCCGAGAGCTACGTCCTCTAGTCAAACGTTTCATGCACGGCGGCACATTAGACGGGCTAACTCCGTGGAATTAAATGCAGAATCGGCAATAGGTGTCCTTTCCTTTCTGAACAAAAACACGGAAAGTAACCCAAGCGTGGCTAACAGAAGAGCTTTAAGATTGGATTTAATCCCAGGAAAAGGCATACTGTATAAACTTTCCAAGAAAATGTAATGCTCGAGTATTAGTATGCAGCGAAGAATGACCAAGAGCTTAGGAGGGCGACAATAGAGAGTAAAAATACATTTTACTAAGAACATTAAAGCAAATGGAAAAGTGCCACACATATGTAATAAGAACAAAGATCCGTAGGGACAAACATGGACCCCTTGCAGACAGAAGCAGGAGAATTTATAATGGGGAATGAAGCAATTACACAAATACTCTGGTGATGCCTTCATGGAAGAAGTCACAAATAACTTCTCAGAAATGCTAGAGAAACCAAGAGTCTAATGAAAAGGAGAAATTAAGGGGAAATTAGTCTCAGTGGGAAAAAAATACTGCTGGAGAAATTAATGGGTCTGAAAGCCAATAAATCACTGGAATTTAATAATCTGCATTGCAGATTGTTAAAAGAGGTAGTCATGGAAATAGTGTTTGCCTTGGTTGTCATCTACCAAACTCTGAGAGATAATGGGACCGGTTCTGTGAATCAGAGGTTGAGTGGGCTGGGATGCTATTCCTTGGAGAGCAGGAGGCTGAGGGGTGATCTTATAGAGGTGTATAAAGTCATGAGAGGAATAGATCGGGCAGATGCACAGAGTCTCTTGCCCAGAGTTGGGGAATCGAGGAGCAGAGAACATGGGTTCAAGGTGAAGGGGAAAAGATTTAATAGGAATCTGAGGGATAACTTTTTCACACAAAGGGTGGTGGGGGTGTATGGGACAAGCTGCCAGAGGAGGTAGTTGAGGCACGTTTGAGAAACAGACAGGTACATGGATAGGATGGGTTTGGAGGGATATGGACCAAGCGCAGGCAGGTGGGACTAGTGTAGCTGGGGCATGTTGGCCGGTGTGGGCAAGTTGGGCCGAAGGGCCTGTTTCCCCGCTGTATCACTCTATGACTCCATGAGAAGGGGTTAAATAGTCATCCTGCTACTTTAAAGAGAGAGAGAGAAACAGGGAAAGATAGACCAGTCAGCCTGGCATCGGCAGAAGGGAAATGTTAGAGTCCATTATAAAATCTGTGATAAGGGAGCGCTAGGAAAATATCAATGGGATTAGACAAAATCAGCATGGATTTATGAAAGGGAAATCTTGTTTGACATACCTATTGAATCTTGTTGAACATGCACATGCTATAATAGATACTGGGAAATTGGTTGATATAATGCCTTTGGATTTTCAGAAAGTCTATTAAAAAGGCGCTCAGAGTTTGAAATTAAACCAGGCGGGATTGTGCACGGACTGAAAACTGGCTGACAGGCGGAAGATAAAGATTAGGCAAGGCAGGGCAAAGGGACTGCAGATGTTGGGCTCCTGAGCTACTGACAAACTGCTGTGAAGGCAGATGGACAGGCGACGCTTCAGGTCGGGATCATTCTTTGGATTGATCAGTCCGAAGAAGGGTCCCGAATTGAAACATCATTTGCCTACCTTCCTCGACAGATGCTGCCTGGCCTACTTAGTTCCTCGAGCACTAAGATTAGGAATAAACTGATCATAGAAACATAGAAAATTGGTGCAGGAGTAGGCCATTCGGCCCTTCGAGCCTGCACCGCCATTCAATATGATCATGGCTGATCATCCAACTCAGTATCCTGTACCTGCCTTCTCTCCATACCCCCTGATCCCTTTAGCCACAAGGGCCACATCTAACTCCCTCTTAAATATAGCCAATGAACTGGCCTCAACTACCTTCTGTGGCAGAGAATTCCACAGATTCACCACTCTCTGTGTGAATTTTTTTTTTCTCATCTCGGTCCAAAAAGACTTCCCCCTTATCCTCAAACTGTGACCCCTTGTTCTGGACTTCCTCAACATCGGGAACAATCTCCCTGCATCTAGCCTGTCTTCTTTGGCTCAGCGGGACTTGAGTGGGGATGAAATATACAGAGGTTACTGCGTGGACCCCAGCCATTCACAAAATATACCAATATTTTTGTTGAAGGAACCGAATGTAATATTTCAAGCCTAGCCAATGAGGAGAGAATGTTTCCACTAGCGGGAGAGTCTAGGACCAGAGGGCACAGCCTCAGAATTAAAGGACCTACCTTTTGAAAGGGGATGAGGAGGAACTTCTTTAGTCAGAGGGTGGTGAATCTGTGGAATTCATTGCCACAGACAGATGTGGAGGCCAAGTCAATGGATATTTTTATGGCGGAGATTGACAGATTCTTGATTAGTACGGGTGTGGGGGGTTATGGAGAGAAGGCAGGAGACTGGGGTTAGGAGGGAAAGATAGATCAGCCATGATTGAATGGCGGAGCAGAATTGATGGGCCGAGTGGCTATATTCTGCTCCTATAACTTAAGAACTTACCATATTGAGGGTCAGGACTGGCTTAATGGACTGAATGGTCGACTCCTGCTCCTATTTTTCCATGTTTCTATCACGTTCAATCAGGTCATGGCAAAGGCCGGTGGGAAGTGCGGTCAACTAGGCTGGCTGGTCTCAGCTCCCATTCCACCTGTACCATCCACGATGTGATCTAGAGTGTGGGCTGATTCTCCAGTCCCAGCCCCAGCCAACCCTGTTCCCTGGCCCCAACTCCACTTTTGGCTCTGAATTTTGGACAATTTCCCTGCCTTTTAACAAGGGACTGTATACACATGTGCTGCATTCCTCAGCTGCATATACTCCAAGATGCTGCTAATAAAATGGCAGCTGTATCTAATATTTTCTATTAGGGTAGCTGGTTTCGAATATTACTGAAAACTTTATACCACCCTTTAAACTGCGGGAGGTGACTGATAAAAATACTTCATATTATTCAGTCTCTTACCAAGGAAGCCATTTCATTAGCTCTGCCATCACAGTTCATGTATGTATGATCCTGTTACTGAAGTCTCCTGTCCACTAAAGCCAGGTGATAATGCATTCCTTACGGTCAAGACTTGCCAGCTGGTGTTACCATATAAGTTGACGTCCGTCAATATCGGCCCTTCCAGTTGGAGTTACCAAAGGGAGGGGTATTGGCTTAACAAAGCCACACAGTCGGAAGAAGGGTCCCGACCCGAAACGTCACCCATTCCTTCTCTCCAGAGGTGCTGCCTGTCCCGCTGAGTTACTCCAGCTCTTTGTGTCTGTCCTTGGTCTTCCTCACTATCAAGCTCCTAATCCCACATGGACCTTCCCCCAGTCTCCACCCTCTTTCAAAATGCCCAAGGCATTCCCGTCCTCCCAATTTCACCCTTCCAATACCTGTGCTGTTCATCCCATTATCCCACAATGCCATCCTCCCAAACCGTACAAGTATTCCCCTCCCATTCCCCACAGTATCTGTCTCCAAGTACCCATCATATAATGTCCTTCCATCTATTGTGTCCAACTTCTGAAGACCAGGGTATCCCTCTCCCAAACCCTTAACCATCCATCTTAACTCCACAGTATTCCCATCCCAATCTTCACACTATTCCCCCGACCAATGTCTCTCTGCTACTAATGCCTCTAACTAGCTTTCCCCTTTCTCCACAGCTTGCCTCGCCTAATTCCCACCGTATTCCCTCTCCTCTCCCACCACAGAATCACGTCATTCACCCTTCTTCAGACGGGGAACGAATCGGGTGAAGAAGGGTCTCAACCCATTCCTTCTCTCCAGGGATGTTGCCTGTCCCGCTGAGTTACTCTGGCATTTTGTGTCTATAGATAGTGCCTTCCGCTTCTCAAAAGCCAGTCTAACATTTCTGCTGCTCATTCAACTCTTATTTCTTTTTGCTCATCACTCGACCCGAAACGCCACCCGTTCCTTCCGTCCAGAGATACTGCCTGACCCGCTGAGTTACTCCAGCACTTTGTGTCCATCATTGAAAATTGGGAATTGGGTCTCCAGCAGTGATTTCTTTCCCACTGTGGTTGTTGTCTCACTCACTCTCATATCTCCGACGGTCCACTTTTCTCCTGGCAATCAGTAAAAGGCAGGCCAGCCCCAGGGGGTATTTTAGTCCTTCACATGGTGGCCCGTTGCCAGGGATGAATGGCTGGTGCTCAAGTGGAGACTGGCGTCAACTCCCTCCATCTGTTTGCAGGAGAAGTCAGCCCAGGATTTGCAGCGAGCAGCCAGCAGTGTAACAGCCCTGCTGCTGTCATAAACCCCAGGACGCCCGAGCTTCCACTCTTTCCACTGCGAACACCAAATTGCAATGGAAGCGGCGCGGAGTAGTGCGGGCTCCCCGTGATCTCTCCTCCCTCACACCCCCGGCTGCTTTATCCGCACAGCGAGCCCCGCTCTTTACAGCAATCGCTTCCAGTCAGTAAAACTTTCCGCTCATCAACGTCGAGTGACTGCATGCTCCCCACTGTTCTCCTTTATTAGGCAGCCTGAATTCCCACCATCCTGCTCCAGATGGTGTCTGCGTGAAGCTCTCCTCAACCGAGCTGCTCAGCACAAGTAGTCTCCATCCTGACCACGCTTGGACAGACTGGACGCTGAGAGGATGTTTCCACTGGTGGGTCAGTCTAGGACCAGAGGCCAGAACCTCAGAATAAAAGGACGTTCCTTTAGGAAGGAGATGAGGACAGTAGACAATAGGCGCAGGAGTAGGCCATTCGGCCCTTCGAGCCAGCACCGCCATTCAATGTGATGATGGCTGATCATCCCCAATCAGTACCCCGTTCCTGCCTTCTCCCCATATCCCCTGACTCCGCTATTTTTAAGAGCCTTATCTAGCTCTCTCCTGAAAGCATCCAGAGAACCTGCCTCCACCGCCCTCTGAGGCAGAGAACATTTGCCTTGTTGCTGATGAGATTGGACAAGGCCCCTCACTCCCAGTGCCTGCAGACGGCAGGGATGATCCTTGGGGTGAGTCAGAGAAATAGACTTTACAAAGTTGGCTAGATGTGCGGGTGCACTGGAAACCTTTAGAATGGGAATGCGAAAAGGCATCTTTCACAATTCTAAACCAGCAACCGTTTCACACCAGGAGTCCTCCTGGACCTACCCTGCTCCCAATTCACCATCAGTCAGTGTCAACAGAGTGAATGTTAATACTGTTGAACGTTTAGTTGAAACAAACCGAAGATCTCGGAGAAAGCCCACACAGGTCACGGGGAGAACGTAAGAACTCCGCACAGACAGCACCGGTAGTCAGGATCGAACCCGGGTCTCCGTTGCTGTGAGGCAGCAACTCTACCGCTGCTCCACCATGCCGCACTGTAAGCTCAGTAGACTATTTCTGCAGGTCAATAGACAATGGGTGCAGGAGTAGGCCATTCAGCCCTTCGAGCCAGCACCGCCATTCAATGTGATCACGGCTGATCATTCCCAATCAGTACCCCGTTCCTGCATTCTCCCCATATCCCCTGACTCCGCTATTTTAAAGAGCCCTATCTAACTCTATCTAGAAAGCATCCATGAACCTGCCTCCACCGCCCTCTGAGGCAGAGAATTCCACAGACTCACCACTCTCTGTGAGAAAAAGTGTTTCCTCGTCTCCGTTCTAAATGGCTTACTCCTTATTCTTAAACTGTGGCCCCTGGTTCTGGACTCCCCCAACATCGGGAACATGTTTCCTGCCTCTAGCGTGTCCAAACCCTTAACAATCTTATATGTTTCAATGAGATCCCCTCTCATCCTTCTAAACTGCAGAGTGTACAAGCCCAGCTGCTCCATTCTCTCAGCATATGACAGTCCCGCCATCCCGGGAATTAACCTTGTAAACCTACGCTGCACTCCCTCAATAGCAAGAATAGGGGTTTCACTGAGCAGTCACAGAGTTATACAGTGTGGAAAGAGGCCATTCAACCCATCTTACCATGTTGGCAAACATGGCCCATCTACACTAGTCCCACCTGCCTGCGCTTGGCCCGAATCCAAACCCTTAACAATCTTAAGGATCTGAAGAAGGGTTTTGGCCCGAAACGTTGCCTATCTCCTTCGCTCCATAGATGCTGCTGCACCCGCTGAGTTTCTCCAGCAATTTGTGTACCCTTAACAATCTTACACTTTTCAATGAGACACGAGGTCACGGGGAGAACGCACAAACTCCGCACAGACAGCAACCGTAGTCAGGATCGAACCCGGGTCTCTGGCGCTGTGAGGCAGCAACTCTACCGCTGCGCCACCGTGCCGCCCCAGCTAGTGCAAAAGCCTAGCAGAGCAGTGGCTGCATTACACAGCGTGTCAAACTGTGGTGTTAACATGTTGCTGAAGGCAATGGGACATTACAACCCCAGCTCGTGTTGACGCATCGGTTAGCTCTGCTGGATCCCACACTACTGAGCCATGCTTAATGGAGTTGTGCTTTTTCAATTATTTTTTTAAATCACATTAGACATAGTTTAAAGGAGACACACTGGGCACTGTTAATGGAGGGTTTAAACAGACACCAATCCCTTTGATTATACTCAAGTGCAATGGACGCTCTGCAGCCATCCAGCACAGCCTGTGAGCAGCTAAAGTTTTGCAGTTCCATTAGAAAGTATCCACTAAAGTCATTGCGCAATAAACGGCAACCTTACTAACCAAACTCAATCAGGTTAATTGACCAAAACACTCTCATAGCACTCACTAGAAATTCAGCTTTGCTGTGCAGGGGACAAACCACTTTTAACTGCAGGCAGACAGAAATGCTGGAGAAACTCAGCGGGTGGGGCAGCATCTATGGAGCGAAGCAATAGGTGACGTTTCGGGTCGAGACCCGGAAGGGTCTCGACCCGAAACGTCGCCTATTCCTTCGTTCCATAGATGCTTTCCAGGTCTCAACCCGAAACGTCGCCTATTCCTTCGCTCCATAGATGCTTTCCGGGTCTCGACAAGCAACGTCACCTATTCCCTCGCTCCACAGATGCTGCCTCACCCGCTGAGTTTCTCCAACATTTTTGTCTACCTTCGATTTTTCCAGCATCTGCAGTCCTTTCTTAAACGCTATATATACAAGGAACTGCAGGTGCAATTTTCACAAATGACACAACGTGCTGGAGTAACTCAGCGGGGCAGGCAGCATCTCTGGAGATGTCTGAAGAAGGGTCACCCATTCCTTCTCTCCAGAGATGCTGCCTGTCCCGCTGAGTTACTCCAGCTTTTTGTGTCTATCCAAGTTTATAAGACAATCTTCGGTGTAGACCAACATCTGCAGTTCCTTGAGGAGATTTCAGTCTGAAGAAGGGTCTCGCATTTTGTCACATCATGGATAAGTGACACATTGGGTCGGGACCCTTCTTCAGTCCATATCCTACAGGAACATATAAAATTCATAAGGGATTGGACAGGCTAGATGCGGGAAAAATATTCCCCACGTTGGGGGAGTCCAGAACCAGGGGTCTCAGTTTAAGGATAAGGGGTCGGTCATTTAGGACTGAGATGAGGAAAAACTTTTTCACCTGGAAAGTTGTGATTCTGTGGAATTCTCTGGCACAGAAGGCAGTGGAGGCCGATTCACTGGATATTTTCAAGAGAAAGTTAGATTTAGCTCTGAGGGCTAACGGAATCAGGGGATATGGGGAGAAAGCAGGAACGGGTTACTGATTTTGGATGATCAGCCATGATCATATTGAATGGCGGTGCTGGCTCGAAGGGCCGAATGGCCTACCCCTGCACTTATTTTCTATGTTTCTATGTTTCTATCAGCTATCTCATGTTGCATAATGACCCAAGCTTCTCTCTCACTAACCCAAGTCCTCCATTTTTCTAAGCAACCAGAGTAGATCTGCTTACACCTTGCAGCGTCCTGTACCTAGCACCCCACCCCTGCAGCTTGCAGCGTCCTGTACCTAGCACCCCATCCCTGCAGCTTGCAGCATCCTGTACCTAGTACCCCACCCCTGCACCTTGCAGCATTCTGTACCTAGCACCCCACCCCTGCACCTTGCAACGTCCTGTACCTAGAGCCCCATCCCTGCACCTTGCAACGTCCTGTACCTAGCACCCCATCCCTGCACCTTGCAACGTCCTGTACCTAGCACCCCACCCCTGCACCTTGCAACGTCCTGTACCTAGCACCCCACCCCTGCACCTTGCAGCATTCTGTACCTAGCACCCCACCCCTGCACCTTGCAACGTCCTGTACCTAGCACCCCACCCCTGCACCTTGCAGCGTCCTGTACCTAGCGCCCCACCCCTGCACCTTGCAACGTCCTGTACCTAGCACCCCACCCCTGCACCTTGCAACGTCCTGTACCTAGCACCCCACCCCTGCACCTAGCAGCATTCTGTACCTAGCGCCCCACCCCTGCACCTTGCAACGTTCTGTACCTAGCGCCCCACCCCTGCACCTTGCAACATGTCCACCATTTTGACTTTATACGCCATTAATTCTTCACAAGTTAAGATACATGACTAATTCCTCTGAAACTAGAGCATTCAATAAATTAACCAAATTAATATATACTATTTTTCCTCAAACTAATATGCATAATACATTACTGTTATTGTGCACAATTAATTCATTTCATATTGCAATAAATATGATTAATTCCTTTCAAACTAACACCCAAGATCAATTATTTTAAACTAATGGATGCAATTCACACTGATGCACACTGTTAATTTCTCTCATACTATAATGTACACAATTCATTCTTACACTGTAACGTTCACAGTTTATTCCCTTAAACTAATATCCACAATTATTTGTTTCACACTAACTGACCTAGTTAATTCTTCTTGTTCAGTATCGTGCGTGACTAATTCCACGTGGTACCATTTTACAGAGAAAACCTTTCATAGAAACATAGAAATATAGAAATTGGGTGCAGGAGTAGGCCATTCGGCCCTTCGAGCCTGCACCGCCATTCAATATGATCATGGCTGATCATCCAACTCAGTATCCCGTACCTGCCTTCTCTCCATACCCTCTGATCCCCTTAGCCACAAGGGCCACATCTAACTCCCTCTTAAATATAGCCAATGAACTGGCCTCAACTACCCTCTGTGGCAGAAAGTTCCAGAGACCCACCATTCTCTGTGTGAAAAAAGTCCTTCTCATCTCGGTCCTAAAGGATTTCCCCCTTATCCTTAAGCTGTGACCCCTTGTCCTGGACCTCCCCAACATCGGGAACAATCTTCCTGCATCAAGCCTGTCCAACCCCTTAAGAATTTTGTAAGTTTCTATAAGATCCCCTCTCAATTTCCTAAATTCTAGAGAGTATAAACCAAGTCTATCCAGTCTTTCTTCATAAGACAGTCCTGACGTCCCAGGAATCAGTCTGGTGAACCTTCTCTGCACTCCCTCTATGGCAATAATGTCCTTCCTCAGATTTGGAGACCAGAACTGTACGCAATACTCCAGGTGTGGTCTCACCAAGACCCTATACAACTGAAGTAGAACCTCCCTGCTCCTATACTCAAATCCTTTCGCTATGAAAGCTAACATACCATTCGCTTTCTTCACTGCCTGCTGCACCTGCATGCCTACTTTCAATGACTGGTGTACCATGACACCCAGGTCGCGCTGCATCTCCCCTTTTCCTAATCGGCCACCATTTAGATAGTAGTCTGCTTTCCTGTTTTTGCCACCAAAGTGGATAACCTCACATTTATCCACATTATACTGCATCTGCCAAGCATTTGCCCACTCACCCAGCCTATCCAAGTCACCTTGCAGTCTCCTAGCATCCTCCTCACAGCTAACACTGCCCCCCAGCTTAGTGTCATCCGCAAACTTGGAGATATTGCCTTCAATTCCCTCATCCAGATCATTAATGTATATTGTAAATAGCTGGGGTCCCAGCACTGAGCCTTGCGGTAACCCACTAGTCACTGCCTGCCATTGTGAAAAGGACCCGTTTACTCCTACTCTTTGCTTCGTGTTTGCCAGCCAGTTCTCTATCCACATCAATACTGAACCCCCAATGCCGTATGCTTTAAGTTTATATACTAATCGCTTATGTGGGACCTTGTCGAAAGCCTTCTGGAAGTCCAGATACACCTCATCCACTGGTTCTCCCCTATCCACGCTACTAGTTACATCCTCGAAAAATTCCACAAGATTCGTCAGACATGATTTACCTTTCGTAAATCCATGCTGACTTTGTCCAATGATTTCACCACTTTCCAAATGTGCTGCTATCCCATCTTTAATAACTGACTCTAGCAGTTTTCCCACTATCGATGTTAGACTAACTGGTCTGTAATTCCCCGTTTTCTCTCTCCCTGCCTTCTTAAAAAGAGGGATTACATTAGCTACCCGCCAATCCTCAGGAACTACTCCAGAATCTAAAGAGTTTTGAAAGATTATCACTAATGCATCCACTATTTCCGGAGCTACTTCCTTAAGTACTCTGGGATGCAGCCTATCTGGCCCTGGGGATTTATCGGCCTTTAATCCATTCAATTTACCCAACACCACTTCCCGACTAACCTGGATTTCACTCAATTCCTCCTTTCACCCGCGGTCCCCTGCTATTTCCGGCAGATTATTTATGTCTTCCTTAGTGAAGACGGAACCAAAGTGGTTATTCAATTGGTCTGCCATACCCTTGTTCCCCATGATCAATTCACCTGTTTCTGACTGCAAGGGACCTACATTTGTTTTAACTAATCTCTTTCTCCTTACATATCTATAAAAACTTTTGCAGTCAGTTTTTATGTTCCCTGCCAGTTTTCTTTCATAATCTATTTTTCCTTTCCTAATTAAGCCCTTTGTCCTCCTCTGCTGGTCTCTGAATTTCTCCCAGTCCTCTGGTAGGCTGCTTTTTCTGGCTACTTTGTACGCATCATCCTTTGCTTTGATACTATCCCTGATTTCCCTTGTTATCCATGGATGCACTACCTTCCCTGATTTATTCTTTAGCCAAACTGGGATGAACAATTTTTGTAGTTCATCCAGGCAGTCTTTAAATGTCTTCCATTGCGTATCCACCGTCAACCCTTTTAGAATTGATTGCCAGTCAATCTTGGCCAATTCACGTCTCATACCCTCAAAGTTACCTTTCTTTAAGTTCAGAACCATTGTTTCTGAATTAACAATGTCACTCTCCATCCTAATGAAGAACTCGACCATATTATGGTCACTCTTGCCCAAGGGGGCACGCACAATAAGACTGCTAACTAACCCTTCCTCATTACTAAATACCCAGTCTAGAATAGCCTGCTCTCTCGTTGGTTCCTCCACATGTTGATTTAGAAAACTACCCCGCATACATTCCAAAAAATCCTCTTCCTCAGCGCCCCGGCCAATTTGATTCACCCAATCTATATGTAGATTGAAGTCACCCATTATAACTGTTTTGCCATTGTCACACGCATTTCTAATTTCCTGTTTGATACCATCCCCAACTTCACTACTACTGTTAGGTGGCCTGTACACAGCTCCCACTAGCGTTTTCTGCCCCTTAGTGTTTCGCAGCTCTACCCATACCGATTCCACATGCTCCAAGCTAATGTCCTTCCTTTCCATTGCGTTAATCTCCTCTCTAACCAGCAACGCTACCCCACCTCCCTTTCCTTTCTGTCTATCCCTCCTGAATATTGAATATCCCTGGATGTTCAGCTCCCAGCCTTGGTCACCCTGGAGCCATGTCTCCGTGATCCCAACTATATCATACTCATTAATAGCTATCTGCATGTTCAACTCATCCACCTTATTACGAATATTTGCATTGAGACACAAGGCCTTCAGGCTTGTTTTTACAACGCTCTTACCCCTTATACAATTATGTTGAGAAGTGGCCCTTTTTGATTTTTGCCCTGGTTTTGTCTGCCTGCCACTTTTATTTTTCACCTTGCTCCCTATTGCTTCTACCCTCGTTTTACACCCACCTGCCTCTCTGCTCCTGTACTTTCAAACTGGGCTTTGTTAGACTGTTTGATCTTATATTGCGATCTATAGGGTATAGGGGCGGCACGGTGGCGCAGTGGTAGAGTTGCTGCCTCACAGCGCCAGAGATCCGGGTTTGATCCTGACTGCGGGTGCTGTCTGTACGGAGTTTGTACGTTGTCCCCTTGACCAGCCTCCGCGATCTTCGGTTTTCTCCGACACTCCAAAGATGTACGGGTTTGTCGGTTAATTGGCTTGGTGTAAATGTAAATTTCCCTAGTGTGTGTTGGGTAATGTTAATGTGCGGGGGTCGCTGGTCGGTGCGGACTCGGTGGGGTGAAGGGCCTATTTCCGTGCTGTATATCTCAACTAAACTGAAATTAATACTTGGTTGCTGGCTGATTGTTGAAAATGGTATTAATTTGTCATTTCTTAGTCCTGTGGATAGTAATGAAAGCAAAGCTGCTTCTGGATGATTGGCCATGATCATATTGAATGGCGGTGCTGGCAATATCGCTGTCTTGCATCAAACTTTGGCATTAATTTGTCAGTGTCGTTCAAACACTTCCACCGTCTTGTTTGGACGGGTGTAATTTGTAGGGGCCGTTGTCATGGTGAATTTGAGGAAAGGAAGTTCATATTCCATCATTTTTAAGCTCAGTGAAAATGGCCGCAGAGATGTTGGATTGTGGTTAAAACACGACTGTTAGTCTGTTTCCCCCGAAGAAGGGTCTCGACCCGAAACGTTACCAATTCCTTTTCTCCAGAGATGCTGCCTGACCCGCTGAGTTACTCCAGCTCTTTGAGTCTATCTACAGATATGTTTCTGTACTTTGGAGGTTGGCTGACCGAGGCTTGAATGAATGAATGAATGAGCGATTCTTTATTGTCACATGTGACAAGTCACAGTGATATTCTTTGTTTTGCACATACAAGGTATGCAAAGAGGGGCCATGTAAAGGGCGTCGGCAAGGTTACAAGAACCCCATTTTAACACAGACTATTTTTGGCTTGCCCTGCCACTAAGGCTTGCCCTGCATCTGCCCTCATCCCAACTAACGAGGTTGACTTGTGGGAAGTCGCTACCTTCTCGGGACATCCAGGGCTGAACGATCCATGCAGACCTTGTCAGAGCTCGTACATCCCAGGAGCTTCTCCCGTGTCCAGCGTGGCCGTGGCTGCCATGTGCCAGCCGTGTGCTGGAGTTGGTGCCATTATCTAGGTGCTGTGTGGATAAATGTGAATAGATGGACTAGTTCAGAGCCGCCACCGGAACAGGCGGACGGGGATTAGTTGGACATCATCAGCACATCTGTAGATGACGAGCCTCCCACAACAGCTGGTGCTGGTGGACAGTGAGGAGAACACTCAGCCGGCCGGCCAGGCTTTGTGCGAAAAATAAACCAGGTGCTTCAACTGCGATTCTTTTGTTAGATATTCGGGGTGGCACAGCGGTAGAGTTGCTGCCTTGATCCTGTCTACGGGTGCTGTCTGTACGGAGTTTATACGTTCTCCCTGTGACCGCGTGGGTTTTCTCCGGGTGCTCCGGTTTCCTCCCACACTCCAAAGACGTGCAGGTTTGTCGGTGAATTGGCTTGTGTAAGTTGTAAATTGTCCCTAGTGTGTGTAGGAGAGTGCAGGTGTACGGGGAGCGATTGCTGGTCGGAGTCGAGCGGGTGTAGCCTGTTTCCGCGCTGTACCTCTCTAAAGTCTAAAGCTGAACAGCCAACAAGCGGTTTCTCTCCTTCCCCCCCTGTCATTCCCCACTCCAGAGAACCCACCTGACTGGCTGGATCATTCCAGCTGCGACTGTTGTTGATGTTTTCAATTGCTGGCTCTGCAGAAATCTTGCCCTTTATTTGCCTTTATGCTGAGCTTTGCAAGACATCACCAGCCCCAACCCTCCCCTGTTTGCCTGGAGAATACAGACATTACCCTAGTGAGGCCGACAATAGACGCAAGAAGCTGGAGTAACTCAGCGGGACCCGAAACGTCACCCATTCCTTCTCTCCAGAGACGCTGCCTCACAAAATGCCTGAGTTTCTCCAGCATTTTGTGTCTACCTTCGATTTTACCACCATCTGCAGTGCTTTCCTACACATTTTAACGTACAAACCTGTACGTCTTCGGAATATGGGCGAATCACCTGGAGAATAAACCCACGTGGTCACAGGAAGAACATGCGATCTCCGTACAGACAGCACCCATGGTCAGGATCGAACCCGGGTCTCTGCTTTTGGGTCGAGACCAGTGAAGCCCATAATCTCAGATCAAAGAACGATTTTGCTTTAAGATGACGGCAGAGAGAAGGTGTGGATTGGACCAGACCTCCAGCCCACCTCCGCTGTTTATTCTTCACGCAGAACCTGCTGAGTGTTTCCCACACTTCCCACTTGCACCAGCCGTTGCGGGAGGCTCATTATCTACTGCCAATGCCCAGCGTCCTGTTCCGGTGGCTCTCTTTCCTTGACCACGACATCCAGAGATTTCACCAGTTGTTTATTCCCTCAATGTTACTCGAGCGTGTCTGACAGGACGTCTTGATTTTTATGTCCGCACACGTTGCTGCAGAATAATCCATGAGTGGTCAAACACTTTGTGATGTTTCAATGAATGGATAGGAAGGAACTGCAGATGCTGGTTTAAACCGAAGATAGATACAAAATGCTGGAGTAACTCGGTGGGACAGGCAGCATCTCTGGAGTGACGCTTCGGGTCGGGACATTTTAATTCATCTCAATTCAGGCTTTCAATGAATGGAAGCCTTTCTTGCGAATGTGGCCGTCTTTGAGATGTTGCAACCTCTGCACGACACCGGCTGATGCTTCTAAGGCCGCCTGGGTCAAGACGAGATGGAGAGACCAGTGGAAGTCAGCGGTACCATCTAGGCTACACCAGTACGTCAATGACCCCATGGACGTCCCTGGCCAGGACCTGCCCCAAAAGCAGTGGACAACCCTCAACCGCTTGAGGACAGGAGTCGGACGCTATGGAGTAGCGATGAAGAGGTGGGGCCTCGTGGACAGCGGGCGCCTCGTGCGAGCGTGGGGACCCAACACAGACAGTGGAGCACATAGTCACCAGTTGCCCCAAACACACCGGCCACCCAAAGGTGAACGAGGTCTGATGGACCTGGACGATGACACGTTGGCCTGGCTCGCCTCAACGCAGCTGCAGGTCTTCAAGACACACGACAGAAGAAGAAGCTGTTGCAACTTGCATGTTCTCTCTGCCATCATCTTAAATTGTTCTTAGATTGTGGCCTTCATTGGCAAGGCTGTCATTTATCACATTACTGGTCGCCTTTTGGAAGTGCGTGGTGAAGCGTAAACACTGCAGTGAAGGTGCTTCCACAATGCAGATTAAGACCACATTAGACCAAATCATTGGCTGAGAAACAGACCAATTAACTCCCAAACAACATGTTGATATTCATTGAGATCTAGTCCATCGGCCCACTTTTTCCTAAATCCCATTATCGCTTAATAAAAATAATGACATTATCTTCCAATATCTACCGACGCTGGAGCTGGGTCAGGCAGCATCTCTGGAGAGAAGGAATGGGTGACGTTTCGGGTCGAGACCCTTCTTCGGATAGAGAGTAGACAAAAGTGCTGGAGAAACTCAGCGGGTGCAGCAGCATCTATGGAGCGAAGGAAATAGGCGACGTCAGGGAAAATGGAAATGAGAGTCGGGGGAAGGGGAAACGAGAGATATAGACGGTGATGTAGAGAGATACAGAACGAATGAATGAAAGATATGGACCTTTTTTTTTAACGATGATAAAGGAAACGGGCCAGTGTTAGTGGTGTAGGTGAAAACGAGTTACCGACAATGAGACTCACCAGGATGACATTGAAACAAGTATAACGACTTGGGTGACAGGGACAGGGAGAGAGACAGGGAGAGAGGGGATGCAAGAGTTACCTGACCATTTAGAGAAATCATGCTTCATACTGCTGAGTTGTAAGCTGTCCAAGCACAATATCTCCCACAATATCTAGTTGGTAGAGCTAAGTAGGACAAAGTTTTCTACATTTACTCCTGAAGGGTCTGTCTCGAGCTTTAAGGTTACGACCTGAGCTACACAATCAATGGAAATCATTTATTTTTTTCTTATTGTTTCCTTAATATCTTGAATTCTCCCCCTATTTCACACAACACATTCAATGCAGCTCTAATCTCATTTTGAACTTGGATGTGATGCTGGGTTTCCTGGCATCACTCACGCAAGCCTATGCTGTGCATCCTCTGAGGGCCAATATATACTGTCTAAAATAGACTCAAAATGCTGGAGTAACTCAGCGGGACCGGCAGCATCTCTGGGTAGAAGGAATGGACACCTATTCCTTCTCTCCAGAGATGCTGCCTGACCCGCTGAGTTACTCCACCATTTTGTGACCATCATTGGTGGAAGCCAGCATCTGCAGTCCCCTCCGACACATACACTGTCTAGAATGTGGCTTCCCAGAATAGCTTATGGGGAGAAGGCAGGAGAATTGGGGTTGAGAGGCAAAAATGGACCAGCCATCATTGAATGGCGGAGGGCACTTGATGGGCCGAATGGCCTAATCCTGCTGCAATGACTTATCTTCCACTACCGTGAGTGGGTTATCAGTGGCTTTGCACTGGATATGTAAGCGAATATTCCATTTATTTTTGTTTATTTTAGAGATACAGCGTGGAAACAGGCCCTTCGGCCCACCGAGTCCGTGCCGGCCCGGATCCCCGCACACTCACGCTATCCTACACACACACACAAGGGACAATTCACGATTTTTCCCCAAGCTAATTAGCCTACGAACCTCCACGTCAATTAACCTACAAACCGGCACGTCTTTGGAGTGTGGGAGGAAACCGGAGCGCCTGGGGAAAACCCACGCAGTCACGGGGTGAACGTACAAACTCCGTACACTCAGCACCCGTAGTCAGGATCGAACCCGGGCCTCTGGCGCTGTGAGGCAGCAACTCCCCTGGTGCCTTCTGCTTATTTTCTGTGGGCGTCAGTGACATTTTATTTTATCAGTGATTTTAACCCAGTGAACGTGAGTCTTAAGGGCGACCTTTTCTAATCCGATGAGATACGTCTTGTCTCTTGCCAAGTCTAAGGTGTGGCCAGTTCTTTAGGCATCTGTGCCATTGTTGTGACTGAGTGCGAACACAGTCCTGCTCCTGAAAGTGCCCTGGGGTGTTGTGTTACCCTCACGTTGCTGCACAAAAAGCTGTTTATCTGGAGCTGAAATGGAGTGAGATTGTGCCGCAGTGGAAGAGATTGGCCCTTTTGTGTAAGGCAGATGAACGTGCGTTTGGTATATTGCCGATAGCATCATCACTCGGCAAGAGTTCCAGTTTCAAGGCCCATTTCCTGAAGCTTTCACTGAAACCTAGCCGGCGAGATAAGATGCAGGGTTGATCTTATACGTTTACATCCGAGAAAATCAATCTCGCAAAGAGACGCAGGCCGCCATTACTGCACAGGGTACCAACGGCCATTTCATCAATTTGAAGACTGCAATTCGAAAATTACCAAAGGCCCGAAAATGTCAACAGTCCTGCGGAAAATAATGAATGTGGGTCAGGCTGGATGTTATCTGACTGTCCGCACAGCATGAAGCAACTCTCAGTCACAGATACACTTGCAGATGCATTATCACTGTTCCTTGCGAGCTTCCAATCGAACACACACTCACTTAGGTAGATATGCTCAGATGTGTATTCACAGTTACATACTGTATTCTCAGATGCATGCTCGCTGTCAGATACAAGCTCATCATCAGAAGCATACAGTTAAATACAAACTGGCAGGCAGATGTAGACACAGTCAGGTACATATTTACACATACGCATTTCGTTTAGCAAAGGAACTGTTCCTTCCTAAGACTGTTAAGGGTTTGGACACGCTAGAGGCAGGAAACATGTTCCCGATGCTTGGGGTGTCCAGAACCAGGGGCCACAGTTTAAGAATAAGGAGTAAGCCATTTAGAACGGAGACGAGGAAACAACTTTTTCTCACAGAGAGTGGTGAGTCTGTGGAATTCTCTGCCTTCGAGGGCGGTGGAGGCCGGTTCTCTGGATATTTTTAAGAGAGAGTTAGATAGGGCTCTTAAAAATAGCGGAGTCAGGGATATGGGGAGAAGGCAGGAACGGGGTACTGATTGGGGATGATCAGCCATGATCACATTGAATGGCGGTGCTGGCTCGAAGGGCCGAATGGCCTACTCCTGCACCCATTGTCTATTGTCTATTGAACTGCAGATGCTGGTTTACACCGAGATAAACACAAAATGCTGGAGTAACTCATCGGGACAGGCAGCATCTCTGGAGGTAGGGAGGAAGTTTCAGGTCGAGTTGCAGTCTGTCCAGCATTTTATGTCTATCTGTCTATGCATTTAGTTTAAGAAAGAACTGCAGATGCTGGAAAAATTGAAGGTGGACAAAAAATGCTGGAGAAACTCAGCGGGTGAGGCAGCATCTATGGAGAGGAGGAATAGGCGCCGTCTCGGGTCGAGACCCAAAACTGGTCTCGACCCCACCCTGATCGTCGTACTAGTTTCATTGTCGTCCTGTGGAGTTTCACTGTCTGTATAACTGATTATCACCCAGCCCACCGCCAACAATGGATCATTGTGGGCTCCACCATTCCTTGATCATCGTTGCTTTTTGCATATCTTTCATTCATTTGTCCCCATGTGCCGTCTATATCTCTCGGTTCCTGTTCCTCTGACTCATAACACATACTCTAAAGGGCCTGTGCCACTTGCCGATTTTTTCGGTGACTGACGTATCAGGTCGCGAAAAATTAGCGGCTTGACGCGGCGTGATGACGTATTGACGCGCGGTGTTTTTCCAAGTGTCGCGACAATTTTTTTGTCGTGGCTGGATTTTGAAATGTTCAAATTCTTTTGGCGACACTGATATGACTCCGGCAGTTGTGGAAAAAATTTGCCAAGTGGGACAGGCCCTTAAGTCTCAGGTTTGCATATACCTACATAGATAGCCATGAGTAGTATATCAAGGCCAGGTCACACTGGTCAACACGTGTGGCACTCTTTGGCTGACGGGGTTTTGGGACAGAGCAGAGGAGGACCAACTCAACCACTCTCCAGTAAAAGGCATCCGCGTTAGCAAGATCAAGGGCTGGGAATCTACATGACAGAGAAGCTTAGAGCAGGTCTGTTGAATTTTAGAACATGGAGGAACTAGGGATCAAAGTCAAAGTCAATTCAATTTTATTCCTCACCTACACCCAAAGGTGCAGTGAAATGAATTTGTCAGCAGCGATACTTAAACAGAACCCACAATACACAATAAAACTTAACACAAACATCCACCACAACATTCTTCACTGTGGTTCAGCCAGTGGTGATTCTGTGGACAGATGGTAGGTTGGGAAACACCTTACAGGTATTGATTTATTCATGTCATGTGTTCAGAGATACTTTGCTTTGTGTGCTGTTCCCGATGTTGGGGAAGTTCAGAACAAGGGGTCACAGTTTAAGGATAAGTGGGAAGTCTTTTAGGACCGAGATGAGAAAAACATTTTTCACACAGAGAGTGGTGAGTCTGTGGAATTCTCTGCCACAGAAGGTAGTTGAGGCCAGTTCATTGGCTATATTTAAGAGGGAGTTAGATGTGGCCCTTGTGGCTAGAGGGATCAGGGGGTATGGAGAGAAGGCAGGTACAGGATACTGAGTTGGATGATCAGCCATGATCATATTGAATGGCGGTGCAGGCTCGAAGGGCTGAATGGCCTACTCCTGCCAGAATGGTCCTGGAGGGACTTTGGAGCTGCTGATAGCTGCGGCTGATGACAACCCAATGTGACTCTTGCTCTTGGCCTCCTAAGTAGCAGAGATAATGTGTGGGAAGGAACTGCAGATGCTGGTTTACACCGAAGATACACACTAAATACCGGAGTATCTCAGCGGGACAGGCAGCATCTCTGGAGAGAAGGAAAAGGTGACGTTTCGAGTCGAGACCAATCTTCAGACTGAGGAAGGGTCACGATCTGAAACGTCACCCCTTCCTTCTCCGGCATTTAGAGATACTCCAGCATTGTTTTTCTATCTTCAGTACAGATAATGGGTTTGGGAGTTTGGCTATTTGAAGAAACCTGGGATAATTGCTTCTTGTGATGTGTGCTCATTGTGTGTGGGTGGTGGGGGGAGCTAATGATTCTGGAGTTGGATAGGGTGCCAATGGAGCAGACTGCTTCTCCCTGGGACGGAGCTGAGCTGCTTGAGTGTTGACGTTACACTTATCGAAGCAAGTGAGAGATTTTCAAGAGACACCTGGTAAGTAGTGACAAGTCCTTGGGGAAACAGAAGATGAGTCACACATTGTGTAGGATGGAACTGCAGATGCTGGTTTAAACCTCAGATGGTCACAAAAAGCTGGAGTAACTCAGCGGGGCAGGCATCTATGGAGAGAAGGAATGGGTGGTGAAGTGACTTTGGGTGCTGTCTGTACGGAGTTGGTACCTTCTCCCCGTGACCTGCGTGGGTTTTCCCCGGGATCTCCGCTTTCCTCCCACACTCCACAGATGCACAGGTTTGTAGGTTAATTGGCTTAGTACAATTGTAAATTGCCCCTAGTGTGTGCAGGATTGCGTTAGTGTGCGGGGATCGCTGGTCAGTGCGGACACGTTGGGCCGAAGGGCCTGTTTCCTCCCTGTATCTCAAACTAAACTAAACTAAACTCCTTGAACCCAAGGGGTTACTTAAGAAAAAGGAGGTAATCATTTAATGAAAAACATTGGATAAATTAGTAATGAAAGAATTATTGAGAAACTCTCGATTAAACTATATGTTGCAGAAATAATTGTCCCAAAACTGCTTTGGTGGCTTGTTTGATTTTTTTCTCTCTCTTTTGTGAAGCACTAATTTATAATGGAAGGAATAATGCAGGGGAAGGATATGACCCTGGTGATTCCCATTCAGAATTATGATTTTGGATTTTATTTGAATGGCCAAACAAGTTTTAATGCTTATCGTCCTGTCGTTTGGAAATTGATCCTTGGAGGTCATAAGGTCATAGGTGATAGGAGTAGAATTAGGCCATTCGGCCCATCAAGCCTACTCCGCCATTCAATCATGGCTGATCCATCTCTCCCTCCTAACCCCATTCTCCTGCCTTCTCCCCATAATCCCAGACACCTGTACTAATCAAGAATCTATCTCTGCCTTAAAAATATCCATTGACTTGGCCTCCACAGCCGTCTGTGGCAATGAATTCCACAGATTCACCACCCTCTGACTAAAGAAATTCTCCATCCTAATGGAACGTCCTTTAATTCTGAGGCTGTGACCTCTAGTCCTAGACTCTCCCACGAGTGGAAACACCAATGGCAGCTCTGTTGAAAGTAGCCAAGTGGACAAGACATGTTACACGTTTCCCAATGGTTAGCCTGAGATGACCCTATTTGAATGGAATTAATCTCAAGTTAAAATGCCTTCTGTGCTTTGTTTAACTTGTTTAATTCCAACTGGAGAATGATTCAATATTTCTGTCTGTTTTATGTAATTATAACTTATGTTTGGTTCTGCTTGAAGTCTGGTTCCTTCAAATAATAACACAGCAAACAGTAAACAGTGAATCAGAGAGTATATGGATATTTGAGTTTCATTGACAGCAGGCCGTCACGGTGGCGCAGCGGTAGAGTTGCTGCCTTACAGCGAATGCAGCGCCGGAGACCCGGGTTCGATCCCGACTACGGGTGCTCTCTGTATGGAGTTTGTACGTTCTCCCCGTGACCTGCGTGGGTTTATCTCCGAGATCTTCGGTTTCCTCCCACACTCCAAAGACGTGCAGCTTTGTAGGTTAATTGGTTTGGTATAAATGTAACAATTGTCCCTAGTGGGTAGTGTTAATGTGCGGGGATCGCTGGTCGGTACGGACCCAGTGGGCCGAACGGCCTGATTCCGTGCTGTATCACTAACACACACTAGGGACAAATTACAATTATATCAAGCCAATTAACCTACAAACCTGTGTAGGGAGGAACTGCAGATGCTGGTTTAAACTGAAGATGGACACAAAATGCTGGAGTATCTCAGCAGGACAGGCTGCATCTCTGGAGAGAGGAATGGGTGACGTTTCGCGTCGAGATCCTTCAGACTGAGTTAGGGGAGAGGGAGTTACAGGGGTAAGGAAATGCCAGGTGTGAAAACTAGACAAAGGGAATGTAGATCGCGGAAAATGTAGAACAGGTCATTGTTAGCTCAGAGAAGGTAACAACAAAGCAAACGAGATAAAATGTAAACGAGGACTGTCAGACTAGTCGGAGAACTGGGAAGGGGAGAGGGATGGAGAGAGAGGGAAGGTAAAGGTTCCTTGAAGTTGGAGAAGTCAATATCCATACCACTGGGGTGCAAACTACCCAAGCGAAATATGAGCTGTTGTTCCTGTATCATTGTTTCTTAAATGTTACAATAGTCCCAGCCGCATCTACCTCCTCTGGGAGTTCATTCCATACACCCACCACCCTATGTGTGAAAAAGTTACCCCTCAGATTCCTATTAAATCTTTCCCCCTTCACCTTTAATCTATGCAGAGATGCTGCCTGGACCGCTGAGTTACTCCGGCATTCTGCACAGGAGTCAATCATTGTGCTCAACCTTTGCCTGGAAGGTTGAAGAAAATTGCTTCTGCAGAGCAAACATTAGGGAGGCAACTGCGGCAATAACTTCAATCAGAAGCTGCTGAATTTGAAGGGCTGTGTTTAATTAAGTCAGGAAACACAGAGAAGTGGAGAAAGTCCATCTCCCATTTTGCAGACTTGCCCACACGTCCACACACTCGTGTAATGCTATCATCTGCTCACAGCCCGTTTGGGCCCACACTCAACATCATTGGTTCTGCCTCCATCAATGACTTTCCTTCCCTGAAGCAACCGGCTCTGGAGCTGTGATATCGAGAGTTTGATCTCTCCCTGCTCCATCGGTCCAAGGGATGTGTTGGTTTCATGAGAGTTCAACTTGTTATCGGCTTCAGCAGACGACGTTCAGAAGAGTTATAATTAAAACTCGACAAATTGAATCCAAAACAATGTCTTTATCAGTCAACGGCAGCTTTTTTTTTTGTAAGGCAGTCAATTGTTATGGAAATTCAATTATTCTTCGACCAACTCTTTCAAACACCGATGAAAGAAACCAAGAAGGGAACGAAAGCGGGATGCTCACATTGAGAGAGAAAGTCAGAAATACGGAATGGCGAAATGAAGATGTTGATAGAAGTTGAGAGAGGGAGGAATTTGGGGTCAGACTAAAGAGAAAGATGAAGAGATTTGAGGCAAAATTGGGCATGGAAAGACTGAAGAAGGGTTTCGGCCCAAAACGTCGCCTATCTCCTTCGCTCCATTGATGCTGCTGCACCCGCTGAGTTTCTCCAGCACTTTGTGCACCCTAGGCATGGAAAGAAATGGGGACAGAAATAAAAAGCTGGAGTAACTCAGCGGGACAGGCAGCATCTCTGGAGAAAGGGTATAGGTGACGTTTCGGGTCGAGTCCCTTCTTCAGACTGAGAGTGAGGGGAGAGGGAAACAAGAGATATAGACGGTGGTATGGAGGCATATAGAGTTCGTACGTTCTCCACATGACCACGTGGGTTTTTTCCGGGCGCTCCGGTTTCCTCCACATCCCACAGACCTACGGGTTTGTAGGTTAATTACCTTTGGCAAGTTGTTAAATTGGCCCTAATGTGTAGGATAGTGTTAGTGTATTGGACGATCGCTGGTCGGCATGGACTCGATGGGCCGAAGGCCTGGTTCTATGCTGTATCTCTAAAGGTCTTAAGGTAGGAATATTAAGGCTGGTTGAAGCAAAGTGGGGCTGGGTTTAAAAAATACAAGAGATCTGTGATCTAATTGAAGGGGGAGAGTAACTCCGGGGACTGAATGGCCTCCACCAGGAACACGTTGGAGCTGCCCTGTATCTCATGTAGGTCGTGGAACAGGGAGCTCTGGAGATAAGGCTGTGTGATCGATGGGGGCTGTGACATAATCCATTACCTTGTTTGTGAGTTACTCAGATCCCAGCAGATCGCTGCTAACTAGCTCCTGTCTCAGAACTGTGAGCGGACAATATTCCTATCAGCAGCGTGTGCCTGTGAGATAAATCATGCAGGTTTTCATACAAATCCCACATGGCTGCACTTTGAAAGATGAAACATGGCTTTATGGAGTCTCCCATACTTTTATCTAATGGAAATGTGGTCCCAATCACCTGAACACCCATCTATAAAGCTGCGGCTATCACTGTCTATCACCCCTTCCGTAATTCATAAGTTCCTAAGTGTAGGTGCAGAATCAGGCCATTCGGCCCATCACGTCTACTCCACCATTCAATCATGGCTGATCTATCTTTCCCTCCGAACCCCATTCCTTTGCCCCAAAACTCCTGACACCCCGTACTAATTGAGAATCTATCTATCTCTGCCGTAAAAATATCCATTGACTTGGCCTCCACAGCCTTCCGTGGCTGAGAATGCCACAGATTCACCAGCCTCTGAGTAAAGATTGTAATAGTCTTCAGAAGTAGCAGTCAGCCCGTAGATACGAGCGTTTGATTGGGAGACCAGTGGGGGGTGGATGTGCCAGTGTTGTGGAACTGGGGGCATCTTCTGCAGGGTGGGTGGGAATACAGAGTTCCTGTGGCCCCACTCCTTCCCTGGAACGTTTTGGGGGGAGTGGGGGAGCCGTGGCCAGCAGGAGGTGCTGAGCAGACTCAGCCACTGACTCACCGAGTCACTGAGACCGGCTAGTGGCCACTCCCCCCCCCCCCCCACCCATCCTCGCTCTCCTGTCACCCCTGTCGCTGTGACCCTCTCCCACTTTCTGTCCCTCATTTCCAACTTACCAACCGTTTAAGTCCCCGACACTTCTCAAGTACGGAACCCTGTCATTCACCTCAGCACTCAAAGCTGGAGTAACTCAGCGGGTCAGGCAGCATCTCTGGAGAAAAGGAATAGGTGACGTTTCGGGTCGAGACCCTTCTTCAGACTGAGAGTCAGGGGAGAGGGAAACGACAGATATAGGCGGTGATGTAGAACAAATCTTCCTCTTGTGTACGGCCTGCACAGCCTGAAGTTGGAGGACAACTTGTTCTATTTGATCTTATTTGATTGTACACGCCGGGTTAGATTGCATTCGTCGAAACAGGGCGGACCACGTGAAGGTTGCAATCTTCCAGCCCATAGAACAAATGAATGAAAGATATGCAGAAAAGTAACGATGATAAAGAAAACAGTCCTTTGTTAGCTGTGACCGAGGTGAAAATAAGTTGTACCGACAATTAAAGTGACAGTGAAACTAGTGCAACAACTAGGGTGGGGGGATGGATGGAGAGAGAGGATGATGCAAGGGTTAATTGAAGGTGGAAGAATCAATGTTCGTTACCCTGGGCTGTAAGCTGCTCAAGCAAAATATGAGGTGCTGTTCCTCCAGTTTGCGTTTGGCCTCACTCTGACAATGGAGGAGGCCCAGGACAGAAAGGTCAATGTGGGAATGGGAGGGGGAATTAAAGTGTTTGGCAACTGGGAGATCGGGTAGACCCAGGCAGAATGAGCGAAGGTGTTCTGCGAAACGATCGCCCAGTCTATGTTTGGTCTCGCTGATGTATAACTTACTTACTTGCTTATTTTTTATTGCAGTCTCAAGGTCCAGATAAAAGAGAAAACATTACATAGAATAAATTGCATTCAAAACCACAATAAATTGCACACAAGAGCACAGTAAATTACTTACAAAGGCACAATACACGGTTTAAGATCCAGAATAAAAAATATCAGCATCCTACAACAAGACAACTCTACCAATGTCTCCACAGCTGGGATTGGTAGCGTGTCGTGCTAAACCGTATGTTTGATAAGGCCAAGATGATTTCATTTTCAGAGTCATTAATCCGGCAAATAAATTTATACATGAGAGTTTGTAAAGTATTGACTCCTGCAGCTACAAACATTTCACTTGCACTGCGCCATCTAGGTCTCTTAAGTAATATTCTCATGGCATCATAATAAGCTACTTTAAGTCTCTGTGAGCTTGCTTTTCTGTAGTCTGACCACAGGTGTGCAGTATAGAGTGGTGTACAATATGCTCTGAACAGAGGCATCTTCACTCCATCTGTACACGCACTAAACTTGCGTAAGAGAATGTTTGCTTGTGCACACATCATACTGCGTTGCCTATAAATATGCTCATCGTCTGTCATTTGTTTTGTAATAAAATATCGAAGATATTTGACCTTATTACAGACATTAAAGGGCCTGTCCCACTTAGGCTGTTTTTTCAGTGACTACAGGCGGCTAGGCTGTCACGGGGTGACGCCTGTATGGTTGTGAGTCTTCTCCTCAAGTCTTCTCCTCAAGTAACTTTTTTCTTGTCTCTGCTGGATTTTGAAATGTTCAAAATCTTTCGGCGACTGTGGGCTTGACGTAGCTTGCCTTCTCCTGACGTAGGTGCTGCCGTAGGTTGTCGCCAGGATGACGCAGGTTGTCCCCAGGTTACGTAGGTTGTTGCCGGGTGCTGACGTCGGTGAATTCCATTGGCGACTACCTACGTCAACCAGCGACATCTACCGGCGACGGAATTGTCTTCAGTTGTCGCCGACAGGTTTGTAGCTTGTAGTAGCTTATCACGGGTTGACCAGTCGTTGTGTGTGTGGTCGTAGGTGGACATCCTAAGTGGCGAAGAATTGGGTCGCCGGTTGTTGTAGCTCGATGTAGCTTAACGTCGACTAGACGGTAGGTTGTCGTAGACATTGTCGTAGGGAGGGTCCAGTCACCGGTATTTCGGCAGTCGCCGATAAAATCACCTAAGTGGGACAGACCCTTAAGATTATTGTCAGACAGTTTAAAATCATTTTAGACATTTATCCTCTTTTGGTTCTGCAGACCATAACAGCACTCTTGCAAGCATTATATTTAATATGTTCTACAGCATATACAGAACATATAGTAAGGAGCTGCTGGAGACCAGCGCTAGATGGACTAAAGACCACAAGTTCATCTCCATACATAATATGGTCTTATGCATTGATAAATGCTTAGGAGCCTGAAAACTAATGTCCAGCGGTAGAGTGCCAGAGACCCAGGTTTGATCTTGACTATGGGTGCAGTCTGACGTAGTTTGCATGTTCTCCCCGCGTGGGTCTGCTGGCCAGGTGAGGTCTGCTCTATGATGATACCAGGGTTGTGTGAAGAACAGCATATTTCTCTGTACCTAGGTACATGTGACAATAAAGTATCAATGAATCATTGAATAAAGATGGCCAGAAGTGTCTGGGAGAACTTTATGTGATGGTATCGAGTGATACAGTTTGGAAACAAGCCCTTCAGCCCAACTTGCCCAAACTGGCCAACATGTCCTAGCTACACTAGTCCCACCTGCCTGCGTTTGGCCCATATCCCTCAAAACCTGTCCAAGCCATGTACCTGTCCCACTGTTCCTTAAACATTGGGATATCCCAGCCTCAATTACCTCCTCTGGCAGCTTGTTCCATACACCCACCACCCTTTGTGTGAAAAAGTTACCCCTCGGATTCCTATTAAATCTTTTCCCCTTCCCCTTGAGCCCATGCTCTCTGGTCCTCGATTCCCCTTCTCTGGGCAAGAGACATGGTGCGTCCACCCAATCTACTCCTCTCATGATTTTATACACCGCTATAAGATCAACCCTCACCCTCCTGCGCTCCAGGGAATAGAGACCCAGCCAACTCAAGTACAAATGTTTCCACTGCACTTCACTGGTAAGAAGCATGTATTTTAAAGGTTTTTTCATTCAACCGACGTGAAAGGGCTCAACGCCAAGAGAAATGTTGGAGAATAAAATGGCACCAAGCCCAAGGTGCTCTGTCCAGCTGGCCAAGCAACCTGAGCCCAGAGGAGCTGTGATTCTGCCCACTGGACGTGGAACAGTCTCAGCTGCTTCAGGCTGTCAGCTTCATCCCAGATCCCTTTTCGCATCTTCATCTGTCTGGGCGCTCTGACTAATAGAGAGAACTTACAGAAAACTAGTGTTTTTTTTAAATTACGTTCTAATGGACTTATTTAATATTTTAGGAAAATGTTAAAGTTTATAAGAAAATTATTATCCATTATTTCCAGATAAGTACCATATAATTTCATATGGTCACATTTATTTGACAACTTCAATTAAATTACATTTCCTAACGCATCTTACCCACTTTCTCTCAGTGTATGTGTGTCGCGTGCATGTGTGTCTATGTGTGCGTGTGTGCATGTGCGTTGCATGTGTGTGTATGTGTTTGTGTGTGTTGTGTGCGTGTTGTGTACGTGTGTTGTGTGCGTGTGTGTTTGCATGTGTTTGTGTCGTGTGTGCGTGTTGTGTGCGCGTGTGCGTGTTGTGTGTGCATTGTGTGCGCATATGTGTGTGTTTGCATGTGCGTCTGCCTGTGTGCGTGCGTTTTGTGTGTGTGCGTGTTTGCATGTGCGTGTGCATGTGTGTGCATGCATTTTGTGTGTGTGTGTTTGCATGTGCGTGTGCATGTGTGTGCGTGTGTTTTGTGTGTGTGTGTGTGTTTGCATGTGCGTTTGCATGTGTGTGCGTGTGGTGTGGATACGATACCACTAAACACTGTGAAACAATCAGTGCGAGTGTGAGCTGAGGTGAAGGGATTTAGCTGCAGACACAGACCCCCTGCCTGGAGGAAGTTTAATGTCTCAGGTTTGGTCCCGCGAGCTGCGATTTCCAAAATCTCTCCTTTGTAATGGAAGTATTTATAAGCCGATCGTTTCAGGCCCGACTGTGTGGAAGGACTGATATATACTCATTAAGTCAAAATTCACATAATCTGGGATATTAAATCCCACTTTTTAATATCAGTGATGAATATATCAATATTTTACTGCTGCATGCACTGTAGATAAATGGTGGATGATATAAGGTAAAGTATCTCACCATGGGGCTGTGGAAGTCCTAGTCCCGGCCAAGCATGTACTGCAGTAGGTTGACAGTCGGCAATGGATACCACTGTCTTGTTGAAGACAGCAAGATGGCCCAGTGGTAGAGTTGCTGCCTCACTACACCTGAGGCCCAGGTTTCTATTTGTCAGATGATGAAAGAATGGAGCGACTGGGCTTGCATTCACTGGAATTTAGGAGGATGAGAGGGGATCTTATAGAAACATATACAATTATTAAGGGATTGGACGCGCTGGATGCAGGAAACATGTTCCCGATGTTGGGGGAGTCCAGAACCAAGGGCCACAGTTTAAGAATAAGGGGGAGGCCATTTAGAACGGAGATGAGGAAAAACCTTTTCACGCAGAGAGTTGTGAAATTCTCTGCCTCAGAGGCAATGGAGGCCGATTCACTGGATGCATTCAAAAGAGAGTTAGATAGAGCTCTTAAGGATAGCGGAGTCAAGGGATATGGGGGGAAGGCAGGAACGGGGTACTGAGTGTGGATGATCAGCCATGATCCCGGTGAATGGCAGTGCTGGCTCAAAGGATCGAATGGCCTACTCCTGCACCTATTGTCTATGTATCTATGTATATATGTATCATGGCTAACCTATCTCTCCCTCATAGAAACATAGAAAATAGGTGCAGGAGGAGGCCATTCGGCCCTTCGAGCCAGCACCGCCATTCATTGTGATCATGGCTGATCGTCCCCAATCAATAACCCGTGCCTGCCTTCTCCCCATATCCCTTGACTCCACTGGCCCCTAGAGCTCTATCGAACTCTCTCTTAAATCCATCCAGCAATTTGTCCTCCACTGCCCTCTGTGGCAGGGAATTCCACAAATTCACAACTCTCCGGGTGAAAAAGTTTTTTCTCAGCTCAGTCTTAAATGACCTCCCCTTTATTCTATGACTGTGGCCCCTGGTTCTGGACTCGCCCAACATTGGGAACATTTTTCCTGCATCTAGCTTGTCCAGTCCTTTTATAATTTTATATGTTTCCATAAGATCCCCCTCATCCCCCTCCTAACCCGATTCTCCCACCTTCTCCCCATTACCCCTTTATAAAGTCATAAAGTCATGGAGTTTTATAGCAGCATTTCAGCCCAGGTTGGCCGAGCTGACCGAGGTGCCCCATCTACAATGGTCCTACCTGCACTTGGCCCATATCCCTCTAAAGCGTTCCTATCTCTGTACCTGTCCAATTATCCCATTGTGTGTTATCGTGCTACCTCTTCCACACTGACAACCTCGACCAAAGCAGTAAGCATTCTGGAACGTGTAATTTCTAACTGTGTGATAACATCACTGAAATTGTTATTAGGATGTACCCATGCATCTCTAGTCGCCTCATTTAGTCACCAACATTATTATTATCCCTGCTGTGTTCGTTCAGATAAAAAATATTTTGTTTCGTCTTTGAGCCATTTTCCCAGCCCTGACTTAAATTGCAGGTACACGACAAGCCAGTAGGACGCTGGAGTAACTCAGCGGGACAGGCAGCGTCTCTGGAGAGAAGGAATGGGTGACGTTTCGGGTCGAGACTCGGTCCCGAAGTTTGTCGAACCGAAACATCACCCATAACTTCTCTCCAGAGATGCTGCCTGTCCCGCTGTGTTGCTCCAGCATTTTGTGTCTACCTTCAGCGTAAACCAGCATCTAAAGTTCCTTCCTACACAATAGGAACTTCCCCCCTCTCCCATCGGGCAAAAGGTACAGAAGCGTGAAAAAACACACCTCCAGATTCAGGGACAGTTTCTTGCCAGCTGTTTTCGGGCAACCTATCAATCCTATCACAACCAGTGAGCAGTGCTGAATGACTACCTACCTCTTTGGTGACCCTCGGACTATCTTTGATCGGACTTTGCTGGCTCTACCTTGCACTAAATGTTATTCGCTTCTTATGAATCTATCTATATACTTATAAAACTATCATCGTGTATGTGCCTGTATGTGTGTGTGTGTGTGTTTTTGTATCTTTGCTAAAACGCTGCGCAGTAGCACTGAAATATCTTTACAGAATCTTATGAGGGAGTAAAATGAGGCAGTGTGAATAAGGTGAATAACCGTGTGAATAACCGAGCAGCTTCTGCGCGGTTGAGGGCTATGGGTGAGTGGTGGATTATTGCGTTGGGGGAACGTTGGGCCCCACTTGGTCTGCACAGTAAATGGCTTCATCTATAGTCTTTCCGTTGACTAGATAGCACGCAGCAAAAGCTTTTCACTGACCCCGTGACATGTAACAATGAACTAAACTGAATATCGGCCTGAAGAAGGGTTTCAGCCCAAAAGGTTGCATATTTCCTTCGCTCCATAGATGCTGCCGCACCCGCTGAGTTTCTCCAGCATTTTTGTCTACCTTTGAATATTGGTATCTGCGTGTGGTTGGAGAGTTATGCCACGGGTTGGGGAATGGTTAAGGGTCACTCCCGAGTCGGCGAGTGGTGTTGCTATGTTTGTCGAACGGTGTCTCCCTGTGCGGGAAGGAGCTGCAGATGCTGGCTCACACCGAAGGTGGACACAAAACACTGGGCGACGTTTCAGCTCGAGACCCTTCTTCAAACGGAGAATGGATGGATGAGGAAGGGCCTCGACCCCGAAACGTCACCCGTTCCTTCTCTCCCGAGACGCAGCCTGTCCCGCTGAGTTACTCCAGCTTTTTGTGTCTCTATTCGGGGTCTCCCTGTGGATGGGAACTGAGATCATGTTGTGGTTCAGGAATGACGTTCATCTCTGTTAATCCACTTTAAGGATCGCAAAATGCCAGCTGCGGCAGTTGTATTATTTTTCACAGAGCTGACTGTTTACTTTTTGTGGATTATTAAATTCCATTTCTGGTCGTTTTTATCCATGTCCAGCTTTCATCTTTGCCTTCAGGGCTTAGTGCTTTTGATTATGGCTTCTGCCCCACTGATTGAAGCTAATCCCAATTTGAAGATTTAAAGCTTTGAACTGGAACAGTTCTTGCAAACTAAAGGCTCAAATCTTTATCCTCAATTATCAGGAACATTGTTTGCCCACTTTAGTTCTTGCATTTATTTATTTATTTATTTGTTTTAATGCTTGTTCTGTAA
The DNA here is from genome assembly GCA_963514005.1 of Raja brachyura. The sequence goes on along the minus strand of OY740806.1, from coordinate 33,660,883 downwards.
AACAAGGCCAGTGAGGTGGGAATGAGAATCTGTGGGGAGGCTCGGTGAGGAATCTAAATCTTCACACGCTGAGAGATCGATTGAATGACCCTCAGACCATAACAGATATATCCAACAAATCTCAGCCCATTGAAAGATGCTCTGTGTCTCACAGAATAGTTGTGGGCGGCACAGCGGTAGAGTTGCTGCCTCGCAGCGCCAGAGAGCCGGGTTCGATCCTGACTGCGGGTGCTGTCTGTACGGAGTTTGCACGTTCACCCCGTGACCTGCGTGGGTTTTCACCGGGATCTCCAGTTTCCTCCCGCACTCCAAAGACGTACAGGTTTGTACGTCTTAATTAGTTTTGCATACTTGTAAATTGTTGTTAATGTGCGCAGGGTAATGTAAGTGGTCAGCACGGACTCGGTGGGCCGAAGGGCCTGTTTCCAAGCTGTATCTCTAATCTAAACTAAACTAAACCCAGTAAGAAACTAGGTGAGAGGTGAACATTCTCAAAAGAATGTATTGAAAATCCTTCCTAAGGAACGCATTGAAAAAGTCTTCTCCTCTGAAGGATTCACTGGAAGATGCTTTCTTCCTGAGCGACCCGTTGAAAGGTCCCCATGGTCCTCCATGTGGGAGACACAGGGAAAGAATCTCACCCCGTTTCTGAGACCCTCTCACTAATTTGAGAGGGTCAAGACGTCATCAACGTGACAATGACCCAACACAGGAGGAGACTCGAGGGAAAGTAGGAATTTCAAATGAGGAGCAGTGAGAGAGGGTCTCACGACCGGAATGACTGAGTTCCTCCAACAGTTTGTTGTATACAGGAGGTGCCCAGTTGGCCCATTATAACTCATGATGCTCCTTGCTGGAACAATGCAGAAGTATTCACAATCTTCCATTACAACATCACAACGTAAGATGTCAGAAGGAACTGCAGATTCTAGTCTGCACTGAAAATAGACACAAAATGCTGGTAGATAAAAATGCTGGAGAAACTCAGCAGGTGAGGCAGCATCTATGGAGCAAAGGAATAGGTGACGTTTTGGGTCTCGACCCATTTTCAGACCCTTCTTGAGTCTCGACCCGAAACGTCACCTATTCCTTCGACCCATAGATGCTGCCTCACCCGCTGAGTTTCTCCAGCATTTTTATCTACATTCGATTTTTCCAGCATCTGCAGTTCCTTGTTAAACACAAAATGCTGGAGTAACTCAGCTGGACGGCAGCAACTCTGGAGAGGCGGAATATGGGTGGTGTTTCGGGTCTGGTCTGAGGAAGGGTCTCGACCTGAGAAGTCACCCATTCCTTCGCTCCAGAGATGCTGCCTGTCCCGCGGAGTTTTGTGTTTCTGCAGCATTTTATGTCTATCATCAAAATGTAATGACTATCCTTCATGCTTTCCCCGAGCTTTTCCCTCCCTTCTGGTAGCCGCTCTTCTCCAGCCCTCCTCACCATTTGACAGCCCTGATACTTTGATACATTTTCCAAGTCCAAATTTTCCAGCGTTTTGTAGTTCTCCATTGTCCCTGGTTTTGTGTAATAGCCCTGCCCCACGGTACGAGTTCATTCCAAGAGTTCTCCCGAGTTTGCCCTGATACGAACTGGGAGATTTACGGTAATGGCCACTCGTCGGTACTCGGGGCTCTCGTGGACATTTTTCATCATGTTGAAAAATCTTCACGAGTCTTCCCGAGCTTACCTGCCGTTAGCGAGTCTTCCCGAGTACCTGCCGTTAGCGTTACGAGCCGCTAAGAGACGTCCCCGAGCTCCGATGTACCTGCTACGTTCATTCTCCGTGCTTACCACGAGTTTGATTTTTTTTAAACTCGGGAGAGCTCTTGGAATGAACTCGTACCGTGGGACAGGGCTTTAAGAAGGAACTGCAGATGCTGGTTTAAACCGGAGATAGACACAAAATGCTGGAGTAACTCTGCGGGGCCAGGCAACATCTCTGGAGGGAAGGAATGACTGTTCCTTGGGACTGACGGAGTTACTCCTTTTTTTCTAATTGCCTTGTTTGTATCCTGCAAAGAATATTAATTTACCACTGGATACGAATCAATGGGAAACCCAGTCCTTTACAAGAGTGTCTCATTCCTGTCTCCTTGGTGCAGGGAGCCCAGTCCTGGCTTTGTCATAGAAACATAGAAAATAGGTGCAGGAGTTGGCCATTCGGCCCTTCGAGCCTGCACCGCCATTCAATATGATCAAGGCTGATCATCCAACTCAGCATCCCGTACCTGCCTTCTCTCCATACCCCCTGATCCCTTTAGCCACAAGGGCCACATCTAACTCCCTCTTAAATATAGCCAGTGAACTGGCCTCAACTACCTTCTGTGATAGAGAATTCCAGAGACTCACCACTCTCTGTGTGGACCTAAGATAGACATAAAATGCTGGAGAAACTCAGCGGGACGGACAGGCAGCATCTCTGGAGAGAAGGAACGGGTGACGTTTCGGGTCGAGACCCTTCTTCAGGCTGTGTTCTTTCCATCAGGGCACCAACAATAAAGATGAATGTGCCTGCCATGGACATTTGAGGGCCAGGGCTACATTTGAGATTCGGTAGACACAATGTCAAAAGGGAACAACAGAGAAATCAGAGCTTGTGGGAGGCAGGGCGGAGTGATCATTGCCTGAAAGTTGATTGAAGATATGATTGAGCGAGTGGGAATATAGGGGGCACCAAGTTCCACAGAGAAGATTATCTAACTAGTTATTGAACTGACTACTGTTATGGAGTTCTCATTGGACTGGCCGCCAGATACAGTGCTGAATAATCACCGAACTTCAAAGTAACTAATTATCTGCAAAATGCTTCTGTGAGATCAAAGCATATCTGAGATGTGTGATAAGGTGCAGTTTACACCAAGCACTGTTATTGGAGTCACCGAGTCTCAGATTATTTTGTGTGTTCGTGCAATGGAACGTGTTTAAATCTGGAAACAAATGATCGCGATCTATAGCTGAGGCATTGCAAGCTCGGTCCAATGCAAGGAAAAGTGTCTTGGAGCCGGGGACAGAACCGGGGGGAGAAGGGAATCTGATTGTGAGATGTCCTCATTCTCATTGTGAGAGTCAGGCCCACACAGCCAATTCAGGATTTGTTCATGTCCTGTTAGAAACGTAGAAACATAGAAAATAGGTGCAGGACGAGGCCATTCGGCCCTTCGAGCCAGCACCGCCATTCATTGTGATCGCCCGCTATTAATAACCCGTGCCTGCCTTCTCCCCATATCCCTTGACTCCACTAGCCCCTAGAGCTCTATCTAACTCTCTCTTAAATCCATCCAGTGACTTGGCCTCCACTGCCCTCTGTGGCAGGGAATTCCATAAATTCACAACTCTGGGTGGAAAAGTCCCGCTGAGTTACTCCAGCATTTTGTGCCTATCTTCCATTAAACGTTGACATGAGTTCTAACTCCTGAAGTAAACTCTCGATGAAAAATACATTTCTTTGCCCTCTTGTTTTTAATCTTTGCTGTAGACTCCTACTCCCACCCACTCCGATCAATCACTTTGCCTCCATCAAAGCAGACCCATTGTTCACACAGGTTCGGCGATCGTTTCGCTGGACACCTCCGCTCATTCCGCCTAGTCCGATCTCCTGGCCGCTAAACACTTTACCTCCTCCTCCCATTCCCACACCGACCTTTCAGTCCTGGGCCTCCTCCACTGTCAGAGTGAGGCCCAGCGCAAATTGGAGGAGCAGCACCTCATATTTTGCTTGGGCAGCTCACACCCCAGCGGTATGAACATTGATTTATTTGATGAAAATTACACTTTGCCTTCAGTTCAGTCAAGTTCAGCAGGTCAGGCAGTGTCAATGGAAAGAGAAACGGAGCAATCTGAATCAGAACTGAAAGATAAATGTTAAAAAGGAAATGAAAGCAGCACCCGGGGAAAACCCTCGCAGTCACGGGGAGAACGTACAAACTCCGTACTGACAGCAGCCGTAGTCAGGATCGAACCTGGGTCTCAGGTACTGTGAGGCTTTTAAAACACACCTTTTAAAAAAACGTTTTCATTTACTTTTTTTAAATTTTTCTTTCTCGTTAATGCCTTCAGTTCTAAGGTCAAAAAGGCATAGGAGTAGAATTAGGCCATTCGGCCCATCAAATCTACTCCGCCATTCAACCATTCTCCTGCCTTCTCCCCGTAACTTCTGACACCCGTACTAATCAAGATTCAGATTGGTCCGTTGTCCTTTCCATTGACCTGCTGATATTGACTGAACTACATTCAAAGTATTTTTTAATTATTATTTGTTGCAGTTATAAATCCTGGGTGAATTCTGGTGTGTTGTGTCCAGATCAGCTGGATCCGCCAATGCAGTTTGAATGTCTTCCCTGTCTGGGAAACAAGGGAACAAATAACCAGAGATAGACATCTCTGGAGAGAAGGGATGGGTGACGTTTCGGGTCGAGTCCCTTCTTCAGACCCTCCTTTCCCCGCTGGTCCAATCCCTCCCGACCTGTCCAAGACACCACACACACCCTCCGTCTCTGCAGTGACTTCAGTTTTCCAGACCCCACTGCCTCATCTTTACTCTGGACGTCCAGTCACTCTACACCTCCATCCCCCACCTGGAAGGTCTTAAAGTACTCCGTTTCTTCCTCCACCGCAGAACCAGCCAGTTTCCCTCTCCCGACACTCCTCCGCCTAGCAGAGCTGGTCCTTTTTTTAATGTTTGTTGTCCCGCTGAGTTACTCCGGCATTTTGTGTCTACCTTCGGTTTAAACCAGCACTTGCAGTTCCTTCCTAGCCGAACAAACGGCCAGCCTGTGGAAGCTGTTCATTTGAGTACTGAATGTAAGTTGATACGGTCACGTTTTTGCAGAGGTCTTCACAGTCGGGGAAAGAATGAGCCATTGAGTTGGGAGCACCGGCCCACAACAGTATCTGTGTTTAATTAACTAGCAGCGTTTGTTAATTGTCTCAGCCCTCCATAGCCTGGCCCGGGACCTCCCCAACGTTGCACAGCTCGTAATCATCTCGTAATCATCTGGGATTGACAGCAAACACAGCCCAGCCCTGTGTCACTGGTGTCAAAGTCTGATGGCACGATTGAAAATTCTGACGAGAGTTCTGTTCAACCTTTCACAAGGCGCATTTAATTTCTTCCAACAGATAGCAGAGCAAGCGATAGATCGGGGCGGGGAGGGGGAGAGGAGAATCTTATCTTCGCACAGACAGTTGCTGAGATTGGCAGTGCGTGACCTGTGATATTTGCCAGGCTGTGGAGAGAGAGTGTAGGGGTGTGCTGCTAATTGGATAGCTATATCATCGAGGCTGCACCATGGATTGGCCTTCCAATGTACTGTGTGGTCTTGCAGCTGTGGTAGTGACACTGTGTGCTTCAAGAAGAAAGCACATGGCATGTTGCCCTTCATACCGAGAGGATTTGAGTCTAGGAGCAAGGAGGTCATACTGACAATAGACAATAGGTGCAGGAGTAGGCCATTAGTACCTTCGAGCCAGCACCGCCATTCAATGTGATCATGGCTGATCATCCCCAATCAGTACCCCGTTCCTGCCTTCTCCCCATATCCCTTGACTCCACTATCTTTAAGAGCCCTATCTAGCTCTCTCTTGAAAGCATCCAGAGAACCCGCCTCCATCGCCCTCTGAGGCAGAGAATTCCACAGACTCACTACTCTCTGTGAGAAAAAGTGTTTCCTCGTCTCCGTTCTAAATGGCCAACCCCTTATTCTTAAACTGTGTGTGGCCCCTGGTTCTGGACTCCCCCAACATCGGGAACATGTTTCCTGCCTCTAGCGTGTCCAAACCCTTAACAATCTTATATGTTTCAATGAGATACCCTCTCATCCTTCTAAACTCCAGAGTGTACAAGCCCAGCCGCTCCATTCTCTCAGCATATGACAGTCCCACCATCCCGGGAATTAACCTTGTAAACCTACTGCAGTTGTACAGGCGCCTGGGGAGACGGCCACCTGGAGTATTGTGTGCAGTTTTGGTCTCCTACTTTGAGGGGAAGGATATTCTTGCTATTGAGGGAGTGCTGCGTAAGTTCACCAGGTTAATTCCCGGGATGGCGGGACTAACATATGTTGAAACAATGGATCGACTGGGCCTATATTCACAGGAATTTAGGATGAGAGGGAATAGAAGCATATAAAATTACTAAGCATTGGACAGGCTAGATGCTGGAAACATGATCATGATGTTGGGGGAGTCCAGAACCAGGGGTCACAGTTTAAGAATAAGGGGTTGGCCATTTGGGACTGAGATGAGGAAAAAAAAAATCACCCAGAGTGTTGTGAATCTGTGGAATTCTCCGCCACAGAAGGCAGTGGAGGCTGATTTGCTGGATGTTTTCAAGAGAGAGTTAGATTTAACTCTGAGGGCCAATGGAATCAAGGGGTTTGGGGAGAAAGCAGGAACGGGGTACGGATTCTAGATGATCACCCATGATCATATTGAATGGCGGTGCTGGCTCAAAGGGCCGAATGGCCTACTCCTGCACCTATTGTCTGTGTTCCTTAGTGCTACTCAAGTAGGTTATCCCAGGTGTGGGAGGAAGGCAGAATGTGTCGGAAGGAACTGCAGATGCTGGTTTAAACTGAAGATAGACACAAAGTGCTGGAGTAACTCAGCGGGACAGGCAGCATCTCTGGAGAGAAGGAACGGTGACGTTTCATTTTGCGTCGAGTCCCTTCTTCAGACACTTGAGAAGAAGAAGGGTCTCAACCCGAAAGGTCACTTCTTCCTTGTCTCATGGACAGACAGCAACCTGAATTCATAATATCACAGTTATACTTCTTGTTTGGTTTAGAGTTCATGAGTTCATAGGTTCTAGCATGGCTAGTCTGTGTTTCCCTCTCTACCCCATTCTCCTGCCTTCTCCCCATAACCCCTGACACCCGCACTAATCAAAAATCTGTCAATGTCCACCTTATAAATATCCATTGACTTGGCCTCCACAGCCGTCTGTGGCAAAGATACAGCAGGGAAACAGGCCCTGCCACCCAGAGAGTTCACGCCCACCATCGATCTCCCGTTCACACCAGTTCTATGTTCTCCCTCTTTCTCATCCACTCCCGACACTCGAAGGGCAATTTACAGCAGCCAATTAACCTACAAACCCGCACGTCTTTGGGAGGTGGGAGGAAACCGCAGAAAACCCACGCAGTCACAGGGAGAACGTGCATACTCCACGTGGACAGTACCCGAGGTGAGGATCGAACCTGGGTCTCTGGAGCTGTGAGGCGGCTGCTCTTCCAGCTGCACCACTGTAAGGACGGGTTACAGAGGTGATTAGGGTCGCCAACCTTCTCACTCCCAGCTAAGGGACAAAGGGTCAAAATAAGGGACAAATTCCCGATGGCAATTCGTTGACCGACTGGGCCGTGGCTGGGTGAATGATGAATTGGCCCGGGTGCTGGACTGCACACAAAGCCCAGCCGGCTGAGGAGTTTTGGCCCGGGCCGCGCAAAGTCTGGCGCCCCGTCCACTCATGAACCGATGCCCGGCCATGAGAAGGTTGCGTGGTGGTGTTGGCAGTAAGTGAAGGTCCGAAGGTTGGACAGCTGGCCGGGCTGCCGACCGACAGGGCCACTTCCGACCCGACAGTCCCCTCGACCCGAGTAGTAGCGGTCAAATACAGGGCAAGGGCGGTCCCGTACGGGACAAAGCAAGTGAGCCCAATATTCGGGATGTCCCGGCTAATACAGGACAGATGGCAACCCTAGAGGGAGTGGACTGGAGACCACACCAAGGTACACCATTCCGTGGGCCTCGGCAATTCTCCAGGCCAGTGACACCCAGGAGATCCACTCTCGCTTCTTGGTTACTTGGTCCTCCAAAATATTCCAACTGGAATTTAAACTGGAGGTGGTGAAGGGAGGGGTTTAGCCAGAGAGGGTTATTGGGAAGAAAGTGCCACTTTAAATTTAGTTGCATCTGGCTGGGCAACCGTGGCTTGGTGGAGACTATTCCGTGCTTTAATAGTGCGCGGGAAGAACGAGGGTCCCGTTCTTCACTGCACCAACCCCCCCCACCCCACCCCCTGTCTCCCCCCAACAGTCCCCAAATCCCAGGGTCTTCCGATCCCGAGCCCCAGGGCGACCGAGCTGTGGGGCACTGCGGTGAGGTACTGACGCAGTAACAGCACGTTGGCAATGAAACAGAGTGGGCTGGTCCAGTAAGTGGGAACATATGGAGAATTAAGTGAGCTGATCAAACACAGAAATCACAATAATCGTGTTGCATTTTGAGCAAATACCAGAAACAGAAGTAAAGTTTTAGACGACGGCCTACTCAATATACACCATCCATATCCTGAAATGAGATTAAATGAACCGTGTACAATAATTTTTTTTTTTTAATTTAATTTTTGTTGTGGTTATTTCCTTGATGGAAGCGATCCCATTTCCTGCTCCACTGCTTCACAACGCGTTCCTTTTGTCAGCAGTGCAGTTTGGTACCTTCCCCTGTTTACACCACGCTGAGCCTCGCTAGTGCCAGAGCCTGACTCACCAAACATCAGCTGATGTGAATGAGCAAGTTCACCCATGGGACCAGCACTCGGTTCGCTGTGCTCCAGGAAGAAACCCAGCAAGATGCAGACAAGTGTAGAAAGGAACTGCAGGCGCTGGTTTACACCGGCGGTAGACACAAAATGCTGGAGTAACTCACTGGGGCGGTCAGGCAGCATCTCTGGAGGGAAGGAATGGGTGAAAATAGACGATAGACAATAGACAATTCCCATTCTAAAGGTTTCCAGGCCACCTGCACATCTAGCCAACTTTTTAAAGTCTATTTCTCTGACTCACCCCAAGGATCATCCCTGCCGTCTGCAGGCACTGGGAGTGAGGGGCCTTGTCCAATCTCATCAGCAACAAGGCAAATGTTCTCTGCCTCAGAGGGCGGTGGAGGCAGGTTCTCTGGATACTTTCAGGAGAGAGCTAGATAAGGCTCTTAAAAATAGCGGAGTCAGGGGATATGGGGAGAAGGCCGGAACGGGGTACTGATTGGGGATGATCAGCCATGATCACATTGAATGGCGGTGCTAGCTTGAAGGGCCGAATGGCATCCTCCTGCTCCTAATTGTCTATTGTCTATTGATAGCATGGGCTTCCTCCGGGTGCTCCGGTTTCCTCCTACACTCCAAAGACGTGCAGGTTTGTAGGTTAATTGGCTTCGGTGAAATAGTGAATTGTCCCTGGCGTGTGTGTGAGACAGTGTTAGTGTGCGGAAACATGGCGCCTCAGTGTGACCTGCCCATGCACTACCATCGTTGCACTCTTATCCTCGAGTATGGTCATGCTTATGCATGGGATGATGTTACGAAACTGAACACAAAACAAAGAGTCTTGCGTGTACCTGTCTCCAGGTGCGTGTGACAATCAAGTGCCTTTGAACCATTGTCAAGCATGAGGAACAACTTACAGAGAGGCAAGGCATTAACAAACCACAGGTTAAAAATCAATAAGCAAGTCTCTGGTAGATCTTACAATATTGATAAACTTAAGTGCTTAACATTAAAACACAGGGTTTACTGCAATTCAGAGATTAGACAGGATTTGAAGAGAGACTGGAAGAGAAAAGTCTTTGGCTGTAAATAAACTGGCTGTGAGTCAGGGTGGAGGTTTGTTTCATCTCAGTGAAAGGTGGCCACCTATTTAACAGCCAGGAAGATGAGGAACTGCAGATGCTGGTGTACAAAAAAAAAGACAAAGTGCTGGAGTAACGTCTCTGGAGTAACGTGTGATCTGCACTCCTCACTTCTAAACCATTCCCATTTGAATGTGAGTTGTAGCTAGTTACAGCATGGTCTACTTGGCTCCATCACTGAATGTCCATTTCACTTTCCAGGTCCTGCAGTATAGATCTGCCTCCACCATCGATTTCTCTCCTCAACCAACTCTCATCTAGATATTCTATATTCAGCGGTTTATCTTGTCTGAACAACCGATCACACCTTCAAATAACAAATACTGTTTCATAAGGGCGGCACGGTGGCGCAGCGGTAGAGTTGCTGCCTCACAGCGCCGGAGACCCAGGTTCGATCCTGTCTACGGGTGCTGTCTGTACGGAGTCTGCACGTTCTCCCTGTGACCGCGTGGGTTTTCCCCGGGTGCTCCGGTTTCCTCCCACACTCCAAAGAAGTGCAGGTGTGTAGGTTAATTGGCTTCTGTATATTGTCCCTAACGTGCAGGATAGAATGAGCGATCGTTGGTCGACACGGACATAGTGGGCTGAAGGGCCTGCTCCCAAGCTGTATCTGTAAAACTGCAAAAGCGATTTACTCTTGAAAGCAATAGACAATAAGTGCAGGAGTAGGCCATTCGGCCCTTCAAGCCAGCACCGCCATTCAATGTGATCACGGCTGATCATCCCCAATCAGTACCCCGTTCCTGCCTTCTCCCCACATCCCCTGACTCCGCTATTTTTAAGAGCCCTATCTAGCTCTCTCTTGAAAGCATCCAGAGAACCTGCCTCCACCGCCCTCTGAGGCAGAGAATTCCACAGACTCGCCACTCTCGGTGAGAAAAAGTGTTTCATCATCTCCGTTCTAAATGGCTTACTCCTTATTCTTAAACTGTGTGTGGCCCCTGGTTCTGGACTCCTAGAAGTACAAAGCCTAGCGGGGTGATGCCTGTTTGTTGGTGAGTAGTTGCCCAAAGACGTCGTACATTTTTCTGGTCGCCGCTGGATTTTCAACCTGCTGCGACTATGACGGGTGCCGGCAAGTGGCCAAAAAAATCGCGTGAGTGGGACAGGCCCTTTAAGTCTTTCGGTTCACCACTTGCGAACGGTAATCAGTCGCTCAAGATAAAAATGATCCGATCAAAGAGGCAGCAAGGCCTAGCCATGTGGTGCGAAGGGGGCCTGGTGTGTGCGCTGAAGAAGAGAGGAATGCCACCTTTGGGACCGTCATTAGAATAAGGTTGTCAATGCCTGCACGGAGAAATATAAAAACAAATGGTGCAGGTTTCAGAAGCCGGAACCTGGAGGCAGGGACATAAATTACACAATAAAGCGGAGGATTCATTCAAAGATAGATTAGAAATTTTAGTGTCAAGGAACTGCAGACGCTGGTTTATACCAAAGAAAGGCACAACGTCTGATGTAACTCAGTGGGTCAGGCAGCATCTCGGAAGTAAAAGGCGAGGTGACATTTTGGGTCTGGACCCTACTTCAGATTGAAGAGTCTGAAGAGTGATAGAAGGGTCCCAACAATAAACAGTAGGTGCAGGAGTAGGCCATTCAGCCCTTCGAGCCAGCACCACCATTCAATGTGATCGTGGCTGATCATCCCCAATCAGTACCCCGTCCTGCCTTCTCCCCATATCCCCTGACTCCGCTATCTTTAAGAGCCCTATCTAGCTCCCTCTTGAAAGCATCCAGAGAACCGGCCTCACGAGGCAGAGAAGTCCACACACTCACAACTCTCTGTGAGAAAAAGTGTTTCCTCATCTCGTTCTAAATGGCCTACCCCTTATTCCTGGCCCCTGGTTCTGGACTCCCCCAACATAGGGAACATGTTTCCTGCCTCTAGTGTATCTAAACGCTTAATAATCTTATATGTTTCAATAAGATCCCCTCTCATCCTTCTAAACTCCAGGGTATACAAGCCCAGTCGCTCCATTCTCGCAGCATACGACAGTCCCGCCATCCTGGGAATAACCTTGTAAACCTATGCTGCACTCCCTCAATAGCAAGAATGTCCGTCCTCAAATTAGCAGACCAAAACTGCACACAATACTCCAGGTGTGGCCTCACTAGGGCTCTGTGCAACTGCAGAAGGTCCTCTTTGCTCCTATACTCAACTCCTCTTGTTATGAAGGCCAACATGCCATTGGCTTTCTTCACTGCCTGCTGTACCTGCATGCTTATTTTCATTGACTGATGTACAAGGACCCCCAGATCGTGTTATACTTCCCTGACCCTAAACGTCACCCGGCCTTTTCTCCAGAGATGCTGCCTGACCCGCTGAGTTACTACAGCATTTGTGCCTTAATTAGATTAGAAATTTGCTTGTATTCCGTGACAGGCAGAGGTGATTAGCAGCAGCGCAGTGCTGTGAACTGGTTGAACAAGATATAGCTTGATTATTAACAACAGAACAAACCTGGAGTAAAATGGACAGGAGCTCACGAAAAAATATTCAAAGGAACTAAAGTAATCAGAGGCAGAGTCTGAAGAAGGGTTTTGGCCCGAAACGTCGCCTATTTCCTTCGCTCCATAGATGCTGCTGCACCCGCTGAGTTTCTCCAGCACTTTTGTCTACCTTCGATTTTCCAGCATCTGCAGTTCCTTCTTAAACATTTAACCCTTTGCTGCAAAGATCTGGACGACTAAAGTAAAATTGGACAGAGAGGTGATAAGGTGTGTGAAACATCGCCATGGTTTCTAGTCCTGCCTCAGCCTTAACGGTCGGAGCTCGTTAACACTATTTTAGAGATACAGTGTGGAAACAGGCCCTTCAGCCCTTCGAGTCCGTGCCAACCACAATCACCTGTTCTATCCTACACACCCCAGTGACAATTTACAGAAGCCAATTTAACCTACAATCTTGTACATCTTTGGAGTGTGGGAGGAAACCAGAGCACCCGGAGAAAACCCACGCAGGTCACAGGAAGAGCGTACAAACTCCGTACTGACAGCACCCGTGGTCAGGATCGACCCGTGTCTCTGGCGCTGTGAGGCAGCAACTCTGCCATTACGTTGCTGTGCCCTCGTTACTTCTCGTTGCCCTCTCAATTTCCCGGTGACTTTCACCTGCTGACTTTCAGCACAAATTTCATTTTCAGCAGAGCCTGAAATGATTCTTTATTTCTCTGCATTCTCTCTCCCTTCCACTCAGCTTAGAAAACAATTATAATTTCCACTTTAAATACGGATGACCCAAAGTAACCTGTGAAATACTTTAGAAACCTAGACAACATTGCAATGTATTAAACGCAGTGCAAATAAGATCACACTAAGACTGCAGGGGGGAACTGCAGATGCTGGTTTGACACAAAAAGAATAGGTGACGTTTCCGGTCTGAAGAAGGGTCTTGACCCAAAACGTCACCCATTCCTTTTCTCCAGAGATGCTACTTGATCAATTAGACTTGATGGGCCGAATGGCCGAATTCTACTCCTATTCCTTATGACCTTATGATCCTGATAGCATGGAGTGAAACTGGAGATGAATCAGTCAAGGATTTCCAGCCTTTACCAGGTCTCCCCCAAGGCTCCGAGCTCTCCGGATCAATAATTCCAATTGATTGCTGTAGCTTAATCATCCGTCGCCATTGGAAATCAGCTCTCCCAACCCCCACACAGAGGCCCGCGTGATTTTTTCTGCGGATCTACTGGGAGAACAGGTCCTGGGAACTGGCAGAGGAGTGTGCAGGTTGGATGGGATGGTGGATGGGAGTGGTGGGGGGGGGGGGGAGCGGAGTGGTGATGGTGAGGGCTGGTGGAGGGGGAGGGGTGCAGGACAGGGCTGGGTGGAGGGAGGGCGGTCGAAGGAAGAGGGAAGGGAGTGCCCGGAGAATGGAGGGAGGAAGGATGGGTGATCAGAGAATGTAGGAAAGGGAGCAGGGGATTCCATGTTGGAATGAAATGCAGACTTTGGTGTGACCTTCCCCTGGCTATGGGGAGAGCATGTGGAAGCAATGTTTCAATTAAGATAATTACCAATTATAGCGTCATAGAGTGATATGTGCCTGTTGGTTTGGTTTTTTAGGTGAGATGGGATTTGAGCCTTGATGGAGAAGAGTCTAACTCAAGCAGATGGACTCATAGAGTCATAGACTAACACAATGTGGAAACAGGCCCTTCGTCTCAAGTTGCCCACACCGGCCAACATGTCCCAGCTACATTAGTCCCACCTGCCCGCATTTGGTCCAGATCCCTCCAAACCTGTCCTATCCATGTAAGGGGTTTACTTGCAGTATTTGAGTGGGACCCAACATACTCAACCTATTGTGGACAAAAATGCTGGAGAAACTCAGCGGGTACAACGTCAAACCCTCGACCCGCAACGTCACCTATTCCTTCGCTCCATAGACGCTGCCTCACCCACTGAGTTTCTCCAGCATTTGTGTCTACCTTCGATTTTCCAGCATCTGCAGTTCCTTCTTGAACATACTCAACCTATTTACGTGTCTACAATGCTCACAGTTTGTTAATAGAGTGTCAAGTAAGGAAAAAAACTGCACAAAACTCCTGCAAAGTTTTCTGGCCGCTGTCAGAGGTATCAATGTGACATACCTGAGACGCTCTCAGTGAGCAACTTCTTGGCAACAGCAGGGCTTTGCTGATAAGAGACCATTTGCTTGTTTCAAGTTAGCGGGGGATGACAGTGAAACATTGTGCCGAATATTTATTGCAATTTAGAAGTGACGGAGATTTTGTGAAATGGAAGTGGTTTTTCTGCTTTGAATACCTCCAGGTGTACTTTGACAGATTATGAGACGTGTTTTTTTTCCATTGGACGGCCAGGACTTGTACACCAGGGGGCTTACTGGTGTAGGAATCTTCTAATGAGAGGGTTAATTTTAATTACTTATTCTCCACAATAATTGGGCCTTTCAGTTTATTCCGGGGAAGATATTTCGGAGTCGTTGTTTGAATCGCTACTCACTCTCTCTGCGATCAAGCTGCTCCCTTATTTTTGGGCAGGCTGGAGGTTCCGGGATAAATGTCGTGCCTCGATTCAAGAAGGGCTGCAGGGGAACGGCTGGGAACTGCAGGCCAGTGGGCTTACGAGGATGTTGCCAGGACGTGAGGGCCTGAGCTATAGGGGGAGGTCATTAGGTCATAAGTGCTAGGAGCAGAATTAGGCCATACGGTGCATCTGCTCCGCCATCAATCATGCCTGATCTATCTTCTCCTCTTAACCTCATTCTCCTGCCTTCTCCCCATAATACACCCGTACTAATCAAGATTCAGATTGGTGCGTTGGTTCCATTGATACTGCCGATCTTGACTGAACTACATTCAAAATGTGTTTTAATTATTATTTGTTGCAGTTGTAAATCATGGGTGAATTCTGGTGTGTTATCTCTGTCTTAGAATTATCCATTGGCTTGTCCTCCGCAGCCTTCTGTGGCAAGGAATTCCACCGATTCACCACCCTCTGACTAAAGATCACATTGAGTAGGCTCGGACTCTATTCCTTGGAGCGCAGGAGGAAGAGGGGTGATCTTATAGAGGTGTACAAATCCCAAATCCTATGTTTTATGGTCTAGTGTGCAGTGATCTTCATGTGGTAGTGGTGGTCAAGATGCAATGATGGCTCTCAGTGAATGGATTTACAGTATGGGCAGCTCGGTGGCGCAGCGGTAGAGTTGCTGCCTCACAGCGCCAGAGACCCAGGTTCGATCCTGACAACGGGCGCTGTCTGTGTGGTGTTTGCACGGTCTCCCTGTCACCATGGGTCTGCAGGTTCTCCGGTTTTCTCCCACATTCCAAAATCGTGCAGGTTTGTAGGGATAACATAGAACTGCTGTATGGGGGGATCGCTGGTCGACACGGACTCGGTGGGCCGAAGGGCCTGTTTCCGCGTTGTATTTGAGTACAAGAGCAGGGATTTGAGTACAAGAGCAGGGAGATTCTACTGCAGCTGTACAGGGTCTTGGTGAGGCCACACCTGGAGTATTGCGTACAGTTTTGGTCTCCTAATCTGAGGAAAGACATTCTTGCCATAGAGGGAGTGCAGAGAAGGTTCAGCAGACTGATTCCTGGGATGGCAGGACTTACATACGAAGAAAGACTGGATAGACTCGGCTTGTACTCGCTGGAATTTAGAAGGTTGAGGGGGGATCTTATAGAGACATACAAAATTCTTAAGGGGTTGGACAGGCTAGATGCAGGAAGATTGTTCCCGATGTTGGGGAACTCCAGAACAAGGGGTCACAGTTTAAGGATAAGGGGGAAGTCTTTTAGGACTGAGATGAGAAAATCATTTTTCACACAGAGCGTGGTGAATCTCTGGAATTCTCTGCCACAGAAGGTAGTTGAGGCCAGTTCATTGGCTATATTTAAGAGGGAGTTAGATGTGGCCCTTGTGGCTAAAGGGATCAGGGGGTATGGAGAGAAGGCAGGTACAGGATACTGAGTTGGATGATCAGCCATGATCATATTGAATGGCGGTGCAGGCTCGAAGGGCCGAATGGCCTACTCCTGCACCTATTGTCTATGTTTCTATGTATCTCAAAACCAAAACGAACCAGTCATGAATATACATCACTTAATACGCAGCACTGATTGTAACTATGCAGCAGTGATCACATCATGAGCTATGGACCCTCTCAGTAGGTAGCACCAGTTCCCAGTATAAATCACAGCTCTTCACAACGCAGATAGACATAAAATCGTGGAGTAACTCGGCATCTCTGGATAGAAGGAATGAGTGACGTTTCAGGTCGAGACCATTTTTCAGACTGAGAATCAGGGGAGAGGGAGACACCGAGATATGGAAGGGTAAGGGTAAGGTAAATGAGACATCAAAAGGGACGAAGTTCAAAGAAAACATAGGATAGATGGTTGTTAGCTAGGAGTCAGTCTGAAGAAGTCTCGACCCAAAACGTAACCCATTGCTTCTCTGCAGAGATGCTGCCTGTCTCGCTGAGTTACTCCAGCATTTATGCGGGGCGGCACGGTGGCGCAGCGGTAGAGTAGCTACTTTACGCACTTGCAGCGCCAGAGACCCGGGTTCGATCCCGACTACGGGCGCTGTCTGTACGGAGTTTGTACATTCTCCCCGTGACCGCGTTGGTTTTCGCCGAGATCTTCAGTTTCATCCCACACTCCAGAGACGTACAGGTTTATAGTTTAATTGGCTTGGTGTAAATGTAAATTGTCCGTAGTGTGTGTAGATAATGTTAATGTGCGGGGATCGCTGGTCGGTGCGGACTCGGTGGGCCGAAGGGCCTGTTTCCACGCTGTATCTCTAAACTAAATTGAACTGAATGAATGATATCTGTGAGACCAGGTAGTTTACAGCTCGGTGCAAGGGAGCTCTCGCATCCTGTGAGGTGTTAGTTGATGCAGCACAGGTGAGTGTTCCAGTTGCAGGTCGCAGGTGCGAGAGGGTGAGGTGAGGCATGGGACAGCTCCGCACCCCTGCTGATGGTGTCAGTCAAACACTGACCCCTGCTGGAGTTCAGCTCCTAGTGCATGCTCTCGCCAGACACCTGGCTATTGTTTAACCCAGGTAGGTCCTTGGGGTTTGGCAGCGATAGAGACTTCGGCATCAAGAGAAAACAGCCACACAGCAGGAAAACACACACCCCTCCGCTACCACGCCCACACCAACCATTCTGCACCCATTTGACTGACCTTTAAACTTTAGAATGGCGGGGTAGACTCAGTGGGCCGAATGGCCTACTACTGCTCTAGAGTCTTGTGAATGTAGACTTTGGAGATGCAGCGTGGAAACAGGCCCTTTGGCTTACCGAGTCTGCACCGACCAGCGATCCCCGTCCACTAACACTATCCTACACACACTGGGAATTTCCAATTTTGACTGAAGTCAATTAACCAACAAACCTGCACGTCTGTGGAGTGTGAGAGGAAAGCCACGTGGCCACAGTGAGAACAAGCAAACTCCGTACAGGCAGCAGTGATGGACCAGGGGACAGGGGGGACATAGTTTCTCTTTCTTCCCACCCTCACTGTCTCGCGGAAAGCGGAGATTTCACCGGGTTTTAAAATCCAGTTTACAAAATATTGGGGGGGGGGGGGGGGGATCGTCCCCCACCTCTCAAAACAGAGGGGGGATGTGTCCCCCCTGCCCCACCCCCACCCCCCCGGGATTCCCGCCACTGGACAGTACTCATAGTCAGGGTCAAACGCAGGTCTCCAGCGCTTAGCTCTTCTTTTGTTCTCCCCACCTTGCTACCATGTTCCTACACTCTCGGGGCAATTTAAATCGCCGTTGCGTCCCCCACACTGCGCGCCTCTGGATTGTGGGAGTCACAGAGGAACAGGTACAAACTGCACAGAGATAATACCCGCATAGGACACACAGCGCTGGAGTAACTCAGCGGGTCAGGCAGCATCTCTGGAGAACATGGATGGGTGACGTTTCGGGTCGAGACCCTTCTTCGCATTAGGTCTGAAGATAGACAATAGTTGCAGGAGTAGGCCATTCGGCCCTTCGAGCCAGCACCGTCATTCAATGTGATCATGGCTGATCATCCCCAATCAGTACCCCGTTCCTGCCTTCTCCCAATATCCCCTGACTCCGCTATTTTTAAGAGCCCTATCCAGCTCTCTCTTGAAAGTATCTAGAGAACCTGCCTCCACCGCCCTCTGAGACGGAGAATTCCACAGACTCACCACAGATGCTTCTGTGTGAAGAAGTGTTTCCTTGTCTCCGTTCCAAATGGCTTACTCCTTATTCTTAAACTGATGGGTCCTGACCTGAAACGTCACCGATCCTTGTTCACCAGAGACGTTGTCTGACCTGCTGAGTTACTCCAGCGCATTGTGTCCTTTCGTGTATTCGCCAGCATCTGCAGTTCCTTGTTTTATCCCGGGATTAGGGTTGGACTCGACTGACTGGAGATGTGATGTGATGTGCAGCTATATCGGTTGCTCCGCTGTGCCACGCCCCTCCTGTTATTGGTGCCAGAGTCACGGGGAAGCACTCTGCCCCTTCACACAGTTACACACCTGCTCCATTGTCCTCGCTGGAGCTGGAGCTGGAGCTGGAGCCCGCCTGGGACCTCATGTCACAAGTTTGTTGACTGTAATGTTATCTGATCTCATCTTGTTTGGTCCCTGTGGCTCTGCCTCTGCAGGCACTTTATTTTTGAAGGTGTCCGAGGATTCTAGTTATTTCACACAGTATCATTTTGGTCTCCGCACTGAGCAAGCCCACCCGGTACGGGACCCACGCTAACTGGGACCACCCACCCCACGCGGTGAGACCCCTCCCCACTACCAGATCCACATGGAGAGCAAGCCCCTCACACTGGACACAAGCAGAAAGACCACCCCCACCACCAGATACCAGACCTACACAGAGCAGACCACCCACTACCAGGCTGACTCCGGGTTTTCAGAAGGCCTTTGATAAAGACTCACTTAGAAGATAAGTCTGCAATCAGATGGGATTGGCAGTGATCTACAGAGATGGATTGGATGCTAGTTGACAGACGGGAAGCAGAGATGGCAGTTAGAGACACACGGGGTCCCATGGGACATGTTCTTGGCCCCAGCCGGCCACAGTCTCATCAATCATTCCGACTAGGGAATGGAATGTGGCATTACTAAGTTTGTGGACGGCGTGAAACTGGGCAAGGCTGCGGCAAGGATGCAAAGATGCAAAGATGCTTCAGACAAGTTGGATGGATGGGGAAATACGTGATGCATACGGTTCAATGTGGGTAAACGTGACGTTATCTACCTTACTGGGAAAAACTGAAAGGCAGTGGCTTTGGACTTCACTTTAGGGATATAGTGTGCAAACAGGCCCTTCGGCCCACCGAGTCCGCGCCGAGCAGTTTGCCGAAGCCAATTAACCTACAAACCTGTTTGGATCGTGGGAGGAAAAGTGCAGCTTCGCTCTCCTAACCCAAGAACAAATAAAGAGTGTACATTCAGCCCGACCCCTGGGCTATAGGATTGTCGTAGGAGGAGAGACTGGGTGACTGGGCTTGTGATCACTGGACATTACAAGAGCAAGAGTTCTCATTCAAACATGCATCATTCTGACTGTAGTCAACAGGCTGGTTGCAGGATTTAGTTCGGTTTGGTTTATCGTCACATTCACAGTGGTGGAGAGAGAAGCTTTTTGTTGTGTGCCATCCAGCAAATGGCATGTTGGTCTTCATACCGAGAGGGTTTGAGTTTCAGAGCAAGGAGGTCCTAATGGGCAGATGCAGTATAATATTTGTGGAATTCCCTGCCACAGAGGACAGTGGAGGCCAAGTCACTGCATGGATTTAAGAGAGAGTTAGATAGAGCTCTAGGGGCTAGTGGAGTCAAGGGATATGGGGAGAAGGCAGGCACGGGTTATTGATAGGGGACGATCAGCCATGATCACAATGAATGGCGGTGTTGGCTCGAAGGGCTGAATGGCCTTCTCCTGCACCTATTTTCTATGTTTCTATGTGGATAAATATGAGGTTATCCACTTTGGTGGCAAGAACAGGAAGGCAGATTGTTATCTGAATGGTGTCAGCTTAGGGGAGGTTCAACGACACCTGTGTGTGCTTGTACACCAGTCACTGAAAGTAAGCATGCAGGTACAGCGGGCAGTGAAGAAAGCTAATGGCAGGTTGGCCTTCATTGCGAGCAAGGAAGTCCTACTGCAGTTGTACAGGGCCCTGGTGAGATTACACCTGGAGTATTGTGTGCAGTTTTGGTCTAATTTGAGGAAGTATATTCTTGCTATTGAGGGAGTGCAGCGTAGGTTCACCAGGTTAATTCCTGGGTGGCAGGACTGACATATGGTCGAATGGGCTTGTATTTACTGGAATTTAGAAGGATGAGAGGGGATCTTATAGAAACATATAACATTCTTAAGGGATTGGACAGGCTAGATGCAGAAAACATGTTCCCGATGTTGGGGGAGTCCAGAACCAGGGGCCACAGTTTAAGAATAAGGAGTAAGCCATTTAGAACGGAGACGAGGAAACACTTTTTCTCACAGAGAGTGGTGAGTCTGTGCAATTCTCTGCCTCAGAGGGTGGTGGAGGCCGGTTCTCTGGATGCTTTCAAGAGAGAGCTAGATAGGGCTCTTAAAAATAGCGGAGTCAGGGGATATGGGGAGAAGGCAGGAACGGGGTACTAATTGGGGATGATCAGCCATGATCACATTGAATGGCGGTGCTGGCTCGAAGGGCCGAATAGTCTACTCCTGCACCTATTGTTTATTGTGTGGGACCACCCAGTGTGACACCAACAATCAGATCCCATTTTGTGGGACCACCCAGTAACCTACCCTCACATTATAGACCACCCGGTAACAGACCCCCCCCCCCCCACACTGTATGAGACCACCCAGTCTGTGAGTACACTGTACACTGCAAGGGCCAGGAAGCGAGCGGGCAAGATCATCTCAGACCCCTCTCACCCTGGCCACAAACTCTTTGAATCACTTCCCTCTGGAAGGCGACTCCGGACTGTCAAAGCTGCCACAGCTGGACATAAAAACAGTTTTTATCCACGAGCAGTAGCTCTACTCAACAGCCAAACATCTGTAGCCTCCTTTTGCTCTGGTATTTTATTTCATTCTTCACATGTTTAAACTATAATGTTTTATTATTAATGTTTAATGTTTTATGTGTCGTTCTTAATTGTCACTGTATGTCGTTTTGTTACTTGCGAGCGGAGCACCAAGGCAAATTCCTTGTATGTGAATACTTGGCCAATAAACTCATTAATTCATTCATCCAACCTTCACACTGGGGACCACCCAGTACAGTGTCGGACCACCCAGTACATGACCTACACTTTGAACATGACCACCCTGAATTAGACTCAACACAGTGGGGCCACAGAATATCACTGTGGAACGTCACAGTATTGGACCTAGCATTGTGGGACCAGCCTGTACCTAGTCCACAGTCTGTGGGGACCACCCAGTATCAGAGCCACAGTCTGTGGGACCACCGTAGATGAGGTCTACACTGAGACAGTGGACACCTACTGCTGCACTTCCCTTTTAAGTATTTGGTTAATTCTCTAATTCTAGTTCTTAACGCTCTCCACTGAAAATTCGCATTTCTGCAGATACGGCAATATTAAAAATTGCTTATTTTTTACATGCAAAAGACATTTCACAGATGAACGATTTAAAGAGAAGGCTGTTCTCTTATAAATACAATGCTGCAGAGTGCTGACAGAGCTAAATGAGGATTAAATCCCACCAGCTCATTTTAACCTGCTAATCCCCATCGTAATATTCAGATCTCCCGGAGTTCTTCATTAATCATGGCAGAGGTGGCCTTGGCTTGTTTATAAAACATTTCACTTTCACAGCTGTAGTTCGCCAAGCTACCAAACAGCAACAGGTTGTTCGGTACTCTGCAGTATTATCCGAGTCATCGAGTGATACAGCATGGAAACAGGCTCTTCGGCCCAACTTGCCCACACCGGCCAACATGTCCCATCTTCACTAGTCCCACCTGCCAGCATTTGGCCCATACCCCTCCAAACCTGTCCTCTCCATGTACCTGTCTAGATATTTCTTAAACGTGCGATAGTCCCAGCCTCAACGACATCCTCCGGCAGCTCATTCCATGCACCTACCTCCCTTTGAATAGAAAAGTTACCCCTAAGACAATAAACAATAGGTGCAGGAGTAGGCCATTCGGCCCTTCGAGCCAGCACTGCTGGCTCAGGTTCCCATTCAATCTTTTCCCCCTCACCTTAAACCTATGTCCTCTGGGACTCGATTCCCCTACTCTGGGCAAGAGACTCTGTGCGTCTGAGTGTGAGAGACAGAATAGTAAAAATCAATCCACTGTAGATACAGTTTAATAATTGGACACACTTGTGCTGGGGTTTTACTGATGAGATAGTGTAGAAGGAACTTTATCCAACCAGAAGAGAAACTATTTTGGGATTGGGTCACCTGTCCGTTTCTCCAGGGATGTGCCTGGCTACTGAGTTGCTCCAGCGTTTTGTGTGCATCTTTGTTATAATAATAAAGATAATAATTATAATATATGTTATTGTCATTGCACAAAGGTGCAACGAGATTTGGTTTGCAACTTCCACCCGATGTCATAACTTAATCAACTAAAAATGTAGATACCCAGAGAAACATGATGTATTAAAAAGCGCAAATAGGTCTGTGCCGGGTCGATGTGCAACGTGACCATCCGAGGGAGACAGTTCATGGTGGGGGGGGTAGGGGCACTCAGCAGGGCCGGTTCAGAGCCACTATAGCTCTGGGGATGAAGCTGTTCCTAAGTCTGGAGGTGCGGGCGTAGAAGGCCTTGTAACGTCTGCCGGAAGGGAGAATTTCGAACAGACTATTGCAAGGAGGCCAGCATCTGCAGTTCCTTTTGTATTACTATCTCGGGATTGTTTGAAGGAACTTTATCCAACCGGGGTAGAAACTATATTGGGGAACGTTGCCTCTCCCTGTCCCCCAGCAATGCTGCCTGCCTGACCTGCTGAATTACACCAGCACTTGTATCTGCACCAGTATCTGCAGTTCCTTCTTTCCACCATTCTGGATAATGTTTAATTCATTGAAACTTCAAGAAAAAGATTAAGTCAATTATCAAATTGGGCAAAATGTTCCGTGGGTCTTTCACTGTATGGGCAGGGAGGACACACAATTAGTTATAGCAAAATATAGTTATGTAAATAGAAGAAGCACGCCCAATAGAGTCAATTGCATTAAACATTTATGAATGGAGCATCCATAAATCAAGGAATTAATTACTGTGCTAAGCTTCAATTAAGCAGCAATGTCTGTTACAACAGCATATCAAGGTCATATCTTGATGTGTGCTTAAACATGTCTTTACACTTGTAAACACTACAGAGCGGAGGTACTGAGAGAGCTGTAGGCAGATGTAAGTTCCTCTTTAAGATAGCTGGATGGATTGACAACGTCCTCAAACCTTGTAGGATTCTTGGCTGCGTTCGTAACAGAATACAGAAGCAAGAAGGACGTGTTAACGCTGTAGACTGTTTTGGTCTGGTCCTCACTCAAGAGGCTAGAGTGTTGAATTGTCAGATGTGCCGGAACCAGGGCAATGAAATTCTTACCTGCTGCAGCTTTACATTCATGCTGCACGCGACAACTCAACAAATAAATAAACGGTTAACTCCCTGCCCAATACCCACACTGACCTTTCTGTCCTGGGCCTCCTCCATTGTCAGAGTGAGGCCCAGCGCAAATTGGAGGAACGGCACCTCATATTTCGCTTGGGCAGCTCACACCCCGGTGGTATGAACATTGACTTCTCTAACTTCAACTAACCCTTGCATCCACTCTCCCCGCATGCAACAATGGGCCGTTCCCTTCATCATTGTTACTTTTTCAATCTTTTATTAATTCGTTCTTTATCCCAGAGTGCTCGAGGAGGCAGCCCCCGGAAATCGTGCATGCATTGCTGATCATTTTCCAATGTTCTGGGATGGCAGGACTTCCATATGAAGAAAGACTGGATAGACTCGGCTTGTACTCGCTGGAATTTAGAAGATTGAGGGGGGATCTTATAGAGACTTACAAAATTCTTAAGGGGTTGGACAGGCTAGATGCAGGAAGATTGTTCCCGATGTTGGGGAAGTCCAGGACAAGCGGTCACCGTTTAAGGATAAGGGGGAAGTCTTTTAGGACCGAGATGAGAAGATCACTTTTCACACAGAGAGTGGTGAATCTGTGGAATTCTCTGCCACAGAAGGTAGTTGAGGCCAGTTCATTGGCTATATTTAAGAGGGAGTTGATGTGGCCCTTGTGGCTAAAGGGGATCAGGGGGTATGGAGAGAAGGCAGGTACAGGATACTGAGTTGGATGATCAGCCATGATCATATTGAATGGCGGTGCAGGCTTGAAGGGCGGAATGGCCTACTCCTGCACCTATTGTCTATGTTTCTATGTTTCTATGTTCTCTTGACTCTGGATCACTGCCTGTGGACTGGAGGGTAGCCAATGCAACCCCACGTTTTAAGAAAGGAGGGAGAGAGGAAAACAGGGAATTATAGACCAGTTAGCTTTACATCAATTGTGGGGAAGATGCTTGAGTCGATTGTTAAAGATGTTTTAGCAGCTTATTTGGAAAGGAAATCGGTCAAAATCAGAATGGATTTATGAAGGGGAAATCATGCCTGACTAATCTTCTGGAATTTTTTGAGGATTTTACAAGTAGAAAGGATAAGGGAGAGCCAGTGGATTTGGTGTATCTGGACTTTCAAAAAGTCTTTGACAAGGTCCCACACAAGAGATTAGTGTGCAAAACTAGAGCACATGGTATAGGCGGTGGTGTATTGACATGGATAGAGAACTGGTTGGCAGACAGGAAGCAAAGAGTAGGAATTAATGGGTCATTTTCAGAATGATAGGCAGTGATTAGTGGGGTACCGCAAGGCTTGGTGCTGGGACCCCCAGTTATTTACAATATATATTAACGATTTAGACGAGTTTGCGAATGACACAAAGCTGGTTGGTATTGTGAGCTGCGATGAGGATGCTATGAGGCTGCAGGGTGACTTGGATAGGTTGGGTGAGTGGGCAGATGCACAGCAGATGCAGTATAATGTGGATAAATGTGAGGTTATCCACTTAGGTGGCAAGAACAGGAAGGCAGATTATTATCAGAATGGTGTCAGGTTATGAAAAGGGGAGGTGCGTTGAGACCTGGGTGTGCTTGTACATCAGTCACTGCAAGTAAGCATGCAGGTAGAGCAGGCAGTGAAGAAAGCTAATGGCACTTCATTGGCCTTCATTGCGATAGGATCTGAGTTTAGGAGCAAGGAGGTCCTACTGCAGTTGTACAGGGCCCTGGTGAGACCACACCTGGAGTAATGTGTACAGTTTTGGTCTCCTAATTTGAGAAAGGACATTATTGTTATTGAGGGAGTGCAGTGTAGGTTCACCAGGTTAATTCCCGGGATGGCAGGACTGAAATATGATGAAATAATGAGTCGATGGGCTGGGGTATTCACTGGAATTTAGAAGGATGAGAGAATATCTTATAGAAACAGAAACAATTCTTAAAGGTTTGGACAGGCTAGAAGCAGGAATAATGTTCCCCATATTGGGGGAGTCCGGAGCCAGTGGTCACAATTTAAGAATAAGGGGTAGGCCATTTAGGACTGAGGTGAGGAAACATATCTTCTCGCAGAGAGTTGTGAATCTGTGGAATTCTCAGCCACAGAAGGCAGTGGAGACCAATTTACTGGATGTTTTCAAGGGAGATTTAGCTCTTCGGGCTAAAGGAATTAAGGGATATGGGGAGAAAGCAGGATTTTAGATGATCAGCCGTGATGATAGTGAATGGCGGTGCTTTTGGAAGTGCCAAATGGCCTACTCCTGCACCTGTTTTCCTATGTTTCTATATCTCTCTATATCACCACCTACAGTATATCTCTTGTTTCCCTTTCCCCTGATTCTCAGAAGAAGGGTCTCGACCTGAAACATCAGCAATTCCTTTTCTCCAGAGATGCTGCCTGACCCGCTGAGTCACTCCAGCTTTTTGTGTCTACATATTATCAGAATCCTAGTAAACCAGACCATGACAGTGCAAGCCAGTGTGCAGGGTCTATAGTAGTTTGGTGCTGAGGATGGGTTGTGGTTAAAGTTGGTACCAATCTGTTGCCTTGTCTTTGTAATCATAGTTATATCCATCATTACCATGTACAACGTCATGCACTTAGTGTATCAATGGTACAAAATGTTGAGATTTTAAACATTAAGTCTGCAATTTATCCCATCAGATAAAGCATAAGAAGAAGTTTAATTTGACACCTGATTCACTTTAATATCTTCAGTATTAAAAAAGTTATGGCCATTTTCATACTCGGAAATTAGCATCTTGTTCCCTATTGCTTTTCCATTGACTTAACACAAAAGCTGTGATCGAGGACAGTCAAAAGCCCATAACTATCTTAAAAATTAAGATAACTGAAAGACATTTTCAGTTATTATAGATTGAAGCATTCTGAAACAAAT
Source organism: Raja brachyura (assembly GCA_963514005.1). The sequence goes on along the minus strand of OY740806.1, from coordinate 33,634,288 downwards.
ATGAAACAATATTACTTGGATGACCTGAAATTAAAGCATATAATTAGTTAGTTACCTAATTGTAGCTAATTACAAAATTCCATTACTAGATCTAAACATCTATCCATTTCTTAAAAAAAGATTAACATTTTTAAATTGCCTAAGTGTCCAAATAACATTCACACACAAATTCTCAATGTAACATGATTTTTAAATCTCATTGTCATTAATGGTTGTCTTGGTTTAAATGTAAATTGGCCCTAGTGTGTGTAGGATCGTGTTTATGTGCGGGATCGCTGGTCAGTACAGACTCGGTGGGCCGAAGAGCCTGTTTCCGCGCTGTATCTCTAAACTAGACTGAACTATACAGTGTTTGCACAGTATGACTGATACACTAACAGGAAAACTGAAAGAACTTTGCATCTCTGCATATCTAAACCTTCATCTTGTGGAATCCAGATACTGATTAAAGTAACGTCCGGTAAAACACACAGCAAATGTTCCTGCCCCTCCTGTCTTATTTCAGCAAAACCCTTCAGACTGTGTTATTAGTCGACCCGTGCCTTGTATGATATGATATGTTGTGGTATTTTATTGTCACATGTACCAAGGGACAGTGAAATTCATTTTTTCGATACAGTTCAGTACAAGTGCAGGGCGGCCAACATTGGGTGAGAGTTGGGAGTGAGAAATTGCGAGAGACCGAGCCCGAGGGAGCGGAGTGACTGGGGGGGGGGGGAGGGTGTGGGAGGAGGGTGGCCCCCCTCCCATTGGTACGGAACTTTTGCATTTTTCAGCTTGAAATTGTACAATATGGTGCATGTTAGTGTATTCATGTATGGATGTCATGTTATAGTCAAACACTTGGCCCATGTTGAGTAACCTGGGTCTCACTGCACACCTGGTACTACTCAAGTCAAGTCAAGTTTATTCGTCACATACACATACGGGATGCGCAGTGAAATGAAAAGTGGCCGTGCTCACGGACTTTGTGCAAAAAACAAACAAACAAACAACCAACAAACTACAAACAGAATCACATGTTCTTTTCCATAATTAAATATTGTGGGCGGTATTGTGGTCCAGTAACTGTTGTGGAGTTAGTCCCTGGTGAGATAGGATTTACAGGCCGAATGGCCTCTGGGAAGAAACTCCTTTTCATCCTCTCCGTTCTCACAGCGCGGCAACGGAGGCGTTTGCCTGACCGTAGCAGCTGGAACCGTCCGTTGCAGGGGTGGAAGGGGTCTCCTGACCCTGACTCCAGTTGCATCCCTTCTCTCATTCCTGTCCCTGAGTCCAGCCTTACCCTGTTCTACCCTGATCATAGCTGCTTACCTGCTTAGGTTCCCAGTGCTGAACACACCCCTGGTCCCAGCTTTGACTGCACACCTAGTCCTATTCCAGACCTTGACTCTGGATGCACACTTGGCCTTGCTCCTAGCCCCTCCGCACTGACAATATATCTGGCCCACACATAAAGCCCCCTCTCTCTCTTTCTCTCTCTTTCCCCCTCTCCCCCTCTTCCCCTGACCCCTTGGACTCAACCTATTACGTTCAAGTCCACAGGTGCTTATCTAATGCAGTAATCCTTTATGGGGCACTTCACAGACCAAATTATGGATAACAAAATTTGCTACATCCATTGGCTTCCTTGTTATCTAACATGCTAGTTACTTTGTCAAAGAAGTCATCAATTGGTTGAACACAATTTCTCATCCATAAAATTATACTCACTCAGTATTCTGTTACCATTTGTTAAGGGCTTGGACACGCTAGAGGGAGGAAACATGTTCCCAGTGTTGGGGGAGTCCAGACCAGGGGCTCTCCCCCCCTTCCCCCCCCCCCTCTCCCTCTCACTCTCTGTCCACACTCTCTCCTCTCTCTCCCACCTCACTCTCCCCCTTGCTCTCTCCCCTCTCTTTCTCTCTCCTCTTTCTCTTTCCCCCTCTCTCTCTCTTTCCCCGTCGCTCCCTCTTCCCTCTTTCTTCCCTCTCTCATCTCTCTCTTCCTCTTTCCCCCTCTCTCTTCCCTACCTCTCTCTCCCTCCCCCCTGTCTCCTTCTCTTCTCTCTCTCTCCGCCTCCCTTGGAGAGTCTCTGTCCCTTCGGCACAGAGACTCTCACGGCAGCGGCGCAACGCTTCCGACGCCTCGGACGGCCCGGGACCCTGAGGCTTCCACTGAAGCTGCTCCATGGCTGGAGATGCAGCGAGCAACTCGGCAGCCCCGGCAAACACTGGCCAGCCCGGCAAACACTCGGCAGCCCTGCAAACACTCGGCAGCCCCGCAAACACTCGGCAGCCCTGCAAACACTCGGCAGCCCCGCAAACACTCGGCAGCCCTGCAAACACTCGGCAGCCCGGCAAACACTCGGCAGCCCTGCAAACACTCACCAGCCCCGCAAACACTCGGCAGCCCCGCAAACACTCACCAGCCCCGCAAACACTCACCAGCCCCGCAAACACTCACCAGCCCCGCAAACACTCAGCAACCCCGCAAACACTCGGCAACCCCGCAAACACTCGGCAACCCCGCAAACACTCGGCAGCCCCGCAAACACTCGCCAGCCCCGCAAACACTCGGCAGCCCCGCAAACACTCGGCAACCCCGCAAACACTCGGCAGCCCCGCAAACACTCACCAGCCCCGCAAACACTCGGCAGCCCCGCAAACACTCGCCAGCCCCGCAAACACTCGGCAGCCCCGCAAACACTCGCCAGCCCCGCAAACACTCGGCAACCCCGCAAACACTCGCCAGCCCCGCAAACACTCGGCAGCCCCGCAAACACTCGCCAGCCCCGCAAACACTCGGCAGCCCCGCAAACACTCGGCAGCCCCGCAAACACTCGGCAACCCCGCAAACACTCGCCAGCCCCGCAAACACTCGCCAGCCCCGCAAACACTCGCCAGCCCCGCAAACACTCGGCAACCCCGCAAACACTCGGCAGCCCGGCAAACACTCGGCAGCCCTGCAAACACTCACCAGCCCCGCAAACACTCGGCAGCCCCGCAAACACTCACCAGCCCCGCAAACACTCACCAGCCCCGCAAACACTCACCAGCCCCGCAAACACTCAGCAACCCCGCAAACACTCAGCAACCCCGCAAACACTCGGCAACCCCGCAAACACTCGGCAGCCCCGCAAACACTCGCCAGCCCCGCAAACACTCGGCAGCCCCGCAAACACTCGGCAACCCCGCAAACACTCGGCAGCCCCGCAAACACTCACCAGCCCCGCAAACACTCGGCAGCCCCGCAAACACTCGCCAGCCCCGCAAACACTCGGCAGCCCCGCAAACACTCGCCAGCCCCGCAAACACTCGGCAACCCCGCAAACACTCGCCAGCCCCGCAAACACTCGGCAGCCCCGCAAACACTCGCCAGCCCCGCAAACACTCGGCAGCCCCGCAAACACTCGGCAGCCCCGCAAACACTCGGCAACCCCGCAAACACTCGCCAGCCCCGCAAACACTCGCCAGCCCCGCAAACACTCGCCAGCCCCGCAAACACTCGGCAACCCCGCAAACACTCGGCAGCCCCGCAAACACTCGCCAGCCCCGGCTTCCGTCCGCTTCTGTTCCTGCCTCCACATCTGCTCCCATCCATCCCTCCCTCAGCCCCGGCTCTCCATCGCCCGCGGGCCAGGCAGTTTATCTGAGTTTTGAAATTTTCGTTGATCACAGAATTTCTCACCACAGAGCGTGAGAAATTTGTGATCAGCGTGAGGGCGTTAGAGTTTCTCGAAATGAGTGAGGCTCACGCTCAAAGCGTGAGAGTGGGCAGCCCTGTAAATGTCACTATACATAAGTACTTAGATACATGTGAGATAAGCACTGAGACAGTATACTGAGTTGTGGAGGAAAGAATTGCAGATAGACACAAGGAACTGGGGATCCTGGTTTAAACCAAAGATAGACACAACATGCTGGAGTAATTCAGGCAGCATCTCTGGAGAGAAAGAATGGGTAATGTTTTGAGATGAGAAGAAGGGTCTCGACCTGAAACGTCGCCCATTCCTTCTCTCCAGAGATGCTGCCTGTCCCGCTGAGTTACTCCAGGTTTATGTGTCTATCCAAGTTTATAAGACAATGAAAAAGCACAGGCATTAAGCAACATTTTAGATGAAAGTCTTTTATTCGGTGGTTAGCTCAGTGCCTCTTATCTCAATGCAATCCCTTCAATAAACATAAGAGTCACAGCACACAGCAGCAATAAAGCAAAATGTCAGAACAGTTACCATAACAATGAGGCTATTTATATATGATTCATGTTAGTAACCCTGTCAGATTAGAACACAGGCTCTCAATGTTGTTTTCTGCAGTGTGCTGCAGAATGAGTTTGTGTTTGTGGCTGCATCTGCTGTTGCCGTCACAGTCCAGCTACGTTGGTGCTTTTGGGAGTTTTGCCCCTTCCTAATTTGCACTGATTCTTGAGGTGGCGCAGCGGTAGAGGTGCTGCCTCCCAGGTTCGACCCTGACTACGGGCGCTGTCTGTACGGAGTTTGTACGTTCTCCCCGTGGGTTTTCTCCGAGATCTTAAGTTTCCTCCAACACTCCAAAGACGTGCAGGATTGTAGGTTAATTGTTAAAGAAGGAACTGCAGATGCTGGAGAATCGAGGGTTACAAAAAAAGCTGGAGAAACTCAGCGGGTGCAGCAGCATCTAAGGGGCGAAGGAGATAGGCGACGTTTCGGGCCGAGACCCTTCTTCAGACTGGTCAGGGATCAGGGAAACGAGAGATATAAACAGTGATGTGGAGAGATAAAGAACAATGAATGAAAGATATGCAAAAAAGTATTGATGATAAGGGAAACAGGCCATTGTAAGCTGTTTGTGGTGTGAAAATGAGAAGCTAGTGCGACTGGGGGGGGGGGGGAGATGGAGAAGGAATGTCAGGGCCCGAGGGCTGAGGGAGAGGTGGGGAGGGGTGGGGGCAGTCTGGGTTAACAGAATTGAGAAAATTCAATGTTTAAGCCCAGAGGATGCAGACTCCCCAAGCGGAATATGAGGTGCTGTTCCTCCAACTTGCGGTGTTGCTCACTCTGGCCGTGGAGGAGGCCCAGGACCGAGAGGTCGGATGCGGAATGGGAGGGGGAGTTGAAGTGCTGAGCCACCGGGAGGTCGGGTTGGTTATTGCGGACCGAGCGGAGGTGTTCGGCGAAACGATCGCCCAGCCTCCGCTTGGTCTCACCGATGTAGATCAGCTGGCATCTGGAGCAACGGATGCAGTAGATGAGGTTGGAGGAGGTGCAGGTGAACCTCTGTCGGACTTGGAATGACTGCTTGGGTCCCTGAAAGGAGTGGATGGGGGAGGTGAAGGGACAAGTGTAGCATCTCTTGCGGTTGCAAGGGAAGGTGCCCGGGGAAGGAGTGGAGCGGGAGGGAAGGGAAGAATTGACAAGGTTAATTGTAGGTTAATTGGCTTGGTAAAGGTAAAAATCGTCCCTAGTGTGTGTGTGTGTAGGATAGTGTTACTGTGCGGGGATCGCTGGTCAGAGCGGACCCGATGGGCCGAAGGGCCGGTTTCCGTGCTGTATCTCTAAAATTTAAAAAAAAATTTAAAAAAAAATTCATTCTTTCAGCTTCAAGAAGAGCAAGAGGGGTAGCTCGGCACTGTATTGGCAAAGCTTTAAATACGGTGGTGGGGAAGGAAATCTTGTGAATGGAACAATCATAGCAGTGATTTATGAGCGGAAAAATGAGTCCATATGGATTGCTCTGGGGAGCAAAACAGAGGCAATTATTTTGTGAGGCTTGTGCTCACAGCTTTGAATAGATAAAGGGAGAAGTGCAAGGGTTAAGTTACTGGAGAAAGACACAAAGTGCTGGAGTAACTCAGCGGGTCAGGCAGCATCTCTGGAGAAAAAGGGTGGGTGACGTTTCAGGTTGGGACCCTTCACCTGAGAACGTCACCCATTCTTTTTCTCCACAGATGATGCCTGACCCGCTGAGTTACTCCAGCACTTTGTGTCTATATCTTCGGTATAAGGTCATAAGGTTCTAGGAGCAGAATTAGGCCATTCGGCCCATCAAGTCTACTCTGCCAATCAATCATGGCTGATCTATCTTTCCCTCTCAACCGCATTCTCCTGCCTTCTCCCCATTACCCCTGACACCCGGATTAATCAACAACTTCCCTTCCTACGCGGTGACGTTACTGGATTTATAATCCAGGGACCTGAGTTCAAATCCCATCACGGCAGTTGTGGGATTAAAATTCAGTTAATAACCTGGACAGTGGAAAAAACCCATCAAGTTGTCACAAGGCCCCATCTGATTTATTACCCAAAGTCCGGCCTCCGACACTTCCTGGTAATTGTTGATAACCTTACAAGGTAGAATAATGAAAAAGTGACCAAGCGTACGCCAAACACTGAAACCTCCGTCCCACAGAAACCCTCAGTGTGTGTAGAGGTAGTAGAGGTGCAATTCATTGGAAGCTGGCCCGCAGAGAGTGTATGAAAGGATATTGCCAACTAAATCAAAGGAAGGGAATATCAAAGAAATTAACTTATCACAGTGACAACCAAAAAAAATCATCGTATTTGCATCTGTCTTAACAGACGGTCAAGAGTCAAGAGAGTTTTATCGTCACACGTCCCAGATAGAACAACGACATTCTTACTTGAAGCAGCATCCGTGGATGGATTGGCAAAGGCAGTTAGCGAGGCTGGTAATGAGACCTGGACTCACTAATGTTCCCATCTTCAATTACACATTCTGTGCTTATTTCGAGGACTATATTGATCATTTATTGTAAATCAGCATGACTTATCTGAAAGGCTTGGCTTGAAGAGTGGAATTTCTCTTTAGGACCTGTTGAAGGAACTAAAATCACCAGACCACGAAGACCAGGAAGGCTGTATCATTATGCAGAGATATTTCTGCCCAGCGTCTGTCATTGAGAAAGATAGTGAATGGGATCCCGATGTTATTTGTCACACTGTGTAGAGGAGGCACTGCTCTGTGTCTAAGCAAGGTTGTATATTGTCCTGTGTCCCGGGTACCACAATTAAATACTTACTTGCAGCAGCACAGCAGAATATGTAAACATGTGTACCCTGTAAACAATATATAAACGAGAAAAACAAGTTCAGTGTGTTATTTATGTATATATACACATATATATACACGTGTGTGCTTGTGTGTATATATATATATGCGTGTATATATAGAAGGTGTAGGGAGGAACTGCAGATTCCGGTTTAAATCAAAGATAGACACAAAATGCTGGAGTAACTCAGTGGGACAGGCAGCATCTCTGGAGAGAAGGAATGGGTGATGTTTTGGGTCGAGACCCTTTATATATAGGGTCATATATGGCACATACGTACACATAAAAAAACAAACAATAATAGTGCAAAAAGACAAAGGCAATGACTCCAAGTCTATTGTAGTTCAGAGTTTATTGAAGGCTGTAGTGTTTAATAATTAAATCTAATGGCCCCGTCCCACGGTACGAGTTCATTCCAAAAGCTCTCCCGAGTTAAAAAAAAATCAAACTCGCGGCAAGCACGGAGAATGAACGTAGCGGGTACGTCGGAGCTCGGGGACGTCTCTTAGCGGCTCGTAACGCGAATGACAAGTACTCAGGAAGACTCGCTAACGGCAGGTAAGCACGGGAAGACTCGTGAAGATTTTTTAACATGATGACAAATGTCCACGAGAGCCCCGAGTACCGACGAGTGGTCATTATCATAAATCTCCGAGTTCGAATCAGGGCAAACTCGGGGAGAGCTCTTGGAATGAACTCGTACCGTGGGACAGGGGTCTAATGGCTGTAGGGAAGAAGCTGTTCCTGAACCTGGACGTTACAGTTTTCAGGCTCCTGTACCTTCTTCCCGATGGCAGGGGTTGTGAGATGAGTGTGTGGCCAGGGTGGTGTGGGTCTGTGATGATGCTTAACCAAGGCTGAAGCTGGTACTGGAGAGTGCGTGTGGGGGAACAGAGCAGGCTTGAGGTCTGCATTGACGGCAGGCAGGATCTGCCATGGGATTGTTTGACGGGGGGGAGGTAAAGGACTGTTTACTCAGCATCATTTCAATTGCAGATCAGTGCTCTGAGCTAAAACTAGCAGCCCATCTGTGCATGCCACTTCCCGGCATTAACCTCCATCAATGTGTAGAGTAAATGTCACTAAAAATAAAAGATTCAATTATTAAATGAATCTCTGTAGGACAAATTAAAAAGGGATTAACTGACCCAGATTCCTTGGGTTTAATCCTGATGATTTGTTATTTGATCCCACTCAGTGATTCTAAGCCGGGCTGTTCTGTTCAATTCTGGTCAGGGAACATTATCAGCTTCTCGACTCACTCGTGGGACTGTCCCACTAACGTGAATTTTTTGGCGACCTGCCGGCACCCGTCATCGGGGTCAACAGCAGATGTTGACAATCCAGCGGCGACCAGAAAAAGGTTCGACACTGTGGGCGAGTGCTCACCACCATACAGACGGCATCCCACACACGGATGGATATATTTAAGGCTGAGCCACCGTGCCTCAGGATTGAGGTGTCGGACCAGGTGGAAATAGAAGGGCCATTTGATGCAGTCATCTTGAATGCACGGCACTGGATTAGCAATCCCCCTCCCTATAAGGCAAGATAGACACAAAGTGCTGGAGTAACTCAGCGGGTCAGGCAGCATCCCTAGAGAAGGAGAATTTTTCGAAGAAGGCGAACCTTGCGGAGATTTTGCAGTGGGGCAACAAAATGTGTAGAAGGGAACAGCAGATGCAGGTTTACACCCCCCTGATAATCCGCCCCGTATAATCCAACTCGACCTCTACAATCCCTTAGAGGTTTTATATCAAGAAAATCCTGCTTTACTGAGATTTCAGTCCCCTTCGGATTTAGTTTTTAATCTCGCACTAAGTTTGAATACAAGGCTTATGTTAATGCCTCTCTGGGACCGCAATTCCTCAGTTTGTAAAAACACCCTTTGAGCTCTGAAGAGTCTTCACGTAACGTAGCTCTCACTAGCTATCATGACGTTTCGGGTTGAGACCCTTCTTCAGTCTGGGTCAGCGGGGAGTGGACTTCTCTGCCACAGAAGGCAGTGGAGGCCAATTCACTGGATGTTTTCAAGAGAGAGTTAGATTTACCTATTAGGGCTACTGGAATCAAGGGATATGGGGAGAAAGCAGGAATGGGGTAGTGATTGGGGATAATCAGCCATTATCATATTGAATGGCAGTGCTGGCTCAAAGGGCTGAACGGCCTACTCCTGCACCTATTTTCCATGTTTCTATGAGAGGGAAACGAGAGATATGGAAGGGTAAGGCGTGAAAATGAGAGATCAAAGTGGACAAAGTTGAGGAAATGCAGAATAGATTATTGGGGATGCACAAAAGGCTGGAGAAACTCAGCGGGTGCAGCAGCATCTAAGGAGCGAAAGTGTTAGGCGACGTTTCGGGCCAAGACCCTTCTTCAGACTGGGAAGGGTTTCGGCCCGAAACGTCGCCTATCTCCTTCGCTCCTTAGATGCTGCTGCACCCGCTGAGTTTCTCCAGCCTTTTGTGTACCCTCAATTTTCCAGCATCTGCAGTTCCTTCTTTAACAGGATAGATTATTGTTAGCTAGAGGAAGGTGACAACGAGCCAGACAACCAGGAGCCACCGCTTAAGAATAAGGAGTAAGCCATTTAGAACAGAGACGAGGAAACACTTTTTCTCACAAAGAGTGGTGAGTCTGTGGAATTCTCTGCCTCAGAGGGCGGTGGAGGCCGGTTCTCTGGATGCTTTCAAGAGGGAGGTAGATAGGGCTCTTAAAAATAGCGGAGTCAGGGGATAAGGGGAGAAGGCAGGAACGGGGTACTGATTGGGGATGATCAGTCATGATCACATTGAATGGCGGTGCTGGCTCAAAGGGCCGAATGGCCTACTCCTGCACCTATTGTCTATTGTCTATTGAACTAAAAGTTCAGTCCTCTTCATCACTGTTCACCCGTGGTCGGGGCCTTTGAACCCTCCGCAGTCGCCACTACGGGCGGCCCAATGTTTCAGCCCCTCTCGCCGGGATGACCGGAACTCTGGCGTCGAACGGAAGAACACACTCAGCGGCGTGGAGTTTCCGAATTGGCCGCTTCCCATCGGAGACCGCGGCTCCCGAAGTCCACATTCATACCCCGGGGTTGTACGCTGCCCAAGCGAAATATGAGGTGGTGTTCCTCCAGTTTGTGCTGGGCGGCACTCTGGAAATGGAGGAGGCCCAGGACAGAAAGATCCAGAGAAAGTAGGAAAGAGTTCTGAGAGTTCACAAACTGTGAGCTGTCTTTTAAGGTTCCCGCCAGGTTCTGAACGCCCGAGTTATGGACACTGCTACACGTCAGGGACCAGGGTTCGATCCTGACTACGGGTGCTGTCCGTACGGAGTTTGCACGTTCTCCCCGCGACCAGGTGGGTTTTTTCCCCAGGATCTCCGGTTTCCTCTCACATTTGAAAGGCATGCAGGTTAATTGGCTTATGTGAATTGGTGGACAGAACGAGTGTGCCAACCGGGAGATTGTTGGTCGGTACAGACTGGATGGGCCAAAGGGCCTGTTCCCGCGTTGTAGCTCCAAACTAAACCGAAACTGCGAGCTGCCACATTTGCTGTCAGCTGTGTCTCCGATAGCAGGACTTCCCCCCTCATTCAGAGAGGTGGCTCAAGATGAATGCACAAACATCTTTCCAACAAGACAGAAAATCATTAGTGTGGAGGATTCAAGGCCATGTTCACCTTGAATGGCGGTGCTGGCTCGAAGGGCCGAATGGCCTTATTGTCTATTGTCTCAACCACGAGTGAACAAAGAGGTAGACGATGGAAATTTATTGCCTTCTATCACAGTGAGGAATGTTGATTCCACTGTGGTTGAAGTTTATGCTCATGTTTATTTGATGTGCGTATTCTGTTCTTTTCACTTAATGTGGCTGGAAGGTAACTCAAATTTCTCTGTACCTTAGTTGGTTAAGTGACAATAAACGCAAACTTGAACTTGAAATTAATTCCTCAGCGACCTGTCAGGTGGATGCATTACATCCCACAGCTAGTGTGAAGAAGAGGAAGAGAGCTTTGTTGGTGCCCTGGCTAATAATTGCACTTCTCTGCAGCAGGTCTCGTGGTTCCTTTGCCTCCCATTTGTGAAATCCTGCCATGCTCCAGTTGACTGGCACCACAATATTGATCGACTGTACTGCTAAAAAACATAGTTGGCTGCAAAGCTTTTGTTGTGTCCCAAGATTGCGGAAAAAAAAATCTATGTATAAACACGGCAAACTCTCAATCTCAATCTCAATCTCAATCTTGCCACCAAGTACTTTGGTGTTGCACACATTGGTACTTTGCGTATGGCATGCGGTTTGGAACGCACGCAGGCACGCACACACATATATATATATATATATATTCAGAAATCACAGGCACCTAGGCTTAATAACTGTACAATGGTGAACACGGAAGGGCAAAGACACAGGGGGCCATTTCAAACCATGGGAGCGGGAGATTGCAACTCCACATTATCCACACTGTTTCGACGAATGCAATCAACCCGACGTGCACAAACAAGATCAAATAGAACAAGTTGACCTGCAACTTTAGGCTGTGCACGCCACACACAAGAAGAAGCAGATTTCAAACCATTGCTTAAAGATAATGCCACTGGCTTCAAACCCATCTGTAAAATGCAGCCTCGTGCCAGTCGCATCTATTGGCATTCTTGGTGCCAGAGCAAGGAGTTCCCTCAGCTCTCTGGTTCCAGTGATTGGAAACTTTCAGACAACACATGATACGGAAACTCGTGATGGAGGTGAGATTTCTTGGAACTCACAACAAACTCTCCTGTGAGGTCTTGAAGCAGCTAAATAATTAAACAGAGGTTGGTTCATCTAGATGAAAGAGCTAAGGTTTGGTCAGAGCTAATCCTTTGCTTCACGGAAGACAGACACAAAATGCTGGAGTAACTCAGCGGGCCAGACAGCATCTCTGGAGAAAAGGAATAGGTGACGTTTTGGGTCAAGATCATTCTTCAGAAGAAGGGTCTCAACCTGAAATGTCTCCTATTCTTTCACCTGCCTGCCCCGATGAGCTCCTCCAGGATTTTGTTTCTATCTTTGGTTTAAACCAGCATCTGCAGTTCCTTCCTGCACCTATGCTTCACCATTCGGGCTCACTAATGGCCTTCATTTATTTTGATTTCAGCTCTGGGGTATTTTTTCTACATTGAAGGTGCAGGGAAAGAAATCTAGACTTTAATTTGACTCACCGGTTACCGTGGGGACCAGAATCCTCCAAGAACACTCACCAATGAAGCATAGTCGGACCTCGCTTCGACGGCACGGTGGCGCAGCGGTAGAGTTGCTGCTTTCCCACGCCAGAGACCCGGGTTCGATCCTGACTCTGGTGTTATTGTGCGGGGTTGGCTGGACGGTGCGGACTCACTGGGCCAAAGGGCCTGGTTCCGCGCTTGAGGCTCGAGGAGTTGTATAGTTTTGTACTGGTACACGTATTCCTCAGTTGTATCGCCTCTGTCAATAGCGGTCAACAACTCAGGAGTCTCTCAGCGGGTGAAACCGCATCTCCTCCGCTCCATAGATGCTGCCTCACCCGCTGAGTTTCTCCAGCATCTTTGTCTACCTTTGATTTTTTTTCCAGCATCCGCAGTTCTTTCTTAAACTCAGGAGACTCCATTATATGGGGCAGAGCGTCCGGCAGGGGTAGGGCAATGGGGGGGGTGTGGGGGCTGCTCTATCAGTGAGGAGGTAGACAAAAATGCTGGAGAAACTCAGCGGGTGCAGCAGCATCTATGGAGCGAAGGAAATAGGCGACGTTTCGGGCTGAAAGTGAGGAGTTGGCTAAGCAGCAGCTGCAATACATCACTAACGTTCACCACAGCCTGGCAGCAACAAAGTTCCAAAGTCGAGACTTTTAAGATTAAAATCTTCCCTTTTAATATCTGAAGGTCCATTGTGTGACACGGGAGGGGGGCAATGTATTCGCCAACACAATGAGGAAGAAATTAATTAAATTACATTTAAATTAATTAAATGAGACAACAATTTGCATTTGTTTTTAATTTGTGAGGTAACGTGCGTCTTGCCTCCACGGGGACAAAGGGACGTAAATGAAACTATTCATCTGCGGTTTACAATTTAAACTGATTGTTCTTGTTCTAAGGCCATTTTAAATGAATATGTGTGGGGGAGATTTATTGCTCAACTACCATGGTGCAGTGTTAATGTATCAGCGAGTCTGGAGATACAGATAGAACAACAAGTCAACAATGGTTTAGGACACAACTACAGAAGCTGGTTTCAACTGAAGATACACACAAAGTGCTGGAGTAACTCAGCGGGACAGGCAGCATCTCTGGAGAGAACGAATGGATGACGTTTCGGATCGAGACCCTTCTTCAGACTGAGTCCTACCCAACAACCATCTGTTCTACGTTTTATTCGAACTTTGTCCCTTTTGATGTCTCATTGTCACACCTTCCCCTTCCATACCTCTGCGTCTCCCTCTTCCCGGATTCTCAGTCGGAAGAAGGGTCTCGACCCGAAACGTCACCCATTCCTTCTCTCCAGAGATGCTGCCTGTCCCGCTGTGCTACTCCAGCGCTCTGTGTCTGTCTTCGGTTTAAACCAGCATCTGCAGCTCTTTCCTGCACACCATGTACCCAGGATCTGGATGACATCCAGGCTTGGCTTGGCAAGTGTGGGTGACAATCTCATTGCACAAGTTTAGCAAGGAACGACCGTCCTGAGCTGCAATTAATCATCTGGCCTCTCCTCAACCCCAGCTGCCTCTCTGTTGTGTTTTTTAAATGTCGACTAAAAATACAAGGAACCAACAGCTGTTGCCTGAATCTGTGAGCTTGGTAGTCTGAGACTGAGCAGATACCCAATCCAGGCATATACTGGCAGGCAGAAGTTGAACATTTTCCTTGAGTTTTTTAATTTCCTTTGAATAATATTGTCACCCATCCCACAACCATTTTCACATGTGACAAGCTGCTCGACAACGTCATCAATATTGTAGGAATATTGTATGTTTACGAATCATTGGTGATCTGTCTGAGGGATCAATGTCACCTCGGCTGTTTGTCCAAAGTAATTCTGTAAAACCTGTTGGAGTTACTCAACAGGGCAGTATCTGTGGAGAGTTTGATTTTCGAGTTTAATTTAGAGCTACAGCACCAAAACAGGCCCTTTGGCCCACCTTGTCCGCACCGACCAGTGATCCCCGCACACAAACACTACCCTACACACATTGGGGACAATTTACAGTTAATATCAAGCCAATTAACCTATAAACCTGAAAGTCTTTGGACTTTTTGTTGCGTGCTAACCAGTCAGCGGAAAGAAAGTACATGATTACGATCGAGCCGTCCACCGTGTACACATGCACGATAAAGGGAATAGAGCAAATTACATTTCGTGCAAGATAAAGTCCAGTGAAGTCCAAGCAGGTGGCCCAAAATGTTCAACATGTTGAAAATCCAGCGGCGTCCAGAACAAGGTACGACTCTTTGGGCGACTGGTCGAGACCGTACAGGCTTCACCCCGTGACATGTCGCCAGGGTGTCGCCTGTATGGTCGTGAGTCGTCTCCTCAGCCGCCCAAAGAGGCGTAGCGTCTGTCTGGTCTGACCTGCAACGACCTATGATGCGTGCCGGCAGTTTGCCGTAAAAGTTGCGTAAGTGGGACAGGCCCTTTAGGCTGTGAGCTATGAGGTGTTGTTCCTCCAATTTTGCGTGTGGTCTCACCAAGGCAAGGAATGTCGTGAGGGTGAGGGTTTGGGTTACCGACGTGGGTTACTGAGGGGTGTGAGGGTGCAGAGTGTTGTCGCCGACAATCTGGTGCATTTCTCGTGCCCTGAAACGTGCCCGCACCATTGTTGAAAGGATAGAGAGGTGAATGAATCATACAACCTGCTTGGAAACTCAACTTCTCCCCTCTCTGTGGCTCAGCAAGCTAGTGCGGTGCCAGAAGGCCAGAGATATTGTTATCCTACTAATGCTTACGGAGAATAAAAATAATGTGTGGACTGAACAAGTGCTTACAATAATAACGGGCTCAGATATAAAAGGGTCATTATGGAATGTTCAGAGTGTTTGTTTTCTAGTGGGCTTGGCTGGCAATGTGTTTAGCAAAATGCTCTGGATTCATAAAGCACACAGCAATCCTCAGCGGTTTAGTTCAGTTTGGAGTTACAGCATGGAAACAGGCCCTTCGACCCACCAATTCCGCGCCGACCAGCGATCCCCGCACACTAACACTATCCTAAACACACTGGGGACAATTTATGATTGTTAGCGAAGACAATTAACCTTCAAACGCGTACATCTTTGGAATGTGGGGGGAAACCGGAGAACCCAGAGAAAACCCACGTGGCCATGAGACAAGGGCTCCAGGACAAGGGGTCACTGCTTAAGGATAAGGGGGAAATCCTTTAGGACCGAGATGAGAAGGACTTTTTTCACACAGAGAGTGGTGGGTCTCTGGAACTCTCTGACACAGAGGGTAGTTGAGGCCAGTTCTTTGGCTATATTTAAGAGGGAGTTAGATGTGGCCCTTGTGGCTAAGGGGATCAGGGGGTATGGAGAGAAGGCAGGTACGGGATACTGAGTTGGATGATCAGCCATGATCACATTGAATGGCGGTGCAGGCTCGAAGGGCCGAATGGCCTACTCCTGCACCTAATTTCTATGTTTCTATGTTTCTATGAGAAGAACGTGAAAACTCTGTGCAGACAGCGCCCAGGGTCAGGATCGAGGCAGGAACTCTAACACTGCGGAGAGGGGAAGAATGACAGAATTTCAACCACAGACTTTCACCATCAGGTCCCAGAGCCACAAGATCAATGTATTATATTTGCTTGCACGCTTGCTAAGTGATGGACATTGGGTCTGGCATCAGGTTGACCTTCAGATGTACCAACCAAGCGAGTTCCCAGGGACGGCAGGGAGGATATCCCGGCAATGCTCGACTGTGTTCCATAGCAGAGCTGCACCCATCTGCAGTTGTACAGAGCCCTAGTGAGACCACACCTGGAGTATTGTGTGCAGTTCTGGTCCCCTAATTTTAGGAAGGACATTCTTGCTATTGAGGGAGTGCAGCATAGGTTTACAAGGTTAATTCCCGGGATGGCTGGACTGTCATATGGTGAGAGAATGGAGTGGCTGGGCTTGTACACTCTGGAGTTTAGAAGGATGAGAGGGGATCTCATTGAAACATATAAGATTATTCAGGGTTTGGACACGCTAGAGGCAGGAAACATGTTCCCGATGTTGGGGGAGTCCAGAACCAGGGGCCACAGTTTAAGAATAAGGAGTAAGCCATTTAGAACGGAGACAAGGAAACACTTTTTCTCACAGAGAGTTGTGAGTGTGGAATTCTCTGCCTCAGAGGGCGGTGGAGGCCGGTTCTCTGGATGCTTTCAAGAGAGAGCTAGATAGGGCTCTTAAAGATAGTGGAGTCAGGAGATATGGGGAGAAGGCAGGAACGGGGTACTGGTTGGGGATGATCAGCCATGATCACATTGAATGGCGGTGCTGGCTCGAAGGGCTGAATGGCCTACTCCTGCACATATTGTCTATGGTCTATCAGCAATAGGTAGTACAGAAGGCTGTATCATGTAATGTAACACACTGGACATGTTCGAGCACGTCTTCACACAAAGGGTGGTGGGTGTATGGAACAAGTTGCCAGAGGAGGTAGTTGAGGCTGGGACTATCCCAACGTTTAAGGAACAGTTGGACAGGTAAATGGATAGGCAGGTTTGGGGGGATATGGACCTTGTTCTGTGTGCAGTAGCTCCCTGCTACAGTAAAGCCCCAACATTAGTGCTGAGCGTACACTCTTTAGTAGAAAGGCCAGGAATTCACCAACTCCATGTGATTGAAGAATTGCTTCTGAAGCTCTGTTGCTATCCTCCTCCTCTACATCTCTCCTTCTCGCCTCCTTTAAGAACCTCCTCCTTTTCAGCACCTTCTAGTATTTTCTATATCTCTTCTGATGTTTGTGTGTGGGAGGGGACTGCAGATGCTGGTTTACCCCGTAGATAGACACAGAATGCTGGAGTATCTCGGCGGGCCAGGCAGCATCTCCGGAGAGAAGGAATGGGTGACGTTATGGGTGAGAACCCTTCTTCAGAACATCTGAGGAAGGGTTCAGACCCAAAACGTCACCCTATTCCTTTGATGCACGGTTTGTGTTGTACTTGCTTCTGCCCAGCAGTGTGGATTGTTCTGGCCACATTAAGGGGCCGCATGGTGACATGGCATTGGCACTACTTGTCCCAGCTCCCGTCACCCAGGTTGGATGGCACATTCTCAATGGCCAGGTTGGTTTCCCCCACATCCTGCACACAATCAGAGAGTTTATCATATAACCATATAACCATATAACAATTACAGCACGGAAACAGGCCTTCTCGGCCCTTTCAGTCCGTGCCGACCATTCATTTTCCCCTAGTCCCATCTACCTGCACTCAGACCATACCCCTCCATTCCCTTCCCGTCCATATACCTATCCACTTTACTTTTAAATGTTAAAATCGATCCTGCCTCCACCACTTCTGCAGGAAGATCATTCCAGACAGCCACCACTCTCTGAGTAAAGAAGATCCCCCTCATGTTACCCCTAAACTTCTGTCCCTTAATTCTCATGTCATGCCCTCTTGTTTGAATCTTTCCTACCATCAATGGGAAAAGCTTATCCACATCAACTCTGTCTATCCCTTTCATCATTTTAAAGACCTCAATCAAGTCCCCCCTTAACCTTCTGCGCTCCAAAGAATAAAGACCTAACTTGTTCAACCTTTCTTGGTAACTTAGTTGCTGGAACCCAGGCAACATTCCAGTAAATCTCCTCTGTACTCTCTCAGTTTGCGTGGTCAGCTACTGTAAATTGTCCCGCCTTTAAGTAAGAACTGCAGATGTTGGAACAATCGAAGGTAGACAAAAATGCTGGAGAAACTCAGCGGGTGAGGCAGCATCTATGGAGCGAAGGAAATAGGTGACGTTTCGGGTCGAGACCCTTCTTCAGACTTGTCCCTCATGCAGTTGTCCCATAGGCAAATCGTGGGGTCATTGATAGCCATCATTAGATCATAAGTGATAGGAGAAGAATTAGGCCATTCAGCCCATCGAGTCTACTCCGCCATTGAATCATGCCTGATCTATCTCTCCCTTCCAACCCCATTCTCCTGCCTTCTCCCCATAAACTCTGACACCTAGTGAAGTTCACACTGCACCAGGGAAAACCCACACGGTCACCGGGAGAACGTACAAACTCCGTGCGGGCTGCACCCATAATCAGGATCGAAATCGGCTCTCTGTAATCAGAATCAGAATCACACTTTATTCTCCAAGTTTGTTTTGCAACATACGAGGAATTTCATTGGCCAGGTCAGTCATACAATTAAAAGCTCAAAAACACGTTTTAACATGAACATCCACCACAGTGACTCCTACACATTCCTCACTGTGATGGAAGGTGAAATAAAGTTCAAGTCCCTTCCCTTAGTTCTTCCTTGGTCGGGGGCCTCGAGCCCCCCGTTGATGGGATGATCTTGACTCCATGACCGGCGGCATTCGGACCCTCCGCGTCGAGGCGATCAGCTCCCGTATCGGGGGGATGTCAGCTCCCCCGCGCCAGGCGATCGAACCTCGAGTCGGGTCAGGTCAAGCCTTCCGCGACGTTGGAGCTTCCCGACTCGGCCTCTCCCGAAGACTGCGAGCGCTCGATGGTAAGTCCGCAGTGGTCGCGGTGGGAGCGATCCCAGGCAAGGGATCAGCTCCGATGTTAAGTCCACGCCCCGCGATAGGGCTCAAAGTCAGTCCGATGGAGGCCTCCAGCTCCATCGATGGTAGGCCGCAGAGTGCCCGGAGAATGTGATCCGAAAATTAATAATATCCCCGGCAAGGTAAGAACCTGAAAGAAAGTTTCCCCCAATCCCCTCTCCCCCTCCCCCCCTCCCCCACATAAAACAAACCAAAGAACATTAAAAGAACCTTTGAACACACTAATAAATAACAAAAAGAGTGAAAAAACAAACAGACTGCTGGCAGGGCAGCCATCGTCCCGACGCCCCCTGGTGGTGGACAACTCTAAACTATGGGGTTGTGTGAAGGGGTAACAGCAGACTTAAGGGCCTGTCCTACCAGCATGCAACTCTATGCGATGAGCGCGACCTAACGTGGTCGCTTGAGCCGTCCGGCGTCGCGGGGCCAGTCCCATTTCGATCGCTGGAGCCGTGCGGAATTGTACGGAGTTCGTCCCGACATCGCACGGGGCTCCGAAAAACTGACTATGTTCAAAAATTCCATGCCTCCGTGACCCTCTCCGTAGGTGCCTCCGTGGCCCTCTCTGTAGGTGCCTCCATGGCCCTCTCTGTAGGTGCCTCTGTGGCCCTCTCTGTAGGTGCCTCCGTGGCCCTCTCTATGTGTGTGCCTCTGTGCTCTTCTCTGTGTGTCCCTCTCTGTCCTGGCGAACTTACCTTTAAGACTTCGCTCCAAGTTCGCCTCACTTTGCGCCGCGTTGCGCCACTCACCTGACCTCCGCGCGGCCCTCCCTGCCGGTTTGGTCGCGCTTGCAGTATGCAGGCGCATGCTGGTGGGAACGGCCCTGTACAGGAATCACCCGACCTCCGTGCGGCCCCCGCTTCTAGTTTGATCGCGCTCATCGCATGGAGTCAGATGCTAGTAGGACAGGCCCTTTACACTCGTTCAAGGGGAACCATTCATGGCCCTCGACGAAATGAGAATGGTTGGACAAGAGTTAGTTGTTGTTTCGGGGCGTAGTGTTGAGCTCACAGTCACGCACGCCAGTAGCCCGGACAGACCAATAACCAACTCCTGAACTGCAGCTGAGGAGCAGCAACTATAGTTCCAGTTAAATAGCACAACCGCTCTGCCTCCTGCAAAGTAACCAGCTTACGTGGCTCTGAATAGAGAAACAC
Source organism: Raja brachyura (assembly GCA_963514005.1). The sequence goes on along the minus strand of OY740806.1, from coordinate 33,614,374 downwards.
TGTCACCACAGGTAGGGAGAGACTGCAGCGTGAAACAAGCCAGTTCAGGGAGTGGCTTGGCAGAGGTGATGTGTGAAAATGCCTTGGGGTTCAGTGCCATCACTGTAGGTGTGTTGCCGTAGTGTGGGTGTGTGGGTTAGTGGCATCAGTGGGAAGCGTGGAGGTGGTTCACACGTCAGCCGATAACCAGCCACGTGAAACTCAAGTCCTCCAACGTGCCAGCTTCACCGTCCTGGCATCCAGCCACTTCCTGGCACTGTGTGGATCTCACCAAGACATCACAACTTCTATTAATATAGATGCATGAATTGATGCAAGCGTTTAATTGTTGCAGCGTGCAATGAGGCATCATCTTACCATGTAACTTTCATCATCGATGAAAACATTAGCGACGCGGTGGTGCTGGTTTCCGACGGAAACGGTGACGGGCGCACCACACATCTGTGTCCTCCAGTTCCTGCGGACTTCTGCCCCTGGAAGTAGAGGATTTTGGTGTGTGTGTGTGTGTGTGCTTTATCATCATTCCTTACAATGCCGTGTGCGACAGTGATCGCAACTTCTACTGAAGTGGGGATGGCCGTCGGCTCGCTAGGAGCTCACCCGCCCTTGTTTTTGGTCCTGGTGGGGGTCCACAGCCCCCTCCTCACCTGGCAAACCAGTTGGGGAGACGGTTGACCCGACCATGGAGCAGGGAGCGCGGGATTACATGGTACCCGTGGCGGGGGAACACTCCGCCCCCCGACCATGGAACTGGACGCTGCAAACGGTTCGATTGTCACCGTGTGTTGTCTTTCCGCTGACCGGTTAGCGCGCGACAAAAGCTTTTCACTGTACCTTGGTACACGTGACAATAAACTAAACTGAACCGGCAGCCCTTCAGCTCATCGAGCTCATGCCAACCTCTCATAGGAGATGCAATTGGTGAGTCAATATTAGACCTTATATTGTAGATCTAATGAACCTGTCCCAATTACCAATTTTTTTCGGCGACTTGCCGGCACCCGTCATAGTCGCGGCAGGTCGGAGAAAAAAAATCAAATAAGTGGGACAGGCACAAGACCCATTATTGGATTTTACAATACCTAAGACCTGAAGTATTGACTCCTTCATTGATCTAGATTGTCCCATTTCTCACTTCTTTCTTTGCAAATTACTTTGGTTCAAGTCGTCGCTAAATCCCTTTTGAAGTCCACATTTGAATCTGCTTCGACCACCTTTTCAGGCGATAAATTGTTAATCCCCATAAACCTAAAAACATTATGTAAAAAATAATAGAATCATAGAGTGATACAGTGTGGGAAACAGGCCCCTCGGCCCAACTTGCCCACACCGGCCAACATGTCCCATATACACTAGTCCCACTTGCCAGCATTTGGCCCATATCCCTCAAAAGCTGTCCTAACTGTTTGTTAAACGTTGGGATAGTCCCAGCTTCAACTACCTCCTCTGGCAGCTCGTTCCATACACCCACCACCCTTTGCGTGAAAAAGGTTACCCCTCAGATTCCTATTAAACCTTTTCCCATTCATCTTGAACCTATGTCCTCTGGTCCTCGATTCCCCCACTCTGGGCAAGAGACTCTGTGCATCTGCCCGATCTATTCCCCAGCTTTTTGTGTTTGTTTTCCGTTTAAACCAGCATAGAATCATAGAATCATATAAAATAGGTGCAGGAGTAGGCCATTCGGCCCTTCAAGCCTGCACTGCCATTCAATATGATCATGGCTGATCATCCATTTCAGTATCCTGTACCTGCCTTCTCTCCATACCCTCTGATCCCTTTAGCAACAAGGGCCACATCTAACTCCCTCTTAAATATAGCCAATGAACTGGCCTCAACTACCTTCTGTGGCAGAGAGTTCCACAGACTCACCACTCTCTGTGTGAAAAAAAGATCTTCTCATCTCGGTCCTAAAAGACTTCCCCCTTATCCTTAAACTGTGACCCCTTGTTCTGGAGTTCCCCAACATTGGGAACAATCTTCCTGCTTCTAGCCTGTCCAACCCCTTAAGAATGTTGTAAGCCTCTATAAGATCCCCCCTCAATCTCCTAAATTCCAGCGAATACAAGCTGAGTCTATCCAGTCTTTCTTCATATGGAAGTCCTGCCATCCCAGGAATCAGTCTGGTGAACCTTCTCTGTACTCCCTCTATGGCAAGAATGTCTTTCCTCAGATTAGGAGACCAAAACAGCACGCAACACTCCAGATGCGGCCTCACCAAGACCCTGTACAACTGCAGTAGAACCTCCCTACTCTTGTACTCAAATCCTTTTGCTATGAATGCCAACATACCATTCGCTTTCTTCACAGCATCTGCAGTTCATCCCGACACACAGATCAATTATATTTGTAGCTGCCGATCGCAAACTCCAGTTTATCTTGGCTAGATTTGCTTAAAAGCCACAGAGAATTGGCCCTCCTCCATTTCAGTATTTTTACTGCAGAATGCACTTCATTCCTTCTATAGATTTAAACCATATGATTCAATGATCACAGTAGACCTTGCCATACAATGATTAGCCTTAATAGAGTAAAACGTCCTAAAGTCCTTCGAAGGTTCATCAATCAGGCGGAAACAGCGCGGAAGGTACTGGAGCAAAAGCTCGGTCCAAAACAGAGGTTTTCTCTTGGGTAATGCTATGATTAAGTCGATCTGAAAACCACAATTTTACGCAGGTGATTCATGTTTGATTGGAATCTTATAGCAATCTTAAAGCGCACTGAAAACACAATAAAGGTGTTGATGGTTCCATTAGCTGGAAATCTGCAAAACCATTTGAGTTTATTTCAAAATCCAAGGTTTCTGTCATTTGACGCTGATCTCCTGAAACAAGAGCATTAAATTACATTCATTCAGAGCACAACACCAACGTGGCAGTGTTAGATTACTTGTACAACGGCCGCAATACACCCACAACACAAGGGATGTTGATTCTGCATCGTATTCGCAGCTAATGTCACTTTCAATACATTATTTAAGAAAGGACTGCAGATGCTGGAAAAATCGAAGGAAGCAAAAATGTTGGAGGACTCAGCGGGTGCGGCAGCATCTGTGGAGCGAAGGAATAGGTGATGTTGCGGGTCGAGACCCGGAAAGCATCTATGGAGCGAAGGAATAGAAACGTCACCTATTCCTTCGCTCCATGGATGCTGCCTCACCCGCTGAGTTATTTCTCCAGCATTTTTGTCTACCTTCCAAAAATGATTTTGTCTTTTTGCACTATTTATTGTTCGTTCTGATGTATATGTAGTGTGTGTGCGTATGTATGTATATTCGTGCGTATGCATGTATATGTGAGCATATGTATGTATATGTGTGCGTATGCATGTATATGCGTGCATATGTATGTATATGTGAGCATATGCATGTATATGTGTGCGTATGAATGTATATGCGTGCATATGTATGTATATGTGAGCATATGCATGTATATGTGTGCGTATGTATGTATATGCATGCATATGTATGTATATGTGAGCATATGCATGTATATGTGTGCATATGTATGTATATGTGTGCATATTTGTACAGGGTCTTGGTGAGACCACACCTGGAGTATTGCGTACAGTTTTGGTCTCCAAATCTGAGGAAGGACATTTTTGCCATAGAGGGAGTGCAGAGAAGGCACTGATCATGGCTGATCATCCCCAATCCGTACCCCGTTCCTGCCTTCTCCCCATAACCCCTGACTCTGCTATTTTTAAGAGCCCTATCTAGCTCTCTCTTGAAAGCATCCAGAGAACCGGCCTCCACCGCCCTCTGAGGCAGAGAATTCCACAGACTCACCACTCTCTGTGAGTAAAAGTGTTTCCTCGTCTCCGCTCTAAATGGCTTACTCCTGATTCTTAACACGTGTTTCACAACACGTGTCTCGCTGTACCGTACTTAAAGACGTAAAAGGTTCTTCCCAGGAGTTCTTCAAAGAAAAATTCTTGCTGAGGAGATATGTGGGCAGAGGATTAAAAGTTTAGTTTTGGAAGTTTTGAAGGTGGCATTTAAAGTTGACCACTTTTGACCTGGCCCTTTAAACAGATGTAGGCAACATGGTGAAGAAGGGTCTCGACCCGAAACGTCACCTGTTCCTTTTCTCCAGCGATGCTGCCTGACCCGCTGAATTACTCCAGCGCTTTTTATCTTCACCGGATCATTCAGATCATTCACCTGAAAGTTTAAACCTGTCTCTTTGTCCACAAAGGCTGGCTGACCAGCTGAGTATTTCGAGCATTTTCTGTTTTTTTACTGCAACCATTGACTTTGTTGATGTTACTCTGCATTCCTACACACTAGTATTTCCACACTTAGCTTCTTGCCCGCCAGCCCGCCCGCACATTAAGTCCACTGGTCTGTAATTCCATCTTTCACAACAGTACATCTGCAGCCCGATACACTGTACAACAGTACATCTGCAGCCCGATACACTGTGTAAATCTGCAGAAACCTGGCCATGATGGGACTCCAGGGAAACTGTAAGCAACTCTTAAACCCCTGTCCCACTGTACGAGTTCATTCCAAGAGTTCTCCCGAGTTTGCCCTGATTCGAACGCGGAGATTTATGGTAATGGCCGCTCGTCGGTACTCGGGGCTCTCGTGGACATGTTTCATCATGCTGAAAAATCTTCACGCGTCTTCCCGAGCTTACCTGCCGTTAGCGAGTCTTGCTGATTACCTGCCGTTAGCGTTATGCTAAGAGACGCTAAGAGCTTACCTGCACGTAGTACCAGCTTTATCTTCCAATTTGAAGGATGTGACGCTAACGGCAGGTACCCGGGAAGACTCGCTAACGGCAGGTAAGTCGGTTAGCGATCGCTAAGAGACGTCCCCGAGCTCCGACGTACCCGCTACATACATTCTACGTGCTTTCCATGAGTTTGATTTTTTTTTTAACTTGGGAGAGCTCTTGGGATGAACTCGTACAGTGGGACAGGGCTATCACTGCGGCAGTGACGCTGGAGTGAGCCCCCGTGGTTTCCATTTCACCCCAGCCCCCACTAACTGCACATTCACCCAGCCTCACTTTGACTGGGGCTTTGAGCAGCGCTAAACAGCTGCGGAGTGTACAATGCCACTCTTGTCAGCGAGGGAAACCTGCGCGCTCTCTCCCACACTCCCATCGATTCCGGATCCATTCCCACACAGTCGGAGCAGCCACAACAACACTTTACCTCCGCCCTTGTACCAGGGTCAGATTACCGTGCAAGGGGACACCGGCAATCTGCAGAAGCTGGAGTAAACTGGGGCCATTAGCTGTGGGCAGCTGCCTCTCTGTGCAGCTGTCAGTAACCCAGCCCCTTGCACTAGATTAGATGTTTTTTAAAATTTAGAGATACAGCGCGGAAACATTCCCTTCGGCCCATCAGCGATCCCTGTGACCTAGCACTATCCCACACAGACCCGGGACAATTTATAATTTACAGGAGCCAATTTACCTACAAACCTGTATGTCTTTGGAGTGTGGGAGGAAACTCTAGTGCCCGGAGAAAACCCACGCAGGTCACAGGGAGAACGTGCAAACTCCGTACAGGCAGCACCGATAGTCAGGATTGAACCCAGGTATCTGGGGCTGTGAGGCCTCAACACGCCAGCTCCTCAAACGCACAAACTGTGGTCAGGGTTGCATGTTTGTCCACACTAACTGGACTGGAATAATGTCAGGAAGGGCTTGAAAGCCAGGTCCCCAAACCTCTCTCTTCACCCCTCACCTCCAGCTGGGCTTGTCTAGTGGCCTTGGACCCTTCCTCCTCCCCAGCCCACTCCCTCTCCCCCTTAGCTGCTATACCCACCCATTCCCTCCCTCCTCCCTCTGCCCCACTCATTCCTTCCCCACCCTCATTGGCCACTCTGTCCCTCCACAGCTTCCTACCCTTCCCATTTCCCTTGCTACGCCCACGTTTCTTTTTCTCCCCCACTCATTTGTACCCCCCCCATCCTCACTCTCCGTCCCTCCCCCTCCCCCTTCCCTCCTCCGCTCTCTTTCCTCGTTCATTCCTCACATGCCTGGGTTCCAGCAACTAAGTTACAGAGAAAGGTTGAACAAGTTAGGTCTTTATTCTTTGGAGCGCAGAAGGTTAAGGGGGGACTTGATTGAGGTCTTTAAAATGGTGAAAGGGATAGACAGAGTTGACGTGGATAAGCTTTTCCCATCGAGGGTAGGGAAGATTCAAACAAGAGGGCATGACATGAGAATTAAGGGACAGAAGTTTAGGGGTAACATGAGGGGGATCTTCTTTACTCAGAGAGTGGTGGCTGTGTGGAATGATCTTCCTGCAGAAGTGGTGGAGGCAGGATCGATTTTAACATTTAAAAGTAAAGTGGATAGGTACATGGACGGGAAGGGAATGGAGGGGTATGGTCCGAGTGCAGGTAGATGGGACTAGGGGAAAATAAATGGTCGGCATGGACTGGAAGGGCCGGGAAGGCCTGTTTCCGTGCTGTAATTGTTATATGGTTATATCTCCTGCAGCTTGACGTTAAATGGCGGCTGCCTTGGTGAAGCATGTGTTCCTGTCGTGTGTGGTCTGCGTGGTTCACTTATGCCGAGCAGTGTGGCAACCCGCTTGACCCCTCACTCAACCTGCTAACCTTTCGTCCATCAGAGGTCAAACTGAGTTCATGACTTTGGACTTTAGGGACGTTAGCGACACAGCGCGGAAACGGGCCCTTTAGCCCTGTGAGTCCGCGCCGACCAGAGATCACACCTACACTATCCTGCTCACCAGGAACAATTTTACAACTGACCAATGGCAATTAACCTACAAACCTGCCCGTCTTTGGAGTTTGGAAGGAAACCGGAGCACCCGGAGAAAACCCACGTGATTACGCGGTGAAGGTGCAAACTCCACACAGGCAGCACCTGTAATCAGGATCGAACCCGGGTCTCCGGCGCTGTGAGGCAGCAACTCTACCACTGTGCCACCCAGAAAGTATGTGTTCCTGTTTCGATGAAGGGCCTCTGGCCTGTAACACTATGCACATAGAAACATAGAAACATAGGTGCAGGAGTAGGCCATTTGGCTCTTCGAGCCAGAGCCATCATTCAATATGATCACGGCTGATCATCTAAAATCAGCAACCCATTCCTGCTTTCTCCCCAAATCCCCTGATTTCTTTAGCCCGAAGAGCTAGATCTAACTAACTGTTGAAAACATCCAGTGAATTGGCCTCCACTGCCTTCTGTGGGAGAGAATTCCAAAGGTTGAGAACCTTCTTCAGACTGAGAGTCAGGGGAAATGTATAGACGGTATATAGAACAAATTAATAAAAGATACGCAAAAGGCAACGATGATCAAGGAAAGATGGAGCCCACAATGGTCCATTGTTGGTTGCAGGGCAGGTGATAACGAGTTATGCAGACAGTGAAACTCAACGGGACGACAGTGAAGCAAATAAACGGAGTTACTCCAGCTTTGTGCGTCTATTCTCGGTTTAAACCAGCGTCTGTAGTTCCTTCCTACACAAGGGTGTAGCCCAAGCTGGGGACATTTCGGACAGGTACACACACGCACCATCCCTTAGCCCTTGAGATGTCAACACTTGTCAGAGGTGGAGCTGGGAGACCTGGACGATCGACAGTGAGTAGGTGCTGGAACCTGGGCTTTGGCTGCGGTTTAAAAGCACGGCAGTAACTTCGCGGGGTGAAGCCTGTATGGCCGTGAGTAGTCGCCCAAAGAGTTGTACCTTTTTCTGCTCGCCGCTGGGTTTTCAACATGTTGAAAATTTTCAGCCACTTGCTGCGACTATGACGGGTGCCGGCAAGTCGCCGAAAAAAAACCTAGCGTAAATGGGACTGGCCCGTAATGGCACGGCAGGTACAACAATAAAAGGCTGCCTGGGACAGTTGCGTCTGTGTGTGTGTGTGTGTGTGTGTGTGTGTGTGTGAGTGTGTGTGTGCGTGTGTGTGTGTGTGTGTGTGTGTGTGTGTGTGTGTGTGTGCGTTTATGTGCGTGTGTGTGTGTGTGTTTATGTGCGTGTGTGTGTGTGTGTGTGCGTTTATGTGCGTGTGTGTGTGCGTGCGTGTGTGGGTGTGTGTGCGTTTATGTGCGTGTGTGTGCGTTTATGTGCGTGTGTGTGCGCGTGTGTGTTTGTATGTGTGTGTGTGTGCGCGCGTGTGTGTGTTTGTGTGTCTGTGTGTGTGTGTGTGTGTGCGCGTGTGTGTGTGTGCGTGTGTGTGCGTGCGTGTGTGTGTGTGTGTGTGTGTGTGTTTGTGTGCGTGTGCGTTTGTGTGTGTGTGTGTGTGTGTGTGTGTGGAGTGATTCACGAGATCGATCCTGTGCACAGTCAGCTTCTGCTCTGCCCAGATGTTGCCGATCAGCTGCTGAATCTCCTGCTGTTCAGTCCAGCTGTTGGCGAGCACCGCGCGAGTGTTGAGAGATGGAATTATGCATGAGCATAGTGGGGGGGGGGGGGGGGGGGGGGGAGCAGAACAGGGAGCAGTGTGTGTGGGTGTGAACAGATTTGGCTGCGATGTTGCTGCCAGCAACTCTGTGTCCCAGCTTTGTTCTCATCACTAGCTCCAACACGAGGGCCTGACCTTCCATGTTGTGGGGGCTTTGACAGGCGGAGACCACCCCAGCTCAGTCTCACTGCTGCCCCTACATCTCCACAGCAAGCTAGCCCTGCTAAAACCTCACACTACTCCAGCACAATTTGCTGGGTTAATTATGTGTAAGACAGAACTGCCGATGCCGGTTTAAACCGAAGATAGACACAAAATAATGGAGTAACTCAGCGGGACAGGCAGCATCTGGAGAGAAGGTGACGTTTTGGGTCTCAGTCTGAAGAAGGGTCTCGACCCGAAACGTCACCCATTCCTTCTCTCCAGAGATGCTGCCTGCCTGTCCCACTGAGTTACTCCAGCATTCTGTGTCTATCGTGGGTTAAATACGTGGTTTGACATCCAGCCGCACATACAGGAGGGAGTTTATCTCTTTGATAAATCCAAATCTCTTTGAGTCTTTCAAAGAGATAATCTCATGCATGTTTGTGTTTCTCCATGTCCCTGTGTGGCTTCTGTATGTTCGCCTGTATCCTGTGTATTTGGGTGTGAATGTGTGAATGAGGTTGTTTCTCATGAAGTGCATATGTCTGTGTGGGCTCCTGTTCATGAGTGTTTATCACTGTCTCTGTGTGATTGTGGCCCTGTGTACTGTCTGTGTGTGTGTGTGTGTGTGCGTGCGTGCGTGCGTGTGTGTGTGTGTGTGTGTGTGTGCGTGTGTGTGTGTGGGTGTGTGTGTGTGGGTGTGTGTGTGTGTCTGTGGGTGTGTGTGTGGGTGTGTGTGTGCGCTTGCGTGCGTGCTTGCGTGTGTGTATATGTGTTTGTGTGTGTGTGTGTGTGTGCGCGCATGTGTGTGCATGTGTGCACATGTGTGTGTGTGTGCGCATGTGTGTGTGTGAGTGTGCGTGTGAGTGTGAGTGTGTGTGTGTGCGCATGTGTGTGTGTGCGCATGTCTGTGTTTGTGCGTGTGCGTGTGTGCACATTTGTGCGTGTGTGCGTGTGTGTGTGCGTGTGTGGGGCGTGGCGTATGTGTGCATGCATGTGTCTGTCTGTGTGTCCTGTCTGTGTACACACAGTTCTATGCGTGCCTCTGTGTGGGTCCTGCCTGTGTGCCTAGTTCTATGCGTGCCTCTGTGTGGGACCTGTCTGTGTGCATAGTTCTATGCGTGCCTCTGTGTGGGTCCTGCCTGTGTGCCTAGTTCTATGCGTGCCTCTGTGTGGGACCTGTCTGTGTGCATAGTTCTATGCGTGCCTCTGTGTGGGTCCTGCCTGTGTGCCTAGTTCTATGCGTGCCTCTGTGTGGGACCTGTCTGTGTGCATAGTTCTATGCGTGCCTCTGTGTGGGTCCTGCCTGTGTGCCTAGTTCTATGCGTGCCTCTGTGTGGGACCTGTCTGTGTGCATAGTTCTATGCGTGCCTCTGTGTGGGTCCTGTCTGTGTACACATAGTTCTATGCGTGCCTCTGTGTGGGTTTTACAGTGTCTCTCCTGCAGTGAGCTATTCACCGACTCCCCTTCAATAGAAACCAGGGAGAGCTCTGCCTGAGAGGAGTGGATGATTTTGGCCTGTCAGAAGCAAAGCAGAGATGTCAGTGTGCGGAGTGAATGGATGTAATGAATGTTGTGCCCTGCCTGTACAGGTTAATAGCCATCCATGCACAGCTGCTCCCATCACACATGGACATGGAGCGAGCATCGAGCTACAATTGACACTAACGGAGCAAGTATTGAACGCCCACTGCTGAGCGATTGCTTGATGGACCTGAGACAGAACAAACCCTTCCTTACATTATTGCTCTGTGATCTTTTATACATCCACAAATCTGCTTGAGATAATTCAGTGACAAGTGGACAAAGACCAGCTGATACATTCCACTAAAACTCAGACCACGAGCGCAGTACCATCCCAGTATAATATGAATCCATTAACTTCATTCATCGTTTCTGGAAGGAACTGCAGATGCTGGTTTAAACCGATGATAGACACAAAGTGCTGGAGTAACTCAGCGGGACGGGCAGCGTCTCTGGAGAGAAGGAATGGGTGACATTTCGGGTCGAGACCCTTCTTCAGACTGAAACGTCGCCCATTCCTTCTCTCCAGAGATGCTGCCTGTCCCGCTGAGTTACTCCAGCGTTTTGTGTCTACCTTTGGTTTAAACCAGCATTTGCAGTTCCTGCATACACATGCTGTCTGACCCGCTGACCACAGCATGTCATATTTTGCTTGGGCAGCTTACACCCCAGCGGCATGAACATTGACGTCTCTAACTTCAAGTAACCCTTTGCTTTCCCTCTCTCTCCATCACTCCCCCTTCCCAGTTCTCCAACCAACCCTACTGTCTCCAACTACATTTTATCTCTGTTTGTTGCTGTTATCTCCTCCTAGCTAACAATCATCTATGCTACATTTTCCTTGATCTCCATTCCCTTTGCCCTGTTTCCACACCTTCACCCTTCTTATCTATCTCTCTCCCCCCCCCCCCCCCCCCCCCCACCGATGTCAGTCTTTGCGGTTGCAGCTCCTAGACTGTGGAACAGCATCCCTCTTCCCATCAGAACCGCCCCCTCCATCGACTCCTTTAAGCCGAGACTAAAAACTCATCTCTACTCCCAAGACTTTCTTGACGTCCTCTGAGGGAGGGCTATATGTGTGTATTTATGTGTGTACTTAATAACCATATAACCATATAACAATTACAGCACGGAAACAAGCCATCTCGGCCCTTCAAGTCCGTGCCAAACAACTTTTTTCCCTTAGTCCCACCTGCCTGCACTCATACCATAACCCTCCATACCCTTCTCATCCTTATGCCTATCCAATTTATTTTTAAATGATACCAACGAACCTGCCGCCACCACTTCCACTGGAAGCTCATTCCACACCGCTACCACTCTCTGAGTAAAGAAGTTCCCCCTCATGTTACCCCTAAACTTCTGTCCCTTAATTCTCATGTCATGTCCTCTTGTTTGAATCTTGTGGTTAATCTATGAACCACTGTTGTATAACGTTAGTACCTCCACCAATGTAAAGCACTTTGGCCAACGAGAGTCTGAAGAAGGGTCACGACCCGAAACGTCACCCGTTCCTTCTCTCCAGAGACGCTGCCTGTCCCGCTGATTTACTCCAGTGCCAGACAGGAAGTTTCGTACCTATCTTCCTTCACTCCAACATTGGTGAGCGTGCATTAACTCCCGAAGACCCTAAACCCTGGAACACCCTCCCTGAACCCCCCTGTATGCTTCGTGACCCTCCCCAACACCTCTCCGTTTCATTAGGCTATTGTTACCATTCATTGTAACTGCTTCTGTGGTTCAGTCTTTGAAAGAGTTCCTTAAAATCACGCACACACACACACGCACTAGATATAGGATTACAGGCACGCTAACACTGAGAGCAGCTGTAGGATTACAACCACACCTACGCACTCACGTTGATTTAATCTGCCTCTAAACCCACAGCAAGTGTAATCATTGTCCCGGCCCTGGTACATATGACAATTCAACGCTCTTGGCACACCAGATATAGAATCACACACATTTTTACAAACACACACAGTTTAGAATCACAGCCACACTCACTCACACCAGAGATAGTCGTACAGTCATATTTACACACAGCTGCACAAGGCACAGGATCACATTCACACTCATGCACCACATGTAACATCACAGTCACACTTAGACACGCACGTGTAGAATTACACACACGCACACACACACACACACACACGCCCACACACACACACCCACACACACACGCCCGCACACACACGCCCGCACACACACACACCCGCACACACACCCGCACACACACACACACACATACACACCCGCACACACACACACACCCACCCACCCACACACACACACCCGCACACACACACACACACACACACACACACACACACACACACACACACACACACACACACACACACACACACACACACACACACACACACACCCACACACACCCACACACACACACACACACACACACTACAGAAACACAGTAGCATTGCTGCCTTACAGCGCCGGAGACCCGGGTTCGATCGTGACTACGGGTGCTGTCGTAGAAACATAGAAAATAGGTGCAGGAGGAGGCCATTTGGCCCTTCGACCCAGCACCGCTATTCATTGCGATCATGGCTGATCGTCCCCAATCAATAACCCGTGCATGCCTTCTCCCCATATCCCTTGATTCCACCAGCCCCTAGAGCTCTTTCCGACTCTCTCTTAAATCCATCCAGTGACTTGGCCTCCACTGTCCTCTGTGGCAGGGAATTCCATAAATCCATCCGTACGAAGTTTGTACATTCTCCCCGTGTCCAGTGTTGATTTTCCCCAGGTGCTCCGGTTTCCTCCCACGTTCTAAAGGCGTGCAGGTTTGTAGGTTACTTGGTATAAATGTAACTTGACCCTAGAGTGTGTAGGATAATGTTAATGTGCAGGGATTGCTGGTCAGTGCGGACGCGATGGGCCGAAGGGCCTTTTTCCGCGCTGTATCTCTAAACTAAAAATTCACACACACACAAGATCCAGAAACACAGTCACACTTACAGATACGCCAGATGTAGAATGAGTATCTCTCTCACACAAACACGCACACACACCACTTGTATACTGTTGAATCCCATTCACAGTGAGTAATGTCATACTGTATATATTCACAATTGCACACACATGTACCCAATACAGGCACACACCACAATTGCACTCAATACTACATGTATGCATAACCATTTATGGTATGCCACACCTGTCCGCTTTTCAAATATACGTACAAACTCACTGACTGTGGAAATACAATCACTCCTGCAGTCTCATTCACAAAGCTGTTGACTTTAAGCTTGGATTTTGTTCATTGGAGAAACTCCATGTGGCAGTGAACTGGCCTTCTCGATCTTTCAGTGACTGGTGAAGGGTCTCGACCCAAAACGTCACCTATTCCTTTTTTTAGGAAACTGACTGGGAAAGTGACAGTGGCCAGGGGAGGGAGGAACATTCATTTGTTCAATATCTCGCCATGTCACCGTCTATATCTCTTGTTGTCACCTACCCCACGGCCAACAATAAACCGTTGTGGGCTCCACCTTTCCTTGATCATTGTGACCAAAGATCCTATAGCGGAGCAAGATAGACCACTCGACGAAAAAGACGTAGTACGGTCATGGGCAGATTCACGGGTCATTTTCAACCCCATTTCCGTAACCGGCTTCCGTCTCCGCACCAGAGATCCCGTAGCGGAGCAAAGATACCAGTGCGGAGACGGCAGCCGGTTACGGAAACATCCTCGTAAAAATCAAAGATCTTTGGTAAAAACCTTCTCCTCATTTTCTTTCTGCCTCACAGTAAAAAGCAAAAAGATGCCCATGTTCCTTCGTGTGGGAAGTCTGGCCCGGAGCAGCACGGCTGGGACACCAGGGTAAAGTTGCGGGGAGGTCCGCAATGTATATTTATGTAATGTTGTCCCTTGTCTGGGCCTTGAGTCTGAAATAAAGTTTATATCATTAATCATTATATATACAAATCTGGATATACAAATATCAATGTGTGTGTTATATGATTATATACATCTGTATCACATTCATATATGTGTGTATGTGTGTTCGTTCCTACACAATCTAATGGCTTGTATGGTCGATGAATAAAACCATCCTTAAGTTATACATCGTTTTTTAATCTAGCTCAAAACAAATTTTATTTTGTTAAATACTTCATTTAGATAACCCCACCATCACAGACAGATCTCATTCCACTCTCTGGCTATTGTGAAGACCAAACCCATTTTATTGTTGAAATACAATTCCATAGACACAAAAAGCCATTAAGGAACACTCCAAGAGTGGAGCAACTGGAATCTTCATGTTGCTATTATTTTTCCAAATACCACAGTTGTGAACAGTGTGATTAGATGAATTACAGAGTGCAAGTGTAGTACAAAACATAGAAACATAGAAACATGGAAAATAGAAGGCAGGAGGAGGCCATTCGGCCCTTCGAGCCAGCACCACCATCCATTGTGATCATGGCTGATCGTCTCCAATCAATAACCCGTGCCTGCCTTCTCCCCATATCCCTTGACTCCACTAGCCCCTAGAACTCTATCTAACTCTCTCTTAAATCCATCCAGTGACTTGGCCTCCACTGCCCTCTGTGGCAGGGAATTCCACAAATTCACAACTCTCTGGGCGAAAAAGTTTTTTCTCACCTCAGCCTTGAATGACCTCCCCTTTATTCTAAGACTGTGGCCCCTGGTTCCGGACTCGCCCAACATTAGGAACATTATTCCTGCATCTAGCTTGTCCAGTCCTTTTATAATTTTATATGTTTCTATGAGACCCGCCTCATCCTTCTAAACTCCAGTGAATACAAGTCTAGTCTTTTCAATCTTTCCTCATATGACAGCCCAGCCAGCCCAGGGATCAATCTGGTGAACCTACGCTGCACTGCCTCAATCACAAGGATGTCCTTCCTCAAATTAGGAGACAAAAACTGTCGCAGTGAGGCAGCAACTCTACCCCTGCGCCACTGCATCAGGTGCCTGGCTGTCTGTGTGTGTGTGTGTGTGTGTGTGTGTGTGTGTGTGTGTGTGTGTGTGTGTGTGTGTGTGTGTGTGTGTGTGTGTGTGTGTGTGTGTGTGTGTGTTTGTGTGTGTGTGTGCACATGTCTATGCATGTGTGTGTAGGAACTAATTGCAGATGCTGGTTTAAACCGAAGATAGACACAAAATGCTGGAGTAACTCAGCGGGACAGGCAGCATCTCTGGAGAAAAGGAGTGGGTGACATTTCGGGTCGAGACCCTTCATCAGACAGCGTGTGTGTCAGTGCGTGTTAGCCCATGTACCGATGTGAACAAGCTAATGATAGCACATGAATAAAATGTAAATAGTAGTCTGCCTTCGACCCCTGGGGACACATCTCCATTAGATCTATGAACCTGCATTGAAAGGATCAGTGAAAATGGAGGCCTGAATGATATGTTAAGTAAACAGGAGAGAAGAACTTGGTCTCCTCAGCAGCTGTTTGGAGGCAGCTAAGCCCAATCTGTAGAGAGCTGTAAGGACAGATTGTTTGTAAATTGAGATGAATAAGACAGTCCAACGGCAGAGGCAAGAAAACATCTTCATTTATGAAAAGATTGCATTCAATTATGCATGTGTTTGCATCTTTGATTATATTACAGTCGGGGTGTAACCTATGTAATGTTATTTCACTCAATTCCACAGCAAGGTCTTGGTATTTATAGCTGTAAAGCATTCCCACAAGTCGACCAAAAGAGCAGGATGTGTAAAAGAGCTTCCAACAGGGAGGAGTGGATTGGCTCAGGTGCGAGTTGTAATATCAATATTCCCAGAGGACGAGAGGCAGAGAGAGTGAGAGAGAGAGAGAGGGAGGCGGAGATTTAAGGAGAGGATTTAAGTCGTTCCATCCAAAGACCCTACAGCGAGCAAGGTAGTCCACTCGACGAAAAAGACGTAGTACGGTCATGGGCAGATTCACGGGTCATTTTCGGCCCCATTTCCGTAACCGGTTTCCGTCTCCGCACCAAAGATCCCGTAGCGGAGCAAAGATACTAGTGCGGAGACGGAAGCCGGTTACAGAAACATCCTCGTAAAAATAAAAGTTCTTTGGTAAAAATCTTCTCCTCATTTTCAGAATTATAATTTATTAACACAAACTGTTCCCCCGCAACGTTGATCACACTGCGGGTCGGGTCGGGTCGGGTCGGGTCGGGTCGGGTCGGGTCGGGTTACTGAAATGGATGAAAAAAAGGGCCACGTTCCGTTGCGTACTACACGTCAGCCCGTTGCATTTAGCAGGAGTGGTCTATCTTGCTCCGCTATAGGATCTTTGCTTCCAACAGAAAGGCAGATAGAAGAACGAAGGGAATGAGAGGGATGCACAGAACGGGAAGAAACAGTTGGAAAGTGAAGCATTCAGAAGGAAAAGGACATGGAGGTAGAGGCGTTAAGGACCTGTCCCACTTGGGCGATTTTTTAGGCAACTACAGCCGACTGCCGCAGAATTTTCAACATGTTGAACAGTTTTGGGCGACAGTGGCGACACTTTTTGCTGTCGTAGGTTGTTGTAGGTTGTCGCCAGGTGAATTCCATTAAAACTAGTCCCTGGCAGTTGCCTGAAGAGTCTCCTAAGTGGGACAGGCCCATAAGGGCACAGAGGAGAGAAATATGAATTCAAAACAAGCGGGTGACAAAGTGATGGAGATCTCGAGAGAGAGAGTGAGAGAGAGAGTGGAACACAAACACAATCTCACACACACTCTATCTTTAATCAGACTTTGCTCTTTTTGTCCTGGTTGAACTGATCTCTTGCGTAATTCCATAGCTTTCTTAGCCATTGTAAAGGCCTGACCTGGTGCTCAGACTCTGAGAAAGCTGACGGTGGAAAACTAAGCTGTTCGTTACTGTGGGGAGACTAGAGGCCAGAGAAGGGTGTGGAGGCCACCCAGAGATTGGCAGATTCTCGATTAGTACGGGTGTCGGGGGTTACGGGGAGAAGGCAGGAGACTGGGGTTGAGAGGGAAAGATAGATCAGCCATGATTGAATGGTGGAGTAGACTCGATGGACCGAATGGCCTACTTCTGCTCCTAGAACCTAACGAGCTTAACAAGATACAGATACAGACAATAGGTGCAGGAGTAGGCCATTCGGCCCTTCGGGCTAGCACCGCCAATCAATGTGATCATGGCTAATCATCCACAATCAGTACCCCTTTCCTGCCTTCTCCTCATATCCCTTGTTTCCGCTAGCCCTAAGAGCTCTATCTAACTCTTTTTTGAATGCATCCAGTGAATCCAGGGAACAAGGACATGGCAGACCAATTGAATAACTACTTTGGTTCTGTCTTCACTAAGGAAGACATAAATAATCTGCCGGAAATAGCAGTGGAACGGGGGTCAAATAAGATGGAGGAACTGAGTGAAATCCAGGTTAGCCGGGAGGTGGTGTTGGGTAAATTGAACGGATTGAAGGCCGATAAATCCCCAGGGCCAGATAGTCTGCATCCCAGAGTACTCAAGGAGGTAGCCACAGAAATAGTGGATGCATTAGTGATAATTTTTCAAAATTCCTTAGATTCTGGAGTAGTTCCTGAGGATTGGAGGGTAGCTAATGTAACCCCACTTTTTAAAAAAGGAGGGAGAGAGAAAGCGGGGAATTACAGACCAGTTAGTCTAACATCGGTAGTGGGGAAACTGCTAGAGTCAGTTATTAAAGATGGGATAGCAGCGCATTTGGAAAGTGGTGAAATCATTGGACAAAGTCAGCATGGATTTACGAAAGGTAAATCATGTCTGACAAATCTGATAGAATTTTTCGAGGATGTAACTAGTAGAGTGGATAAGGGAGAACCAGTGGATGTGTTATATCTAGACTTTCAGAAGGCTTTCGACAAGGTCCCGCATAAGAGATTAGCATACAAACTTAAAGCACACGGTATTGGGGGTTCAGTATTGATGTGGATAGAGAACTGGCTAGCAGACAGGAGGCAAAGGGTAGGAGTAAACGGGTCCTTTTCAGAATGGCAGGCAGTGACTAGTGGGGTGCCGCAAGGCTCAGTGCTGGGACCCCAGCTATTTACAATATATATTAATGATTTGGACGAGGGAATTCAATGCAACATCTCCAAATTTGCAGATGATACCAAGCTGGGGGGTATAGTTAGGTGTGAGGAGGATGCTTGGAGGCTGCAGGGTGATTTGGATAGGCTGAGTGAATGGGCAGATGCATGGCAGATGCAGTACAATGTGGATAAATGTGAGGTTATCCACTTTGGTGGCAAAAACATGAGGGTAGACTATTATCTGAATGGTGGCAGATTAGGTAAGGGGGAGATGCAACGAGACCTGGGTGTCATGGTACACCAGTCATTGAAAGTAGGCATGCAGGTGCAGCAGGCAGTGAAGAAAGCAAATGGTATGTTAGCATTCATAGCGAAAGGATTTGAGTATAGCAGGGAGGTTCTACTGCAGTTGTACAGGGTTTTGGTGAGGCCACACCTGGAGTACTGCGTACAGTTTTGGTCTCCAAATCTGAGGAAAGACATCCTTGCCATAGAGGGGGTACAGAGAAGATTCACCAGACTGATTCCTGGGATGTCAGGACTTTCATATGAGGAAAGATTGGATAGACTCGGTTTGTACTCGATGGAATTTAGAAGATTGAGGGGGGATCTTATAGAAACCTACAAAATTCTTAAGGGGCTGGACAAGCTAGATGCTGGAAGATTGTTCCCGATGTTGGGGGAGTCCTGAACAAGGGGTCACAGTCTAAGGATAAGGGGGAATTCCTTTAGGACCGAAATGAGGAAAACATTCTTTACACAGAGAGTGGTGAGTCTCTGGAATTCTCTGCCACAGAAGGTAGTTGAGGCCAGTTCATTGGCTATATTTAAGAGGGCGTTAGATGTGGCACTTGTGGCAAAAGGGATCAGGGGGTATGGAGAGAAGGCAGGTACGGGATACTGAGTTGGATGATCAGCCATGATCACATTGAATGGCGGTGCAGGCTCGAAGGGCCGAATGGCCTACTCCTGCACCTATTTTCTATGTTTCTATGTTTCTATGAATCGGCCTCCGCTGGCTTCTGAGGCAGAGAATTCCACAAATTTACAACTGTCTGTGTGAAAAAGAATGCGCGATCCTATTATCCAGTGCAGAGGAGGTTGATGAAATATTTAACAGAGGTTCCCAAATTTATAAAGAATTTTTGTAAAAGTTAAGTGAGAAGGAGTTAACTGTTTCGACTGGCAGTTAATCAAATGCAGCCTGCGTGGATTTTCATTTGATGACGTTGCATGCTGAGAAGTGCCTTGGGACGTTTCACTTGTTAAAAGTTGCAATGTAGATGGAAGCTGTTGTTTCAAACACAGCACTTCAGTTCCATAGCAGCTCCCTGCTTAAAGAAGGACTCAAAAATAAATTAGCAAACTGTCAGAGCTTAAAAAAGTTGGGATGTTTTGTTACCTGGGTGAGAAAGGTTATGGGACTGAATCAGAGCTGCGATATTTGCAGTTGCTATTTTTAATTCTGCCACGACCAAAATACCAGTGTCGCAGCTCGTTATTGTTGGTAGCAAGCAAAAACGTCGACGCTTTCACAGAAAGAGGGGAAGATCTACTGTGAACAGCCTGAGGATTAAGTCAGAGTTTAATCCTAACATGTGTTGTTTGAGTAGCAGTCTGGCGGGGCACAGAATCTACAAGCTCGGTCTTAAAACTGGGAGAATTAACAGGACGCGTGTGTTTGCGAAGATGGTCTCATAGTTGGAGTGAAGTGTGCCTGGTGGAGATACACACCGGCAGCCTTTTGTGGGTCACTCTTGTAAGATCTTCAAGGATAAATGTGAAGGACATCAGAGCCCAAGAATGAGTAATGCAGCGGCAGGGACTCAGTGATCCTTGGCCTCGAGCACTCGAGCTCTGATAATCGCTGATGCGACAGCACTGTGCACAACATGGCTCCTCTATAAATAGGACGGCATCGCCTGGCTTCACCCGAACCCACTCTGGGAGGGCAGGCTCTGCCTTCTACACACTGCAACGTTTAACTGCTTGATTCCGGCTCACGCTGCCTTATTAGAATACAAAGTTATACAGACTGAGGCTCAAAAGCAGACCAGAGCTGGTCACGTCTCCATGGTGGGACTCCCAGACACAAACCTGCAAATATTTATACTGTCAGGCAAAACATAATGCAGATCTCTGAGCTTCATCAAGCGATTTTTTCCTCATCTTTCCCCCTCTCGTGTCTCGTCTATTCATAAGTTCTAGCAGCAGATTTAGGCAGCATTCGGCCCATCAAGTCCACTCCTCCATTCAATCATGGCTGATCTATCTATTTCCCCCTCAACCCCATTCTCCTGCCTTCTCTCCATAACACGTTGACACCGGTTACTAATCAAGAATCAGTCAATCTCCGCCTTAAAAATATCCATTATTTTCTCTGAAGATAGACACAAAAAGCCGGAGTAACTCTGCGGGACAGGCAGCAGCTCTGGAGACAAGGAATGGGTGGCGTTTTGGGTCGAGACCCTTCTTCACAATGAAGCACGGGTCTCAATCTGAAACGTCACCCATTCCTTCTCTCCAGAGATGCTGCCTGTCCCGCCGAGTTACTCCAGCTTTTTGTGTCTATCTTTGGTTTAAACCAGCATCCGCAGTTCCTTCCTACACATTATTTTCTCCGCTTTCCCTTGCACATTTTGATCTCCTCGCCTTGATTTGGCTTCCATGACATGTCAACGTTTGCTGCTGCTGAGAAGCTAGTATGGATCTTGCCCTTGTGTTAACTCACCTCAAGACCCATTGCCTGTAGTCTGGTGTCCGGAGAGAGGCTGCAGAGACAGGGGCCGGGAGAGGTATCCGGGCATAGCTGACACAAGGAGTCACGAGACAAAGACCTTGCCTACGGGACGTAGGGGCAGTATTAGGCCAGCAACACTGATCTATCTTTCCCTCTCAACCACATTCTTGTGCCTTCTCACCATAACCTTTCACACCTTCCACTTGTACTGTATCTGCGATGCTTATCTAAGATGGATCTAAGTGCTAATCAAGTCAGGTTTATTCGTCACATACACATACGAGATGTGCAGTGAAATGAAAAGTGGCGATGCTTGCGGATTGTGCAAAAAAACCTACAAAACAGAATGGAACAGAATCACATATCACATATTTGTAGGAGGAAAAAAGAAAAACTGCAATTTTAAAAAGACACCACACAACAGTAGTTTGGTTCAGTAAAGTTAGTCCCGGGTGGGATAGGAGTTTACGGGCCGAATGGCCTCTGGGAAGAAACTGCTTCTCATCCTCTCCGTTTTCACAGCACGGCAACGGAGGCGTTTGCCTGGTGGTGGCAGCTGGAACCGTCCTGGGGTGGGGTGGAAGGGGTCTCCAATGATCTTTGAGTACTTGTACTGAACTGTATCCAAAATGAATTGCACAAGTCCCATTGGTCACCCACCCACGCACATGAACACATGGCTCACCAGCATCCACATGTTGAAGCTGTCCATCTTCTCCTCAAACGCCCCCACAATCTCACTCTCCCGTTCCATGCAACTTTCTCCAGCCGCGCACCTTTTCAGGTTCATGTGCACTTTCCATTTCTGGTTTCCAGTCCCATCTCCATCCCAGCATCCATGGGTGGGTAAGCCTGCAGCTCCAGAATTGCCTGCCTGACCGTCAACTTCTTGAACCACGGAGGTGCAGCAGCAGTTGCTGCATTGCTCAGCGCGTGCAGCGTCAGAGACCCGGGTCTGATCCCGACTACAGGTGCTGTCTATACAGAGTTTGTACGTTCTCCCCATGGCCCGTATCTCTAAACTGACCTCTCGCTCTTTCCTTAAATCCAACAATTTAATCAAAGCATTCATTCACTCTAGAATTTTCAGTTTTTATTTCTGTAATGCATAGAGTCACAGAGTTGACCCTCCACCCAACTCCCCTCATGCCAACCAAGATGCCCCATCTAAGCTGGTCCCATTTGCCCTATATCCCACCAACCCTTTCCTATCCATGTACCTGTCCCAGTAATTGGACCAGCTCAATCAATGAGGTCAGTTGTGGCTCGAGCCGCTGAATGCCCAAACTCGAGAACTGTGTGGGTAGGATATTCAACGCTGGTAATGGCAATAAATATCACCGATGGTTGGTGCAGGAAGGAAGTGCAGATGCTGGTTTACACCGAAGATAGACACAACATGCTGGAGTAACTCGGCGGGACTCTCTGGGAGATGGGTGGGTCCCGACCCAAAACATCACCCATTTCTTTTCTCCAAAGATGCTGCCGGCCCCGCCGAGCTACTCCAGCGTTTTGTGTCCATCAAGGAAGATTGGGTTAGACTCCCTCTCGTTGAAGAGAATCATCGTAACGTGCGTAAGGTTGCTACATCTTTAAACATCGTGGAGTAGGACCAACGTCACCCTGTGTTTTGCTGCAAAGGTTTTAATGCAGAGATTTCTTTATCGGCCTCTGGAGAGGAGCTGCCCGCTAATGCGGAACGGAGCTCACAATAGAGCAATGCTGCTTTGCACCATACAAGTTAATTTTACAGCTAAAACACCTTTTGCTTGATAATTCAAATAACCAAGTCAAGAGAGTTTGTTGTCGTGTGTCCCAGATAGGACGATGACGTTCTTGCTTTGCTTCTGCACAACAGAATATAGTAGGCATGACTACAGAACAGATCAGTGTGTCCATATACCATTGTATAAATGGTACTCCAGTATAATAGAGAGTAAAGGAGGAGAGATACTGTGACGTGGAGTCAGAAACGCTGGTTAATTTGGAAATTGGGTTTTAACGAGAATAGCAAATGTTGAGCATAACCCACCAAACTGCCATCTAGTTGAGTTTAGATTAGTTTAGTTTAGTTTAAGTTTAATGTCACGTGTACCGAGGTACAGTGAAAGGCTTTTGTTGCGTGCTAACCAGTCCACAGAAAGATAATACCCGATTACAATCGAGCCATTTACATGATAAGGGAATAACATTTAGTGCAAGGTAAAGCTAGTCCGAGGGTCACCAATGAGGTAGATCGTAATTCAGCACTTCTCTCTGGTTGGGGTAGAATAATTCAGTTGCTGATAACAGCTGGGAAGAAAGTCCCTTAGCACATGGACATGCACAAGGCAATGCAACAGAGTAGACCATGGGAGACATAAAGGAGACATAGTAACTGGATTTCTGGACGAGTAATCTGTCTGCTGTACGGAAACAATGGAGGTAAGCGATTACACCTGTGATTGAGAAACCGTGGTGGATCAAACAGGACAGACAACATTTCAGATGCTTTGTTCAAGAGGGAACTGCAGATGCTGGAAAATCGAAAGTAGACAAAAATGCTGGAGAAACTCAGCGGGTGAGGCAGCATCTCTGGAGCGAAGGAGATAGGCAACGTTTCGGGTCGAGACCCATCTTCAGATGCTTTTGTAGCTCACTGGTCACAGGGAGTGAATTGTAGCGTACCAGTAAGTTTTTTTTAGTTTAGAGATACAGCGCGGAAACAGGCCCTTCGGTCCACCGGTTCAGGACCGACCTGCCATCCCCGCACATTAACACTACCCTACACACACTAGGGACAACTTAACATTCATATCAATGTAAAATTGCTGCCTCACAGCGCCAGAAAACCAGGTTCGATCCTGACTATGGCTGCTGTCTGTAAGGAGTTTATACGTTCTCCCTGTGACTGCGTGGGTTTACTCCAGGTGCTCCGGTTTCTTCCCACACTCTAAAGACCTCCAGGTTTGTAGCTTAATTGGCTTCGGGAAAAATAATGTGAATTGCCCCGGTGTGTAGGATAGTGTTAGTGTGCGGGGATCGCTGGAGGGCCGGAGGGCCTGTTTCCGCACTGTCTCTCTAAACCTTAAAACAAATCAAGAGAAACAAAAAAAGGTAACATGAAGATTAAATGGGGTGAGGGGGCCCAGAGAGGGTGGGGTGCAGGTGCCATAGAAGGGAATTAAACAAATTGCAAACATCTCCGTTAGTGCTGATTGTACACGGACGTAGACAGGTCGTGCGTTTGTGGGACGTGTGTGGGACGGGCAATGTGAGCAGGGATTGTGCAAACTATTCCTGAGACGGGGGAAAAAAAAACTTCCTTCATGTTCCATAACTTCTGCAGTTGCCATAACAACCACATCTTGCAATTCTTCTACCTGCCTGCTGCTTTGTCTCGCTGACAGTGTGTGGGACAAATGTTTGCATCTCAATACCAATTTAACTAATGGCTTTTTAAGTGCGATTGGTGGCCTTTAATCAGGCGTATGGTCCCGTATTTGTAAACATATTTTTGTGGGTGTCCAACACCGTGAATGAAAAGGAAGAATTCTGCTAAACCGGAAGGCATCCCATGGCATTTCACAGAGAATGAAACACTTTCAAGTGCAGGGCCTGGGGTTTTGGCTGCCTCAGTGGGTGGCAATTTACACGCAACAGTCCCGTGGTAGATTGATAATTAGTCAAAGTCAAAGTCAAAGTCAAACAAACTTTATTGTCATTTAGAAATACATTGATATATGCAGTTCCAAACGAAATTACGTTGCATTTGGCTCCCTGTGCAACACAATAAATTAACCGAAGGATAGGTATGTATGAAAAGGATAAATAGACAATAGTGGCAGCCCATTTACATGGCATTCAGGAGTCTGATGGCTCGTGGGAAGAAGCTGTTGCGGAACCTTGATGTTCTGCTCCTTATGCTGCGGTATCTTTTTCCCGAGGGCAGCAGAGTGAACAGTCCGTGATAGAGATGTGTGGGGTTCTTTATGATACTGCTGGCCTTAGACACACAGCGTTTGGTCGCAATATCCCCGATTGAGGGGAGATAGGTCCCGATGATTTTTTCCGCTGTCCTCACCACTCTCTGCACAGACTTCCAGTCGGAGGCTCTACAGTCCCCAAACCAGACAGAGATACAGCTGGTCAGAATACTCTCTATGGTGCCCCTGTAGAAAGTAGTGAGGATGGGATGGGGGAGATGAGCTCTTCTCATCCGGCGCAGAAAGTGCAACCACTGCTGCGCTCTCTTAACAGTTGATGAGATGTTAGTCGACCAGGTCAGACTGTTAGTGATCTGCACCCCCAGGAACTTTGTGCTACTGACCACCTCCACATCGCTGTCATTGATGTGAAGTGGTGTGGGACTGTGCCGGGTTTTCCTGAAGTCGACGATAATCTCCTTTGTTTTCTCGACATTCAGGATCAGGTTGTTCGTGTTGCACCAGTCCACCAGTTGTTTCACCTCCTCCCTGTAAGCCAGCTCATTGTCGTCCCTGATGAGGCCCACCACTGTTGTGTCATCTGCATACTTCATGATGTGGTTTGTACTAAACCTGGCACAACAGTCGTGAGTCATCAGGGTGAACAGCAGTGGACTCAGGACACAGCCCTGAGGGGAGCCGGTGCTTAGAGAGATGGTATTGGAGGTGTTATTTCCAACCCTCACAGACTGAGGTCTGTCAGTGAGGAAGTCCAGTAGCCAGTTACACATGGGGGTGCCGAGGCCCAATGGAACCAGTTTGCTTATCAGGTGCTGTGGGATAATGGTGTTGAATGCTGAACTGAAATCCATGAACAGCATTCGCACATAGGTGTTTTTCTCCTCTAAATGTTCCAGGCTCAGATGGAGCACGGAGGATATAGCGTCCTCCGTGCTCCATCGGAGGGTCAACTAGTCAACCCTCTTGACTAGTTAGTTGATAGTCAAGAGGGTGTCGCATGTCAAGACAATGAGATCTTTTGACCTCGAACAACTGAACTAGTAGGTGGAGCCTCTCTTTAATGTCACTGTCAAAGCATGACAGACCATCAGAGGCCGACTGCAGTGTGGGTCTGGATTACAAACAGGGTCACTACACCCCAGCGGTATGAACACTGACTTCTCTAACTTCAAGTAACCATTGCTCTCCCTCCCTCTCCATCCCCTCCCCCCCTCCCAGTTCTCCCACCAGTCTTATCTCCGACTACATCTTATCTCTGTACCACCCACTCCCCTGACATCAGTCTGAAGCAAAGACCCTACAGCGAGCAAGATAGTCCACTCGACGAACAAGACGTAGTACGGTCATGGGCAGATTCGTGGGTAATTATCGGCCCCATTTCCGTAACCGGCTTCCGTCTCCACACCAAAGATCCCGTAGCGGAGCAAAGATACTAGTGCGGAGACGGAAGCCGGTTACGGAAACATCCTCGTAAAGATAAAAGTTCTTTGGTAAAAATCTTCTCCTCATTTTCAGAATTTTAATTTACTAACACAAACTGTTCCCCCGCAACGTTGATTACACTGCGGGTCGGGTCGGGTCGGGTTACAGAAATGGATGAAAGAAAGTCCCACGTTCCGCTCCATTGCGTACTACACGTCAGCCCATTGCATTTAGCAGGAGTGGTCTATCTTGGTCCGCTATAGGATCTTTGGTCTGAAGAAAGGTCTCGACCCTAAACGTCACCCGTTCCTTCTTTCTCCAGAGAGATGCTGCCTGTCCCGCTGAGTTACTCCAGCATTTTGTGCCTACCTTTACAAACAGTGACCCGGACTAGGGCTTGAATCCACAAACTTCAGACTTTAGATATGCAGTGTGAAACCAGGACCTTGCAACCCAACGTATTGGCGACAGCCAGCAATCCCCGCACGCTCGCACTAGAGACAATTTACAGAAGTCAGTGAACTTACAAACCTGCACGTCTTTAGAATGCAGGAGGAAACTGGGGCACCCGGAGAAATCCCACGTGGTCACCGGGAGACGGTACAATCCCCGTACAGTCAGCACCCGTAGTCAGGATGGAACCCGGGTCTCTGGCGCTGTGAGGCAACAGCTCTACCGCTGTGCCACACTAAGTCGTACACTAATCACTGGCAACCAGATAGAGTTTGGACCAACATGTTCAATATGTGTGCCGGGTATTAAAAATATGTGTAGCAAAGAACTGCAGATGTGGATAGACACAAAATGCTTTAGTAACTCAGCGGGTCAGACAGCATTCCTGGAGATAAGGAATAGGTGATATTTTGGGTCGAGACCCTTCTTCTGAAGAACCTCCTTCAGACCATAAGATGGACAAAAATGCTGGAGAAACTCAGCGGGTGCGGCAGCATCTATGGAGCGAAGGATTAGGTGACGTTTCAGACTGAAGAAGGGTCTCGACCCGAAACGTCACCTATTCCTTTTCTCCAGGGAGATGCTGCCTGACCCACAAAGTCAACTTGTTTGAGAGAGTTTGACATACTGGGGAGAACTCAGCACTAACATGCATTATCCAGATGGAATGTAATGATTGTTTGAGAATGCAACTCGTGTTTCATGTCCCATTTCTGTAAATGTATATATTTCGACAAATGTAAAACATCACCTCATAAACCGCTGTTGATAATGGTATCCAATGGATGCGTTCTTTAAAGCAGTTCTGCCATCTTTTAGATCTCCCATTTCCAGCATTTTTTCCCCTACTGTGAAAAACATATTATGTTTTATTTTTGGAACCATTAACTCATTAGAAAGTGACTGCTGTTTGCTATTTGCTCCAAATGGATATGATAGTCAGAAAGGTGTTTAGAAACAATACTCCCACGACACATAAGGTCCCATATCATTTCCATCTTGGGCTGTGCATACATGAGCAGGTGTGTACTATGGCAAGTGCATCACTCCATGTGCAAGGTCTTCTGTTGACAAGTTGCTGCATATGGATTGTGAGCAGTGTAGGAAGGAAAAGCAGACGCTGGTTTACTACAAAGATAGACACAATGTGCTGCAGTAAATCAGCGGGGCCAGGCAGCATCCCTGGAGAGGACAGTTCTGCGTACAGATTTGGCCTCCTAATCTGAGGAAAGACATTCTTGCCATAGAGGGAGTACAGAGAAGGTTCACCAGATTCCTGGGATGGCAGGACTTCCATATGAAGAAAGGCTGGCTTGTACTCGCTGGAATTTAGAAGGTTGAGGAGGGATCTCATAGAGGCTTACAAAATTCTTAAGGGGTTGGACAGGCTAGATGCAGGAAGATTGTTCCCGATGTTGGGGAAGTCCAGAACAAGGGGTCACAGTTTAAGGATAAGGGGGAAGTCTTTTAGGACCGAGGTGAGAAAATCATTTTTCACACAGAGAGTGGTGAAACTGTGGAATTCTCTGCCACAGAAGGTAGTTGAGGCCAGTTCATTGGCTATATTTAAGAGGGAGTTAGATGTGGCCCTTGTGGCTAAAGGGATCAGGGGGAATGGAGAGAAGGCAGGTACAGGATTCTGAGTTGGATGATCAGCCATGATCATATTGAATGGCGGTGCAGGCTCGAAGGGTCGAATGGCCTACTCCCGCACCTATTGTCTACGTTTCTATGTTTCTATGTAGAAGGAATGGATGACGTTTCGGGTCTGAAGAAGTGGCTCAACCCGAAACGTCACCCATTCTTTCTATCCAGAGATGCTGCCTGTCCCGCTGAGATATGCCCGTCCCACTTAGGAAACCTGAACGGAAACCTCTGGAGATGTTGCGCCCCACTCAAGGTTTCCGTGCGGTTCCCGGAGGTTTTTGTCCTCCGGCAACCACCTTAAACTAGCATCACAACCGGCTTCGACTAAAAAATTACCGATTTTTAAAACGGAAACCACTTTCGACCATTAGGGAGACTGACAAAAATCTCCGGGAACCGCACGGAAACCTTGGGTGGGGCGCAAAGTCTCCAGAGGTTTCCGTTCAGGTTTCCTAAGTGGGACAGGGGCATTACTCCAGCATTTTTGGTCTTTCTCTATAGTCAGCAGTTTTGGGCCCCATACAGTATCTGAGGAAGGATGTGCTGGCGTTGGGAGGTTTACGAGAATGATCCGAGGAATGAGTGGGTTAATGATGAGCATTTGAAGGCACTGGGCCTGTACTCACTGGAGTTTAGAGGGATGAGGGGGGACCTCATTGAAATTCACTAAATAGTGAAAGACCTTGTTAGAGTGGATGTGGAGTGGATGTGTCCACTAGTGGGAGAGTCTTGGACCAGAGGCCATAACCTCAGAATAATGGAACATTCCTTTAAGAAGGAGGAATGTCTTTACTCAGAGGGTGGTAAATCTGTGGCATTCATTGCCACAGAAGGCTGTGGATGTTTTTAATGCAGAGATTGACCGATTCTTGATTAGTAAGGGAGTCGGGGGTTGTGGGGAGAAGGCAGAATGGGGCTGGGAGGGAACGATAGATCGTGATTGAATGGTGGAGTAGATTTGATGGGCCGAATGGCCTATTTCAGCTCCAAGAACCTATGTAGGTGAGTGATTGTAACTAGTTTATGCACATGCATATGTGAGTCTGACCTTGAATGGATGCGTTAGTCACACAGTGTGATCCACACACTGATCCCATCCCCCTACACCCTTTACCACCCAGGGAAATCTAGATTAATGGATTAAACATCTAAAATAGACTTAAAAAGCTGGATCAGGCACCACCTCTGGCGAAAAGGAAAAGGTGACGTTTCGGATCGAGACCCTTCCTCAGACTGAGAGTCAGTGGAGAAGGGAACGAGAGAGATGTAGAAGGTTCATAGAACAAATGAATGAAAGATATGCAAAAAGCAACGATAATCATGGAAAGATGGAGCCCACAATGGTCCATTGTTGGCTGTGGGGTAAAGGTGATAACGCATTGTACAGACAGTGAAAGTGAACGGGAAGACAGTGCATTAAACATCTACCTCTGTGCGTGCTTCAACAGTGCTGTGAGATGTTTGGGCAATGCTGAGCAGAGGTTAGTCTACGAGATCGCATCATATTCCACTTCACTGAGCCCCACGCAGGTTCTGGAAGTGGGTTAGTGCAGTGGAGAATGCACATTCATTCTGCTGGTGTTTATCATGGATCTCCTGGCTGTGAATTACACTGATACACAAACAGCACTAACAGAGGCAATAGGTGCAGGAGTAGGCCATTCGGCCCTTCGAGCCAGCACCGCCATTCAATATGATCATGGCTGATCATCCAAAATCAGTACCCTGTTCCTGCTTTCTCCCCATATCCCTTGATTCTGTTTGTCCTAAGAGCTAAATCTACCTCTCTTGAAAACATCCAGTGAATTGCCTCCACTGCCATCTGTGGCAGAGAATTCCACAGATTCACAACTCTCTGGGTAGAAACATTTTGCCTCATCTCAATCCTAAATGTCCGACCCTTTATTCTTAAACTGTGTGACTCCTGGTTATGGACTCCACCCACATCGGGATCATGTTTCCTGCATCAAGCCTGTCCATTCCCTTAAGAATTTTATATGTTTCTAAAAGGTCACTTCTTATCCTCCTAAATTCCAGTGAATATAAGCCTTAACCGGTCAATGTGAAAAGTAGCGCTCAAGGGTCACTGTGGATGACAATGTGTAACATTTGTGGGCAAGTGTCATGTATCAGAAAAAAATATTTTTAAATACTTAGAAGGAATTGACTGAAACGTTGCATGTTCTCCCAGTGACCGCGTGGGTTTCCTCCGGGTGCTCCGGTTTCCACCCACAACCCAAAGACGTGCGGGTTTGTGGGTCAATTGGCTTCTGGAAATTGCCCCTGGTGAGCAGGACGTGGAACTAGCGTGCACGGGTGATTGGTGGTCGGCATGGGCTCGGTGGGCTGAAGGGCCTGTTTCTACACCGTATTTCTAAACTAAACTAGAACGAGAGGTAAATTGTGTGGATGGAGTTAAGGTGAAGTTCGATGTTTGTTTCAGTTTAGTTTGGAGATACAGCGTGGAAATAGGCCTTTGGCCGACCGAGTCCGCACCGACCAGCGATCCCCGCACGCTAACACTATCGTACACACAGTGGAGACCAAGTATACAAACCAAGCCAATTAACCCTGCAAACCTGTACGTCTTTGGAGTGTGGGAGGAAACTGAAGATCTCGGAGAAAACTCACACAGGTCACAGGACGAACGGACAAAATCCGTACAGACAGCACCCGTGGTTGGGATCAAACGCGGGTGTCTGGCGCGGCAAGCGGTGTAAAGGGCCTGTCCCACCAGCATGTAACTCTATGCGATGAGCGCGACCTAACGTGGTCGCTTGAACCGTCCGGCGTCGCGGGGCCGGTCCCACTTCGATCGCCGGAGCCGTGCAGAATTGTGCGGAGTTCGTCCCGACATCGCGCGGGGCTCCGAAATACTGACTATGTTCAAAAATTCTGCGCGGCAACGGCTTGTCTGCTTGCAGTCGCCTCGACGCATTACACACTGCCTCGATGTCGTGCCTCCGTGACCCTCTCTGTGTGTGCCTCTGTGCCACTCTCTGTCCTGGCGAACTTACCTTAAGACTTTGCTCCGAGTTCGCCTCACTTTGCGCCGCGTTGCGCCACTCACCCGACCTCCGTGCGGCACTCGCTGCCGGTTTGGTCGCACTTGCCACATGCAGGTGCGTGCTGGTGGGAACGGCCCTGTACAGGGATCACCCGACCTCCGCGCGGCCCCTGCTTCTAGTTTGAGCGCACTCATCTCATGGAGTCGGATGCTGGTAGGACAGGCCCTTTAGGCAGCAACTCTGCCGCTGCACCACCGTGACCGCCCTGTGTGCACATGTGTATTGTGAAGGAGCTCATTGAAGGGAGTGGGGGGGGGGGGGGAGACCGGTGTGGACATGGTCTCTGGGCTGTGCATTGTGTGGATCTTCACCACAGGGAACGGTGGCGGTCAGATCACAGGGATGGTGCCGGGAGTATCACGACTCCACCTGGTCACTGCTGAGTTTAACCGATTCAATTACACGGTACATTTTCGACTTGGCACTGGCCACAGCCTGAGATTAATTGAATGAGATTACAGGACCTTAATGGTCTTTACAAAAGAGATAAGTTTCATCCAGACGCTGACCATCCTTGTCTCTGACGTGTTCCAATTTAAACAGAGCTCAGCTGTGTGGCTATTAAAACGATGCCCTTGATTTGTTTCACTGACCCGTGAAATCGAGTTCTTGGAGCTCGTGATGCAACGTCCGCGCGTCCTCGCCTCTCTCATGGCCCACGCTGTGAGAGGTACATAAGTGCGGCACGGTGGCGCAGCGGTAGAGTTGCTGCCTCACAGCGCCAGAGACCCGGGATCGATCCTGACCACGGAGGCTGTCTGTACGGAGTTTGTACGTTCTCTCCGTCACCTGCGTGGGATTTCTCCGAGATCTTCAGTTTCCTCCCACACTCCAGGTTGGTAGGTTAATTGGTTTGGTATAGTTGTAAATTGTCCCCAGTGTGTGTAGGGCAGTGTTAAGGTGTGGGGGTCGCTGGTTAGCACGGACTTGGTGGACCGAAGGGCCTGTATCTGTGCTGTATCTCTAAACTAAACTAAACATGGGGCGGGCAGTCCCACATGGCAAGCCACCATGTCGGTTCATCATGTACGGTACTTCCCAGAGATCACCCGTATTCCAAACTTGAACACTGAGGCACGCTGTGGAAATGCACACAAGGGGAATCTGACACGCACTTGTGCACACAAACAAGGCTACACAATAAAACATGCACATGGAGAGGATGTTTCCACCAGTGCGAGCATCCAGGACCAGAGGTCACAGCCTCAAAATAAAAGGACGTTCCTTTAGGAAGGAGATGGGTGGTGAATCTGTGGAATTCAGTGCCACAGAAGGCTGTGGAGGCCAAGTCAGTGGATATTTTTAAGGCAGAGATGGATAAATTCTTGATTAGTACGAGTGTCAGGGGTTATGGGGGGAAGGCAGGAGAATGGGGTTAGGAGGGAGAGATAGATCAGCCATGATTGAATGTTGGGGTAGACTTAATGGGCCGAATGTGCTAATTCTTTTCCTAGAACTTATGAACATATGCACATGCAAATGTATGTGCAAGTGGATTTACATTAACTCATATATAAATACACAACCGACACAAACATGTACACATACTTACACACGTATGTGAAATGTCACATACAGTTTAAGAATGAGGAGTAAGCCATTTAGAACGGGGACGAGGAAACACTTTTTCTCACAGAGAGCTGTGAGTCTGTGGAATTCTCTGCCTCAGAGGGCGGTGGAGGCCGGTTCTCTGGATGCTTTCAAGAGAGAGCTAGATAGGGCTCTTAAAAATAGCGGAATCAGGGGATATGGGGAGAAGGCAGGAATGGGGTACTGATTGGGGATGATCAGCCATGATCACATTGAATGGCGGTGCTGGCTTGAAGGGCCGAATGGCCTACTCCTGTGTCTATTGCCTATTGTCTATTGTCACATGTACACATATCTCATGTAAACAGTTGAATACATTCGCTCATATACTCCCATATATAAATGTCACCATGTGCACTCCACGCATGCCTGCACACAACATCATTTACACACAAACACTGATACACATTTGCACACATCTTCATGCATACAGAGACACGCTGGTGCAGTAATGCTCCACATACATGCAGTTGCAACTACCTACACACACATGCAGCTACATGCGCATGAATGACTGGCAGGTGCCGTGGCAACTAGACAAAGAACCACACAGGCGCATGTAACCGCAGTGATAATGAGAAAAAACGCGTGCACATTGGGGAATGGACATAGATACTCTCGTCCAAGATAGTGGGGATGTTTCTCCGTCAGGATGTTTTGGTAGCATGAGCAGACTCTGAAGTTTCTGCACCCTAGAGCGGCACAGTTGCGCAGCGCTAGAGCCCAACAAGCCCGCGCCGACCAACGATCACCTCACATTAGCACCATCCGACACACACACTGGGGACAATTTACAATTATACCAAACCAATTCACCTACAGACCTGTGCGTCTTTGGAGTGTGGGAGGAAACCGAAGATCTCGGGGAAAACCCACGCAGGTCACGGGGAGAACGTACAAACTCCGTACAGACAGCACCCGTAGTCAGGATTGAACCCGTGTCTCCGGCGCTGTGAGGCAGCAACTCTACCGCTGCGCCACCGTGACCGCCCTCCTTTGGTTATTTGTATTTTAAGATATAACACCTTGGAAATGGGCAGAATTAATCTCAAAATTAGGTCGGACCAAAGATAATCTCACTTAAAAAAACATATCGGAATAGAAGGAAATTTTAATGTGTTGGAAGGAACTGCAGATGCTGGTCTACTTCAAAGATAGACACAAAGTGCTGGAGTAACTCAGCGGGACAGGCAGCATCTCTGGAGAGAAGGAATGGGTGATGTTTCGGGTCGAGACCCTTCTTCAGACTGAGAGTCAGGGGAGAGAGAGAGAGAGACTAGAGGTTTGAAAGGGTTCAGAACAAATCAGAGCTGGCACCGATGACCATGGAAAGGTGGAGCCCACAATGGTCCATTGTTGGCTGTTTTCAAAAATTTAAGAAAAGAAAATGTGCACGAAAATACTCAACTGCAGCATCTGATTCACGAAATCCAGGTTGGGAAGGAGTTAGAAACATAGACAATAGGTGCAGGAGTAGGCCATTCGGCCCTTCGAGCCTGCACCCCCATTCAATATGATCATGGCTGATCATCCAACTCAGTATCCCGTACCTGTCTTCTTTCCATACCCTCTGATCCCCTTAGCCACAAGGGCCACATCTAACTCCCTCTTAAATATAGACAATGAACTGGCCTCAACTACCCTCTGTGGCAGAGAGTTCCAGAGACCCACCACTCTCTGTGTGAAAAAAGTCCTTCTCATCTCGGTCCTAAAGGATTTCCCCCTTATCCTTAAGCTGTGCCCCCTTGTCCTGGACCTCCCCAACATCGGGAACAATCTTCCTGCGTTTAGCCTGTCCAACCCCTTAAGAATTCTGTAAGTTTCTATAAGATCGCCTCTCAATCTCCTAAATTCTAGAGAGTATAAACCGAGCCTATGCAGTCTTTGTTCATAAGACAAGTATGTCAAGTATGTCAAGCCATTGTCACATTTCTGTGTTGCAAATAACACCAGTGTTGAAAAGAGACTGAGTTATTTCCTAATTGGTGTGTTGGGAGCCCGACATAATTTAATGAGAAAGCTGATGAGCCTTGGTAAACGCAGTAATAAAAAAATAAGCAATTGGTGGATTTGTTGAAGAAGCACTTAAACTGAAAGCTAAGAGAGATCGTGCTAAGGTTTAAGTTATGGACAAGAATAATTAACATCATGAAGTCTCAGAATGCAGCTGAACTGTGGAACTTAAATCAGCGCGTCCATGGCGCTTTATCTCCCCGTGCAAACGCACACTGAAATCCTTTCCTTACAAGCAGTCCAGTAGAGTATCGCCACACCAGCCCTGATTAGCAATTGTTCAGAAATAGTCTACTGAGCTAACATTACGGCACAGTGGTGCAGCGGTAGAGTTGCTGCCTCACAGCACCAGAGACCCGGGTTCCATCCTGACTACCGGTGCTGTCTGTACGGAGTTTGTACGTTCTCCCTGGGTTTTCCCCAGGATCTCCGGTTTCAATAGACAATAGACAATAGGTGCAGGAGTAGGCCATTCGGCCCTTCGAACCAGCATCGCCATTCAATGTGATCATGGCTGATCATCACCAATCAGTACCCCGTTCCTGCCTTCTCCCCATATTCCCTGACTCAGCTATCTTTAAGAGCCCTATCTAGCTCTCTCTTGAAAGCATCCAGAGAACCGGCCTCCACCGCCCTCTGAAGCAGAGAATTCCACAGACTCACACTCTCTGTGAGAAAAAGTGTTTCCTCGTCTCCGTTCTAAGTGGCTTACTCCTTATTCTCAAACTGTGGCCCCTGGTTCTGGACTCCCCCAACATCGGGAACATGTTTCCTGCCTCTAGCGTGTCCAAGCCCTTCCCACCACAATGTATGTTTCCTCCCACACTCCAAAGACATGCAGGTTTGTAGGTGAATTGGCTTCTGTAAAATTGTAAATTGTCCCTCGTGTGTGTAGGATAGTGCCGGTGTAAGAGGCGATGGCTGTTCCGCGCGGACTCGGTCAGCTGAGGGGCCTGTTTCCGCGCTGTATCTCTGAAGTCTAAAGGAGTTCAAAGATGGGCTTTGACCTTGTGAGCGTTTGAATATACCTTTGGTCTCAAAGCTGGGAAACATCTTGGAAAACAGATGCTCTCGATCATCCTCTGTTGCCTGAGACAAGCGCTGATGAAGGAACACAGGGCCAACTGCTGGTGCAGGGTTATTTGGGCACATCTAGCAGAGCACATCAAAAAATCCTCTCCTGCTTCAAGTGGACTTTAGACAACAAGTGATCTCCTGTGAATCTGGATATTTTTGTTGGGTTGAGCAGAGACAAATGTAATAGTGTTTATTACTGATGAGGTTTATATGTAACATTGAAAGTACGTAGGAAGGAACTGCAGATGCTGGTTTAAACCGAAGATTGGCACAAAAAGCTGGAGTAACTCAGCGGGACAGGCAGCATCTCTGGAGAGAAGGAATGGGTGATGTTTCGGGTCGAGACCCTTCTTCGGACTGGTTAGGGAATAAGGGAAACGAGAGATATAGAAAATGATGTGGAGAGATAACATTAGCCTCACTTCGCTCAGTCCATCTGAACCGACCTGATCTCCCGGTTGCTCGACACTTTAATTCCCCTCCCCACTCCCACACAGGCCTTTCTGTCCTCGGTCTCCTCCATTGTCACAGTGAGGCTAAACGCAAACTGGAGGAACAGCATCTCATATTGAGCTTGGGCAGCTTACAGCCCAGTGGTATGATGTTGATCTCTCTATCTTCATGTAACCCCGGCATTCCCTCTCTCTCCAACGCTCCCCCACCCAGGGCGCACCAGCTTCTCGTTCTCACCCAACAAACAGCTAACAATGGCCTTTTTCCTCTACCATCGTTACTTTTTTGCACATCTTTCATTCATTGTTCTATATCTTTCTACTTTATCATCTATATCTCCTGGTTCACTTATCCCTAACCGGTCTGAAGAAGACCCAAAACGTCACCCATCCCTTCTCTTCCGAGATGCTGCCTGTCCCGCTGAGTAATTCCAGCTTTGTGCGTGTGTGTTGAACGTATGTAGTTGGTCTCCTCCAAACTGATGTACGAGGTTACTGTTAGCACGCTGGGTCACGTGAGGAGGTCACTAGTCTCCACAGGAACGTGAAATCAGAGAGACCAGGGGATCAATACCAAGGTGCGTTACAGCAGCAGTGTGGAGAGCTCTTGGCGTGAACTGTGCCCCACATCTTGCTTTCAGCACAGGATCCTGTAGAGAAGTGGACAGAAGCTTCAGTAGAAGTGTACATAAATGTGTGTGTGTATGTATGGACATGTGTGTGTGTATATGTATGTGTGCATGTACATGTTTGTGCACATGCTTGCAGAGTGAGCCAAGATGTAATGAGCTTTAATAATGCCTTTGACAAGGTAGTGATAGACAATGCAAAAACAAGGACCTGTAGATGTTTACACAAAGTGCTGGAGTAACTCCGCAGATCAGGCAGCATCTCTGGAGAACATGGAGAGGTGACGTTACGGGTCGGGACCTTTCTTCAGACCGATTATTGGAGGTGAGGGAGGGAGTGTCCATACACGGAGATGCTGCCTGAGCTGCCGAGTTACTCCAGCACTTGGTGTCCTTGGATGATAGACCATTGTGTCTGAAGTTCTCTCAAGGAGTTAACAGCTTGAGATGAGGAGGGGATAAGAAAGGAGGTAAGTGAAATCCCTGTCCCACGGTACGAGTTCATTCCAAGAGCTCTCCCCGAGTTTGCCCTGATTCGAACTCGGAGATTTACGGTAATGGCCGCTCGTCGGTACTCGGGGCTCTCGTGGACATTTTTCAACATGTTGAAAATTTTTCACGAGTCTTCCCGTGCTTACCTGCCGTTAGCGAGTCTTCCCGAGTACCTGCCGTTAGCGTTACGAGCCGTTAAGAGACGTCCCCGAGCTCCGACGTACCCACTACGTTCATTCTCCGTGCTTACCACGAGTTTGTTTTTTTTTAACTCGGGAGAGCTCTTGGAATGAACTCGTACAGTGGGACAGGGCTTTTAAGAGCGTTTCAGTCAAAGACTGCTCCAGACCATTCAATGGAGATTCAAGGAAGTGAATGCTCCAGAAAGTGGCAATATATAATTCAACTCAAAGGTAGACAAAAACGCTGGAGAAACTCAGCGGGTGAGGCAGCCTCTATGGACCCTTGCCTGCTGAGTTTCTCCAGCATTTTTGTCTACCTTCGACTTTTCCAGCATCTGCAGTTCCAACTTAAACTTTGGTTCAGCTCAAATCTACAGCCCAGAGGCCATTCAGCCCAATGGACCTATGCTATCCCTCCTACATCAGATCACCGGTAGACACCATCTTATATTCCTCTTGCCTTCCTTTGCCTCCTGGATGTACGAGGGCACAATCTCTAGTTGGTCTTTGCAACTCGGAGTCAAGCAATTAAATAAATGCGCATTTGCTTTCTTTTTGCAGATAAGCCGCTGCCCCGGGGAGCCCCTGGAAGTGTGATAGGAATCCTGGGTGGAATTATTGCCGCAGTGATCATCATCAGCGCCATCGTGACCATTTTCTTCATCTACCGGCGCCAGCAGAAGAATCGTGCGGACACGGACAATGACCTGTGAGTACTGGCTGGCCACCGGTCAAGCACTCGACCAGAGCCCACCATCGTCTGACCAAGTACTAACCACACACTGTACAGTGTTGATCAGTTCAGTTTCTTATGTACCGAGGTACAGTGGGAAGCTGTGGTCATGACTGCTTGCAGAATATTAACCAATTTCCCGTCGACTATTAACTCAGCATCATCCAAGAACTGGCTAAACAGCTGAGTGCTAAGTCTGAAGAAGGATCTCGACCCGAAAATGCCACCCAACCTTTTTTCGCCAGAGATGATGCCTGACCTACTGAGTTACTCCAGCACTTTGTGTCTAACTTCAGTTGAGCACTCGCCAAGAACAGGCCCGACACAAGCTACCGAATCAGGGCGGACACAAAGTGCTGGAGTAGCTCAGTTGACCGGGCAGCATCTCAGGAGAACACGGAGAGGCGACGTTTCGGATCGAGACCCGTGTTTAAATTGGGAGACTGAGGATGATGCAGGAGTGTTGGTTCCTGGACCCGAGGCATGTGAAGGGCCTGTCCCACTTACCCGATTTTTTCGGCGACTTGCCGGCACCCGTCATAGTCGCAGCAGGTGGCCGAAAGTTTTCAACATGTTGAAAATCCAACGGCGACCAGAAAAAGGTACAACTCTTTGGGCGACTACTCACGGCCATACAGGCGTCACCCCACAACATCGCGGGACAGGCCCTTAAGGTGTTGTGCCCAGGGATCAGTGCCGGCTCCACTGTGCTTTGTTAATTATATTAATGATTTGGATGTAAACATAGGTGGCACGGTGGATCATTTTGATGACGGCGATATAATTGGTGGTAAAATGGACAGCGATTACAATGGAATCTGGATCAACTGGGAAGTTGTCGCTGGTGTTTAATTCTGATTAATGCACTGTGCTGAATTTTGGCAAGACAGCCCAGGGCAGGACTTACAAGAAGGGTCCTGACCTGTCCCTCCCCAGATGTCGCCTGGCCCGCTGAGTTCCTCAAGCAATTTGTGTTTTGTTTATGCAGTAAATGGTAGGGTTTTGGTCCTCCGTTGCCGAACAGAGAGATCTAGGTGTGCAGGTCCCTCCTTCCTTGAAAGTGGTACTAGTGGGACTAGTGCCATAGCCTCAGAATAAAAGGACATACCTTTAGAAAGGAGATGAGGAGGAATTTCTTTAGTGTGGTGAATCTGTAGAATTCATTGACGGCTGTGGAGTCAATGGATGAAGTTAAGGCAGAAACAGATAGATTCTTGTATTAGAATGGGTTTGAGAGGGAAAGATAGATCAGCCATGATTGAATGGTAGAATAGACTTGTAGTGCCGAATGGCCTAATTCATCCAGGACAACATGAACTTTTTGGAAGTGCCAACACAGGTACACAGGGTGGTGAAGAAGGTGTTTGGCACAGTGGTAGTGCAGTGAATGCAAGAGTTGAGAATCTTCTTACCATTGTACAAAGCGTTGGTGTGGCCAAGCTTGGAGTGTTGTGTACAGTTCAGCTACACCATCGGAGAAAGGATGTCATTAAACTGGAAGCAGTGGAGAAACAAAGGAGGTTCCCAGCACTGGCAGGGTTGAATTACAAGGAGAGACTGCTATAGGTTAAGTCTTTTCTTCCCTGGAACTTATGAGGCTGAGGGATGACCTGAAGGATTTATAAACTAATGATGGGCATAAATGAGAAGAGTTGTCAGAGTCTGTACCCCAGGGAAGGGGAACGTAACGCTAGAAAGCAGAGGTTGGTTCATTTTCTCAGCAACTCAGCTGAAGTCGAAGCGGCACGGTGGCGCAGCGGTAGAGTTGCTGCCTTACAGTGAATGCTGCTCCAGAGCCCCGGGTTCGATCCCGACTACTGGTGCTGTCTGTACAGAGTTTGTACGTTCTCCCCGTGACCTGTGTGGGTTTTCTCCGAGATCTTCTGTTTCCTCCCACACTCCAAAGATGTACAGGTTTGTAGGTTAATTGGCTTTGGTAAATGTAAATTGTCCCTGGGTGGGTATAGACGGGGATCGCTGG
This sequence comes from Raja brachyura, assembly GCA_963514005.1. The sequence continues at coordinate 33,573,893 of OY740806.1, read as the reverse complement.
TCGGCGCAGACCTGGTGGGCCGAAAGGGCCATTTCGGCGCTATATCTCTAAACTAAACTATACTATGATTTAGGCAATGTCTGGGCTTCAGAATACCGGCTGGTTGCTGGCTGTACGCACAACACCAAGCTCGGACCCCCCTTCTGCACGTGGCTCTGCCCAAGGGAGCAAGGACTACTTTGGTCTTGATATCAGCATGAAAACTGTTACGACTCCCAAAGGCTCAGTGTTTACAAAGTTAATGAGTTCTCACTTCCTATCTTTTAATATCCATTTATCTATCCCATCTATCACCCTGTCAAGTTCCCTGTCATTATATATCCATCTCTTTCAGATGCTATCTTTCTTTCCTTGCCTCTATTTTTATATCTCTTCAAATCTATTAATTATTCTACCTATCTTTCTCAATCTGCCTTTAAATATCTCCGCATCTTAATCCCTCTGCCACCCGACTTGGGTCTCTTCCTCCTTATGATGAAGTTAGCACATTAAATTAACGCCGTTAAAATCTTATTGCAATATCCCCGAGTCCCTCTGCTTGTATTTCCTGCTCATGCAGAACTTTCAGCTCAAAGTTATTTTTTCATTCAACTGCGTTGTGAGTTTGCTGTTTTTTGCTGAGTTGAACACACCGGGCGTGATTTAGAGAGTGAGTGCAGCCTCCCGACACTTGTTTGTTGAGCCAGCCCCACTTGGCTGCTCCTGCTCCAGCACTATCTTTGTGCAGAAATATCCAGTAGCTCACGGGAACAATGGGGCGTTCTCTAAACAAATACAGCGGCATAGGGTTCTCCGCCAACGTGCAGCACTTCACGGGAACGTAGTACCGCGCGCTTTGCAGCGCCAGCACAGTAAGTGATCCCAAGGAGCAGCCTGAGGTGGCCAGGGGATTTAATGACGATAGACAATAGACAAGTGCAGGAGTAGGCCATTTGGCCCTTCGAGCCAGCACCGCCATTCAATGTGATCATGGCTGATCATCCCCAATCTATACCCCATTCCTGCCTTCTCCCCACATCCCCTGACTCTGCTATTTTTAAGAGCCCTATCCAGCTCTCTCTTGAAAGCATCCAGAGAATCTGCCTCCACTGCCCTCTGAGGCAGAGAATTCCACACTCACCAGTCTCTGTGAGAAAAAGTGTTTCCTCGTCTCCGTCCTAAATGACTTACTCCTTATTCTTAAACTGTGGCCCCTGGTTCTGGACTCCCCCAACATCGGGAACATGTTTCCTGCCTCTAGCGTGTCCAAGCCCTTAACAATCTTATATGTTTCAATGAGATTCCCTCTCATCCTTCTAAACTCCAGAGTGTACAAGCCCAGCTACTCCATTATCTCAGCATATGACAGTCCCGCCATCCCGGGAATTAACCTTGTGAACCTACGCTGCACTCCCTCAATAGCAAGAATGTCCTTCCTCAAATTAGGGGACCAAAACTGCATGCAATACTCCAGGTGTGGTCTCACTAGGGCTCTGTACAACTGCAGAAGGAATGGTTCAAGGGTATTTTATGTCACATGTACCGAGGTACAGTGAAATTCATTAAGTGCTGGAGTGACTCAGCGGGTGAGGCAGCATCTCTGGAGAGAAGGAATGGGCGACATTTTGGGTCGGGTGGGGGCCAGGAACGTATTGCCAGGGGTTAGTGGTGGAGGCAGATACTATAGTGGTGTTTAAGTGATGTTTAACCCCAACTTGGGGTTATTGAACATCCCGCGGTCTAGGCATAAGCTCAGGGGCGACCGACCGCGCCTTTGCGGTTGCAGCTCCTAGACTGTGGAACAGCATCCGTCTTCCCATCAGAACTGTCTCCTCCATCGACTCCTTTAAGCCGAGACTAAAAACTCATCTTTACTCTCAAGACTTTCTTGTGAGAGATTAATCTTATTCATTGCTCCTGAGTTTATGCCTAGACCTCGGGATGTTCAGCAACCCCAAGTCGGCCGATCTGAGGGGCCTGGAGGTGGTGTGGTGGGTGAGCAGACGTTTAATGTGGGTGGACGTGATAGAGATGAGTTGAAGGGATCACGTCAATTCTGAAGAAACAATTGATGGAATTGGGACTTGTGCCACGCAAGATAACGAGATGTAGGCAGCGATCCCATTAGAATCATCTTCAATCTGTGGCCAGGTTACAAATGCTTGTTGACACGATGAAAGAGGTCCTCTACACCCAAGCCACATTTCCAGGAGCACTGCCTCTGGCCCACTTGGAATTATTCAAAGCTGTCCCTTTGAATTGAGATGATGCCTTCAGACAAGAGCAGAAGTGAGAGGCTACAGCGGGGCTGCAGGGTGGGTGGGGCTCTTTTTCTAGAAAGGAAAAACTTCAGTTTTTGACCTTCCTGTCTTGGATATCTCATGAACGCGTCCCCTAAAGGTCTTAAGAAGATAACAAGCTGTGATACTGTAAATATCACCATAGGGCACGGTGGCGCACGGTGGCGCAGCACCAAAGAGCCGGGATCGTTGCACGTTCTCCCCGTGACAGCGTGGGTTTTCTCCGGGATCCCCGGTTTCCCCCCACACTCCAAAGACGTACAGGTTTATAGGTTAAACGGCTAAATGTAAAACTGTAAGGTGTTTTATTGTCATAATGACATTCCTACTCGCAGCAGAACAGATATATCAACATTTTACCCATAATAGACAGCAACAAAAATAGTTCAGTGTATATATACATGCATACATACAAAATGTGTAGGAAGGAACTGCGGATGCTGATTTAAATCAAAGGTAGACACAAAATGCTGGAGTAACTCAGTGGGACAGGCAGCATCTCTGGAGAGAAGGAATAGGTGACATTTCGGGTCCAAACCCTTCAGACTTCAGTCAAAATGCAGTTACTCCAGTATTTTGTGTCTACCTTACATATACATACAAATAAATTGACAATAGTAGTTCAAAGACAAAAGAAATTGCCCCAAGTATTGTTCTGAGCCTATTTGTAGTGTTTAATAGGCAATAGACAATAGGTGCAGTAGTTGGCCATTTGGCCCTTCGAGCCAGCACCGCCATTCAATGGCTGATCATCCCCAATCAGTATCCCATTCCTGCCTTCTCCCCATATCCCCTGACTCCGCGATTTTTAAGAGCCCTATCTAGCTCTCACTTGAAAGCATCCAGAGAACCTGCCTCCACCGCCCTCTGAGGCAGAGAATTCCACAGACTCACCACTCTCTGTGAGAAAAAGTGTTTCCTCGTCTCCCTTCTAAATGGCTTACTCCTTATTCTTAAACTGTGGCCCCCTGGTTCTGTAATAGCCTGATGGCTGTAGGCAAGAAGCTGCTCCTGTACCTGGACGTTACAGTTTTCAGGCTCCTGTACCTTCTTCCCTGGCGGGAATGTTTCCCGAGGTACGTACTGTTTGGTTTCCGGCTCTCTTCCACCATGACCCAGCCCAAGGTCAGGAGAGATCACTGTAATTAAAAAGAGAGCTTTAGTGTGTGTTTGTTTGGGAGAATGGAAGACTAAACATTGTGGCGTTGAGTGGGAAGTATTGCCAAGGGATGGATGGCGCACAATGGGATGAGGTCGGATCTCTGCTTGGAGAAGTTTGCAATTAATTACTTCTGCAAACTAATCTCTATTCAAAGGCGATTGTCTTTATTTGCTGTTTTTAATTAATGAAACATTAAAGATTAGCCAGGCACGGTGCCGTGTGGAGATGTAGCATGCCATCCACTGCCAGCAAGCAGCCCGGAACCACACATTTCACCTGAGCTACGCCTGATTTTGGCCAACGTCAGCACAATCATAACTCAGAAAAAACAAATAAATTGATGTTAATTTATTTGTTAAAGCACTTGAATATATGGGAGTTATTGACCCAGAGATGCAAAACTACAAATAAATGCCGATGAACACTAACACAGAAAAACACAGAAGCCACTGAATGTATGGACAAGAATATTGCACTAAACACAAGCATAGAAAGACATGTGCGTGGGTAATGCACACAGATAGCACACAGATACAAGGTAAGGGCCTGTCCTACCAGCATCCGACTCCATGCGATGAGTGCGATCAAACTAGAAGCGGGGGCCGCGCGGAGGTCGGGTGATCCCCTGTACAGGGCCGTTCCCACCAGCATGCGCCTGCATGCGGCAAGCGCGACCAAACCGGCAGCGAGGGCCGCGCGGAGGTCGGATGAGTGGCACAACGCGGCGCAAAGTGAGGCGAACTTGGAGGTAAGTTGGCCAGGACAGAGAGGGGCACAGAGGCACACACACACAGAGGGCCATGGAGCCACGCACCTACAGATAGGTTCACGGAGGCACGATGTCGAGGCGGTGTGTCATGCGTCGAGGCGACTGCAAGCTGACAAGCCGTTGCCGCGCGGAATTTTCGAACATAGTCCGTTTTTCGGAGCCCCGCGCGATGTCGGGATGAACTCTGCACAATTCCGCATGGCTCCGGCGATCGAAGTGGGACCGGCCCCGCGACGCCGGACGGCTCAAGCGACCACGTTAGGTCGCGCTCATCGCATGGAGTTGCATGCTTGTGGGACAGGCCCTGTTGACAAAAGTGCTGGAGAAACTCTGCGGATGCAGCAGCATCTATGGAGCAAAGGAAATAGGCAACGTTTCGGGCACGAATAAGCCTGAAACGTCACCTATTTCCTTCGCTCCATAGATGCTGCCGCACCCGCTGAGTTTCTCCAGCACTTTTGTCTGCCTTCGATTTTCCAGCATCTGCAGTTCCTTCTTAAACACAGATACAAATCATTGCAGAAACACTGGTTCAAATTAACATGTGCAAAGAGTCAAACAAAGATAGACACAAAGTGCGGAGTAACTCAGCGGGTCAGGCAGCATCTCTGGAGAGAAGGACAAGGTGACGTTTCGGGTTTTCGATGTCTCGTGCCGAAATGACTCCTATTCCTTTTCTCCAGAGATGCTGCCTGATAGTTTAGTTTAGTCCGGAGATACAGCAAAAAAACAGGCCCTTCAGCCCACCGAGTCCGCACTGACCAGCGATCCCCGCACACTAATCTACACACACAGACTAGGGACATTACATTTATACAAAGCCAATTAACCTACAAACCTGTACATCTTTTGGAGCGTGGGAGGAAACCGAAGATCTCGGAGAAAACCCACGCAGGTCACGGGGAGACTAAACTAAACTAAACTCATTCCAAGCAACATGCTGTTGAATCTCTCTCTGAAGCTGCCTCATCCCTTCCTATAGTGTGGTGGCTGCACACATACTCCAAGTACAGTCTAGCCAATGGTTTGGAATACTGAGTAACAGAGGAGCTGTCGTTCCTGCTGGCTGTTTCTCTGTCAATACTGACCGTAATTACATGTCTCCGAGTCTGCCCCATGTTTCCAGATACTAACACTCTCCTGACTCCAATATTTCATACATTTTCCAACTCATCTCTAGAAAGAGAAATGTCATGGATTGATACAGTGTGGAAACAGGCCCTTCGGCCCAACTTGCCCCAGATACACTAGTCCCGCCTGCCCGCATTTGGTCCGTATCCCTCCAAACCCGTCCTATCCACGTACCTGTCTAACTGTTTCTTAAATGTTGGCATAGTTCCTGCCGCAAGATTCCTATTAAATCTTTTCCCCTTCTCCATAAACCCATGTCCTCTGGTCCTCGATTCACCTACTCTGGGGAAATGTTCTCAGTTGAATTCTCAACTCTGTGAAACTTTGTGAAACTTAGTTCGAGTTGCTTGCCTTTGTCAAACAGTTTGGTGTCTCACACACACACACACAGCCCCAGGGCCAAGGCAGCAGTCCTATCCCAGCTAGCTCCTTGTTGCAAGGCCAATAAATCAGCATGATGGTGAATCTGATTCCTCTCAGATTACCAGCTACCTTGCACCGATAGAAACACAAGCAATAACATCAGTGATTTATCAAGAGCAAAGAGCATGAAATTGAGTCTTAACTTCTAATAAGTCAGCTTTTATTTGAAACTGTACCAGCAAAATGTAACAAATAGTCCTCTCTAAGCTGTTTGTGGAAAGTGTAAGGAATTGGACTTCCTGCATTAATTCTCTCGGTGTTGCCACTCGAGTCATTGAAAGATGGCCAGCTGGAAATCACCCGGACAGAGGCGCTCTTAAAGGCAGCACTCAATTAAATGAAGAGCCACAGAACGTAATGGTTATTGCTGGGAACCAACAACATCGGTAATGATTGTGTGCTGGCAGATGTTCATTAATGGCCCTGTCCCACGGTGCGAGTTCATTCCAAGAGCTCTCCCGAGTTAAAAAAAAAATCAAACCCATGGTAAGCACGGAGAATGAACGTAGCGGGTGCGTCGGAGCTCGGGGACGTCTCTTAGCGGCTCGTAACGCTAACGGCAGGTACTCGGGAAGACTCGCTAACGGCAGGTAAGCTCGGGAAGACTCGTGAAGATTTTTCAACATGATGAAAAATGTCCACGAGAGCCCCGAGTACCGACGAGCGGCCATTACCGTAAATCTCCAAGTTCGAATCAGGGCAAACTCAGGGAGAGCTCTTGGAATGAACTTGTACTGTGGGACAGGGGGTTTAGGCTTCAGACACACGTAAGATGCTGTGGGAGTATGATAGTGATAACAAAATCCACAACTTTAGTTTAGTTTAGAGATACTGAGAGGAAACAGGCCCTTCGGCCCATCGGGTCCACGCTGACCAGCGATCCCCGCACATTAACACTTCCCGACACACACTAGTGTCGATTTTTACATTCATACCAAGGCAATTAACCTACAAACCTGCACGTCTTTGGATTGTGGGAGGAAGTCGACGATCTCGGAGAAAACCCACGCAGGTCACGGGGAGAACGTACAAACTCCGCACAGACAGCACCCGTAGTCAGGATCGAACCCGGGTCTTTGGCGCTGTGAGGCAGTAACTCTACCGTTATACCACCGTGCCGCCCTAAATTGTCTTTCACTGACCTTTGAATTGATTTTGGTTTGGTCCAAAGACAACGTCACTTGGCTGAATGAGCCCCTCTGGACACCAAGTCTCTGAGGTCAGCTGTAAGGCAGCAACTCTACCGCTGAGCCACCATGCCGCCCCCCCCCCCCCCCCCCCACTGGCCACAAACCTCTCTCGCTCCACTCTTGACCCTCCTGTATACCCCTTCAACCCCCACCCCATGCCATCTTCTGCAGGCTCCACCTTGAGAGCCGGCACTGCACCTGATCTATTCCTATAACCACATCAATGCCATTACTTCCTCAGAAGACTAAGAAAATGTGACATGCCTCCAACAATTCTTGCCATCTCTTGCACCGTAGAAAGCATCCTAGTGGTTTGGCGACAGCTATGACCAAGACCACAAGACATTGTGGAGAGTGTAGCCCAGTCCACCACACAGACCACCTCCCCCACCCTGCCCCACGCCACCTTCCACACACTCCATCTGCCCCCCAAGCACTATCGGGAAAGCAGCCAACACAATCGAGATACATGACCTCGATATCACGCAGCACCTGATTGGGGAACTGATTCTTTCCCGTTGCGATCAGACTATTGACCGGACCCCACATTAACTGTGAATGTAGTCCCAATCTTCCAACCTACCTCATTGCAGCCCTTGCACTTTTTTTTTAATCTGCACTTTCTCTGAAACTATAATTCTGCAACACAATATTTTGTACTTGGAATGTTTTGCCTTGATCACTTGTACTTATGTGTGGCTAGATTGTACTCAGGAACTCAGCGGGTGAGGCAGCATCTATGGCGAGAAGGAAGAGGCAACGTTTCGGATCGAGACCCTTCTTCAGCCTGAAGAAGGGTCTCGACCCGAAACGTCGCCTTCAGTCTGAAGAAGGGACTCGACCTGAAACGTTGCCTATTCCTTCTCCCCATAGATGCTGCCTCACCCGCTGAGTTCCTCCAGCATTTCTGTCTACCTTTGATTTTTCCAGTATGTGCAGTTCTTTCTTAAACAAGGTTTTTCACTATCTCAGTACACGAATAAACTATAAATGAAATGAATTTAGCTACACTAAATAAATAATAAAATGAACAAATTAATTGCCACAGACGGCTGTGGAGGCCAAGTCAGTGGGTATTTTAAGGCTGGGATAGCTAGATTCTTGATTAGTGCGGGTGTCGTGGGATATGGGGAGAAGCCAGGAGAATGGGGTTGAGAGGGAGAGATAGATCAGCCATGATTGAATGGCAGAGTAGCCATGATGGGCCGAATGGCCTAATTCTGCTCCTGGAACCTATGAAGTAGTTCCAATACTAGTACTAGAATAGTTACAGCCCCTGACCTGAAATGTTTGTGTTTCTGTCACCAACAGGATTGATTTACCACCGTCGCATAAACCGCCACCTCCTGAGAAGAAGACGGAGATGAAAACTCACCTGACCCCCGATGATATCCAGGTAACGCGGCATAGAGGTGCTATCTAGCTCATCACTACCTCTCTCGAGCACAGTTGCCGTCAGCATGTGGGGCAAATGGGGAGGCAGAGTGCTGGCATGCGCCAGAATGGAAGGGTTTGTTGTGGGGGTCGCTCAGAGGCAATAGCTTTCTTGGGTGGGATAATCAAAGTCAAAGTCAAGAGAGTTTATTGTCGTGTGTCCCTGACAGGACAATGAAATTCTTGCTTTGCTTCAGCACAACAGGCATTGACTACAGAACAGATCAGTGTGTCCATATACCGTTATATACGTACATACACACATGAATAAATAAATTGATAAAGTGCAAATAACAGATAAAGGGCTATTAATGTTCAGAGTTTTGTCCGAGCCCAGTTTAATAGCCTGATGGCTGTGGGGAAGTAGCTATTCCTGAACCTGGTCGTTGCAGTCTTCAGGCTCCTGTACCTTCTACCTGAGGGTAGCAGGGAGATGAGTGTATGGCCAGGATGGTGTGGGTCCTTGATGATGCTGCCAGCCTTTTTGAGGCAGCGACTGCGATAAATCCCCTCGATGGAAGGAAGGTCAGAGCCGATGATGGACTGGGCAGTGTTTACTTCAGTGGGTTCATTGTGCAACCTTGACTACTGAACCACATCACTGACGTTTCTGTAGGACTGGGCAGAGTCTTTGTGTGGGACTCCACACGCCACATTCTAGGGAGGAAATCGGCCCTTCGGTAAGACCCAGATAATAGGCCTGTCCCCCTTGCCGACTTTTTTTTAGGCAACTTCCGTCGACTGTCATAGTCGTAGCAAGTCGCCGAAAAACCGGCGACAACCTACGTCAGGAGAAGTCAAGCCACGCTCATTGGCGTCAAACCCACTCTCGCCGAGAAAATGTTGATGAAAATTTAGCGGTGACCGGAAAGACGCTGTGAAATTTTGCGTTACTGAGGAGACTACTCCCGGCGACCACCGGCAAACATGCGGCCACAAACTAGTCGTCTGTAGTTGCCTAAAATATCAGCAAAGTTGGACGGGCACATTACTCCAACGACATTGCAGATGAGGGGGTAGACAAAAATGCTGGAGAAACTCAGCGGGTGAGGCAGCATCTATGGAGCGAAGGAATAGGTTCATAATACCCGAAACGTCGCCTATTCCTTCGCTCCATAGATGTTGCCTGGCCCGCTGAGTTTCTCCAGCATTTTTGTCTACCTTCGATTTTTCCAGCATCCGCAGTTCTTTCTTAAACATTGTAGATGAGGGGCGTCGTTTTTCCAGACATGACCTTCCTGTAGCCGGTTCGGGGAAGAAGTTCAAAATGAGACCGGGGTCCTGGGCATCATGGCAAAGTGTTCCCATTGGTGCATGACGGGAGGCCACAAAATGGGCAAAAACACAAGAGGCCATTAGTGGGATTCTGATGCAGACAGACCTGCCGTTGTATCTCTCCATTTACTCTGCCTCGTGTGCTGAACCTCACCAGCTGGAAGGGGCTTTGGCACATCGAGACTTGCGTGGAGATTCACGCCCGGGCTGTGACCAAGGGCCACTGCTTTCTCTGATACTCCACCACTGACACTCCCACTTCCTGTTGGCAGCAGCACCAGTTTAGTTCATTGTCTCGAACACCGAGCGAGGTGTAGTGAGAAGCGTTTGTTGCGAGCTATCCAGACAGTGGAAAGGCAACGCCCGATTACAGCGTACAGATACATGATGAGGGAATAACGTTTAGTGCAGGGTTAAACCTTGCTCAGACAAAGCTTTCATTTTGATGCCAGTCAGATTTAGTTTAGAGATACAGGCCCTTCGGCCCACCGAGACCAGCACGTACACACTAGGGACAACCCTGTACACTAGTATGTACACACTAGGGACAAATTACAATTTTATACTGAAGGCAGGTAACGTACAAATAATAATTATAATAAATACTTTATTAATCCCCTTATTCAGGGGCAATTCAGATGTCCTTACAACACACTTATAAAAATACAACATAGCATTAAAGAAGAAGTTGAACATTAAAACATTAAAACATCCCCCTGCCACTGGTTCCCACTGTGGGGGAAGTCACAATGTCCAGTCCCGTCCACATGTCCGCCCGTAGTCGGGCCCATTGAGGCCTCCGCAGGTCTTTGGAGTGCGGGAGGAACCCGGAGCACCCGGAGAAAACCCACGCAGGTCAGGGGGAGAACGTACAACAGACGGCACCCGTAGTCAGGATCGAACTGGGGGCGTCTGGCGCTACGAGGCAGCAACTGTACCGCTGCGCCACCGTGCTGCCCCGAGGGTAGATGTGACCGTGTTCTCCGGCATGTCGCGGTACAGGCTACATTACTCCAGAGAACTCGCTCGCCAACCTCCTGTAAATATTTAATAAACCAGTGTTTTCTGGTTTGTAAGATAAGGCAGAAGATTTCTGGACTTGCGTCTGCTGTGTCAATTCTCTCTCGTGTGTTGGTGCTGCCACCAGGCCTGGAGTGCACAGGAAGAACATTCCTTATTGATTGAACAGCAAGGCTGGTACAACAAGGTGTCAAAGCCATTCCACTACCCAGATCTGATTCTAAATGGTGCACATATCTGCTTACACACCAGCCTGTCACCTTGTTATCAGTGAATAAACTGATACCAACGTAACCACTCCAGCAGCGATTAATTAGCACAATCAGCTGATAAAAGACCAGTCGTGGCAATCACAAAACTCTTGGCATTTCTGAACCTTATAGACAATAGGCAATAGGTACAGGAGTAGGCCATTCGGCCCTTCGAGCCAGCACCGCCATTCAATGTGATCATGGCTGATCATCCACAATCAGTACCCCGTTCCTGCCTTCTCCCCATATCCCCTGACTCCGCTATTTGTAAGAGCCCTATCTAGCTCTCTCTTTAAAGCATCCGGAGAACCTGCCTCCACCACCCTCTGAGGCAGAGAATTCCACAGACTCACCACTCTCTGTGAGAAAAAGTGTTTCCTCGTCTCCGTTCTAAATGGCTTACTCCTTATTCTTAAACTGTGTGTGGCCCCTGGTTCTGGACTCCCCCAACATCGGGAACATGTTTCCTGCCTCTAGTGTGTGCAAGCCCTTAGCAATCTTATCTCCTCTCAGCTAAAAGTGCGGAGTTTGAATGGGCCGCAGTTCCACGATGGTTGACGCTGTCTGGAGCAGAGAGCCACTGCCACAGTTTAGAGACACAGCGTGGAAACAGGCGCTTCAGCCCACTGAGACCACGCCTAGCAGCGATCGCCCGTACACTGTCTGACACACTAGGGGCAATTATACCAAAGCCAATTAACCTACAGACCTTCACGCCTTTTGGGATGAGGGAGGAAACCGGAGCACTCGGAGAAAACACAGACAGTCACGGGGAGAAGGTACAAACCCAGTCCAGTCAGCATCTGTAGTCGGGATCGAACCCGGGTCTCTGGCGCTGTGAAGCAGCAACTCTACCCCTGGATGCACACAGGACACAGGGCTACACAGTGTCACAGTGGCCCAGTTCCTCCGTGCCGCGTTTTACAGGCATCGACCGTCACTGGGAAACAGTTCCACTCGTCACCCATTCCTTCTCTCCAGAGACGCTGCCTGACCTGACCCGCTGAGTTACTCCAGCATTTTGTGTCTATCTTCGGTGTAAACCAGCGTCTGCAGTTCCTTCCTACACAACGCTTTGACTCTTCTTCCAAACACTGCCATGGTTTCTCTTACATCCACTGATTGGGCCGATGAGGCATTTGTTACATTGAACCGCCACCACCAAAGGAAAGATAGGGGAAGTTTAGAGGTTTCTGGGATAATCGCAGTCAAATGAAATTACCTTAGAGGTGTATTTTGGTTGGTGCATTAATTGTCCCTATTTCCATGCGGTACAACGCATAGCGTCACAGAGCTATGCAGCACTGAAACAGGCCCTCTGGCCCAACTCATCTACGCCAACCAAGTGACCTAATGCCCCTGTCCCACTTAGGAAACCTGAACGGAAACCTCTGGAGACTTTGCGCCCCACCCAAGTGGAAGGTTAGACCTCCCGGGTGGAATGAAACTGGGTGAAGAAATGGTCTTATCTTCCACTACCTGCAACCTCCGGCAACCACCTTCAACCAGCATCGCAACCGGCTTCCACTAAAAAATTACCGATTTTTAAAAAGGCAACCTATTTTTAGTCGCGGCCAGTTTTTGAATTTTTTTAAATAATCGCTGGAACATAGAAGAAGCGGAAACCACTCTCAACCACTAGGGAGACTGACAAAAACCTCCGGGAACCGCACGGAAACCTTGGGTGGGGCGCAAAGTCTCCAGAGGTTTCCGTTCAGGTTTCCCAAGTGGGACAGCGGCATGACTGAGCTGCTTCCACGACCAGGCCTTGCTCAAAATTCTCAAAACCTTCCGGGCAGCACAGTGGCTCAGCGGTAGAGTTGCTGCCTTACAGCTCCGGAGACCCAGGATCGATCCTGACTGCGCGTGCTGACTGTACGGAGTTTGCACGTTCTCCCTGTGACCGCGTGGGTTTTCCCCGGGTGCTCTGGTTTCCTCCCACACTCTATGTTTGTCGATGAATCGGCTTTGGTAAAGATCGTAAACTGTCTCTCACGTGTAGAGTAGTGTAGTGTGCGGGGATTGCAGGTCGGTGTGGACTTTGTGGGCCGAAAGGCCTCGTTTCCCCACCATATCTCGAAACTAAACGAAAGTTTCTTATCCATGTACGCATCCAAGTTTCTTTTAAAAGTCGGAACGATACCAGGTGTCTGTGAAATGTCTTAATTACAACACTGTGAATCTAAAGGGCCTGTCCCACTTCCGTGTCCTTGGCACGCAAATTACACGACTTCCTCGTTGCGTTGAGGTGCACGGGCATGGTATGGCGAGAGAAGGAATGGGTGACGTTTTGGGTCAAGACCCTGCTTACAGACTGAAGAAGGGTCTTGACACAAAACATCACCCATTGCTACTCTCCAGAGATGCTGCCGGTCCCGCTGAGTTGCTCCAGCATTTTGTGTCCATCTTCAAATGACCGTCGAGGCTAAACGCGTGCCAAATGACACATAAGAGGGACAGGCCCTTAAGAACGCGTCAGTCTCGCGATACTCTGCTGGAATGTCAGGCTGGATTCCTCTGCTCAGTGACATTTGAGCCCAGGATCTCAGCAGAAGCCGAGCCCCAGCCAACCTCATTGATCCAAGCGGCTGATCTGAACGGATCTGGCCAACCCTTCAGCGCTGGCAGCTGGCAATGTGGCCCCTCAGCTGTGGCCGCTGGCACCCCCTGATGCCTACAGCAGCAGCTTGATCCAGCATTCTCTCTCCCGCAGCTCAATCTGCTCCTCTCAGCCCCTCTGATCACCGTAGGACGCTGACTTCCCGCTGGGTCCTCCCCAGCTGGAGCTCGATGAGCACTTGATGATCTGGGGAACAATCACTGAACGACAAAAAGGAAGACTGCTAATACCCTGCAATAAAATAGCAAATGATATCGTGGTGACGGACATTTCTTCAACTGGCAAGCATTACAGTTTGCAAAATAACTACCAGCCTGCAGAATGTCTCCACTCCTACTGAATGCAATCATTGCAAGATGAAAGGAATGTTTCCGTCACAGGAAGATATTTTCCTCTGGAGGCTTCCAGCTTCCAAGTACTTCCTTATCCCTTTCTAAGATGCAACCTCCGTATCAAATCCAGATTTTAAAAAAAGATGAAGTGTTTTATCCACTCACCTTTCCGTGAGATCAACGTTTTACTCACGCGGTTCCTTTGATCCATCCCTGTGGTTTTAAGTGAATGCAGGGGCTGCAGATGCTGGTTTACACTGAAGATCGACACTAAATGCTGGAGTAACTCAGCGGGGCAGGCAGCATCTCTGGAAAGAAGGAATGGGTGGCGTTTCAGGCCGAGACACTTCTGCAGATTCCCTTCCCTCCATCCCTCCCCCTTCCCAGTTCTCCGACCAGTCTGACTTTCTCCGACTCCCTTTTACCCCCTCCCAGCTATCAGTAATCTATTTCTTGATTCACATCCCCTTTGTCCTGGTTTCACACCTTATACTTCCTTATCTCCCTCACCCCTGAAGAAGGGTCTCGACCCGAGAGATCGACGATTCCTGCTCCCCAGAGGTGCTGCCTGACCCGCTGAGTTACTCCAGCATTTTGCATCGCTCTTTCACTGTGGGATTAGCCTCAGCTCGTGAATTATACAAGTACGAAGAAGCTGGAGCTGAATGCACAGAGCAGCACCTGAGCCCACTCGCCCTGGTGTATGTTCATGCCTCATCAGGTGCTGGGTCCAGCACCACATAACGCTCCAATCAATCCGCCTTGGATATATTCAGTGATTCAGCCTCCACACCTTACCGAGGTAGAGAATCCCACACTCACAACCTTCAGTGAGAAATTCCTCTGCATTTCTATTTTAAACAGGCAACTCCTCCTTCTATATCTACAATAGGTAATGGCATGGTGGCGCAGCGGTAGATTTGCAGCCTTATAGCAAAATAAAATTCAAATAGTTCAAATAAAATCAAACTCGTGGTAAGCACGGAGAATGAACGTAGCGGGTACGTCGCGTCTCGGGGACGTCTCTTCGCGGCTCATAACGCTAACGGCAGGTACTCGGGAAGACTCACTAACGGCAGGTAAGCTCGTGAAGACTCGTGAAGATTTTTCAACACATTGAAAAATGTCCACGAGAGCCCCGAGTACCGACGAGCGGCCATTACCGTAAATCTCTGAGTTCGAATCAGGGCAAACTCGGGGAGAGCTCTTGGAATGAACTCGTACCGTGGGACAGGGGTTTAAACAAGGGTGGGTTCCGGTGTTCCAGTGTGGGTTTCGCCTCCCTCAGTATCTGACGGGCTGGAGGCAGTTACCAATGGGACCGACACTGCCAGGTTTTGGCAAAATATTTCCCTTCCCCGTCAGGGAAATTGATTTTCTCCAGAAAGAGTTGCAAGTGGAGAAGCAAGCTCCATTTGAACAAGCTGCTCTTTCATTTGCTGTCTGCGCATCTCAAATGCACAGCCTGACAAGGACAAACGATCTCTTTTGCTGAATAAAATGACTTGTTACTTTTCTGTAAAGCGTGTAGTTGCAAATCAGAGCCATCTATCAGTGAGCGTCCCCCAATCCAGGGCGGCACGGTGGAGCAGCCTCACGGCGCCAGAGACCCGAGTTCGATCCTGACAACAGGGTGCTGTCTGTACAGAGTTTGTCCGTTCTCCCCGTGACCTGCGTGGGTTTTCTCCGGGATCTCCGGTTTCTCCAAAGACGTCCAGGTTTGTAGGTTAATTGGCTTCGGTAAAATTGTAAATTTCCAGCTCTCTCTTGAAAGCATCCAGAGAACCGGCCTCCACCGCCCTCTGAGGCAGAGAATTCCACAGACTCACCACTCTCTGTGAGAAAAAGTGTTTCCTCGTCTCCGTTCTAAGTGGCTTACTCCTTATTCTTAAACTGTGGCCCCTGGTTCTGGACTCCCCCAACATCGGGAACATGTTTCCTGCCTCTAGTGTGTCCAAGCCCTTAACAATCTTATATGTTTCAATGAGATCCCCTCTCATCCTTCTAAACTCCAGAGTGTACAAGTCCAGCTGCTCCATTCTCTCAGCGTATGGCAGTCCCGCCATCCCGGGGATTAACCTTGACTAACTACAGCTCTTCTGGTTCCAGGGGGGTGCAATGTCAGAGAGTGGGTAGATGTTGTCAGTCTTGCTCGGTTTCATGCATCCACTGATGCAGCAAGTGCTTCCCCCGAGCTAATGATGATCGATTCTACAATTTCCTACATTTGAGCTTTGTCTCCTTTGATCTCTCGTTTTCACACCTTACCCTTCCATATCCCTATGTCTCCCTCTCCGCTAACTCTCACTGTGAGGAAGGGTCTCGACCCGAAACATCACCCATTCCTTCCCACCAGAGAAGCTGCCTGTTTCGCTGAGTTACTCCAGCCTTTTGTGTCCATCTTCAATGATTCTTGCTCACGGTTCCCAGCGTGACACTGAATCCTTTCCTGGTCAACGAGACGGAGACTTGAGCACCTTCTGCTCCGTGTGGTCCAATACCAACCTGGCCAGCGGAACATCAGCAAACATCAGCTGTTCAACTGCCCAATATGAGATTTCTTCTTTAAATCTGAAAAATTCTCATTTACCTCTTTAGATACCCACTGATTGACCATCTTCCCTGCGGAGTTTTTATTTCTCTGGGAAACGTACAATCCTTGAGCATTATGAGATGGCACATAAATGTCCCCCATACACGTAACGTTCACTCTCACAACACAGACCTCTGGCTGCCGAGTCACAGGTCGATCAGCAATCAGCTTTTTAACTGACAGATTTGAAGATGTTAATGGCTTTCCTCACATTTCTGGCCGTGGATTATTCACATTGTACAAGGACAAAGCAGCTGGAGCAGTATTGACAGCAGATTGCACTGGTCTCTGCTGCTCCGCATCACGGCACGTGGCACTCACACACACACACACCGGGTAAGGGCAGGTCAAAGGATACACACAATTAGATTTCTAAAGCTGAATTTCAATACAACTGCATCGTGTTTGGGTCAGGAGGCCCCAGGAAGAAGCACTCACAGTGGCAGGAGAGAGGGAGAGGGGGAGAGGGGGGGGGAGAGGGGGGGGAGAGGGGGGGAGATGGGGGGGGAGAGGGGGGGGGGAGAGGGGGGGGAGGGGGGGGAGAGGGGGGGGGAGATGGGGGGGGGAGAGGAGGGGGAGAGAGGGGGGGAGAGAGGGGGGGGAGAAGGTGGGAGGGGAGAAGGGGAAAATAGAGAATGGGGAGGGGTGGGGAGGGGTAGGGAGGGGGAGAGAGGGGGGGAGAGAGGGGGGAGGGGGGGAGAGGGGGGAGAGGGGGGAGAGAAAGGGGGAGAGAAAGGGGGAGAGGGGGGAGAGGAGGGGAGGGGGGGGAGAGAGGGGGAGAGGGGGGAGGGGGGGAGGGGGGGAGAGAGGAGGGGGGAGAGAGGGGGGAGAGAGGGGGGGGAGAGAGGGAAAGAGAGGGGGAGGGGGGTAGAGAGGGAAAGAGAGGGAGAGAGACGAGGAGAGAAGGTGGGAGGGGAGAAGGGGAAAATAGAGAATGGGGAGGGGTAGGGAGGGGGAGAGGGGGGGAGATGTAGTGGAGTGAAGTTGCAGTCTGGGAGCGCCATGTTAACACAGTTGTTGTAATTCAATTACTGGCGACAATTGAAGCAAATTGCTATTAAGCATCTTATTGAGAATAGAGCTGGGGAGAGAGTAGCTGCTGATTAGATATATTGGCCTGAAATCCGAGCTTCAGTCACTTGGGGCCAGACCACAATTATCACATTTGAAACAAAGGTTCTTCCTCTTCTGCCCCAGAGGTTAGATGGTCGCTGAATGTCGGAAACGTACCACGCTTTGCGAAGATATTCCTCACGGTGGTCCATGATCTCAACAAGTCCTCTCGTAACACCTCAAACAAAAAACTTTCACTAATCTAGTTACTCAGGCACAGATGCCTCAGAATTTGCATAAGATGCTTCAAAATCTGTCACCGCACCATATTGAGGAGGAGAAATGAAAGAGATTAACTGGTGATAGAGGAACGTGGTTGAGCAGAGAACGTTGCAAGTTGCCTCCTCCCTAAGTACTGTTCTGTCAGTAGCCCTGGGTCTCACTTCAACCCCGATACATCAGTGGGAGTGGGATGAATAATTAAAAAGGCCGGCAGCAGAATACTCAGGATCACCCTTGCAGTTGACCACAGACAATAGACAATAGGGCAGGAGTAGGCCATTCGGCCCTTCGAGCCAGCACCGCCATTCAATGTAATCATGGCTGATCATCCCCAATCAGTACCCCGTTCCTGCCTTCTCCCCATACCCCCTGACTCCGCTATCTTTAAGAGCCCTATCTAGCTCTCTCTTGAAAGCATCCAGAGAACCGGCCTCCACTGCCCTCTGAGGCAGAGAATTCCACAGACTCCCCACTCTCTGTGAGAAAAAGTGTTTCCTCGTCTCCGTTCTAAATGGCTTACTCCTTATTCTTAAACTGTGGCACCTGGTTCTGGACTCCCCCAACATCGGGAACATGTTTCCTGCCTCTAGCGTGTCCAAACCCTTAACAATCCTATATGTTTCAATGAGATCCCCTCTCATCCTACTAAACTCCAGAGTGTACAAGCCCAGCTGCTCCATTCTCTCAGCATATGACTGTCCCGCCATCCCGGGAATTAACCTTGTAAACCTACGCTGCACTCCCTCAATAGCAAGAATAGGTGTTTCACTGAGCAGTCACAGAGTCATACAGTGTGGCAAGAGGCCATTCAACCCATCTTACCATGTTGGCAAACATGTCCCATCTACACTAGTCCCACCTGCCTGCGTTTGGCCCGAATCCCTCTAAACCTGTCCTGTCCCGTCCATGTGCATTGGCTCCGTTGCCTTCTCTGACTTGGTTTAGTTTAGTTTAGTTTTGAGAT
Organism: Raja brachyura; assembly: GCA_963514005.1. The sequence continues at coordinate 33,555,115 of OY740806.1, read as the reverse complement.
GCAGCGTGGAAGCAGACCCTTCGACCCTGCCGCCCAGCGATCACCCATACACTAGTTCTAAGGACAATTTACAGAAGCCAATTAACCTACAAATCTGCACGTCTTTCGAGTGTGGGAGGAAACCAGAGCACCTACTGAAAACCCACACAGGTCATGGTGAGAACGTGCAAACTCCGTACAGACAGCACCCATAGTCGGGATTGAACCCGGGCCTCTGGCGCAGTCAGGCAGCAACTCTACCGCTGCGCCAGCGTGCCTTACGCTTGCTTTATGGAGCAGTTTGCACAACTTTCTTACTGGAGTAGAGCGGGCAATTGTTTTTACACGGAGCGTAGTGTGGGCCAGGTATGCGCTGCCAGGGGTGGTGGTGGCTGCAGGTACGGTAGTGGCGTTTACGTGATTTTCAGATAGGCAGACGGAAGTGCAGGGAATAGTGGGGTAAGTATCAGGCAGGAGAAGTCAGTTTAACTTGGCATCAAGTTCAGCACAAGCTCTATGGGCCGAAGGGCCTGTTCCTGTGCTGTACGCCTCCATGTTCTATGTAAGAGGCAGTGAGTTTGTCCCACCACAAAGCACAAATCCACATGGACTGCTGTGCCAAGCCCCTGTTACATGGAGGAAGTGACAAGCTCACAGGAGGCACTTTATACCGTGGCTCAATCTTTCTCTACGTACAAGAAAATAACCGCCGGCATTGTGATTTAATACCCGAAACACTGGGCGTCAGGTGATTGTAGAATAACTGAATGTCAGTTTGATGCCAAAATAACTGGTGGCTGTTGTGACCCAAGAATATTCACACGTTGGAGCAAGACCAAGCTGCTGGAGGAGCTCAGTGGGTCCGGCAGCATCCCACGCTGCTCAGCCTGCTGAGTTCCTCATGCAATGAGTATTTCTGCTCCAGATCCTCGTGTCTGCAGGCTCTCTTGTGTAATCGCCTACTGGTGTAGCATTTAAATTATCAGGTTTATTAGCGACACAGCAAGGAAATCAGCCCACCGAGCCCGCACGCATGAACCCAATCACACACGCACGCGGGAACATTTTACAATGATGCTAAAGTCAAATTAACCTGCAAACCTGTACGTCTTTGGAGTGCAGGAGGAAACAGGAGCTCCCTGGAGAAAACCCGCGCAGGTCACGGGGAGAACGTGCAAACTCCGTACAGACAGCAATAGACAATGGACAATAGACAATAGACAATAGGTGCAGGAGCAGGCCATTTGGCCCTTCGAGCCAGCACCGCCATTCAATGTGATCATGGCTGATCATCCGCAATCAGTCCTTTGTCAATTCTTCCCTTCCCTCCCGCTCCACTCCTTCCCCGGGCACTTTCCCTTGCAACCGCAAGAGATGCTACACTTGTCCCTTCACCTCCCCCATCCACTCCTTTCAGGGACCCAAGCAGTCCTTCCAGGTCCGACAGAGGTTCACCTGCACCTCCTCCAACCTCATCTACTGCATCCGTTGCTCCAGATGCCAGCTGATCTACATCGGTGAGACCAAGCGGAGGCTTGGGCGATCGTTTTGCCGAACACCTCCGCTCGGTCTGCTATAATCAACCCGACCTCCCGGTGGCTCAGCACTTCAACTCCCCCTCCCATTCCGTATCCGACCTCTCGGTCCTGGGCCTCCTCCACGGCCAGAGTGAGCAACACCGCAAGTTGGGGGAACAGCACCTCATATTCCGCTTGGGGAGTCTGCATCCTCTGGGCTTAAACATTGAATTTTCTCAATTCTGTTAACCCTGGCTGCCTCCTCCCCTTCCCACCTCTCCCTCAGCCCTCGGGCCCTGGCATTCCTTCTCTCTCTATCTCTCCCCCACCCAAGTCGCGCTAGCTTCTCATTTTCACACCACAAACAGCTTACAATGGCCTGTTTCCTTTATCATCGATACTTTTTTGCATATCTTTCATTCATTGTCCTTTATCTCTCCACATCACCGTCTATATCACTCGTTTCCCTGATCCCTGACCAGTCTGAAGAAGGGTCTCGACCCGAAACGTCGCCTATCTCCTTCGCTCCTTAGATGCTGCTGCACCCGCTGAGTTTCTCCAGCTTTTTGTGTAACCCCCCATCCCCAATCAGTACCCCGTTCCTGCCTTCTCCCCGTATCCCCCGACTCCGCTATCTTTAAGAGCCCTATGACAGCACCCGTGGTCAGGATGGAACCCGGGTCCCTGGCGCTGGGAGGCAGCAACTCTACCACTGCGCCACCGTGCCGCCCTTGAGAATTCGTGAGAAGTCCTGTGATAACTGGATTCAGTTGTAGGTTAGTAAATAATCAGGAACGGCTGAAGTTGCATTTTAAAACACAATGGGAAATATTGTGGTGATAGGTTCACTAAAGCCTGCTATGATAATGCTAAAAATAACGGCTTTGTAGCACTGCTTTAGCTCTGTAATGATGTGATCCTGTAATAATTATAAAGTCAGTGTGTTATTTATTTTTGTTCAAGATGTGAGTGGAACTGGGGACATTTCCTTTATTATCTCACCCTGTGGGAATTAAATGGTAAATATATACTTTTGGCAAAGCAGTTAAGAACAGTCTGCTCCCTTCCTGGAAGGATAGTTGGATATTTATGATCAACCAGTGCCTTCCATCCATAGCATCATTAAACACTGCAGCATGCCCTTCGGCCCACCATGTCCATGCTAGCCATCAAGTTGAGTCTCCTGCTCAGTTTTGCCATCTGGTGGTACCAACCAAGAGATACATCTTGCTGTTAACTTAGACCTTCAGAGATACAGTGTGGAAACAGGCTCTTCGGCCCATCGAGTCCGCGCCGACCAGCGATCACCCCGCACACTAACACAATCCTACTCACACTGAGGACCATTCACAATTTTGCCGAACCTTTAGACATTTGTTTGTGTGGGAGGAAACCGGAGCACCCGGGGAAAACCCACGCGGTCACATGGAGAACGTACAAACTCTGTACAGACAGCAGTCGAGTTGCTGCCTCACAGCGCCAGAGACCCGGGTTCAATCCTGACTATGGGTGCTGTCTGTACGGAGTTTGTGCGTTCTCCCCGTGACCACGTGGGTTTGCCCCAGGTCCTCCGGTTTCCTCCCACACTCCAAAGACGTAGAGATTTGTCGGTTAATTTGGCTTCGGTAAAAATTGTAAATTGTCCGTAGTGAGTGGTTATAGATAGTGGACGGGGATCACTGGTCGGCTTGCACTCGGTGGGTTGAGGGCCCTGTTTCCACGCTTTATCTCTAAACTAAAACTACTGTAATGGACACAGATGGAGTTCTATTGGAAGAATCGAACAGAATGCCTTTTACTGTCATTCAAACAGCTTGGTTTGAACAACATTGTATTTTCTACAGTCTTACATTACAAAAAACCCCAAGACACACACTTAACACAGTTTATATAAACATCCACCACAGTGAATCTCCAGCACTCCTCACTGTGATGGAAGGCAAGTCTTATCTTTGTTCTTCACCCACAGTGAATCTCCAGCAGTCCAACTGCAGCAATTATAACGGATTGTTGACTGCTCTAACTCAGATTCAGTGACACATCAACATTTGTAGTGGTGTAATGCATGCTGTTTTGTAGACGGTGATGAGACAGCAGATGAGACAGCCTTTAGATCTACTCCTGGGTGAGAACGCATTGTTCAGAAGATCATTATACTTATTGATTAAAGAAGAAGATGATTAATTCCTGGGTTATGCTCAGATTCTCAAAAATATCAGGATGTAAATTCCCCCACAGGTAACCAAGGGCATCCTTTTAATAACGGAAGGTCTATTTTTGATGTAGGTGATTGGAATTGTTTTTATTTTTTGCCTTTTAACAATGACCACAACCAGCTTTGCTCCCACCTTTAGCTGCAGCTCAGTACACGTGACAATAAACTAAACCGTTCTCTCAGTCCTTGCTGACCTAGATTTTGTCCCAAGTGTTGAAATCTACAAGTTCTCTGGCGTTCTGTAATGCCCTCTGGTACATTCACAACTCCCCATCTATTCATCCTTCCCCCAGCCCACACTCTTTGCCAAGTTCTGCCTTCTTCCGACCTTGGGGTTTTGTCAGCATTCCCTTTCTTCCCTCTACCACTGGCAGCGGTGCCATGCTCTCAATGTCCCCCCTTGTTGTCACCTTCCAATTAGATAACAATAGGCAGACCCACAGAGCTGGAGTAACTCAGCGGGACGGGCGGCATCTCTGGAGAGAAGGAATGGGTGACGATTCGGGTCGAGACCTTTCTTCAGACTCAGAGTGAGAGAGAGGAAGGAATCACAGGGGGGGGGGGAGCAGTGAGAGAGGATGTTGCAGAATTCTATTCTACATTTTCACACCCTACCCTTCCATATCTCTGCTTCTCCCTCTCCCGTGACTCTCAGTCTGAAAAAGGGTCTCAACCCAAAACGTCACCTATTCCTTGTCTCCAGAGATGCTGCCTGACCCGCTGAGTTACTCCAGCATCTTGTGTCATCAGTTCTCTGAAAACTTGCATCTCCATCGCCAATATTACAATCACATTTTTTGACTTGATATCCTTTTATTAAATTACTTTTTGTTAAATAATTTACATCTTGGTATGTTTTCGATTACATTTTGTTACCGACAAATGCAAGATGCCGTTGTACAATTGCAGACATTACGGGCCAGTGGGATTTTCTCAGCTAAAGGAGATGGCATCAGACGTGAACAAGGGTCTCTTTCTCATTCACAAACACACCACATACTCATGAAAACAATGTACACGTGGACCGCCAAGCAACTAATGCACGTGTACGCAGCAGAACACTCTCAACACAACATGCCTGTACATTCTGAAGAAGGGTCTCGACCCGAAACATCACCCATTCCTTCTCTCCAGAGACGCTGCCTGTCCCGCTGAGTTACTCCAGCATTCTGTGTCTATGCCTGTACAAAAAACAACTCGTAATAAACTGTGTATGCACACGCTCAAAGCACACACGCAAGAATGTGTAAATGCATAACCACTGATTAGTTATCAGGTATAACTTGTTGCCCTGTAATCTGTGTTTCGGTTACAAGACAAGAGTTAGGCCCTTTGCCCCATTCAATCATGGTTAGTCCATCTTTCCCTCTCAACCCCATTCTCCCGTCTTCTCCCCAAAAGTAAGTTTATTGGCCAAGTATTCACTTACAAGGAATTTGCCTTGGTGCTCCGCCCACAAGTAACAACATGACATACAGTGACAGTTACGAATGACTCGGAAAACACTAGACATTAATAATAATCAAACATTAATGATAAAACACCATTGATCGAGCACGTGAACCAACAAAATACCAGATCAAAGGGAGGCTACAGATTTCTGGCTGTTGAGTAGAGCAACTACTCGTGGATAAAAACAGTTTCTATGTCTGGCTGTGGCAGCTTTGACACCATCACTAATCAAGAACCTGTTAATCTCTGCATTAAAAATACCCAAAGCTATCTGTGACAAAGAACTCCACAGATTCACCACCCTCTGGCTAATGAAATTCTTCCCCATCTCCTTTCTAAATGCACGTCCTTATATGCTGAGGCTGTGAGCTGCGGTCGACTTGCATTCCTAAGCCATGGACTGGTGCTTGGTGGAAGATGTGTTCTGTTTCCTCGCTCTTTGATGGGGCTTTTGTTTGTGTTCATTTAATTTGCTGGTTTGAATTCCTTATGAAAATTGCTGCAACCACATGGGAGACATCTTAATGGCAAAGAAATGAGAACGTGCTGGACCTAGGGACATTTAGATTAATGCTGCCCGCGAGGCTCTGCCTTGCCTCATTGTTCAGATCCTTGTTAAACCATCCTTCTCCCCTGTGGCACGCACCAACAGCTAAACACTGCGCACTGCCAAGGAAAGCTCTCACCCCTCTGCACCAGCACCTCCCCACACACCACCTCCACCCTGGTCATACCTTGCCTGGGCACAAGGAGCCTGAGAACGGGCGTGGGAGATCGCATCACAGACAGAGAGGTGGGGGTGATGCGGACTGTTTCTGCCCCAGGGAAGCTCCAAAAATCCACAGAGATCAAATATAACCCCCCACGCATCAAGAGCGTGAGGAAGATCCATATCCATGCAATAGTTTCACACGCACGCACATGCACACGCACAAACACAGGTGCACATATACACACATGCAGGTGTACACATACACACACACACGCAGGTGCACACACACACACGTCTACGCACACACACACGCATGTGTACATACACACCCGTGTACACACAACACACCCACACACACACACACAGGTGCGCACACACACTTGTACATACACACACACACGCATGTGTACACACACACAAACACGTCTACATACACACACATGTGTACATACATACACGTGTACACACACACACATGTACACACACATGTGTACATACACACACTTGTACATACACACACTCGCAGATGTACACACACACACGTGTACATACACACACACATGTAGGTACACACACACACAGGTGTACACACGCTCACGCCCACATTGGCTGTCACATAACCCACGCACTTACACCGCGCACACGCTGACCCCCCCCCACCTATACCTCACCCACACTTGCTCAGTTTGAAGTAGTACACACACACAGACACATACACACCCTCAGCCATATTATCACTTGCACCCCAAGTGCAAATGCACACTTATGCTTTAACACGCGTCCATCACGCATGACACACTCATGACCAGTGGGGAAAGATCACATGCACGGGCCCCGTCCTACACATGCAGGAAGGAACTGCAGAAATTGGTTTCTCTACCGTCAAGTAACCCTTGCCTTCCCTGTCTCTGTCCCTCCCCCACCCCGGCTCTCCGACTAGTGTCACCAACGTCCACATTAATCTCCCCTCTGCTAACAATGATCCGTTCTACGTTTCCTTGTCATCGTCTGCTTTGATCTGTCATTTTCACATCTTTCCCTTCCATATCTCTGTGTCTCCCTCTCCCCGAGTCTGAAGAAGGGTCACCCGTTCCTTCTCTCCAGAGACGCTGCCTGTCCCGCTGAGTTACGCCAGCGTTTTTGCGTCCTATGCATTAGGTCAGTGCAGGGACTGAGTGCCACCGCGTGTGCATGCTGGCTTCATGACAGCGAGGAGATGCCCCACTCGCAGACTCTCTCTCTCTCTCTCTTTCCCGCTCCCTAACATGGCGCTCATTATCTGCAGGTGGTACATGTGGACAGCACTAAGGAGGAGGAGGATGCACAGAAGATGCCTCTGCAGACCCAGTATTACGACATGGCTGCTCCAGAATCATCACCCTACTCAGAGAAATCGGTGAGACCCCCCCCCCCCCCACCACCGCTCACTAACATCAATCATCCTCCATTTCCCAGACCCCCCCCCAACACGTTGGGTTGGAATCATAAGGTCATAAGTGATAGGAGCAGAATTAGGCCATTCGGCCCATCGAGCCTACAACGCCATTCAATCACGTCTGATCTATCTCTCCCTCCTAACCCCATTCTCCTGCCTTCTCCCCATAGCCATTGACACCCGTACTTCTCAAGAATCTATCAATCTCTGCCATAAAAATATCCATAGACTTGGCCTTCACAGCCTTCTGTGGCAAAAAATTCCACAGATTCACCGCTCTCTGACTAATGGAATTCCTCATCTCCTTCCTAAAGGAAACTAAAGGGCCTGTCCCACTTACACCATTTTTATTGGCTACTTGCCGAAAAAAATCTCGTAGGTGGGACAGGCCCTTAAGGATTCCTTCATCCTAAAGGATTAAAAATCCTTCATTGGAAATTTAGCCACATTACCTCAGTGTCCTCCATAATGGGTTGTAAAAGTCCATTCGGCCCATTGAGTCAGTGCCATCTATTTGGTTGGGTTATTGAGTTGGATTTGTTCCTCTGCTCTCTTACCCACACCCCCACAAACATTTTAACTTCATGTTTATCCAATGTCTTTTTTTCACCGTCTTTTCAGACAGCGTAACTCAAAGAACATTTCCCCATGTCAACACTGTCTCTTTGTCCAAGTCCACAACTCCCTGAAAGTGGCAGCACAAATGGACAATAGACTATAGGTGCAGGAGGAGGCCATTTGGCCCTTCGAGTGATCATGGCTGATCATCCCCAATCATTACCCCATTCCTGCCTTCTCCCCATTTACCCTGACCCACTATCTTTAAGAGCCCTATCTAGCTCTCTCTTGAAAGCATCCAGAGAACCGGCCTCCACCGCCCTCTGAGGCAAAGAATTCCACAGACTCACCACTCTCTGTGAGAAAAAGTGTTTCCTCGTCTCCGTTCTAAATGGCTTACACCTTATTCTTAAAACAGACAATAGACAATAGGCGCAGGAGGAGGCCATTCGGCCCTTCAATGCCATTCAATGTGATCATGGCTGAGTGCACACAAAAGCAGAGAGCGTACTTGCCGTCTGTGGTCAGGGCTTTGCGTGTGAGGGTCAAGAGTCCGTGGCACTGCTTTGGTTTGGCCACATCGGACGTGGAGGAGAGGGCGCTTTGGAATTCACCAGCATGATGTCTGGAATTAGCTGCAGGGAGAGGATGTTCGGGCTTGGATTGCTTTCTCTGGAACGCCAGGGGTTGTGGGGAGACCTGATAGAGGTGTATAAAATGATGAGAGGCGTAGACAGAACCATTTGTAATATTTCAGGAGGACCAGGAAACCAAGAACCAAGACAGGGTCGACAATTAGAACCATGATCCCAGGATGGAAATTTCAAATGCTAGTAGGCAAAGCATTATGTAGAAGGGACAACGTTGGAAGGGGATGTGAGGGGCACATTATTTTGCCACAGTGGCTGGCGGATGTGGAAATGCTTTTCCATGGGTGGTGGTGGAGGCAGATATGCCGGTGGTGTTTCAGGGACCTGGATAGGCACATGTATATGCGGGGGATGGCGGGGGGGGGGGTATGGATACTGCGCAGGCGGGTGAGAGAAGGTCCTGTTCAGCGCAGACATCGTGGGCCAAGGGGCATGTTCCTGTGCTGTGCTGCTGTGTGTTCTGCAGGTTATCAGACCTGAACTGTCACGTGCCGACTCTCCAGACACGAGCAAAGGGCTCTCTTACGGCATTTATGATCTTCAATGGTTCCATCATTTCTTTCCTCCACTTTTCTACCTTCCCCCCCCCCCCCCCCCCCTCCGGTCCCACACGTGACCACTGCAGAAGCTGCACGCTGCTTTCTGACGGGACTCTGTGACGGCAATCTGTCACACTCACCTCTGCACCAGGTGGCTAATAATCCTATCAATTATGTCAAGCCTGCAATTTTTCCTGCCAAACCATTTACCAGATTTATTGATAAATTCGTGACAAGTTGTGACTTGGTCTCATTCTCAGACAGAAGCTCGTTCATTTCTCTTTCTCTTTCACTCATTCTCTCACTCTGCCTTGTCTTCTTGCTGTTTACTGTTCCCCATCTCTCTCGCAGTTTTGCCTCAGCCAATGCTCTACTCTTCCTCTCACTGTTTAATGACTGCAGTTTCTGTCCCACCCTCTGTCCCCGATCCTCATTCCCTGTCTCACTGCTGCTCTCAGCTGCCCACGTTCTTTATGCATGTCTCACACTCGCTCTCACACACTCTCACACACTCTCACACACACTCACTCACACACTCACTCACACACTCACTCACACACTCACACACACTCATACACTCTCTCTCTCTCACACTCACACACACTCACACACTCTCTCTCACACACGCTCTCACACTCTCACACATACATTCTCACTCTCTCTCACACACATACACTCACACACACTCTCACATACGCACACTCTCTCTCTCACTCTCATATACTCACACTCTCTCTATCACACACTCACACACTCTCGCACACTCTCACACTCTCTCTCACACACTCACTCACACACTCACACACACTCTCTCTCATACACTCACACACATGCACTCACACACTTCCACACTCTCACACACACTCACTCACTCTCACACACACTCACACTCTCTCTCACACACTCACTCACACACTCACTCACTCACACTCGCACACACTCTCTCATACACTCACACACACTCACTCACACACACTCTCACACACACTCTCACACACACTTACTCACACACGCACTCACACACACACTCTCTCTCACTCACTCTCACACACACACACTCATCACTCACTCACACACTCACTCACACTCACACACTCTCACACGCACTCTCTCTCACTCACACACTCTCACACACTCACACACTCACTCACTCACTCACACACTCACTCACACTCACACACTCACACACTCACTCACACACTCACACACACTCTCACACACACTCTCTCTCACTCACTCACACTCTCACACACTCTCACACACACTCACACACACTCACACACACTCACACACTCTCACACACACTCTCACACACTCACACACTCTCACACTCACACACACTCTCACACACACACTCTCACACACACACTCTCACACACACTCACACACACACTCTCACACACACTCACACACACACTCTCACACACACTCACACACACTCACACACTCACTCACACACACTCACACACACACACTCACACACTCACACACACACTCACACACACACACTCACACACACACACTCTCACACACTCACACACTCTCTCCCTCTCCCACCAATGCATGATAAACCCCTTGCAGTACACAAATGATTAGTGAGCCAGCGGTTTAGATGTGAACAAGGTCGCTCTGAAACAAACCTTCCGAACCTGAAGATGTCTTGATGCCGACAACTAATTCCTGTTCCTGTGTATCTGGGTCAGGAAGTCCATGCTTTGACCTTCATGGGTCACGGCTAACAAGACATTTGGACGTTTCTGACACAAGCTGATATTTCATTGCCTGCACCCAGCTAAGGTTCATCACGACCTCCGCTATTTCTTGCATGAGATGCATAATAATAACAATGAATAGAATGTTTTTTAAATCAATGGATGACTCTTAGAAGGCCAGCATGGGATGAATATTGGGTATTTGTGAGGGAGGGACCCAGAGAGAATGTTGAAAGCAAAGATGAGAATTTAAATGAGTAGGTTGGCAATTACAGGTAAGATGTTTGGCATATGGGTGTAGTTTAGTTCAGTTTAGAGATACAGCGCGGAAACAGGCCCTTCGGCCCACCGAGTCCGTGCTGACCAACGATCCCCACACAGTAACACTATCCGACACACTAGGGACAATTTCACATATTTTATACCAAGCCAATTAACCTACAAACCTGCCCTGCACACATTAGGGACAATTTTACTTTCATACCAAACCAATGAACCTCCATCCAGTGACTTGGCCTCCACTGCCCTCTGTGGCAGGGAATTCCACAAATTCTCAACTCTCTGGGTGAAACAGTTTTTTCTCACCTCAGTCTTAAATGGCCTCCCCTTTGTTCTAAGACTGTGTGGCCCCTGGTTCTGGACTCGCCCAACATTGGGAACATTTTTCCTGCATCTAGCTTGTCCAGTCCTTTTATAATTGTATACGTTTCTTTGTTGATTTGCTGCTCTAAACATCTTAACAAAAATATGTCGACAGGTTCACGCTCGAATACTTATTGGGTTGGAAGTTGATCAATTATTGATGTTACTTAAGTGCTCGCTGGATGCTGAAGGAGGTGTAAAACTATGTACTGTGACAGTGTTAGGAAAAAGAGAGACATCAAAATATTAAATTCTTAAAGGATTGGACAGGCTAGATGCAGGAAAAAATGTTTCTGATGTTGGGGGGAGTCCAGAACCAGGGGTCACACAGTTTAAGGATAAGGGGTCGGCCATTTAGGACTGAGATGAGGAAAGACTTTTTCACCCAGAGAGTTGTGAATCTGTGGAATTCTCTGCCACAGAAGGCAGTGGAGGCCAAGTCACTGGATGTTTTCAAGAGAGAGTCAGATTTAGCTCTTAGGGCTAAAGGAATCAAGGGATATGGGGAAAAAAAAGCAGGAACGGGGTGGTGAATTTGGATGGTCAGCCATGATCATATTGAATGGCGGTGCTGGCTCGAAGGGCCGAATGCACCTGTGTTTCTATGTTTCTAAGCCTTAAATCAGGCTCAGTCCTGAGCACAATAAAATATGTCCAACATAATGACAGAAATATTAATTATCAGCAATAATATTCCTTGAAAGTGGCATCGCGGTTAGATGCGGTGGTCAAAAAAGCTTTGGCACTTTGGCCTTCATCAGTCAGAGTGTTGAGTATAGAAGTTGGGTGGTCATGTTGCAGTTGTTTAATTGGTTGATGAGGCCACATTTAGAGTATTGTGGTCAGTTTTGGACACCGTGTTATAAGAATGAAGTTGTCAAGCTGGAAAGGTGCAGAGACGGTTTACGAGGATGTTGCCGGGACTCGAGGGCCTGAGCTATAGGAAGCGGTTGGGCAAGGAACTCCATTCCTTGGAGCGCAGGAGGATGAGGGGTGAACGTGCAGCATTGTTCAAAATCATCAGAGGAATAGATCAGGTAAATACACAAGAGTTTCTTGCCCAGAGTAGGGGAATCGAGAACCGGATGACATGGGGGGAAAATATTTAATGGGAATCTGAGGGGTAATGTTTTTTCATACAGAGGGTGGTGGGTGTATGGAACGAGCTGCTGGAGGAGGTAGTTGAGGCAAGAACTATCGCAACGTTTAAGAAACATTTGGACAGGTACATGGATCGGACAGGTTTAGAGGGATATGGGCCAAACGCAAGCAGGTGGGACTAGTGTGGATGGTACATGTTGGTTGGTCGGCATGGGCAAGTTGGGCCGAAGGGCCTGTTTCCGCGCTGTATGACTCTACGACCCAATAACATAATCACAGAAATATTATTTATCAGCTGAGTTTCTCCAGCATTTTGTGTCTATCTGCGGTGTCAACCAGCATCTACAATTCCTTCCCACACATAGAATCTTACATGTTTGAATAAGGTCACCTTCATACTTCTAAACTCTAAGGAATATGGATCAAACTGCCCAGCCTCTCTTGTTAGAACATCCCACTCACCCCAGGAATTAGCCGAGTCACTCAGGGCGGCACGGTGGCGCAGCGGTAGAGTTGCGGCCTCACAGCGCCAGAGACCCGGGTTCGATCCTGACCGCGGGTGCTGTCTGTACGGAGTTTGCACGTTCTCCCTGTGACCTGCATGGGTCCTCTCCGAGATCACTGGTTTCCTCCCACAGTCCAAAGACGTACAGGTTTGTAGGTTCATTGGCTTTGGTATGAAAGTAAAATTGTCCCTAATGTGTGCAGGGTAGGGTGGTGATCGATGGTCGGCACGGACTCGGTGGGCCGAAGGGCCTGTTTCCGCGCTCTATCTCTCAACTAAACTAAACTAAACCCAATTTGGGTTGCCTCTAATATGACAAGACCCTTTGTTTCAGGTAAGTGGGCCAGAACTGCGGGCAGTGCGTCGGTGAGTCCTCGACAAAAACATTCCCAATGTTCACACATCTTCCCTATTTTCCAGCTCCGATCCCTTGGGAACATCGGCCAAAATGCCGTCGGCCTTCCAAACAACTGGGTTCCAAACACCTACATGCTAGCAAGAGATGTATGAGGCCAAGAGAACCACGAGTGTTGTATTGTCACGTGTCCCAGATAGAACAATGACATTCCTACTTCCAGAACAGAATATATAAACCTCCCTGCCTCCTCCTCAATATTAATCGCTGCACTAAACAGAAGTCACGTCAAGTCACTTCTATTTTAGATAGCACATTTAAAAAACAACTCTCGTTGACCAAAGTGCTTCACATTGGTGGAGGTACTAACGTTATACACTGTTGTCCTTTATTTGTCTGCTGCCCGTGGGAACTTTCCGTGCGGCCACTATTATCCGAGTGACTAACCTTTATTTGCAGAGAAGTTCTCAGGATAATCTGAAGTTGAGAAGTTCACCGGGTTAAGTATTTTTCTTTCCATAACGAGGATTCCAGCCAAGCGTGTTTCCAATAGTCCAGCCGTTCGAGAGTGCTTTATTTTTGTCACCTACGCAACTGCGCAGTGAAATTTGTTTCGCTTGTTATGTTCACGCGGTTGCCGCCATTATTGGAGGTTCAGAATTGGGTCGGCTGGATGCAGCGAAGCATCGCGCGCGCGGTTGGTCCGTGCGTCGCATGGGCCGGGCAGCAACGTGTGCAGTTGTCCTTTGCATCTCCAAATGGTCACCAATAATTTCATCATCGTACGGGTTTTACACACGCAGTGACTCTCAGCTGCGGATATTGTTAACCTTATCTTTTGCCAGTTCTGGTTGTAGTAATTAGTTTACTGTTTCAGAAATCTTTTAAAAATTCTGCATCAATTCTATTCTTTAATTATTTTTTCTCTATTACTGTCTCCTCCCTCCTCGTGTTTATGCCTTGACCTCTCTCTCTCTCTCTCTCTCTCTCTCTCTCTCTCTCTCTATTTCTCCCTCTCCCACTCTCTCTCTATCTATCTCCCTCTCGATCTCTCTCTCCCTCTCTCTCCCTTTCTATCTCCCCCTCTCCCTCTCCCTCCTCGCTCTCTCTCTCTCTATCTCTCCCTCTCTATTTCTCTCTCTCTTCCTCTCTCTCTATCTATCTCTCTCCCTCTCCCTCTCTCCCTCTCTCTCCCTCGCTCTCCCTCTCTCTCTCTCCTTCTCTCTCTCCCTCTCCCCCTCTACCTCCCTCTCCCTCTCTCTCCTTCTCTCTCTCCCTATCTCGCCCTCTCCCTCTCCCTCTCTCCCCCTCTCTCTCTATCTCCCTCCCGTTCTCTCCCCATTCCCCGTCACTCTCTAGCCTCCTGGTGCCAAGGACTATGACATCCAATATGCTGAGCTCGACACCACTGCTCTTGCCTCCTCACATCCCAGTCCTCGGACCTCCATTCATGCTGGCGGGGACCTGGTCGAGTACGCAACTATCCAGCCTAACTTACGTTAAAGCATGCCTCTCTAGGCCTTTCCCTCAGACCTTTGACCTCCAGGTACACCTCTGCACCCCCCCCCCCCTCGCCGTTCCTCTATAAGTAATCTGATCACTGATGTAATCTGCATGCAATGCACATCAGTGGAATGCTCCGTCACTAACTGACTCTGTGGCGCATGTTCCCATTTTATGAGCAAAGCAGTTCCAATAATTGATAATTCACACCCTTTATGCATCCGGTGTTTTCTGTCTGTCTGTCTGTCTGTCTGTCTGTCTGTCTGTCTGTCTGTCTGTCTGTCTGTCTGTCTGTCTGTCTGTCTGTCTGTCTGTCTGTCTGTCTGTCTGTGTGCGCGCGTGTGTTTGCAATGAATGTTCAACGTTCTGCATTGGTTGCGGACCTAACCAGCTGCATTGTGCATGGCTTACTGCAAAGTGAATCAAAGACGTCTTAAAATTCTGTGCTGCGAAATTGCCTAAATAATCCATATTCCTAGTTGTCTAGCCTCGAGTCTAAATCACGGGGACGATCTGTCACAGTATAGAAAGATACGATTTTTTTCGGATCTATTTTGAAATATCATTGCATTCTCAGCAAGGTCCGGCTGGAGTTATTCACACAGAGGGCAAAGGCGACCTTTATTCCCCCAATGGACATTTGCCCTCTAGGTTTCTTGTACCCAGGCACTGTCCTCATTCACCGCATATTGGTAGATTTTATGCACGAAAATGGATGTGGACCATTTATACTCAACCTTGAGCATCATTTTAAGGGTAGATTAGGGAGTGGTGGAAGAAAAGAATGATAGCAAATCTGAACTGAAGTGGTTGAGGACATCACAGTGAGGTTAAAGAAGCCCCTGGGTGGCACGGTGGCGCAGCGGTAGAGTTTCTGCCTTACAGCGCCGGAGACCCAAGATCGATCCTGTCTGTACGGAGTTTGCACGTTCTCCCTGTGACCATGTGGGGTTTCTCCGGGTTCTCCGGTTTCCTCCCCCACTCCAAAGACGTGCGGGTTTGTAGGTCAATTGGCTTCAGTAGAATTATAAATTGTCCCTCGTGCGTGTAGGGCAGTGGTGGTGAACGGGGATCGCTGGTCGGTGCGGACTTGATGGGCCAAAGGGCCAGTTTCCACGCGGTGAAGCGGAACTGAACTAAACTAAAGGTGGGACTAGTGCAGCTGAGACACGTTGGCCGTTGTGGGCAAGTTGGGTCAAAGTGCCTTTTTCCAAGTTGCATGCCTCTGTGAACATGAGATGCAATGGTCCTGTTCCAACCCATCACTGGTGCTCCGAATCATGAGCAGATCTCCTTGTGTTAAATGTCAGTGGAGGAATCTGGCAATTACTCGCTGAAAAACAGCACCAGGATCATTGGACAAAGAGTGAGCAGATGATTAAAACCTTAGAAGATCACTTCATCCTGTTTAGTGTGTGATCTCTCTGTTTCTCTCTCTCTCTCTCTTCATCAAGTCATCGTTACTGACAAAGATGATATCAGAATCGAGAGTTTGGAACAGTCAGGAAAATCTGGACAATAGACAATAGGTGCAGGAGTAGGCCATTCGGCCCTTCGAGCCAGCACCGCCATTCAATGTGATCTTGGCTGATCATCCCCAATCAGTACCCCGCTCCTGCCTTCTCCCCATATCCCCTGACTCTGCTATTTTTAAGAGCCCTATCTAGCTCTCTCTTGAAAGCATCCAGAGAACCTGCCTCCACCGCCCTCTGAGGCAGAGAATTCCACAGACTCACCACTCTCTGTGAGAAAAAGTGTTTCCTCGTCTCCGTTCTAAATGGCTTACTCCTTATTCTTAAACTGTGTGGCCCCTGGTTCTGGACTCCCCCAACATCGGGAACATGTTTCCTGCCTCTAGCGTGTCTGAGCGTAACCTGGTTGTGGCGTTTCAGATGGTCTTGGGAGAGAGGACAGTGAGGAGTACTCTGAAGCTTATTCTTACCCAGTGGTGAGGGCATGGAGTGTGTCATTAACATGTGTGTTTGACGGCACTGGGCCTGTACTCGCTAGGATTTCGAAGGATGAGGGGGGGACCTTGTTGAAACTTACTGAATAGTGAAAGGCCTGGATTGAGAGTGGATGTGGAGAGGATGTTTCCACTAGTGGGAGAGTCTAGGACTAGAGGTCATAACCTCAGATTTAATGGACGTACCTTCAGGAAGGAGATGAGGAGGAATTTCATTAGTCAGAGGGTGGTGAATCTGTGGAATTCATTGCCACAGATGGCTGTGGAGGCCAAGTCAGTGGATATTTTTAAGGCGGAGATCGATGGATTCTTCATTGGGACGTGTCAAGGGTTATGAGGAGAAAGCAGGAGAATGTTGTTGACAAGAAAAGATAGATCATCTATGATTGAAATGGCGAAGTAGACTGGATGCGCTGAATGGCCTAATTCTGCTCTGAGAACTGATGAACATGCAGAGCAAATTCCATGAGTGGATGAAGGGCATTGAATACTCAATAAGAGGGTGGGACGGAAGATTATGCAAATGGATTAGATGAAGGTGGCTAGCAGAAACCTCATGTGGCTAATTAATAATCAACGTGGGTCAGTACAACAGAATGGCCAGCTCCTTCGTGGCAAGTTGGATGATCTGCGGCGATGTTCCAGTGAAGACGTATGGTCCACATGGAAAACAACTGTCTTGCCTATGGAAAATGTTCAGCTTTTATTTCAAAATCAGGGCAAGCCAACAGCAGTGGACAGCTGATCTATGTGTTAAAGAAGGAACTGCAGATGCTGGAGAATCGAGGGTTACACAAAAGGCTGGAGAAACTCAGCGGGTGCAGCAGCATCTAAGGAGCGAAGGAGATAGGCGACGTTTCGGGTCGAGACCCTTCTGAAGACTCATATTCCGCTTGGGGAGTCTGCATCCTCTGGGCTTAAACATTGATTTTTCTCAATTCTGTTAACCCTGGCTGCCTCCTCCCCTTCCCACCTCTCCCTCAGTCCTCGGGCCCTGGCATTCCTTCTCTCTCTCTCTATCTCTCCCCCACCCAAGTCGCGCTAGCTTCTCATTTTCGCACTACAAACAGCTTACAATGGCCTGTTTCCTTTATCATCGTTACTTTTTTGCATATCTTTCATTCATTGTTCTTTATCTCTCCACATCACCGTCTATATCTCTCGTTTCCCTGATCCCTGACCAGTCTGAAGAAGGGTCTCGACCCGAAACGTCGCCTATCTCCTTCGCTCCTTAGATGCTGCTGCACCCACTGAGTTTCTCCAGCTTTTTGTGAAAGCTGATCCATGTTGACTTCAACCACATGATGAATGCTTTAAAAAAAAACCTTTCCATGTATTATCTGCAAAGACGTCTAATGGGGAACTCAGTTTTCATAACTTCAGAGCTCATCTGAATACTGCCCGATCTTTGACCTCCCATCTGTTCAGCATACAAGGAAATGCCTCATAAAATATACATGGTAGAGTGGTTAACTGGTGCAAGAACAGCTGCCAGGCCTGGATGACATGTAGCTGGATCATTATCAAACTCCCGTATCCACTCAACTCTTCTCTTTTACATTCGCAGCGCTGGAGTTTAGTTCAGTTTAGTTTACAGACACGGAGCGGAAACAGGCGCTTCAACCCACCGAATCCACGCCGACCAGCGATCCCCGCACGCTCACGCTGTTCTACAACACACTGGGGACCGTTTACAATTATACACGAGCCAATTAACCAACAAACCTGCACGTCTTTGGAGAGTGGGAGGAAACCTGAGCACCCGGAGAAAACCCACGAGGGTCCCTTATGTATTTATGAAGGCAGCGAGTTGTAAAATCACCTTGCTCACAAGTTGTGGCCACGCCTCTTTGTCATTCACCATTGGCATCTTCCACAAGTGGATGGTCGCTTGCTCCTAAGTCCATGTTCAAGGAGCAGAATTAGGCCATTCGGCCCATCAAGTCTACTCCGCCATTCAATCATGGCTGATCTATCTTTCCCTCTCAACCCTGAACTCCTGCCTTCTCCACAAAACCCCCGACACCCACACTAATCAATAATCTATCTATCTCTGCCTTAAAAATATCTGTTGACTTGGCCTACACAGCCGTCTGTGGTAATGAATCCCATAGATTCGCCACCCTCTGAATAAAGAAATTCCTCCTCATCGCCTTTCTAAAGGTACGTCCTTTTATTATGAGGATGGCAATTTTAAACTATCTAATCAGCGGGTATAAGGGAACAGCTGGATATTGATAAGGAAAGGTAGCACAGTGACACAGCGGTACAGTTCGATCCTGATGACGGGTGCTGTCTGTACGGAGTTTGCACGTTCTCTCCGTGACCGCGTGGGTTTTCTCTGGGCGCTCCAGTTTCCTCCTGCACTCCAAAGACAAATGGGTCTTCTGTAAAGATTGTAAATTGTTCCCAGTGTGCAGGAGAGTCTCAGTGTGTGTGGATCACTGGTCGGTGCGGACTCGGTGGGCTGAAGGGCCTGTTTCCGTGCAGTGTCTCTGTATCCATAATATATGGTGAGGAGGGAGGTTCGTGATGAATGAAACACAAAGAAGGCTTGCTCGGGAACCGGCTGGATACAGAGGGAGGGAGGCTGGAATCTGCCAGACTAGAGAGCCACAAAGGGTACATCAAAGCCCACTGTGACACATTGGGTGCAGGAGCTGAATGTGTAGAAAGGGAATTCTGTACAGCCTTCAGGACAAAGAGGAAGCCTTTGAAGTGTTTGTTGTAAGCGAGATCATAGTTGACAAAGATGTTAAAAATATTGGCTTTGTAAGTAGCAATAAATGAAAGGAGACCAAGACTGGCGGTACACGTGCATTTTCACAAGGCATCCAGCAAAATGCAACACACAAGGTTAGGAGGTAGGATTTCATTTCGGAGTCACGTGAGTGACTTCGTGAAGAGCCCGCCGGCACGCATGCGCGGCATATCGTCGCAACGCATTGCTGCCGACAGCTGGCGGTGGGGCGCGCTCCTCGCCAGCCCTTCAAAAGGAGCCGCTTAGGTAAGTTAAACTAACCTTAAGTTGGTTGGCCCTTGCTGTCGGTTTTGTCTTTCAGCAAGGGTGCGGATTGGAGTGTTCAGAATGTCTGGACGAAGAAGTCGTGGCCCGGCGCCCTCATCGTTTCCACCTGGGGCCGGGAAGAAGGCGGGGAAGTCATTGCCGTCTGCTGCTGCAGGTCGGGACCCGCTGAGTCGCCACAGCTCCGAGGAGGAGTGCGTGGAGGAGGACGTCGGGGTGCCTCCTGAAAGGGTGGACCCTGCCACAAGTTCGCCTTTGGCGACAACGGGGAAGGGGTTTCGTGCTGCGGCCCGACCCCCCTCCGCTAGCCCTTCATTAAAAGGCAGCAGAGGCGCCCGTAAGCCTAACCCGGTCCGGGCCAAGGCTCCACCAGCCGCCATGGAGCGGTCTGGTGCAACGGCGGGACCTGGGTCGTTAAGGTCTGCTACCCAACTCCCAACCCCCGCCGCCGGGACGGGGGGCTTGGGTACGGTCCCGCCTCGGTCGCCGAGTCCCCCATGGATGGGAGGACGAGACCATGCGTCGGCACCGTCCGAAATGCGGACAGCCGGCAAGCCTGTGCGGGCGTCGCTCCATGCTTCTGCTGGAGTCGACCCCAAGCCGTCAGGGCCCTTTGTGGCAACGGCTTCTACTCCTGCCAAGAAGAGGCGGTTGGACACCCTGCCCGCACGGGACTCGCACGGTTTCGCTGCGGCGGCCGAAAGCGATCCATTCCGGCACCGAGATCACTTCTCTGAGGTGCGGGCCGATGATAGGAGCCCCGGCATGTTTTCTGAGCCGGAGGACTCCGACCATCCGAGTGTTCAGGATGGGGGGGCGTATTGACCGCATCGAGCGGCTGCTGGAGCTGGTACTCCATAATCAACAGCAGTACGCACCCACGGATATCGTCCGGCACAGGGCCGCCTCGCCGGTTTCTCTCATCAGCGAGCCACAAGGGGAAGAAGGGTTTGACCCCACCCCAACACCGTCGGAGCCACCGACAGCTGAGTTACTGGACGTGGCAGCCAAATTTGCTGCACCAATTACAACTGGACTTCCGCTCCAGCCAAAGCTGGCAGCAACAGTGGACTTTCTCACAAATCATCGGTTGCAGGAGGAAGTACTCTCACAGGCCACTCAGCGCCACAAGGCCCCGTCCAACTGTAATGCCCTCAACGTGCCACTGGTCAATACGCCCATATGGGGCAACATCGGCGTGGCTGTCCGCCATCAGGAGGTTAAACTCCAGCGGATCCTCAAACTCCTCACGGCCGGTATTACCGCCTTTGCGCGGTCGGTCGATGGAACGGACCTGTCATTGGATCAGGAGGATGCGTTAGCACTATTATGTGCCACCCAACATGAAATCAACGATTTCCGGAAGAACAGCATCCGTCCGTCTATCAACCCAAAATTTGCAGGGTTGTGTAAGCCACCGCCGCCCCCACCGCCCCGACAACTCTTCGGGGAAGACCTTCCGAAGAGGGTCAAGGAGCTGGACGAGGTAGCCAAAACGGTGGGACTTATGCGATCTCAGATCGCCCCCAGACCGATGGTGCCAAAAGCTCCCCCTGCTCGACCGCGAGGTCCGGTCGCATCAGCATCAAGACCATATGCTACTACTCAGCACTACTACCAACAGGGCCAGCAGCAGCGGTCTTTTTTAGGGTCAGGCACACAGCGACCCCAGTGGAAGATGAAGCCATCTTATCGTCAGCCCAACCCAGCACCTCCTCGGCCACCCAAGCATGTCAGGGACCGCCGGTGACCATGGAGGTAAGGCGGTCTGGGTTTCTTTCCCCTGCCCCTTTAATTTCACATGTGGGAGGGCGACTCCGGTTCTTTGCTAAAGCTTGGGTATCAGTTACTTCGGATAAATTTGTGTTACAAAATGTTCGGGGTCATTCTATTGAATTTATTGACGGCAAAATTCCTCCATCCCAGCATATGCCTAAACGGAAGTTTACGCTGTCTGCTATTGAGCAGGCAGCAGGCACGGCTGAAATTTTTCGTTTGGAACAAAAAGGCGTGATAGAGAAAACTATTCACGAGCCCATTGAATTCGTCTCCAATATATTTACTAGACCAAAAAAGGATGGAGGTTGTCGGGTGATTATTGATTTGACCCAGTTGAATACCTTTGTAACATATACACATTTCAAAATGGACACTTTTGAGACAGCCAAATCACTGATTTCGCATGGTTGCTTTATGGCATGTATTGATTTAAAAGATGCATACTATTCAGTGTCCATCCGGAAACATCACCGGAAATTTTTGAAATTTGTCTGGATGGATCAGCTCTGGCAATATCGAGCCTTACCAAATGGGCTTACTACTGCCCCTAGGCTCTTTACTAAATTACTTAAACCTATTATGGCCAAATTACGCATAGAACATCATATTGTCATGGCTTATTTGGATGATATTCTGATTATTGGCAATACTCTGGAAGCAGCTGAAAGCGCTGTTTTAGCAACTGTTACTATATTTCAGCAACTAGGGTTTATAGTTCATCCAGAAAAATCGAAGTTTCACCCATCCCAGGTTATGGATTATTTGGGTTTCACGGTGGACTCTATTCAAATGAGGGCCACCATTCCATTTCACAAGGTGGAGGATGTCTCCCTTGCATGTCAGGATCTCGCATCCGCCAGTATACCATCTATTCGGCATACAGCTAAGATAATTGGGAAAATCATAGCTTTATTTCCGGCAGCCCGGTTTGGGCCTTTACATTATCAAAACCTGCAAAGGGCCAAAATTATTGCGTTAAAAAAGAACGCTGGTCATTTTGACAGACCTATGGAGCTGCCTTCTGATGCTAAGGTTGAGCTCCAATGGTGGGTGTCCAATATTGGCAGGGCATTCAAACCCATTGTTGTGCCCAATCCGGTGGTATATTTGCAAACTGACGCAAGCTCTCTAGGCTGGGGAGCTGCGGACAGCTCTTCTAGTTGTGGAGGCAGGTGGGATCCCCTTGAAGCTAGCATGTTGCTAGTACAAGGGATTAACTATTTGGAGCTGCTTGCCGCATTTCACGGACTGCGGGCATATTGTGCTCATCTTAGTGGCACTCATGTCCGTCTCCAAATAGACAACACCACAGCGGTGGCATATTTAAACCATATGGGCGGTACCAGGTCAGTCTCTTGTGACAAATTGGCTAATACTATTTGGTGCTGGTGTATTAATCGAGATATTTGGATTTCAGCCACCTATTTGCCAGGTAGGCTTAATACTGTGGCAGACACCAGGTCACGCAAATTCAATGATAGTATTGAGTGGATGCTGCATCCTCAAATATTTGCCCAAATTATAGCCAAATTTGGCCAACCGGATATCGACCTTTTTGCGTCCCGGTTGAACCATCAGGTACCGACATATGTTTCATGGGAACCAGACCCTGGGGCATTAGCGATTGATGCATTCTCGCTAGACTGGGGGAAGTGGTTTTTCTATGCATTCCCCCCGTTTTGCCTCATCAGTCGGGTATTACAAAAAATCAGGATGGATTCTGCCAGAGGCATTCTTGTCATACCCGACTGGCCTACACAGCCTTGGTATCCGGTGGTCTCTGACATGATTAGTCAACCTTGGGTCCCTCTAGAGGGTTGCCCGCATGTGGTTTCTCACCCTGTCTCAGGGGAGTTACACCCCTGCCATGCCTATTTAAAATTACTGGCTTGCAGGTTCTGACCAGGCCATGGATGCAGTATGGCCTTACCACCCGGACCATGAACACCATTGGAGCATCCTGTCGAGAGTCAACCAGGCGGAGATATCTCTCCCACATCACCAAGTGGGAAGCCTACTGCAGTCGCTCTCACATCACCTATGACGATGTCTCCATAGCCGACGTCCTGGAATTCCTCGCGGGGTTGCACCATGATGAGCACTTGAGTTATAGTGCCATCAACAGCGCCAGGAGTGCGCTATCATTCTACCTCAACATCGAGGTTGGATCAAACAGGCTAGTGTCCAGGCTTATGCGGGGAATATTTAATCTCAATCCGCCTACACCACGCTACAACATCACCTGGGATGTCAGGGATGTGCTTACCCTGCTCAGGTCGTGGTCACCCATGGAAGGGTTACAGCTGGACCAACTCACTATGAAATTGGTGATGTTACTAGCGCTGACTTCAGCACAGCGGGTTCAGACGCTCCACAAACTACGTATTGACAGGATGACGTCGACCCCTGGAGAAGTAGTCTTTTTCATCGATGAGCTACTTAAGCAGCATAGACCTGGGTGCACAGGGCTGCAGCTGAAGTTCCCGGCATACCCTGCAGATGCTCGGCTATGTTTAGCCACTCACATCCGTTACTACATCAAGGTGACGAGGAGCATCAGAGGAATGGAGTTGTACCTGCTTGTCACTCACAAACGACCTCACCATCGAGTGACAGTCCAGACGATCTCCAGGTGGCTCCGGATCGTCCTGGCTAAGGCAGGTATTGACACTAATGTGTTTAAATCCCACTCCACCAGGGCTGCATCTACGTCGGCGGCGAGGGTCATGGAGGTACCCATGGACCATATCCTCGCCACAGCAGGATGGGCGAATGAAGCTGTGTTCCAGCGTTTCTATAATAAGCCTGTTGCTGCTCCCCTTCAGTTTGCAGAGGCCGTGCTGAACGCCGGGTGTGAACGTGGGGATGTCCCTGATTAAAAGGGCGTTATTTGTTGTATTATTAATAAATCTTCTTTGTGTTTCAGTATAACCTCGTTTCATCAACTTGTTTACTCCAATCCATCCTTGCTAGTGGTGTGTCCGCATGGACGTTGTCCAGGGCGTGTAATCACAGAAGCTTTGAAGTCTTCACGAAGTCACTCACGTGACTCCGAAATGAAATAGTAAGATTGAACGAGAACTTACCAAGTTTGAAGGTTGATCTTTATTTCATGAGGAGTTGCGGTGAGGGATTTCGTGCCCTCCGCTCCCAACCCTCGATCATCTTCAGCTGGTAATCAGAGTCTCTTTAAATCTTACTATGCCAAGTCATTTCTGTTGTTGTTTCTGTGATTCCACACCGCTGCTTTGAAGAATGTCGCGCATGCGTGCCGGCGGGCTCTTCACGAAATCCCTCACCGCAACTCCTCATGAAATAAAGATCAACCTTCAAACTTGGTAAGTTCTCGTTCAATCTTACTATTCTGGCTCTTTGAGAATTAGTTAATGGTCAGCAAACTGCAGAAGCCAATGGTCTACATTCTAGTTGGTAGGTTGTAAAGTTAAGTGTTGCAAGAGGCAGTGATTTAAAAAAGGCCACTTTTTGCAATCTAGGTCAATAACCCTGAAGAAGGGTCTCGACCCAAAACGTCACCCATTCCTTTTCTCCAGCGAAGCTGCCTGTCTCTCGCTGAGTTACTCCAGCTTTTTGTGTCTATCTTCACGTTCTTGTTCATCTCTACCAAATCTCCTCTCAATCGGAACGCCCACCGTTTCTGATCTAATCTTGAAGTTGGAATCTCCCACCCCTGGAACCAAAGCACACACCTTCGCCAGCTCCTTTAGATCCAGCCGACAGTGAACCTGAAACTTATGGAAAATTCTCGAGGACTTTGATGGTATGACTGCCGAGAATCTATTTCTGCTTGAATTGGACGACACCATCTGAACACGAGATGGGGTTTATTTGGAGATTTTCTATGTATTTTAGAGGATATTCAAAACAGATCAACAGTTTGCTCGAAACTCGATGGGTTACTGCTGAATTAGGACAAAATGGATGCTGGATGGGTGCTTAATGGTCGGCATGGGTTGGATGGGCTGAAGGGCCTGTGTCTCTCAACGGTTCTGTGACCAAGGATGAAAAAGGATATGTGAGCATTGCAGGATTATGGAGGCAAAGAGTGTTGGGGGCTCGAACAGCTCATGTTATTTTAAGTGTTTGTATATTCTTATTGTAATTCGAAAAGCAACTCACGTGTAATAGTGATAGGGGAAAGCACTCAGTGGAGGAAATGAATCTTTTGTATCCGTTCAGAGATGATGGGACAATGATTGTAATCTTCTCTGAAATGCATGCAGCAAATAGAAATATTCTTTCTGGTGCATCTACACGAACCAATCTTTCCTGAAGAATAATTAAAGGGGAATTATGCCCGTGCGTTCAGTTCATCCCGGATATTAACTGGATTTCATCCATCAGCAAGACAAGTCTCAGTTCCATTGTGGCAACATTCCCTCTCTGTGCATCTCCATAAAACATACACAACCTGGTCATAGAGTGATACAGTGTGGAAACAGGCCCTTCAGCCCAACTTGCCCACTCCGGCCAACATGTCCCAGCTACACTATAGACAATAGACTATCGGTGCAGGAGTAGGACATTTGGCCCTTCGAGCCAGCACCGCCATTCAATGTGATCATGGCTGATCATCCCCAATCAGTACCCCGTTCCTGCCTTCTCCCCATATCCTCTGACTCCACTATTTGTAAGAGCCCTATCTAGCTCTCTCTTGAAAGCATCCAGAGAACCGGCCTCCACCGCCCTCTGAGGCAGAGAATTCCACAGACTCACCACTCTCTGTGAGAAAAAGTGTTTCCTCGTCTTCGTTCTAAATGGCTTACTTCTTTTTCATAAACTGTGGCCCCTGGTTCTGGACTGCCCCAACATCGGGAACATGTTTCCTGCCTATAGCGTGTCCAAACCCTTAACAATCTTATATGTTTCAATGAGATCCCCTCACATCCTTCTAGCCTCCAGAGTGTACAAGCCCAGCTGCTCCATTCTCTCAGCATATGACAGTCCCGCCATCCCGGGAATTAACCTTGTAAACCTACGCTGCACTCCCTCAATAGCAAGAATGTCCTTCCTCAAATTAGGGGACCAAAACTGCACACGCTTGTCCCACCTGCCTGCGTTTGGTACATATCCCTCCAAACTTGTCCTATCCATGTACTTGTCTAACTGTTTCTTAAACGTTGGGATAGTCCCAGCCTCAACTACCTCCTCGAGCAGCTTGTTCCGTACACCCTTTATGTGAAAACCTGCAGTCATGAACTGTAGGATGGGAGAACATACTGAGGCTCTCCACGGGAGATTCTAAACCTGACAGTGAGCAACTTACATAAGATCATAAGAGATAGGAGCAGAATTAAACCGAAGATAGACACCAAACGCTGGAGTAACTCAGCGGGTCAGGCAGCATCTCTGGAGAAAAGGAACGGGTGACGTTTCATTTCGGTTCGAGTCCCTTCTTCAGACATTTCGGAAGAAGAAGGGTCTCAACCCGAAAGGTCACCTATTCCTTGTCTCATGGACAGACAGCAACCTGAATTCATAATATCACAGTTATACTTCTTGTTTGGTTCATGAGTTCATGAGTTCATGGGTTCCAGGAGCAGAATTAGGCCATTCGGCCCATCAAGTCTACTCTGCCATTTAATCATGGCTGATCTATCTCCCCCTCCTAACCCCATTCTCCCCATAACCCCTGACACCCGCACTAATCAATAACATTTGTGGGATGTGGGAATGATCAAACAGGGTAGATGTTAAGGGTGATTTTGAAGGGGGAGAGAGAGGTGGGAGCTTGGCATCAGGCTGAGGAATGAGGCCAATTCTAGATACACAGGGGCCAGGAATGGTGGCGGGGACACTGAAAGGATGTAGAGCCAGAGGGCAAGGTGAGGCTGGAGAGACCCTGGTGAGTTGTTATTCAACTGAATCCCAATGTACAGCAGCCCGGCGGCAAAACGCAGCCCGCCCCAAACGTGTTTCACCATCCAAGCAAATCTGTCTATGCATTTAGCAATAAAGAACAGAGCATTTACTCTGCAAACCATCTCCCTGGTTGCATTCACTGGTGAATGAGAAAATATACGGCTCTAACAATGTGTGCGTGTGTGAGAGAGAGAGTGTGGGAGAGCATGTGAGTGAGTGTGAGAGAATGTGAGAGAGTCAGTGTGAGAGAGTGAGTGTGAGTGTGAGTGTGACAGAGAGTGAAAGCAAGTGAGTGTGAGTGAGTGAGAGTGTGACAGGGAGTGAGTGTGAGAGTGAGTGAATGAATGACAGTGTGACAGGGAGAGAGTGAGTGTGAGAGCGTGAGTGTAAAAGAGTGAGTGAGAGTGTGACAGAGAGTGAAAGCGAGTGAGTGTGAGTGAGTGAGAGTGTAACAGAGTGAGTGTGAGAGTGAGTGAGTGTGAGAGAGAGTGAGTGTGAGTGAGTGTGAGTGAGTGTGAGTGAGAGTGAGTGCGGGAGTGATTGTGAGTGAGTGTGAGTGAGTGTGAGAGTGAGTGTGAGAGTGAGTGAGTGTGAGAGAGAGTGAGTGTGAGTGAGTGTGAGTGCGTGTGTGCAGCCCAGCCATGCACAAGCGGGTGGTCACATGGCAGAATAGTGAGCGGGGTTGGCACCAGCCACTCCTGTGGAGCAGAGCTGTCACGCTGTGAGCTTGGACCCCAGACAGAGTTAAGGGGCGACCTAATCCGTGAGTTCTGGCGAGTTTGCCCTCGACTCGTACTCGCAGCATGGTGAACACGAGCTCATAGGAGGGTCTTTGTAACTCTCCTTGATGCTTGAGAGTGGTCTCTGTGTACTCGAGGCCTCAGCTAGGCCGCGGATTTTTTTTGATTGTTAAAAAATGCCTACGAGTAAAAAAACGTCGCCGAGGAAAAAATATATACTTTTTTTACTCATGTGTTTAGTCGTAGTAGGTCGGCACGTTAGTCGTAGGTAATCAAGGTTAGTTGTAGATAGTCTTCATCATAGTCGAAGAGAGGTCGAAGAGAGGTCGAAGGAGGTCGTCTTCATTCTCCAATTTTCCCGAAGTTAGTTGTAGCTAGTCTTCAACATAGTTGAAGGAGGTCTTCAACATGTCATTTTTCCAAACTCTCCTAAACTCGCCAATTAGGTCGCCCAAGTGGGACAGCCCCTTTGGCGATCTCCTCGGTCAGGATCATGTGTCTGTTGTGTAAATGGATCTCTGTTGAGGAATGTTGCTTAACTTGTTGGAGCTGAGCGCAGTGAGAGCAGCTTCTGAATTGTGGCCTGTCTTTCCTTCCACAGTACAATGGGAATCGCTATGAAGAACTATCAGATGAGGATGAATACGTGAGCAGCCAGCACGGTTACCATGACGACTACTTGGAGCAACTCCACCCTATTTATAATAAGTTATCGTATCGAGCCCCGGACCCTCCCCTCCAGGCTGGTGCCGCTCACAGGGGCCCCACGCCTGGCTCCCGCGCACCCTTCATCTACCCTAAAGAACAGTATGTGTAAATGCGGGTACAGCACTGAGCCCACTGTCTAGCAGCACAACCCCCTCTCTCAGACTTTGGCTGTCAAGCCACTTAACCCTTTGTTAACCCACGGGACCCACGCTTTGTTTAACGCCCCCACCCCCCCACCCCCCCCCCACCCCCCCACCCCCCCCCCCCGCCGTGGCACTCGAAGGGGGAACAGTTCCGCCACGCGCTGATTTTGAAAGGGTTAACTCTGTGATTTGCCTTCGCGGTTGTGGTATTAATGTCAACTCCATCACATACACATGCGCACCTCTCCTGTCCTTAAAGCGATTCTATAGCCGGGGTCCACTTGTGATCGGCCTCAGGCCCACTGACGGGGGGGGGGGGGGGGGTGGGGGAGCAAGTTGGGGCTTTGGTCAGGGTGGGGGTGGGCGGAATGTTGAAAGTTGTCCGTGCCGTTTGATATTGTTCTTGTGTAGGTGACGGTGGGTATACAATGCTGCCGCTGCCGCTGTCTTTGATGCAGTGCGTCTGATCTAGCATCACAGGCAGAAATATCTGCTGGAAAGCCAGGTGTCCTTGTGTTGTTGGGTCTCATCGCTCCCGCCCCATTGAACTGGCCGGTCATTGACCAGCGGTGGGTGATCCCTGTCCGATGGTGACCTCTCGTCTAGTGGAGGGCTGGGTTTAATGGATATCTGTCCGAGTCCACCGTCAACCTCCTCTCCCAGTAGCTGGTTGTGACCCCCCCCGTATTGTGATGATGGTTGGCCCACCCTAATGATCATGGCTGACCCAGCGTTCCCTCGTGCTTATCTGCTTCTGTACGTGAGCCGTGAACCATCTTTGTGTTTCCGACCCTGCGGGGAGCGGGGGTGCTTGTGACGGTGGCTTCCTCTGGGCTGGAGGGCCGTGGACCACCGAGGAAAGTCTGCAGGAACCCCCCCCCACCCTCCTCCCCCGCTCTTCACACAGCAGCCCTGATCCTAATACGTTCACATTGCACTCTGAAAAGACAATCGGTTGGGGGGGGGGGGGGGGGGGGGAGAGGTGTTAAGGCCGGATGCGACAATGGACCCTCTAATCTATCAATATCGTGTTCAATCTGGAAACCAAAACCTTCTACAGGAAGAGAAAAAGCAGGAAAGAAAATGGCCATCTGCCTTGCCCTGGGGCCTGAACTGAGTGTGTTTACTGTTTAAGGTGGGTTTCGGCCCAAAACGTTGCCCATTTCCTTCGCTCCATAGATGCTGCTGCACCCGCTGAGTTTCTCCAGCACTTTTGTCTACCTGAGTGTGTTTACTGGTGGGAGGCGATGCGGTGCGGCAGGTATAGGTGGGACCCGCCCGTAGAGGGAAGTAGAACGGAAGGTACTGATGAAGAGAACAGGAGGAGGTCAAGAGTAAATGACAAGGAGCCAATATAATTTGCTGTATAATTTCCTGAATGGACATGGCCCAGGAGAATGACTTTTAACCAGCCGGGGGTGAAGAAAGGGGCCAATGATGAAATTCTTTAACTCGTTCACCCCATGTGGTGACTTTAGTCTAGTGTTTCTCATCCAGCGCTTGCTTGGTCATTTTCAGAGGGCAGTTAAAAATTGACCTTGTCGTGGAGGGAGCGTGGAATCACATTCGGGCCCAGGTCCCGCAAGGATGGTCATTTTCTTTCCCTGATGGTTAACACACTCAGCAGCCTTCTCTGCCCACCTCTTCTGAGAGCTCCGACAGACCACAGGACACAGGTCCCAAGGGCAGTCTCTGCCTCCAGCGCCTTGCCTAATGCCCCTGTCCCACTTAGGAAACCTGAACGGAAACCTCTGCAGACTTTGCGCCCCACCCACCCAAGGTTTCCGTGGGGTTCCCGGAGGTTTTTGTCCTCCGGCAACCACCTTCAACTAGCATCGCAACCGGCTTCGACTAGAAAATTACCGATTTTTTAAAACGGAAACCACTTTCGACCATTAGGGAGACTGACAAAAACCTCCGAGAACCGCACGGAAACCTTGGGTGGGTGGGGCGCAAAGTCTCCAGAGGTTTCCGTTCAGGTTTCCTGAGTGGGACAGGGGCATGAATCCTCCCGCATTTGCAGAGCCACTCAGGAGGTTCTACCAGGTTGTTCCACCCAGGGGAGCGCCGGTCCTGTCCCACCTCGCCCTCACCATCCAGACTTTTGGGGGGCCTGGACGCTCTTTGTTCAGCCTGCTCCTCTCTCCTCCCCACCCACCCCTCGCTCCCTCTTCAGGGAATCGATGCGTTATCACTGGTAGACAAAAGTGCTGGAGAAACTCAGCTGGTGCAGCAGCATCTATGGAGCGAAGGAAATAGGCAACGTTTTGGGCCGAAACCCTTTGGGTTTCGGCCCGAAACGTTGCCTATTTCCTTTGGGTTTCGGCCCGAAACGTTGCCTATTTCCTTCGCTCCATAGAAGCTGCTGCACCCGCTGAGTTTCTCCAGCACTTTTGTCTACCTTCGATTTGCCAGCATCTGCAGATCCTTCTCAAACATGATGCTTCATCACTGTTGCCCCAGATGAAGTCGGTGAAGATAGACCTGAGATGGAGACAGAAGTCGCTCTGGACCATGTGGCTCAGTGGGGCACTAGCTAATGTAGAAGCACTTTGTCAACAGTTACTTTAATGATGAAAATATTCTCTATTTAGAGTCGTGCATATTATGTCAGTTTATAGGTTAATGAGTCCAAATTTTGCTCAAACACTTGGTTTGGTTTGGAAATGTCACGTGTTTATCGAGAGATTTGAGGCATTTCTGGATTGTTTTTGAACCGGTCTGGTGATGAGACGGTTTTGCCAGTTTTACCTTGTATGATGGATATTGTAACAATCTGAAGATGTGAACCAACTAAACTCTTACTAAGATCATCCCTCCTTTAACCACGTAACAATTGTACTTTTTTAAAAATTATGTTTTTGCATCTTGGATACAAAGAAAATGAGAAAACAAGCTATTCTTAGAATAGAAGTCTTGCCTCTCAAATAGCTTTCCATATGAATAGAATCACAATATCCCCCAAACTCTTTCTCAGTCACTTCTATTGTACAGAATCTAAATATATTTCAAAATCTGCTCTGACTATCCTACGATATAATCAAAAATGATCAAATCCCTATCGCGTTCACTTATACTGCATGGAAAGTCAATAATTCAAACCCATTTTTCAAATGCCATCCTAGTCAGTCGACTAGAATTGAATTTCATGAAAACCAAACCCTTCCCAAATACTCCCTTCGGGTAAATTGCAATGGACCCAGCCCCTTACTTCTGCAATTTGCAGGATCCATCACAAGGACTCTCTTTGGATAGAATTCTAATGGACCAAATATCCTCCCTTTCCCTTGAATAGAAGTTCCAGTTTTCTATTACTGCACTTTGATGTAAAACTCCTGAACTGCCACCTTGCTCTGAAACCCGTTTTCAGATCTACGCACTATGTCAAATGTAGGCTTTATGAATAGGCAACATGCCAAGTGTCTTGCGCACAGAATGCATAATCTCTCTCTCTCTCTCTCACTCCCTCTCTCTCTCTCACTCTCTCCAGATAGATCCTTGCAGCTTTTCCTACTGCAGGGGCTGGTTTTCAATCTTACGTTCAGACTACACACCGTTAAAACATAAAGATCGATTAAAAGATAGCGTACTCATATTCACTCTTAGAACAAACCAAATACTTAGCCATAAAAAACATTGCGCTGGAGATATATTTCACAGGCAGCTTTCACTTTACAAGACTCGATCCCGAAAGCGCATTAACTATAGAGGACCAGGGCAGATAAATGGACAATAAAAGTAGTACATGCCGCAAATATTGAGCAGATCAGACTGGAGGGGAAGACGAGCAAAGTCTCAGGTTAATGGAAGGTCCTCAACTCGAAGTATTAACCCCGTTTCCCATCCACACCGTCACTGCGCTGAGTAATTTTAAGGCAGATTTCTAGTATCTACAGTTCTTTGCTGTTCCATTGCACACAAACCTAGAGCAGGAATTAGGAAACAAGTCACAGAAACAGTGGGAAAGACCGAGATATTCACAAGAGTGTGTGATGCTCTGACATATTTCCTATAATTCAAGGACGAGTGCCTGGAAATTGGATTTCCACCTATTTTAACACGTTAATCAGGCACTGTTTTGCTTAAATGTAAAATTAAGAGGCGTCAAATAAAATAGCAACGTCGGGACGGACATCTTTACGTTAAAACTAAACCTGTGGTTTCCTCCCGCTGAGAAACCCAAGCATCGGGGGTAAAGCAGGCACCCGAGGATTATTTATGGGGATGACGCACAGGAAACGTCAATGTTACCAAAGTGCTCTCCTTGGAACCCACAGCCATGGGGACACAGACTGAAGATAACAGCACACTGAAGCCTCACGGTTGCTGGCAATGAGATACATTTAATACATTACAATGACTGAGTAGAGGATTTATGACATGTAAAAAAACATTGCCCAGCAGGGAGCGTTTTCAAGCATGGCTTGATTCACAGCGGTTAATATTTCACCGAGATTTGAATTCAAAGGTCATAGACTATGTACTTCTGATCCAGTTCATGCCGGTAAATGCTAAATAGATATTGTACACGTTGATGATGTCATCACCCATGGAAATTGACGCCTGCATTTTGAAAGCGCCCGGTTCTTTTTTTTCCAATCAACATCCAATCACCATGGAAACGGGGACAAAGATTTCAGGACAGGCGGCGCAGCGGTAGAGTTGCTGCCGTACGGCACCAGAGACCCGGGTTCGATCCCGACTACGGGTGCCGTCTATGCGTAGTCTGTACGTTCTCCCTGTGCCCACGTGGGTTTTCTCCGGGTGCTCCTGTTTCCTCCCACACTCCAGAGACATACGGGTTTGTAGGTTAATTGGCTTTGGTAAAATTGTAAATTGTCCAAGTGTGTGTAGGATAGCGTTAATGTGCAGAGATCGCGAGTTGGCGCCGACTCGGTGGGCCGAAGGGCCTGTTTCCGCGCTGTACCTCTAAACTAGACTAAGCATGTGTTTATTCGTCCAATTCATCCAGGGACCCTATTCTCATTCCAAATGCCATAGAGTCACACAGTGTGGAAACAGGCCCTTCGGCCCAACTTGCCCACGCCGACCAACATGTCCCATCTACACTAGTCAAACCTGCCAGAGTTTGACCCGTATCCTTCGAAACCTATCCTATCCTAGTACCTGTCCAAAGGTCTTTGACAATTACATTTATTCTTCTGAAGAAGGTCTCGACCCGAAACGTCACCCATTCTTTCTCTCCAGAGTCGCTGCCTGTCCCGCTGAGTTACTCCAGCTTTTTGTGTCTATCTTAGCGTTTATTTTTCCATTAGTGAGGTCCAGCACTGAATACATCCGACATTCTCAACAAAATGCAGCCACACTGCGGCAACAGACTGTTCCGTGCCAGCATAGCACTTCCATTCTCACCACCTTCCTCCCACTGGCCTCCATGTAGAGCCAGCAATACTGGATGGAGGACTGGATCGTTACTTTCCCTACTGCCGGTAGTTGAAAGGGGAACTGTTTTTCTCTGCAGCTCCACAAGCTATCTTTGAACCCGTTTCAAAGGGGAGTACAAAATCCAAAGAGCACAAGGTTTTAATTTAGGAACCTTTAATACAGACGGGATGACGCCTGTTTGGTGGTGAGTAGTCGCCCAAAGAGTCGTACCTTTTTCTGGTCACCGCTGGATTTTCAACATGTTGAAAATTTTCGGAGACCTGCTGCAACTAATGACGGGTGCCGGCAAATGGCCGAAAAAAATCGCAGAAGTGGGACACGCCCTTTAGGGTGATCATTGTTCAAATGAGAAGCTAATTGTTGGAAAATTTGTCCCCAAACATTAACCCTCCTCTGGCCCTGTATCTGCATCATTTCACACACACGTTAGAAAGGAACCTATTCCCTGGTTCCATGAACAACTGTGCAATGGTCCTGCCGGACAACTCAACGTTAACGCAACAATCCAGAGAGCAATATTAACGCAGCAATCCTCTGCAGCTGGTTCAGTTCGGTTCGGTTTCTTGCCACGTGTACCGAGGTACAGTGAAAAGCCTTTGCTGCGTGCTAACCAGTCAGTGCAGAGACCAATACATGATTACAATCGAGTCGTTCACATTCAAAAGGTACAGAATGTGAAAACGCACACCTCCAGATTCAGGGGCAGTTTCGTCCCAGCCGTTAACATTACGAGCCACTAAGAGACGTCCCCGAACACCGACGTACCCGCTACATTCATTCTCCGTGCTTACCATGAGTTTGATTTTTTTTTTAAACTCGGGAGAGCTCTTGGGTAAACTTGTATAGTGGGACAGGCCCTTAACTCTTAAAGGTTCATTTTCACAATGATTCTAACAACGTGACCAAGAGCATCTTCCTGTCGATATTGCTGTTACCCAGTCAGCAGACACTGGTGTTGGCTGTTCACTAAATATGTCACAAAGCCAGAGCTACCATCTAATAATTCTTTATTGAAGACAATCAGCATGTTGCACAAGCTATCCAAAGCCATGACACACTGTCGCAAAGGGGAACAAACCCAGGCAAACCATTGACTAGAAACATAGAAAATAGGTGCAGGAGTACGCCATTCGGCCCTTCGAGCCAGCACCGCCATTCAATGTGATCATGGCTGATCATCCAAAATCAGTACCCCATTCCTGCTTTTTCCCCCATATCCCTTGATTCCGTCAGCCTTAAGAGCTAAATCTAACTCTCTCTTGAAAACATCCAGTGACTTGGCCTCCACTGCTTTCTGTGGCAGAGAATTCCACAGTTTCACAACTCTCTGGCTGAAAAAGTGTGTCCTCATCTCAGTCCTAAATGGCCTACCCCTTATTCTTAAACTGTGCGACCCCTGGTTCTGGACTCCCCCCCCCCCCCCCCCAACATCGGGGAACATTTTTCCTGCATCTAGCCTGTCCAATCCCTTAAGAATTTTATATGTTTCAAAAAGATCTCCTCTCATCCTTCTAAACTCCAGTGGATACGAGCCCAGTGGAGCCATTCTGTCAGTCCCGCACTATCTCCCTGTGTTATGCCAGCATGTAAGACATTCCAATTGTGAAATGATACAATATATTATTGAATTCTCCAGGGACATCCACACGTTCATACACGTGACAAACATGAAGGTATTGTTTGCTCCGTTGTGGTTGCCATCTCCCCGCCAACAATGATCGATTCTACATTTGCCTTGAACGCCATTCCCTTTGTCCTCTTTCAACACCTCACAGGGATGGAAACAATGGAACTGTAGGACGGGTAGGGTGGGGGGGGAGGGGGGTTGGGAGAGAGGAGGGGAGGGAGGGAATGCAGGAGTTATTTGAAATGAGAGAAATCAATGTTCATACTGCATATCTTTGGAACACTTGCCCCCGCAGTGCAATGCATTCCTTGTATCTCCCTCTCGCTCGGCATCCATCTGAACAAGGGTCTCGACCCAAAACGTCACCCATTCCTTCTGTCCTTAAGGGCCTGTCACACTTTCACGACTTAACCCAAAAACCTCTGCCGAGATTAAAGGACCTACAAAAAAAATCCAGATTGTGGTAATCCACAAACTCCTACGACCTTCCACGAATATGCTCACGAACTGTGACAGAATGACAGAGGTCACGTGATGATGTTGACTTAAGCTTTTTTTTCACTCAACTTTTTTTCTCCGTCCAGCTGCCGAGCTATGAGACACCACGAATATCTACGACTACCCTCACAGCCTACTACGGTCTGCCCACAAACTAACTACGACTAAAAAGTTGCCTTTTTTTACATCCCGACCATTTTTTTACTTGTGGACATTTTTCATCGGGCTGGAAAAAACGTCCCGACTTACCTGATGCCCCGAGTACCTGCGGCTGGCAGAGCGAGCCGCTACGATGTATCTACGGACTCCTACGGACTCGCTACGAACATTCTGCGAGTTTGAATCCGGGGAAAACTCGGGAGAATTCGTGAATTAACTCGTGAAAGTGGGACAGGCCCTTTAGAAGCCCCCTGTCCCACTGAGTTACTCCAGCATTTTGTGTCTATCTTCGGTTTAAACCAGCATCTGCAGTTCCTTCCTAATGTGTTCATATTCCTCATTCTCTCCACTACAAATGCTACGCTAAACTGAACATCCCAGGTCCTGTATATTCCCACAAACCAAATATGTCCCAGATAGGACAAAGGCATCCTTGCAGCAGCACCACAGAATATGTAAACATAGTACTCTGTAAACAAACATAATAAACGAGAAAAAAAGTCCAGTGTGGAGATATGTACACATACTCACACACACATAGATATATATATATATATGTGTGTGTTTAAGAAAGAACTGCAGATGCTGGACATATCGAAGGTAGACAAAAAAGCTGGAGAAACTCAGCGGGGGAGGCAGCATCTATGGAGCGAAGGAATAGGCGAGACCTTCCTTCAGACCAGTCTCGAAATATATGTGTGTGTGAGGTTGCTACGGACTTCCCACCACACACCCCAGCTTTTCCATGGACCCACACAATGACACAGCCATCGTGCCAACACGCCAATGAACTGGTTGGGAGAACAAATGTTATAAAACTGTACGACTCCCACACCTCTTATCCGATTGTCATCCTGCCAGCCGTCACGCTGGGATAGCTCACCAGGGTCCCAGTTTTGGGATCGCTCGGTGCTTAACCCTGCAGGACCACTTGTCCATCCTGTGACGGTTTCTCCAGAGACTTAAATACCAGGCACCATCAGTCCAAGTATCTCATTACCACTGTGATATAATATTTGCTTCTCAATGAAATAAATGTGTATGCAGATATTTGCTGGTGGACTCCCAATCACTTACCACTGGGACTTGAAAACGCTCTTCCAGTCCGCGGTGGTGTATTCTTTGATGAGGTTATCAGCCCGCACTGCTAGCTCACTTTTTAACTTTAGGGATATTGTCTAGAAACAGGCCCTTCGGCCCATCAAGTCCAGGCCGACCAGCGGTCACCCCGTACACTTGTACTATCCCACACACACTAGGGACAATTTACAGTTTACAGAAGCCAATTAATCTACAAACCATTACTTCTTTGGAGTGTGGGTGGAAACCGGAGCCCCTGGAGTAAACCCACGCAGGTCACGGGGAGAACATGCAAACGCCGTACAGACAGCACCCGTAGTCAGGATCAAACTCCGGGTCTCTGGCGCTGTGAGGCAGCAACTCTACCGCTGCGCCACCGTGCCGTCCCATGCTTCTAACGGACTTCTCAACGAATAACATTATTTTGAGTTGATTTCCATGATTTTCACCTTCAGATGTGCAACGTGCTCCGTTCAACATTCTCAACCCATTTCTAACTCTTCATTGTCCATTTTCAAAGTAAATGGCACTCCCATTGTTGCCTCTTGAGTGTAAGACAAGCAAGGCCAACCATCATATCCGCCTGCTCCTGTCACTATGGTCTTGTGTCCCCACACTCTGCACCCAGACCGGATGCAGCTCCAGCACCAGACTGCCTTGAATGGACATTCCAAGCGTCCTGTAATATTTATTACAAGGCTTCCAGTCTTGGCAGCCCATATGATCTTTCGGCTACCAGTCTGAAGAAGGGTCTCGATCCTAAAACGTCGCCTGCCCTTCCCCTCCACAGGTGCTGCCTGACCCGCCGAGTTACTCCAGCACTTTGTGCTTTGCTCAAGATTCCAGTATCTGCAGTTCTTTGCGACCCGAAACCCAGCAGCATTTTGTGGCGTCCATACTGTGACCGCCTGCCTCTGCTGAGGAGAACTCCCCGCATGCCACCATGCCTGTTTCTGTGGGCTTGTTTCCTGCTCTCACCTCACAAACAGGTCCTGAGCAAGCCACGTCCGGTTCAGTTTCCGTTTCAGCGACGCTTCCTTCGTGTCAGTATCCTGCACGGCCAATTGAACACCGATCGAGCGTGGCGAACCTGTCTTTTACCTGCCAGCCCGCTCACAACACAATCCCACTGCGCCCGTTCTGAAATGAGATGGAAACCTCACAGCTTAGCCCTGGTCTTTAATCTGATGGTCTTCACCAGTCATTTCCTCTTGTCACCAGCTTCAAATGCCAAACCTGCATCTTGCGAACATCTCCCTGCGTCCCATGGAGCCGTAAAGTTGGACATCACTGAGCTGGCCCAGCACATCCATCTTTGCCCATCAACACCAACCCCATTCACCCCTGTCTGGTCCGTATCCTTCTATGCATTGCCTGTTTAAGTGCCTGTCTAAATGTCTCTTAAATGTAGTGATCGCATCTGACTCTGCCACCTCCTCTGGCAGCGAGTCCCACATGCTCTCTGTAAAAGACTACCCCCAATACATTTCCTTTAATACTGCTTCCTCTCAGCTTGAAACGATGCCTTCTTGTTTTTGATACCACTAAAATAGGAAAAAGATTCCGACTCTCCACCTGACAGTGCTTGCTTTTCCTTGTTGCAAATATCTCATTCATAATTTACCGTGTGATTCCAAACTCACCAACATCTCATCTGCCTTGGGTTCCACTAGCAGTAAGATGATCCCCTTCAATTTAAGTGTAAGGCTTCCCCGATCTGTATGTGCCCCCCTCCCCCCACCCTTGAGAATTGAGAATGTTACTTGCCACCTGGTCCACACCCAGTCCTCAATGTTCTCAAACGTGTCCAATTCTTATCAACATCACTCCACTTCCCGGTGAACCCCATTATCTAGCGCCTCTCAACAAATACATTCTGGGACTACTCAGCAAGCCATGCGGCATCTGTGCAAAGAGGAATAGAGGCATTACGGGGAGAAGGCAGGAGAACGGGGTTGAGAGGGAGAGATAGATCAGCCATGATAAAATGGTGGAGTAGACTTGATGGGCCGAATGGCCTAATTCTGCTCCTATAACCATTTCCCTTACCGCAGATGCTGCCTGACTTGTTCAATACTTCCACTCTTTCCGGTTTTTATTACAGATTTCCAACTCTGACAGTTTTTGATTCTCCACTATCCCACACTTCATTGCTGCTCTGGAAATCCCTCGAGAAGCAAGATCCCACATGTTTTGCTTGTATAGGGTGCACTGGCTCTTTAGTATTGGCGATCATTGCGATTATGTATTACCGATTGATCTGCCAACTGTACATCCCTTAATGAAGACAATCAATGCTCAATTAACAGCAGTGGCTGGTTCAATAAAATATCCTGAGACATGCTTACCGATCTTAAAGGTGCACTCACACACATACATACCACAGTACAACTGCAGCTTTGCTACTGAAAGTTAAGGGACACTATGTGAAAGCAGCATAAACGGGTGGGGTGGAAGTGAGGGAACACACAGGGGAAGGGTGTGTGTGTGTGCGTGTGTGCGTGTGCGTGCATGTGTGTGTGTGTGCGTGCGTGTGTGTCTACACCCCATCTCCTCGAGCGTCCTTACAAAGGGAGACCCTTGCCACAACCGGCCCAGGTGACTGTAAAACACTGGCCGGTTGGACGAGCACGGAGGAGCACGTTGTGCTGTGCGTCTACACTCAGCACCACGACACCCAGCAATAACGTAACTACTGTGCACGGGATTGGAACCTCAGGCTGGCACGTGCAGTCTGATGTCCCCAAGTGGGTCACTGGAGTTCACGTCTCCTAGCCCAACTTGCCGTGGGGCTGTCTCTGAGTTTCACTGGGAGCCCTGGCTCGCTCCAAGTGGGCAGAGCTGTCTGAAGTCAGGCATCAAATCCCGTATGCCAACAATGCCGGCAAATACGTAAGCCATGCTTAGCGTCAGATGTTGGACTGGCACTTGCAAACAGATCCAAGTGGATCCAATATCTAGGCTTGAAGATGCACGAGGTGTCTCTGTCACTGCTGTAGTTCGTGTGGAACACACCGTAAAGATGCACCAGCCTCAATCATTGCTTCTCCAGGCACGCGCTTATAAAACAAGTTGTGTTCATTACTGGTTTATGCAACATGGTCAATGGTCACCGGCTGGTTTGAATCCAACATAACCAGTGGCCAGTGCTGTTTATACAACACAATGATCTTTCAATGTTGGTGGTGACCACATAACAGTCTTTGATTCAACATACACATGTTATCAATCACATAATGTGTTTATTTATGGCATTAATAATCGCATAGCAATGTTATTGATCACCTGGTGCTCCGGTTATTGGCCACTTGATATAACTTCTTTTTTTGCATTGTTGAATGTTGTAAAAAAAGTTCCCTTTCTCGATTTGTTTGGTATGATTGCTTGGAGAAGATTTGACCCTGTTCATTCGACCTTTAAAGCTGCAACAGCTCAATTCTGTTGTGCCACTCAACCTCATGTACTACATATGTGTTTTAATTCTTTGAGTATTCAGTGTCTTTTCCACCTTTTGAATGCATGTCCCCCGTCATGTGAAATGAATTCTGTAAATTTTGAATGATGAATTTTTTTGTAGAAGTACAAAGAGAATTCCAAACTCAACAAAATCTTCAGTCTTCAGCTTTAATTAATTCAGAACGAGATGACACATTGCAGACTTTACGTTTTTACGCCAGAATGCTTTTACATTCAAATGAACCGGGAAATTGACGCAAAGGAAACCATTTTGATCCCTCTCAATCGCTTATTCGATGGGGAGAATGTTCCCGGTTTAAGATTTGTCAACTTGTGGCACAGGATGTTCAAACTTTAAAACAAATTAAACTTAAACAGGTAGTTGTAGAAGTAGGAGCAAATAAACAACTGATCTCGTTCTGCTGGGTAGTTTATCAATTTATGAATGATATAATAATGTTGTGTGCATGACTGTTCCAAATTTTGTAACTCATCCCGAGCTGAATTTTTCAGGCTCTGGGTAATTTGGGAGCAAAGGCAAACTCCCACTACTGCAAGCAGGAGTTAAGGTTCATAAGGTCCATTTATTGTCACATACACCAATTGGTGCAGTGAAATTTCACTGGCCAGGTCAGTCATACTAATAAAAAGCAACAGAACACACAAAAGACATTTTAACATAAACATCCATCACAGTGACCCCTCCACATTCCTCACTGTGATGGAAGGCGAAATAGGCAATAGGTTCAGGAGTAGGCCATTCGGCCCTTGAGGACAGCACCGCCAGATGTGTCATAGAGACTCACAGCGTGGAGACAGTCCCTTCTGTGTCTTTCAACTGAAACTATTTAGTCCGTGATCTGGATTTAGTTTAGTTTTGCGATACAGTGTGAATACAGGCCCTTCGGCCCGCACATTAACACTATCCTACACACACTAGGGACAATTTATATTTATACCAAGCCAATTTACCTACAAACCTGCACGTCTTTGGGGGGTGGGAGGAAACCGAAGATCTTGGAGAAAACCCACGCAGGTCACTGGGGTACAAACGCCGTTCAGACAGTACCCGTAGTCAGGATCGAACCTGTGTCTCTGGTGCTGCAGGTGCTGTAAGGCAGCAACACTACCACTGTGCCATCGTGCCAGCCAGCCAGAGCTGCCTTCCACTGTGGGCAGGGCTCTTGTTTTTAATTTGTTCATTTATTTATATTTTTGTTAGAAGTACAATAGTGTGGTACTTGAGTACCTAATACATACATACATATTTCCGTTCTTGTACAACTTCGTATTTTTGATTTAATAATAGAAGAACAGTGAGAGAAAAATTAAATAAAGAC
This sequence comes from Raja brachyura, assembly GCA_963514005.1. The sequence continues at coordinate 33,512,433 of OY740806.1, read as the reverse complement.
TAGTGTGGGAATAGATAGACAAGCGAGCAGAGACAGATAGCAAAAGAAATAAAGGACATCGAAGAGAAGCTGAAAAGATTGAAATAGACGGAGAAAGTAAAGAAAAGAGCGATTAGGAGAGATCGACCTATTTCGTATTTTTGCCCATCCGTCACCCGGTTGTAAACCATTTAATTTCTAAGGTTATGTTATGTTGCACCATATGCTTGTAAAAAGTTGACAAAAGGAGACCAAGTCTTTGAGAATTGGTCTACTTTGCCTGGTAGGAGAAATCTCATTTCTTCACGATTACATGTTTGACATCCACATTTTGAATGTTGGCGTGGCTGCGTTTTTCCAAAATTTGAGTATAAGTTTTTTTTGCTGTTATTAGACCGTAATTAAGAAAAGCTTCTTGGAATATAGTTAGTTTACTTCCCTCTTCCATTGATCCAAAGATAATCAGTTCTGTATTGGGGTTCCATTTTGTGTTAAATAGTTTTGTAAAAATCCCAAAAACTTCATTCCAAAATGTATACAGTTTCATACAAGGGACAAAGGAATGTGCTATAGTGGCATTGTGAGTTAGACATTTGTCACAGATGGGGGAAACATTTGAGAATATTTTATTCAGTCTAGTTTTAGAATAATATAATCTATGTAAAATTTTAAATTGAATTAGGTTATGTCTTACATTAATTGAACATTTATTTACATATAATACATTTGGTCAGGGCTCTTAAAGCAATGCTTCTCTGGAAGTTGTGCTGGAGGTACAAGGTGGTTTAAGATAAACTGTTAGTCGTAGAGAAGAGCGTAGCGGTGAGCTCAACATACAACTCAGACTCAGTACTAAAGCCTTTCACCGTACCTTGGTACACGTGACAATAAACTCAATTCGACACTCGGGGAAAGCATCAGGGTGGTCAGAGCACACATATCTGCTCATCTAATGCTTAGGACTCGACTGTTACCCGGTTATCAAGGGACTCAGACACCTGGCTCCTTGTAGCATCAAAGCTGAGCCCATTGAAGTCTTCTACAATGGACATTGCAAGAAAGATGGAGGCAAGGACGGCCGCTTCAAGTCCCACTGGAGGTGAATGTGGGATTGGTACCCCACGCACTGCACACACCCTGACCTCAACGTGCACCCACTCTCCCATGTGGCATCATGATCCAGCGTGTGTGTGTATATCTATGTGTGTGTCATTGCATGTGTGAGAGTGAGGTTGTGTGTGTGTCAGTGTATCTGTACCTGTGAGAGTGAGCATGTATGTGTGTCAGTGTATTTCTGTCTGTGTGTGTGTCTGTGTGTCAGTGTAACTGAATGTGAACATGTGTGTGTGTCAGTGTGAGCTTGTGTCTGTTTCTGTCTGTGTGTCTGTCTCCATGTGTGTGTGTGTGTGTGTGTGTCTCCGTATGTTCGCGCGCATGTGTGCGTTATCGCGTGCGCACGTGTGTGTGTGTGTGCGTGTGTGTCCCCCTCATATGTTCGCGCGCGCGTGTGTGTGTGTCCCCGTATGTTCGCGCGCGCGTGAGTGTGTGTTATCACACACGTGTGTGTGTGTGCGTGTATACACGTACATATGCGTACTGATGTAGGGCGTTTTACAACCCAACTCCTCTGGCTCCACATAAAACAACTGCAGCGTTCGTTTGCGTTTCTGGGCCACTGTCGATACGACTGGTGAATGAATCTTATTTGCAGGGGATGCTTGACTGAGCAGTCTCCCACTTTCTCATTAATTCACTTCAAGTCAAGGCAGCCTCACAGCAAATTAAAAAAATAATAATCTTGGGTAGATGTCACCCAGGAAGATTGTGTGTGGAGATATTTAACACAGCTCCAAATGCTGGGCTGATACAATCTTTTAAGGAGATTTTTCTGTCTCTTGTTATTTCCTGGTAGTTCAGAGGCAGCAGAAACACAAAACGTACATGAAGATGACGACAGCAGGAATATATTCCAGCAGCATCCATCTCCTGGCCAAGGAAGTCCCTTCCACAGACGTAGAATCGTTTTTTAAAAAATAGCTTCTGGATGTAGTGGAAAGTGGTTCATAGATTGACGTATGTTCATTCCCTCCATAAAATTCATCACCTCCGGGCCGCTCTCTCCCCCGTTGAGTGAAGCCTTAACATCCACCTCATTTGCTAAGCCTTCCTTCACCTGTCTTACTGTTAGCTTGCGTGGTTGGCATTATAACTAAATCTGAAGGCACTCATGTGGAACACAATGAATTATTCTTACTTACTGGCTATGACACAGGAGGATTCGAGCGGAATCACGCTGGCCCCAGCATTGCGATACTCTGTTCCCTACCAGTGCCTCCTCAGTAATCAGCATTTAGTTTAGTTTGGAGACACAGCATGGAAACAGGCCCTTCGGCCCACCGAATCCGCACTGAATCCAGAACCATATAACCATATAACAATTACAGCACGGAAACAGGCCTTCACGGCCCTTCCAGTCCGTGCCGACCATTTATTTTCCCCTAGTCCCATCTACCTGCACTCAGACCATACCCCTCCATTCCCTTCCCGTCCATATACCTATCCACTTTACTTTTAAATGTTAAAATCAATCCTGCCTCCACCACTTCTGCAGGAAGATCATTCCACACAGCCACCACTCTCTGAGTAAAGAAGTTCCCCCTCATGTTACCCCTAAACTTCTGTCCCTTAATTCTCATGTCATGCCCTCTTGTTTGAATCTTTCCTACCCTCAATGGGAAAAGCTTATCCACGTCAACTCTGTCTATCCCTTTCATCATTTTAAAGACCTCAATCAAGTCCCCCCCTTAACCTTCTGCGCTCCAAAGAATAAAGACCTAACTTGTTCAACCTTTCTCTGTAACTTAGTTGCTGGAACCCAGGCAACATTCTAGTAAATCTCCTCTGTACTCTCTCTATTTTGTTGACATCCTTCCTATAATTAGGCGACCAAAATTGTACACCATACTCCAGAATTGGTCTTACCAATGCCTTGTACAATTTTAACATTACTTCCCTACTCCTATATTCAATGCTCTGATTTATAAAGGCCAGAACACCAAAAGCTTTCTTTACCACCCTATCTACATGCGATTCCACCTTCAGGGAACTATGCACAGTTATTCCTAGATCCCTCTGTTCCACAGCATTCCTCAATTCCCTACCATTTACCATGTACATCCTATTTTGATTTGTCCTGCCACGATATAGCACCTCACACTTATCAGCATTAAACTTCATCTGCCATCTTTCAGCCCACTCTTCCAAATGGCCACACTGTGGCTAGGGGCCACAGTTTGAGAATAAGGAGTACGGCATTTAGAACGGAGACGAGGAAACACTTTTTCTCACAGAGTGTTGTGAGTTTGTGGAATCCTCAGAGGGCGGTGGAGGCAGGTTCTCTGGATGCTTTCAAGAGAGAGCTAGATAGGGCTCTTAAAGATAGCGGAGTCGGGGGATATGGAGAGAAGGCAGGAACGGGGTACTGATTGCGGATGATCAGCCGTGATCACATTGAATGGCGGTGCTGGCTCGAAGGGCCGAATGGCCTACTCCTGCACCCATTGTCTATTGACCAGCGATCCCCGCACATTAACACTACCCTGCATACACTAGGGACAATTTACATTTATACCAAGCCTAACATTTACCTACAAACCCGCACGTCTTTGGAATGTGGGCGGAAACTGAAGATCCTCCAGTTTTCTACATTATTGAAAATCATTGCTATTTCGACAGTTGCTGTCATAAGAATTTTCCAAACCCCATTTGAGTAGAAACTTTACATGGCATTAGTGAAGTCTACACGCAAATATAAAGAGCGCTTTTGTGCCATGTTACAGAACAGCCTCTATACCACATTCAAGCCCAGTATTGTGTGGGAAGGAACTGCAGATGCTGGCTTACACTGAAAATAGACATGAAATGCTGGAGTAACTCAGCGGGACAAGCAGCATGTCTGGAGAGAAAGAACAGGTGACGTTTGGAGTCGAGACCGTCCTTCAGACTAATTACTTTCTTATTTGCTGTTGTTTTACAGTCATAAGGAATAGGAGTAGAATTAGGCCATTCGGCCCATCAAGTTTTCTCTGCCGTTCAATCATAGCTGATCTATCTCACCCGCCTAACCCCATTCTCCGGCCTTCTGCCCATAACCTCTGACACCTAATCAAGAATCTATCTATCTCTGTCTTAAAAATATCCACTGAATTGGCCTCCACAGCCTTCTGTGGCAAAGAATTCTACAGATTCACACTCATTAGTCCCATAAATGCAATGACACAACAAATAACCATGCCTCATCGTGCCAGTCCCATCTTTCCTTCCTCTGATTTGTTCTGATCCATTTCATATCTCTCCCCTGACTCTCAGTCTGAAGAAGGGTCTCGACCCGAAACGTCGCCCATTCCTTCTCTCCAGAGACGCTGCCTGTCCCGCTGAGTTCCTCCAGCATTTCGTGTCTTTCTTCGGTGTAAGCCAGCATCTGCAGTTCCTTCCTGCACCGCATGGTAATTGATACCATTTTCCTTCAAATGATTTCCGAAAGAATTCCCGTCAGATTTCTGTGGCGAGCTCATCCGTTTTTCAACAACAGTGATGCAAATCGCACCCTGACCATCCCGGTTCAATTTTCCAGATCATTACATCATTAAAAAGAGCTTTCTGGAGGAGGAATAGGAGCAGGACTAGGCCATTCGGCCCTTTGAGCCAGCACCGCCATTCAATATGATCATGGCTGATCATCCAGAATCAGTACCCCCGTCCCTGCCTTCTCCCCATATCCCTTGATTCCGTTAGCCCTAAGAACTAAATCTAACTCACTCTTGAAAACATCCAGTGAATTGGCCTCCACTGCCTTTTGTGGCAGAGAATTCCACAGATTCACAACTCTCTGGGTGAAATAGTTTTTCCTCATCTCAGTCCTAAATGGCCGACACCTTATTCTTAAACATGCACTCCACACACTGCGAGCAAGGGCATCTGTAGCCAATCAGCAGTGGGTGCGGAGAAGGCACATTAGTTGGACCTCCTGCCTGAAGCCCAGTGTGAGTTTGAGTTTAGCTTATTGTCACGTGTCCCGTGAAAGGCGTTCTGTTGCACGCTAATCCGTCAGCTGAAATACACACATGATTATAATCGCGTCATTCACTCTATCGATACACCGTAAAAGGGATAACGTGAATAACGTCTCATGCAAGGTGAAGTCCAGTGAAGATCAAAGATACTTCCAGGGTCTCCAATGAGGCAGATAGTAGCTCAGGACCGCTCTCTAGTTGGTGAGAGGATGGTTCAGTTGCTTGATAACAGCTGGGAACAGGCTGTCCCTGAACCTGGAGGTGTGCGTTTTCACACTTCTGCACCTTGTGTCTGATGGGAGAGGGGAGAAGAGGGAGTGGCCGGGCTGCGATTGACGGTCCTCGACTGTTCATCCTGCTGGCCTCGCCGAGGCAGAGTGAGGTGTAAATGGAGTCAATGGGAGGGAGGTTGGTTTGTGTGACGGTCTGGGCTGCGTCCACAATATTCTCTGCAGCCTCTTGCAGTCTTGGACGGCAAGCGTGTTTGCTGCCCCCTCCCCCCCCCCCAACTGAGATGAATCAATTTTACAAGGATGATCAGTCATCGAGTTGCTGACTGACAGCCCGACGTGACTTGTGATGTCTTGCCCCTCTCTGCTACCAATGTCCACAGTCCCTCTGTTGCTGGAGACACAGAGAGAGAGTCAGGCTAACACACCATCTACTCTAGTTACAGTGTTAGCCACTCCACCACTGCTCTTAATTAAATAGGCCTGTCAAGCAAATCTAGGTCTCATTTTCTCACCAATCAATTATTTTTTAATTAAATTGTCATCTTGAAAATCCTAAGTGGGTTACTGTTTGCTCCATCTCTGGGCTGCGTTTAAATGTCAGATTGTCTCAGCTCAGATTGTCCGGGGCGACTATCTATCTCGACACAGGAGGTGTCAGCTGGACTAGGACAGCCCAGGGTCAATGACATGGCCAGCCCTAGACAAAGACATGCCAAGCTATCCCATCCTCATGAATTCCCTTCAAAAACCTCCCTGCCATTGACATGAGGCCCACCGGCCAATCACTTCCTGGATCATCTCATTTAATTCTCTACACCACCTGCACACACTCTGTTGGCCGTTTAGGTTGGATATGCAGCACGGAACCAGGCCCTTCGGCCCACCAAGTCCACGCTGACCAGCGAACCCTGCACATTAACACTATCCTGCACCCACTGGGGACAATTTTTACATTTGCACCAAGCCAATTAACCTACAAACCTGGACGTCTTTGGAGTGTGGGAGGAATCCGAAGATCTCGGAGAAAACCCACGCAGGTCACGGGGAGAACGTACAAACTCCGTACAGACAGCGCCCGTAGTCAGGATGGAACCCGGGTCTCCGGCGCTGCATTCGCTGCAAGGCAGCGACTCTACCGCTGCGCCACCGTAACCGTGACCGTGAAATAAATGTTATCAAACTGATAAAAGAATCGCATTCCCATTGCCACCCTCACAAATTGAAGTCATTCAGAGGCGGCACGGTGGCGCAGCGGTAGAGTTGCTGCCTCAACCGCACGGGACCCGGGTTCGATCCGGACAACGGGTGCTGTCTGTACGGAGTTTGTACGCTCTCTCAATGCCCGCGTGGGTTTTCTCCGGGAGCCCCGGCTTCCCACCCACACTCCAAAGCCGTGCAGGTTTGCAGGTTGATTGGCTTCAGTAAAGGTTAGAAATTGTGCCTAGTGTGTGTGTGTGTGGGATAGTATAAGGGGTGGTCGCTGGTCGGTGCGGACTCAATGGGCCGAAGGGCCTTATTCCGCGCTGGGTCTCCAAACTAAACTAAGCCAAGCGATCATTGGATAATGAAATGCTTTCAAAATGCAGGAAGAGTGAGTGGCAAGCAATATGTAGACAGCAAGGTCAGAAGCGACTACACCAATGAGTTAATGGTCAGATCATCTAGGTTTAACGGTGTGTTGGTTAAGGAAGTAGCTTTGGCCGAGAAAGAACTCTCTTCATTGGCACAGTGCCAGGCAGTCTTTTACTGAACGAGTCTTGCACGATCACCAGAACATTGAGAGTTCCAGTCTTTGATCAGAGTTATCTATATTTTCCATACATTTGGAAGTCGGGATAACTTGATGCAGTGGTTAATCTTACACATTCAATAATTCCACAACCCACAGGAACACCTGTTCTAACTTAAGTATCACCATTGAAAGAAATTTGAAATGCCTCCGTAGTAAAGTCTTTTGGCAGCAATCCCTCTCCATAGCAACCCCTCGTCAGAAGAGGTTCATGATTCATACATTTTGAAATCTTCTCAAGTACACCTGGACAATGCAAAGACGTACATCAAAGCAGCTCGCATTCCCCGCTGAGATCGACATCCAATAATTCTTGTAATCGAGCTGGCTTGACTTGACTTGAATTAGCTGGAGGTTCCCAGCCCCTGTTCTCTGTGGGCCGGCACGGTGGCGCAGCGGTAGAGTTGCTGCCTCACAGGGCCAGAGACCCGGGTTTGATCCTGACTCTGGAATTCAGTCTGTGGAATTCTCTGCCTCAGAGGGTGGTGGAGGCGGGTTCTCTAGATGCTTTCAAGAGAGAGCTAGATAGGGCTTAAAAATAGCAGAGTCAGGGGATATGGAGAGAAGGCAGGAACGGGGTACTGATTGGGGATGATCAGCCATGATCACATTGAATGGCAGTGCTGGCTCGAAGGGCCGAATGGCCTACTCCTGCACCTATTGTCTATTGACTATGGGTGCTGTCTGTAGGGAGTTTGTACGATCTCCCCATGACCACGTGGGTTTTTTCTGGGTGCTCCAGTTTCCTCCCACACTCCAAAGACGTGCAGGTTTGTTGGCTAAATTGTAAATTGGCCCTAGTGTGTGTAGGGTAGTGCTAGTGTGTGGGGATCGCTGGTCGGTGAGGACTCGGCGGGCCGAAGGGCCTATTTCCGATCTGTATCTCTAAACCACTTCAATCTGTGATCCCCAACTCTCTCAACCACATGAAGCACCCAGATGGCCCTGCACGCTCCAACCCATGGCTTCCCATCTTGCTGGCCAACTCCAGATTCAGGGACAGTTTCTTCCCAGCTGTTCATCAGGCAACTCAACCATCCTATCACCAACTTGAGTGCAGTCCCGACCTCCCATCTACCACATTAGAGACCCTCAGACTATCTTTAATCAGACATCACTGCACCTTATCTTGCAGTAAACACTATTCCCTTTATCCTGTATCTGTACACGGTGGGCGGTTTGATTGTTATCATATAGTCTTTCCATTGACCGGTTGGACGTAATGGAAAACATTTTCACTGTACAATAAACTAAACTAGACTATCAGTGCTTTCCACTCTAATCCATGCTTCCTAATCTTTCACCTTGGTTTCAGATCCTCTCCCCTGCTCCAACCCAGGAACTCAGATCTCTATTCCCCAAACCATGCCCTTCCACAAACCTCTCTGCCATCCATGCCCCCAAGCCTGTTCTTCTCAATCCCTCCTCCCCAATTCTGACTCCCTTGCCCCCAGTTCCCAACCCAAGACCTTCAGTCCAGAGTCCCCAACCTGGGACCCCCCCCACACCAACCCCCCACCCCAACCCCCCCACCTCCAATCCACTCTCCCCTGTTCACTTTGTTAAAGGACGCAGGTAATGTTTTAAAATTATTCCGCAATGCTATTGAGAAGAAAGTTGGAATGTTGAGAAATTAAATTAACAAGAGGTGGAGCATGAAATAAATGAATCATCTCTAATCCAAACGTTATTTAAGGCCATGTCTTTAATGTTATGCTTTGTGTGGCCAGTGTAAGTCCTACTAAACACTGCACGATACCATCAAGATTCTGCCTCTCTCGCTGGAAGAAGCTGAAAGTCCATCTGTGTCCTTTCATCTCCTCATCTCGCAATTAACATAATGATGACATTTTTAATGGAACTGCAGAACTTAATTCCCTGATTCTTATGCCAGATTCATTTAACACACAGATCGCTCCGAATTCAAAGGCAATAGTTGCTGCTTCAGCTGTTTGCCATCTTTTGGCATGTTTGTCCCTCTCTGCTCGTCATCCAATGATGGCTGGCATGGTGGCGCAGCAGTAGAGTTGCTGCCTACAGCGCCGGAGACCAGGGTTCGATCCTGACTACGGGTGCTGTCTGTGCGGAGTTTGTACGTTCTCCCCGTGACCTGCGTGGGTTTTCTCCAAGATCTTCAGTTTCATAATCATAGAATCATAGAAAATAGGTGCAGGAGTAGGCCATTCGGCCCTTCAAGCCTGCACCATCATTCAATATGATCATGGCTGATCATCCAACTCAGTATCCTGTACCTGCCTTCTCTCCATACCCCCTGATCCCTTTAGCCACAAGGGCCACATCTAACTCGCTTTTAAATATAGCCAAAGAACTGGCCTCAACTACCTTCTGTGGCAGAGAATTCCACAGACTCACCACTCTCTGTGTGAAAAATGATCTTCACCTCTCAGTCCTAAAATACTTCCCCCTTATCCTTAAACTGTGACCCCTTGTTCTGGACTTCCCCAACGTCGGGAACAATCTTCCTGCGTCTAGCCTGTCCAACCCCTTAAGAATTTTGTAAGTCTCTATAAGATCCCCCTTCAATCTCCGTCATTCCAAGGATGTGCAGGTTTGTAGGTTAATTGGCTTGGTGTAAATGTAAATTGTCCCTAGAGTGTGTAGGATAGTGTTAGTGCGTGGGGTGATCGCTGGTCGGCGAAGACTCGGTGGGCCGAAGGGCCTGTTTCCACGCTGTATTTCTAAGCTAAACTAAACCAAACTACACCAAACTGCAACCTGATGTGGCGCCAATCCCCTGGGAGGGGGGCTACCCCGACCCCTGCTTCATCCCCCAATCTACAAATGTACTCCTCGCTGCTGAATGTGTAAGTAGGAACTGCAGATGCTGGTTTATACCGAAGGCAGCCAGACAATTGCTGGAGTAACTCAGTGGGTCAGGCAGCATCTCTGGAGAAATTCAACAGATGAAGTTTTGGGTCGGCACCCATGTCCCATGCTGCATGAATCCATGACTCTATTTGGGGATATCCAAGTTATTCTTGGACAAGCAACATCCTTTGGCAGCCGACAATCTTGTAGACGTTGTATCAAGCTCTGGTGAACTGCTATTGAGGGGGTGTGTCGGAAGGAACTGCAGATGCTGGTTTAAACCAAAGATAGACACAAAGAGCTGGAGTAGCTCAGCGGGACAGGCAGCATTGGATAGAGCTTGCTGGTTAGATGGGAAGACCGTTCCTACGGAAGGCCTCACTGCCTCTGCCCATGAATTCAAGAGAGAGTTCGATTTGGCTGTTAGGGCTAATGGAATCAAGGGATATGGGGAGAAAGCAGGAACGGGGGTACTGATTTTGGATGATTAGCCATGATCGTATTGAATGGCGGTGCTGGCTCGAAGGGCCGAATGGCCTACTCCTGCACCTGTTTATTGAACATGTTCAATGAGGTGGGCTGAAATGATGCAAATTTAAGACAGATATGATTGTGTGGGCTAACTCTCGTTTTGCATTACAGCAACGAGCAGCACTTTAAGACAAGTGTCTCGACCCGAAACGTCACCCATTACCTTCTCTCCAGAGATTTCAATTTCAATTTCAATTCAACTTTAATGTCATTGCACAAATACAAGTATAGGTACAACAAAATGCAGTTTAGCGTCAGTTCGTAGTGATAGCAATATAGAAAATAAATACAGAATGCAGACAATGTGGACGTAGAGACTGGAGAAATCTATCGGCGGGACTCCGAGTTCAGCAGTGTCATGGTGTTATTGTAGAAGCTGTTCCTCATCCTACTCATGCGGGACCTGAGGCTCCTGTATCGCCTCCCTGATGGTAGGAGGGCAAACAGTCCATGGTTAGGGTGGGAGGGGTCCTTGACGATCTTCCCGGCCCGTTTCAGACACCGTTTTCGGTGGAGGGCATCCATGGCAGGGAGCGGGGCACCGATGATGTACTGGGCGGTTTTCACCACCCGGTGTAGTGCCTTCCTGTCTGCCACGGTGCAACTGCTGTACCACACCGTAAAGCAGGTGGTCAGGATGCTTTCGATGGTGCAGCGGTAAAAATCGGTCAGGATCTGGGGGGACAGGTGGGCTTTTTTGAGCCTCCTCAGAAAGTAAAGGCGCTGCTGTGCCTTTTTGATCAGCTTTGAGGTGTTGAGGGACCAGGACAGATCCTCCGAGATGTGTACCCCGAGGAATTTGTAGTTGGATGCTGCCTGTCCCGCTGAGTTACTCCAGCTTTTTGAGTCTATCTTCGGTCTAAACCAGCATCAGTTCCTTCCTACACTATAAGACAAGCCATCTCATTATTACAGTGCTAACCGTTGTGGTTTCATGGTCGTTCCCAAGTGAAATATGTTTGGAATAGTCACAACGTGTGGCAGTGACAGATTGAAATAACCTAAGATTATCTGTAATTCTAAGATCACCCTAAACAATTCTGCCTGTATTTCTTCTCATTTAGTTCAGAGATACAGCGTGGAAACGGGCCCTTTGGCCCACCGAGCTAGTTGTCGACCTATGCTCACCCGTACACTATTTCTATCCTACACGCCAGGGACTATTTACAGAAGCCAATTAACCTACAACCCTGCACGTCTTTGGAGTGTGAGATGAAGCCAGAGCACCCGGGAAAAAACCCCACAGGGCCCCAGCACCCACAGTCAGGATTGAACCCAGGTCTCTGGCGCTGTGAGGCGTCAACTCTCCCTCTGTGTCACCATGACGTCGCATTTTCATCCTTAAATTTTGTGCGTTACTCCAGCACTTTGTGTTCTAGCCTATATCGGATCCCAGCCTGGTAACATCTAGTTTTTAAAATTCTTAACTTTTATCCATTTTTTAAAAAAAGTTTCTACTTATCTCCATAACCTGTTCCGGTCCGACGACCCTCAAAGATAGTTGGTTCCTTACCGGCTTCCAGAGCACAGTTCCTAAGGCTCTCTCAAATCCCCTCTCAGAAAAGATCTCCGTCTCTCTCCTTGCAGGGCCTGTCCCACTTATGCGACTTTATTGGCGACTGCCGCCACCCGTCATAGATCGCAGAAAATTTTTAACATGTTGAAAATTCAACGGTGACCAGAAAGACGCTACGACTCTTTGGGCGACTGAGGAGACGACTCACGACCATACAGGCGACACCCTGGCGACATTCTTAGAATAAAGGGGAGGTCATTTAAGACTGATTTGAGGAAAAACTTTTTTACCCAGAGAGTTGTGAATTTACGGAATTCCCTGCCACAGAGGACAGTGGAGGCCAAATCACTGGATGGATTTAACAGAGAGTTGGATAGAGCTCTAGGGGCTAGTGGAGTCAAGGGATATGGGGAGAAGGCAGGCACGGGTTATTGATCAGCCATGATCACAATGAATGATCAGCCATGATCACAATGAATGGCGGTGCTGGCTCGAAGGGCTGAATGGCCTCCTCCTGCACCTATTTTATATGTTTCTATGTTTCTATAACATGTCGCGGGTGAAGCCTGTATGGCCGTGAGTAGTCGCCCAAAGAGTCGTGCCTTGTTCTGGTCGCCGCTGGAATTTCAACATGTTGAAAATTTTCGGTGACCTGTAACGACCTATGACGGGTGCCGGCAGTCACCGAAAAAGTTGCGTAAGTGGGACAGGCCCGTAACGGTATGAACATTAAAATCTCCATTTTTGTGATAACTAACCTACTAAAAGTTGCGTAAGTGGGACAGGCCATTCAGATTCACTTTTGAACCTATGCACTTGACCAAGCTACACAGAACCAGTGCAGATTTCACCTTAAGTAGCCCAGTTTTAAATTTCATTTGGTGAAATGGGACCTGTGTTATTACTCCTGCATCATGTTGCCAATGTTGGTATTTGGGTCCCAGTGGGCATCAGTGATTCCTACTGATACATTGGCACCATGCACAGTCAGGAACGTCAGCCTGAGATTCCTGAGCATGCTCGGTGTCAATCAAAGGATGCAAATAGGAAGACAAACAGCTGAGAGAATTAGCAGCAGATGGTAACATCAGTGAATAATTGGACCGAGCGACCCTGCTGAGAGACATCCACAGACTCCACTTACAAATATCATTGGAAACAAATCATCTTGCTGCCTGTAATCAGTGCTCACTGATGCTTCCTAATGTAACTGACCCGAGCTGATGTTTCCAGGTGTTCCTGACCCTTGTTTCCAGATGTTCCCGACCCTTGGTTCCAGGTGTTCCTGACCCATGTTTCCAGATGTTCCTGACCCTTGTTTCCAGATGTTCCCGACCCTTCTTTCCAGGTGTTCCTGACCCTTGTTTCCAGGTGTTCCTGACCCTTGTTTCCAGGTGTTCCTGACCCTTGTTTCCAGATGTTCCCGACCCATGTTTCCAGGTGTTCCTGACCCTTGTTTCCAGATGTTCCCGACCCTTATTTCCAGATGTTCCTGACCCTTGTTTCCAGATGTTCCCAACCCTTGGTTCCAGGTGTTCCTGACCCTTGTTTCCAGGTGTTCCTGACCCTTGTTTCCAGATGTTCTTGACCCTTGTTTCCAGATGTTCCTGACCCTTGTTTCTAGGTGTTCCTGACCCTTATTTCCAGATGTTCCTGACCCTTGTTTCCAGATGTTCCCAACCCTTGGTTCCAGGTGTTCCTGACCCTTGTTTCCAGGTGTTCCTGACCCTTGTTTCCAGATGTTCTTGACCCTTGTTTCCAGATGTTCCTGACCCTTGTTTCTAGGTGTTCCCGACCCTTATTTCCAGATGTTCCTGACCCTTGTTTCTAGGTGTTCCCGACCCTTATTTCCAGATATTCCTGACCCTTGTTTCCAGATGTTCCTGACCCTTGTTTCCAGATGTTCCTCACCATTCTTTCTAGGTGTTCCTGATCCATGTTTCCAGGTGTTCCTGACACTTGTTTCCAGATGTTCCTGACACTTGTTTCCAGATGTTCCTGACCCTTGTTTCCAGATGTTCCTGACCCTTGTTTCCATATGTCCCCGACCCTTGTTTCCAGATGTTCCTGACCCTTGTTTCCAGATGTTCCTGACCTGCCAATGTTTTCAATGGTCACTGCCCACCTGCTGTCATTTCCGATGTTACCGTGCTTGCCGCTACCTCCGGCCACTTCAAACTCTCAGTGATGCTTCTGCAGCTGAAAATCAAGGTGGTCCCGGCATGTGGGGGGGGGGGGTGACGCAGAAAGGACGAGTACTTTTTGTAACTTTGTCAGCAACTTTAATCAAGATAAGGAGGGGCTCGGTTGCACAGCGGTAGAGTTGCTGCCTTACAGCGCTGGAGACCCGGGTTCCATCCTGGCTACGGGCGCTGTCTGCAGGGAGTTTGTACTTCCTCTGCCACCTGTGGTAGAGGAGAGGGCAAAATGGGAGGCAACGCTGAGGTACTCGCATGGAAGGTCTCATCATCAGAGCCCACACTCTGGAAACGGAGGACATGGGAGCATGGAATGGAATCCTTACAGGAGGAAGCATCACGGATATACTTCCTGGATGCAACTGCAAACTCCAGCCATTTGATGGAGACAATCAGGAGGTGTCCCTGATCTTCCACCCAGAAACCCCAGAGTATACAAAATGGTCCACATCGTCACTGCATGTCATGGAGTCACACGCATGGAAATAGACCCTTTGGCCCAACTTTGGCCCATGGCAACCCAGATGCCCTGTCCACACTGCCCTCACCTGTCCGAGCCTCTATGCCAGAGGCTCTTTTCCCCGTACAGCTTAAAACTACCTGGTTTGCTTCTCATTTCACCACTTCTGATGAAGTCTTTGACTTTTAATTTAGTTTAATGTATAAAACCATAAGAGGAATAGATCGGGTAGATGCACAGAATCTCTAGCCCAGAGTAGGGGAATCGAGGACCAGAGGACATAGGTTCAAGGTGAAGGGGAAAAAAATTAACAGGAATCTGAGGGGTAACCTTTTCACACCGAGGGTGATGGGTGTATGGAACGAGCTGCCAGAGGAGGTAGTTGAGGCTGGGACTATCCCAACGGTTAAGAAACAGTTAGACAGGTACATGGTGACCCGTTGTCTTGTCAAACACATTTAATTGTACCGTTGACCCTGTGTTAACCAACATATGACAAATAAAACTGCACTGAACTGAACTGAACTGGATAGGACAAATTTGGAGGGATGTGGACCAAACACAGGCAGGTGGGACTAGCGTAGCTGGGGCAGGTTGGCCGGTGTGGGCAAGTTGGGCCGAAGGGCCTGTTTCCACACTGTATCATTCTATGACTCAATGACTTTAATTGATTGTCTCGTGTACCAAGGTACAGAGAAAAGTTAATATTGCGTGCTAACCAGTCAGCGGAAAGACAAGACCTGATTAGAATCAAGCCACTTACAGTGCACGGATACATGATAAGGGAATAACGTTTAGTGCAAGGTAAAGCCAGTAAAGTCAACAATGAGGCAGATAGTAGTTCAGCACTGCTGTGTGGTTGTGGTAGGATGGTTCAGTTGTTTAATACACAAACTGTTAGGAAAAACATTTGGGGAAAACTGCCCCTGAATCTGGAGCTGTGCGTTTTCTCACTTCTATACATTTGCTCGATGGGAGAGGGGAGAAGAGGGAGTGGCCGGGGTGAGACTGGTCCTTGATGATGCTGCTGGCCTTGCCGAGGCAGCATGCGGTGTAGATGGAGGCAATGGAAGGGAGGAGGGTTTGTGTGAAGGTCTGGAATCGATCTTTGGAACAGTTCAATGGGGAGCTCACGCATGTCGGAGCGGGTTACTGGTTCAAATGCCACTCAATGCGAGCTGACGTTCCCAGTCTACTTCAGTTGGTGTCATCAACCTTCAGGCTAAGTATTAAAACAAGACCCCACCCTGCTGCCCCACGCTTTCTGAAGAGGCCAGAGAGTTGTGTAGGAAAGAACTGCAGATGCTGGTTTCAAGATTCACGATTCAAGATTCAATAGAGTTTATTGTCATGTGTCCCTGACAGGACAATGACATTCTTGCTTTGCTTCAGCACAACAGAACATAATAGGCATTGACTACAAAACAGATCAGTGTGTCCATATACCATTATATAAATATATACACACATGAATAAATAAACTGATAAAGTGCAAATAAACAGATAATGGGTTATTAATCTTCAGAGTTTTGTCTGAGCCAGGTTTAATAGCCTGATGGCTGTGGGGAAGTAGCTATTCCTGAACCTGGTCGTTGCAGTCTTCAGCCTCCTGTACCTTCTACCTGAAGGTAGCGGGGACATGAGTGTGTGGCCAGGATGGTGTGGGCCCTTGATGATAAAACCATCAGATGGTTTTAACCAAAGATGGACACAAAATGCTGGAGTAACTCAGCGGGCCAGGCAGCATCTCTGGAGAGAAGATCCAGGACAAGGGGTCACAGCTTAAGGATAAGGGGGAAATCCTTTAGGACCGAGATGAGAAGGACTTTTTTCACACAGAGAGTGGTGGGTCTCTGGAACTCTCTGCCACAGAGGGTAGTTGAGGCCAGTTCATTGGCTATATTTAAGAGGGAGTTAGATGTGGCCCTTGTGGCTAAGGGGATCAGAGGGTATGGAGAGAAGGCAGGTACGGGATACTGAGTTGGATGATCAGCCATGATCAGGCTCGAAGGGCCGAATGGCCTACTCCTGCACCTAATTTCTATGTTTCTAAGATGTTTCGGGTCGAGACAACTTCTTCACACTCAACGGAAGGAGTGTTGGATTGTGTGATGGTCTGGGCAGCGTCCACATTTCGCTGCAATTCCTTGCGGTTTTGGGTGGAGCTGTTCCCAAAGCAAGCTGTGGTGCTTCGAGAATATGCTTTCCACGACCTGACGAGGTCAAGTCTCCGGTTCTCCTTCCACTGGCCCCTGATCAACTCGCTGTACATTTCCTGCATGTCTCTCGTTACTGATCCTTGCTTGCTTCCAGCTGCCACCCAATCCACTGATGTTTCCAGCCTCTCGTTTGTGCTTCCAGCTGTTGCGATAATACTTTAAAACAATTAATTCTCAATTTGGGGTCCAGTTACAGGCGAGCGAGATAATTTGTAAGTTAAATGGATCTTTTATTACAACCAACAGACTATAAAATAACGTTCTCAAAAGTGTCATTGTTGTATAGGGGAATTGTTTATCAGTTTCACATTTCATAAGCCCGAAGACATTGATTGTATCTCAGTAATGCCTGCGAAACAGTGCACAATTCATGGAGCAATCATTTATACTGGAAAGACCTCAAGCACGACATTACCTGATCTAATAGAGAAATAGATAAACAAATGATGGACCACCTGGGAGTTGAGGCCCAGACCTCTCATCTCCACCGATGATCAATATGCCAAATAGTCTCCCTCGATGATATTATGGATAATTAAATCTTGGATTTAAGGACTTACTTGGGCGGCACGGTGCCACAGCGGTAGCCTTACAGCGCCAGAGACCCAGGTTCCATCCTGACTACAGATACTGCCTGTACGGAGTTTGCACGTTTTTCCTGTGACCTGCGTGGGTTTTCCCCGAGATCTTCGGTTTCATAGAAACATAGACAATAGGTGCAGGAGTAGGCCATTCGGCCCTTCGAGCCTTCACCGCCATTCAATATGATCATGGCTGATCATCCAACTCAGTATCCCGTACCTGCCTTCTCTCCATACCCTCTGATCCCTTTAGCCACAAGGGCCACATCTAACTCCCTCTTAAATATAGCCAATGAACTGGCCTCAACTACGCTCTGTGGCAGAGAGTTCCAGAGACCCACCACTCTCTGTGTGAAAAAAGTCCTTCTCGTCTCGGTCCTAAAGGATTTCCCCCTTATCCTAAAGTTGTGACCCCTTGTCCTGGACCTCCCCAACATCGGGAACAATCTTCCTGCATCTAGCCTGTCCAACCCCTTAAGAATTTTGTAAGTTTCTATAAGATCCCCGCTCAATCTCCTAAATTCTAGAGAGTATAAACCGAGCCTATCCAGTCTTTCTTCATAAGACAGTCCTGACATCCCAGGAATCAGTCTGGTGAACCTTTCCTCCAAAGAAGCACAGGTTTGAGGGTTAACTGGCTTGGTATGAAAGTAAAATTGTCGCTCGTGTATGAAGGATAGTGTATGCATGCAGGGATCAGTGGGTGGTGTGGACTCAGTGGGCCAAAGGCCATGTTTCCATGCTGAATCTCTAAACTGAGCTATCTAAATCGATTCAGCCAAGGCTCCATCCATAGGCAGACAGACCATTGTCTTCATGTGAGGAGGATAGGGGCTGGGGCTATGGGCAGAGGGGTAAAATAAAATGGTTCCTTGAGCAGGACTGGTGCGGTCATCTAATGCGGACTGTGTGTTGTGGGAGATGTATCTCACAGGGTCACACAGAGTGGAAGATAGACACAAATGCTGGAGTCACTCTGCGGGGACAGGCAGCATTTCTGGAGAGAAGGAATGGGTGACGTTTCGGGTCAAGACCCTTCTTCAGACCCAAAACGTCACCTATTCCTTCTTTCCAGAGATGCTGCCTGTCCCGCTGAGTAACTCCAGCTTTCTGTGTCTATCTTTGGTTTAAACCAGAATCTGCAGTTCCTTTCCAGTGGAAACAGGCCCTTCTGCTCAACCTACCCATGCCGACCAACAGGTCCCACCTACACTAGTCCCGTCTTTTTCAGCCTTTGGCCCATATCCTTCAAAACCCATGAAACGTGACCGGAAACGTCACCTATACCTTTTCTCCAGAGATGCTGCTTGACCAGCTGAGTTACTCCAGCGTTTTGTGCCTATCTCCTTCTAAACCTATCCTATCCATGACCTGTCCAAATGTTCTTTAAACATTGTGATAGTACCTGCCTCAATATTCTGCGATTGTCACCATGATAAATGAAGAGCAGTTTTTTCTCGAGGAGAGAGGAAATTCGATCAATTATGAAGACATCTTGAACATTAGTTGCTCATCTTCTCTCATTATCATCAGTCAGACTCCTGCAAATCACATATTTGTTTTGCGGAGTGCGAGGAACATTCAGAGTTCCCAGGAGAAGACCCTTGGCAGAAGGAGCACGTTGTCCACAGGTGAACAGTGTACTGACTGAAGGTGCCCTGGCATCAGAACTCTCTGCCCTATTGTGAAACAGGTACGGCAGGCAGTGAAGAAAGCAAAGGGCATGTTGCCCACCATTGCAAGAGGATTTGAGTATAGGAGCAAGGAGGTCCTACTGCAGTTGTACAAGGCCCTGGTGAGACCACACCTGGAGTATTGCGTGCAGATTTGGTCTCCTAATTTGAGGAAGGACATTCTTGCTATTGAGGGAGTACAGAGTAGGTTCACCAGGTTAATTCCCGGGATGGCGGGACTGACATATGACGAAAGAATGGGTCGACTGGGCATGTATTCACTGGAATTTAGAAGGATGAGAGGGGATCTTATAGAAACATATAACATTCTTAAGGGATTGGACAGGCTTGATGCAGGAAAAATGTTCCCGATGTTGGGGGAGTCCAGTTTAAAAATAAGGGGTCGGCCATTTAGGACTGAAATGAGGAAAAACCTTTTCCCCCTGAGAGTTGTGAATCTGTGGAATTCTCTGTCACAGAAGGCAGTGGAGGCCAATTCACTGGATATTTTCAAGAGAGAGTTAGATTTAGCTCTTAGGGCTAACGGAATCACGGGATATGGGGAAAACGCAGGAACGGGATATTGATTTTGGATGATCAGCCATGATCATATTGAATGGCGGTGCTGGCTCGAAGGGCTGAATGGCCTATCCTGCACCAGTTTTCTATGTTTCTACAAGCTGATGGCCAACAAGGTGTAGTCAGAACACAGCACGTATGCTTAAACTAAAAATGCTCACTGTTTCATTAGATGGAATTGACTTTGGGAAATAGCAAGTGACAGGCCTGCCGACCGATAAATCAGTCATCAATAAATATCAGTCTCCCGGTCCCAAAGCATTTTACTGAACCTTATCTGGTTTGTGTGTGTACTTGTGTGTGTACATAGAAGGAGAGTTTATCAGTATCATTGAAACTACTCTGGTAAATATATCTCTGGGATTAGCAACCAGCTGGAGCACAGAGAAGATGTGTGATACAGGTCTCTGTGTCACATTCTGGGGATGCACCTTCTCCGACAGGGACTGGCAAGCGAATCACTGCCGTCTACCTGCCTCCTGTGCTGGAATTACACATCGCTCATCATGTTTCTTCTCGATAACTTGACATTCTTGTCAGCGTCACCTGATGTCAGCTTCCTCATGCCTGCTGACGAGAGACAAAGTGCTGGAGTAACTCACCGGGTCAGGCAGTATCTCTAGAGGACATGGACACGGATGCTGCCTCACCCGCTGAGTAACTCCAGCACTTTGTGTCTATCTTCAGCGTATACCAGCGTCTGCAGTTCCTTTCTGCACATTTGGTCTGCTGATGAGATCCAACAATCGTCTCCTGACCCTTCCATCTGCCTCTCATTTCTTCAACATTCAGCATTCCAGGCATGGGCTTGTCTTCCACACAAACACTGGGAGCAAAGCCCGTGTTTTTGGCCCCCTGCTTCAACTCCTTTCCTCACCACTGATCCTCTTCTTCTGCTTGGCAACAGTTGGAACCTGAAGCGGAGAGTTGGTATCCATAGTGTTGTATGGTGCATACAACCCTGCACATTCCCCCTTGATAACATCACCCAATTCCTGCCACTGGAAACCTCAACCCTCTCCGCTTCACCTCCAACTATTCCACGGTCTTGCTTGACTTCTGCTCTCCAACAGTTGCACGGTGGCGCAGCGGTAGAGCCACTGCTGCACCGCGCCAGAGACCCGGGTTCGATCCTGACCACGGGCGCTTTCTGTACGGAGTTTGCACATTCTCCCCGTAATCTGTGTGGGTTTTCCCCAGGTGCTCTGGTTTCCTCCCACACTCCAAAAATGTACAGGTTGTGTGTGTGTGTGTGTGTGTGTGTGTGTGTGTGTGTGTGTGTGTGTGTGTGTGTGTGTGTGTGTGTGTGTGTGTGTGTGTGTGTGTGTGTGCGTGTGCGTGTGTGCGCGCGTGTGTGCATGTGTGTGTGTGTGTGCATGTGTGTGAGTGTGTGTGTGTGTGTGTGTGTGTGTGTGTGTGTGTGTGTGTGTGTGTGTGCATATGTGTGTGCGTCTGTGTGTGTGTGTGTGTGTGTGTGTGTGTGTGTGTGTGTGTGTGTGTGTGTGTGTGTGTGTGTGTGTGCATATGTGTGTGTGTGTGATAGTGTTAGTGTGCGGGGATCGCTGGTTGGCGCGGACTCGGTGTGCTGAAGGGCCCGTTTCCGCGCTGTATCTCTAATCTAAACTAAACTACACTAAACATGAGCTCAACCAAAACTCAGCATCTCAGACCCAACTCTCATGAAGAACTCCTCTGTGCTCGCTGGCCTATACTGACCCCTGCGTAAAGGCCCTGTCCCACGGTACGAGTTCATTCCAAGAGCTCTCCCGAGTTTGCCCTGATTCGAACTCGGAGATTTACGGTAATGGCCGCTCGTCGGTACTCGGGGCTCTCGTGGACATTTTTCATCATGTTGAAAAATCTTCACGAGTCTTCCCGTGCTTACCTGCCGTTAGCGAGTCTTCCCGAGTACCTGCCGTTAGCGTTACGAGCCGCTAAGAGTCGTCCCCGAGCTCCGACATACCCGCGACGTTCATTCTCCGTCCTTACCACGAGTTTGATTTTTTTTTTAAACTCGGGAGAGCTCTTGGAATGAACTCGTACCGTGGGACAGGGCCATTAGCAGTGACGCCTGCACAGTACATAACCAGGCACCAGCTCTGTACAGTTAAGAGCCAAGAGTGTTTTACTCTACGTCCCAAACGTGAGGAATGTGGGGCGCCGCTGTGGCGGATGTTTATGTTAACTTTTAGTTTATGTGGCTGTGTCTCTTGTTGCTTTTCAATTCAAATGGCTGTATGATAACTGGAATGTCACCGTACCTTCATTGGTACATGCGGCAATAAACTGGCCTTGAGACCTTGAAACGGAACAATGAAATTCTTACTTGCACCAGCGCAGAATGTGTTCACTTGTGCATGAATGGTCCATGGATGAGTTTGGAGTTGCATGTTATTTGGTTATTGGCTACTGTAACCTGGCCCTGGTGGAGGTGGATGGCAGGAGACACAGGGGGGGGGGGGGGGGGCACACGCAAGTGTGGGAGCATCGGTTTCAATGGGGGAGGGTGGAATTGTTCTGAGAACAAGCATTGTCTCGATGGGCTGAATGAGCTCATAGTGTACAATGCATGTATAAATAAGAAATATTCCTTTCCAGATACTGGATCTGCCAACACAACTCTGTGGGTCCTTTCATCCAGTTCTGGCTCTCACCGCCCACCACCTTCACATGGGCATTCATGCCGACATTTAGAACGATAAGAGGAATCCCATTGAAACATATAAGATTGTTAAGGGCTTGGACACGCTAGAGGCAGGAAACATGTTCCCGATGTTGGGGGAGTCCAGAACCAGGGGCCACAGTTTAATAATAGGGAGTAAGCCATTTAGAACGGAGACGAGGAAACACTTTTTCTCACAGACAGTGGTGAGTCTGTGGAATTCTCTGCCTCAGAGGGCGGTGGAGGCCGGTTCTCTGGATGCTTTCAAGAGAGAGCTAGATAGGGCTCTTAAAAATAGCGGAGTCAGGGGATATGGGGAGAAGGCAGGAACGGGGTACTGATTGGGGATGATCAGCCATGATCACTTTGAATGGCGGTGCTGGCTCGAAGGGCCGAATGGCCTACTCCTGCACCTATTGTCTATTGTCTTTCCGCTGACTGGTTAGCACGCAACGAAAGCTTTTCATTGTGCCTTTCACAGTACAGGTGACCACAAACTAAACTCAAACTGAAACAAACTAAGGCAGGCAGCATCTGTGGATAGAAGGAATGGGTGACGTTTCGGGTCGAGACCCTTCCTCAGATTTCAAACCTTTACTCCAGCATTTTGTGTCTGTTTTCAGTGAAAACCAGCATCTGCAGTTTCTTCCTACACATAAACTAAAACATATATGTTTAGTGTAGCTTTGAGATAAAGCGTGGAAACAGGCCCTTCAGCCCACTGAATCAATGCTGACCATCGATCGCCCATGCACTGGTTCTATGTCCAACACACTGGAGGCAATTAAGCTACAAACCTGCACGTCTTTGGGATGTGGGAGGAAACGCAGTCACAAGGAGAACGTGCAAACTCCGTACAGGCAGCACCCGTAGTCAGGATTGAACCTGGATCTCTGGCGCTGCGAGGCAGCAGCTCTACCGCTGCGCCACCGTGCTGCTGCATAACGTGTGTACGACTCAAAAAACAACCGTCCATCGTGAGGTTTAAGGAAATTTGACGGGTTTGTGCAGCTGAATCTAGGATCACTGCACAGCTACAGAGAGGATTCACAGGTTCATAAGTTCCAGGAGCAGAATTAGGCCATTCGGCCCATCAAGTCCACTCCGCCTTTCAATCAAGGCTGATCTATCTTTCCCTCTCAGCCCCATTCTCCTGCCTTCTCCCCATAACCCTTGACACCCGTACAAATCAAGAATCTATCTAGCTCTGCCTTAAAAATACCCAATGTTTTGGCCTCCACAGCCTCCTGTGGCAATGAATTTCACAGATTCACCGCCCTCCGACTCAAGAAATTCCTCCTCCTTCCTAAAGGAGCATCCTTTAATCATGAGGCTGGGTCCTCTACTCCTAGACTCTCCCACTAGTGGGAACATCCTCTCCACATCCACTCTATCCAGGCCAGTGACGGAGAGAGACACGGCAATCACACGGAAACATTGTCACGTGGACCTGATGTCGGTTATCAGACATGAAACAGCCCCGTGCATCCAGCTGGGGGTTAGGTCCCTCTGAAGCCCACACTGACAGTCCTAGGGAAGAATATTCTTGATAAACCTCAGCGGCAGGCAGAGATGAAACGACGCAGAGAAGCAAATGCAGAGCAAATGGAAAGTGGGAGCGCCTGTTTACCACAATGTTTAAAACACAACGCTTCTGATAAAATGCAGTCCCTGGTGGACTGGGGAGATTAGTTCACAGCTCCAAAAGGTGTCTGTTGAACAATCTGAGCAACCCTTGTCGATGATTAGTGCGGATAGCACGCTGAGGTGCGCTGAGAGTGGTTTTTCATGCATTGGTGAGGTGGGCTTTTGGCAAGCACAGGATAAACACAGGATAACACAGCCACTTCAACACCCTGGGGGGAAGCTCTCCAATTAATCACTGACAAGGTCACTCATGTAACGAAAGGCAGAATTATTGCCAGTTAAAGTACAAATAATTAGAATAGTCTGCTGCATACGGACTCCAGGGACGCGGCAAGATAAGGGAGAGGCAATAAAATTATGTAAAGGGTCAAGACGGAAGGTTAGGATTCTCCACATAAATTACAGAGCAAGCAGCCTCAGTATTCCGAGCCAATGCAATTATTCCATCTTTTTATTATTGCTACTACTGATGAGGCTACTCTCTGCAGCTCGTCCGTGTGTCTTTCTGAAGGGGTATCAAACCAAGGCCTTTCTGCCCTTCCAGGTGTGTGTGGGACATGTCCCATGTCACTATTGCAAAGAGGAACAGCGTTATGGGCCCGTCCCACTTAGGGGACTGCCGGCGAATGTCACAGTCGTAGCAGGTCGCTGAAAAACCGGCGACTGGACCCCCCTCCCCCACCCCCCCACGACATAAAATTTGAAATAGAATCATTACTTTAACAACAACAAAAAAAGTTAGCACCAGCGACAACCTACGTTAACCTGGCCACAGCTACGACAGCACCTACGTCAGGAGAAGTCAAGCTACGCTCATTGGCGTCAAACCCACTGTCGCCGAAAATGTTTCAACATGTTGAAAATCCAGCGGCGACCAGAAAGACGGTACAGACTCTTTGGGCGACTCACGACCGTACAAGCGACACCCTGGCGACCGTGTGCCTAGTCCCCTAAAAAATCGCCTCAGTGGGACAGGCCCTTTAGCCTCCCCAGAATCCCGTCTGTTTATCCCTTGGCCCACTGCACTAGCAATAGCTGGGTCAGACCCTGACACCTGCAGCATATGATGTGGTACCTTTCTCACCGGACAACAGCAAGCCCGCTAGAGAACGACTCCATTGGAGTACGGTGCCCTGGGATACCGTCAGATCGCGACAGATGTAACGTATACGCCACCTGCTTTTATCTGCTGTGAGCGACTCAGTACTCCAAGGGAAGTGGTTTAACTTTGAACTCAACCTTAAACTCATTCTAACACTGTTTAGTGAGAGATTTGCAATGTTCAAAATGACGGCAGGACAGGAACAAATTGTGCCCATTACCACCAGAGTCTGAGGTTTATATTGATGGGACAAGTGTAGCGTGAAACCGTGGAGGAATATTAAGATTCAGTGCAGCGTTACTTAATATCCAATTTTTCTTTGACATGTTCTGCTGGAACAATGTAGGAACGTTTGTTTAGTTAACCCCAGCCATACTGGCCCCGATTAGACACTACACAATTAATGCATTGTTGATGTTATATTCAACTGTTGTAAGAGCGTATAATAGCTTGTAGGCAGCATCTGTGGAGAGAAGGAATGGGTGACGTTTCGGGTCGAGACCCTTCTTCAGATGTCTGACCCGCTGAGTTATTCCAGGTTTTTGTGTCTATCTTTGGTTTAAACCAGCATCTGCTATTCCTTCCTACGCATTTATCCTAAATCTACCGAGATCTTTAGGTAGGATCTTAGGTATCTTAGGTTAAGTCCCACCATCAAGTTCAAATACCTGCACCAAAGTAGTCCACCTGGAAAGGTTTCTCCAAGCCTCACAACATGCATCAGTAATCTGCAGCAGTCTCAGTGAGTAACGTGCATAAAGTGAGACCAATTATCAGGATATTTCACAGGTTTGAGCTGCTTCAGCCACCCAGGTGATTCAAGTGCTCATTTACTTTAGTTTCATTTAGTTCAGTGATACAGTGCAGAAACTGGACCTTCGGGTCCACCGAGTCCGCACTGGCCAGTGATCCCCGTACACTAACACTATCCTACACACACAAGGGACAATTTACATTTATTCCAAGACAATTAACCTAAAAAACATGCACATCTTTGGAGTGTGGGAAGAAACCGAAGATCTCGGAGAAATCCCACGTGGTCGCGGGGAGAACGAACAAACTCCTGTGGTTGGGATCGAACCTGGGTCTCTGGCGCTGTAAGGCAGCAACTCTACCGCTGCGCCACCGTGCCGCCCTTGGTACATCTTGGTACATCGTGGATGTTGTGAGAAGGGTCTCGACCCGAAACATCACTCCTTCCTTCCCTCCAGAGATGCTGCCTGTCCCGCTGAGTTACTCCAGCATTTTGTGTCTGCCTTCGATTTCAACCAGCATCTGCAGTTCTTTCCTACTCATTGGATGTTGCAAAAATCTCCATTGAATCCCCTACCCTCCCCCCCCACCCCTACGCAGTGCAGTCCAGATTCTAAGCGCTAGCTAGTTCCCTCAAAATGTCGTAACATTGACCTTAAACTTACGCCCGCTCAATACACTTTTGCTATCAGTAAGTTAATGCTGCGGAAGATGAAATCCCCAACTTCTGGACAAGTTGACAAGTACAGCGAGGTACAGTGAAGATCATCCTTGCAGCAGCACCAATAGGCAATAGACAATAGGTGCAGGAGTAGGCCATTCGGCCCTTCGAGGCAGCACCGCCATTCAACGTGACCATGGCTGATCATCCCCAATCAGTACCCTGCCCACAGGTATGGATAGACTTGGTCAACACACAAGAACGCAAATTATGCATAAATTCTACACAAATTCTACAAGGTGGCGAAAAGTAAAAGACTGTGCAGAGAAATCAAGTATTTGTGTAAAAAGGCATAATTGGGAAACTAGCCCATGCTCAGTGCAAGATGCAGCCCGCAGGGTTCCATTGCCAAGGTTGGATTGGTGTTGTCCAGTTAGTTCGTGAGCATGATAATTGTAGGAAAGTAACCGTTCCTGAACCCGGCTGCTCAAGAACATTGCTTAACCTTTCAATCTTACACTTTAGTTTACAGATACAGCGCAGAAACAGGCCCTTTGACCCACCGAGTCCATGCTGACCAGAGATCACCTGCACTGTCCTGCACACTAGGGACAAGTTACAATCTTTACCAAAGCCAGTAAACCTACAAACCCGTACGTCTTGTAAAAAATGTTCCCAACGTTGGGCGAGTCCAGAACCAGGGGCCCCCAGTTTAAGAATAAAGGGGAGGCCATTTAAAACTGAGATGAGAAAAAACTTTTTCACCCAGAGAGTTGTGAATTTGTGGAATTTCCTGCAGCAGAAGGCAGTAGAGGCCAAATCACTGGATGGATTTAAGAGAGAGTTAGATAGAGCTCTAGGGGCTAGCGGAATCAAGGGATACGGGGAGAAGGCAGGCACGGGTTATTGATTGGGGATGATCAGCCATGATCACAATGAATGGCGGCGCTGGCTGGAAGGGCCAAATGACCTCCTCCTGCACCTATTTTCAATGTTTCTATGTCGTTGCAGTGTGGGAGGAAACCAGGTCACCCGGAGAAAAATAACACTGTCTCGAAGAGAACGTTCAAACTCCATACAGACAGCAGCTGTAGTCAGGATGGAACCCGGCTCTCTGGCGCTGTAAGGCAGCAACTCCACCGCTGTGCCACCGTGCCGCACTTTTCTCTTTGATTTGGTCACACATTTTCTCCATGTCAACTGCTGAATATCCAGCCAAATGTCTGCCTCCTCGTTTGCAAGCTCTTACCCAAATGGCCTCATTTCAAGCGACTTCTTGGATGTCCTTCCTTCCCCCTTCGGTAATAGAGCCCTCAATTAATACTGCAAAGACATCTCCTATTTCAGACCTTCCTCCCTCCTATTACGCTTGTAGACTGTAAACCCTGGAACGCTGAAGCATTGAGTTGCCAGTTCTGCACTTCCCTCAAACATACCTCTGTGGCGGCAACAATATCATGTTCCCATGTACTAATCAGTGTTCACAATTCACCTGTCATGTTAGCTCGACTCCTTCCGTTAAACAGATACAATGTAGCTGGCATTCTTCCCGTCTGCCCGATCAAACCTACTGGATGTAGTTTAGTTCCGTTTAGTTTAGAGAGAGAGCGCGGAAGCAGGTTATTTGGGCCACCGGGTCCGTGCCGACCAGCGAGCCCCATACGTTAACAACACTGTTCTACACACACACACTAGGGACAATTTACAATTTTACCAACCCAATTAACCTACAAACCTGCGCGTCTTTGGAGGGTGGGAGGAAAGCGGAGCTCCCGGAGAAAACCCACGCAGGTCGCGGGGAGAACGTACAACCCCCGTACAGACAGGTGCCCGTAGTCAGGATCGAACCGGGTCTCTGCCGCTGTGAGGCAGATACTCCACCGCTGCTCCACTGAGCCGCGCTGAAGGTATTAGGTCCATCATGTAGACCCGTCTACTTATCTTTCCACGTCTGACAGTATTTCTCCCCCCTCTTCCCCCCCCCCCTTACCCACTGTCAATAGACAATAGACACAGGAGGAGGCCATTCGGCCCTTAGAGCCAGCACCGCCATTCAATATGATCAAGGCTGATCGTCCGCTATCAATAACCCGTGCCTGCCTTCTCCCCATATCCCCTGACTCCACTAGCCCCTAGAGCTCTACCCAACTCTCTCTTAAATCCATCCAGTGATTTGGCCTCCACTGCCCTCTGTGGCAGGGAATTCCACAAATTCACAACTCTCTGGGTAAAAAAGTTTTTTTTTCAGCTCAGTCTTAAATGACCTCCCCTTTATTCTAAGACTGTGGCCCCTGGTTCTGGACTCACCCAACATTGGGACCATTTTTCCTGCATCTAGCTTGTCCAGTCCTTTTATAATTTTATATGTTGCTATAAGATCCCCCCTCATCCTTCTAAACTCCAGTGAATACAAGCCTAGTCTTTTCAATCTTTCCTTATGTGACAGCCCTGCCATCCCAGGGATCAATCTTGTGAACCTACGCTTCGCTGCACTGCCTCAATCACAAAGATGTCCTTCCTCAAATTAGGTCTTGAAAACATCCAGAGAACCGGCCTCCACCGCCCTCTGAGGCAGAGAATTCCACAGACTCACCACTCTCTGTGAGAAAAAGTGTTTCCTCGTCTCCGTTCTAAATGGCTTACTCCTTATTCTTAAACTGTGGCCCCTGGTTGTGGACTCCCCAACATCGGGAACATGTTTCCTGCCTCTAGCGTGTCCAAACCCTGTCCGTAGCTCTGAACACCCATTCTCTTGCCAATTTAATGCAGATCTTTCCATCTAGGATGCATAATTCCCCATAAGGATGTTGGAATTTTAAAATCAAGACTTTGATTTACGAGGATTTGGTGCAGTTATTAGGCACAGTCTCCATTCTATCTTATTTCTAGATATTTATTTTCATCCCCACAGCACATAAAGAGAAGATGTCCCCCTTGCACCCTCTGTGTTTGGCCCAGGACACGGCAACACAGGGATCCCAGCTGCCCAGTGGATCATGAGTTGTGTGATGAGCTCACTACACGCTGGGTGTTGGCAGGGCGCAATTATAACACAACGATCGCAGTAGATATTTCCATCGTGTAGATGAAATACAGGAATCCAGAACATACAGTTAACTGTAAATACTTTAAACACAAGGAATCTGAGGGATAACCTTTTCGCACAAGGTGTATGGAACAAGCTGCCGCAGGAGGTAGTTGTGGCAGGGACTATCGCAATGTTTAAGAAACAATTAGACAGGTACATGGATAGGACAGGTTTGGAGGGATATGGGCCAAACGCAGGTAAGTGGGATTTGCGTAGATGGGACATGTTGGCCGGTGTGGGCAAGTCGGACCAAAGGGCCTGCTTCCAGACACTCTGGGTCCTGGTGCGACGAACATGCCTCATCGATGCAATCTCTGATGCCGTTTTTGCCAAGCCAGAAAACTGCCTGATCTGAAATCTCGTTACGGGCTCCCGCAGTGGAACTCAGCGGGAGAGATGGGCAGACTGTTACTTTTGTTGATTGATGTTTGGCCTGGTGAAAGGTAAATCTCCCTCCCCCGCCCCCCCCCCCACCCCCCTCCTCCCCATCCACTTGTCGGCATGGCAACAATCTTTGCAATGTAAACTAGATGAACGATGCGAGAGGGGGGAGCAGGGGAATGGGGAAATGGACACCATGGCAACCAACACAGACTAGACCAATGAGCGATCCGATCCGAGCCGGCGTGTAATGAATTGGAAGAAGGAAATAAGTATTCCAGAGAAGAAAAGTAATGATCAGGGTATAGTTCCATCCCTCAGGAGCAGTCTACCTTTGAATATTTTGCACTTACAGAAGTTCAAAGCTAGTTTTTGCCTTGAGTATCATGTTTTTCATATGAATTCACATTAAGCCAATCATACATTTAAAATAAAATTCTCCAAGGTAGCATTCATTACCCAGCCACAGTTGGCACTGATTCATGGAGAGATTCAGTGTACTAGATGTGTCTCTGCCCACCGGCTCCTCACCAAGCCTCAGGTTTACATGAATCCGACACAAATCCCACCGTTCTCTCCCCACACTCCCCACCTGCACACTCGCTGCAATTTAGACAATAGACAATAGGTGGAGGAGTAGGCCATTCGGCCCTTCGAGCCAGCACCGCCATTGGCTGATCATCCCCAATCAGTACCCCGTTCCTGCCTTCTCCCCATATCCCCTGACTCCGCTATCTTTAAGAGCCCTATCTACTTCTCTCCAGAGAACCTGCCTCCACCGCCCTCTGAGGCA
The DNA here is from genome assembly GCA_963514005.1 of Raja brachyura. Next base: position 33,481,687 of record OY740806.1, on the reverse strand, counting down.
GAGAATTCCACAGACTCACCACTCTCTGTGAGAAAAAGTGTTTCCTCATCTCTGTTCTAAATGGCTTACTAATTCTTAAACTGTGGCCCCTAGTTCTGGACTCCCCCAACATCGGGAACATGTTTCCTGCCTCTAGCGTGTCCAAACCCTTAACAATCTTACATGTTTCAATGAGATCCCCTCTCATCCTTCTAAACTCCAGAGTGTACAAGCCCAGCTGCTCCATTCTCTCAGCATATGACAGTCCCGCCATCCCGGGAATTAACCTTGTAAACCTGCGCTGCGCTCTCTCAATAGCAAGAATGTCCTTCCTCAAATTAGGGGACCGAAACTGCACACAATACTCCAGGTGTGGTCTCACTAGGGCTCTGTACAACTGCAGAAGGACCTCTTTGCTCCTATATTCGATTCCTCTTGTTATAAAGACCAACATGCCATTCGCTTTCTTCACTGCCTGCTGTACCTGCATGCTTACTTTCATAGACTGATGTACAAGGACCCCCAGATCCCGCTGTACTTCCCCTTTTCCCAGCTTGACGCTGTTTAGATAGTAATCTGACCACTTTGTTGACCAAAGTGCTGTACAGAGAGGAATTTGGGTTGCCATACAACCATACAAATAAAAAGCACAACACACTACAGAATTTAACAAGAACATCCCCGCACAGTGGAATCAACGCTTTCTACACAGTGAGCGTTTGGTCCTCTACCTCTATGTTCACATATTAAAGCACTATTTTAGATTTTCTTCCCGTAACATCATTAGTGGACTCGCTGCCTTTTTTTTTCACAACAACTTGTTACCTTCATGGTCACTTTGACCCACTAGCTGCTCACATCTAAAAATAACGTTTTCGAACATGTCAGAATGACAATGTCGCGGGCATCCCTCCCCCTACAACACAAAAAAGAGCTTATTAAATTCAAACTCAAGGAGAGTGTGCCTGCCTTTAAAAATACCTTTGCTCCCTTCCTCCCCGCCCTGTGAATAGATAACCTTGCCTCAGCTACTGATCAGAGCCGCGCCGCACATTCGGGGAATTCCAAACTCCATTACATTAATTTCCCCGAGTCTGTGACTGGTGTTAACCCACGGAGAACAATCAGTCTCAGAACCTGGAGGTCTGCTCTCATTCTGGTAGAACAAGGCTCCACAAGCCCAGCGCATTCATTCCCATTTGCATCGAGCTGACCCATTAAAACTTTACTTTCAATTTGTTTGAAAAGAGACACCAAAGTCCCTTTCTTCTTTTAGCGGGCTCTAGATCTTTCCTAGTTTTGCCTCACAACCGCACAGGATAAGTCATTTTTGTCTTTAGCCAATAAATCAGACGAAAGCCAATCTGAGACCAGAATGTCGTCTGTATTTTAAGCATGCAATTAATTTCCCATCAGCGATGTCGTGCACATTTATCATTCAGCTTGCTTGCACTTCATTTTATAGGATAAACACCTCGAGACATGTTCAAGACTCTGAGTCGGGGCTCCACAAATCAACGTCAGATCAAGTCTTTTGGTGAATCTGTAGATTTAGAAGGGCAAATATGAATCTTGTTCCCCAGTTTCACTAGATGTTACGCATTCCAGTTTTAGTTTTCAAAAGGACATGAAGTGCTGGAGTAACTCAGCGGGTCAGGCAGCATCTGTGGAGAACATGGATAGGTGACGTTTCACAGAGTGCTGGAGTAACTCAGCGGGTCAGGCAGTATCTCTGGAGTACATAGGCAGGTGACGTTTCAGGTCGAGACCCTTCTTCAGACTGGTCTGAATACAACACTGTTCATGAAACGGAAAGATGCGCACTTGTAGATCACGGGGACAATTTCCTCTTGATGAAAGGAAAGAACGGGTGTCAAGGGTGATGGGGAGAAGACAGGGAAATGGAATGAGGAGGCAGAGATGAGCCATGACTGAATGGCGGAGTAAACTCGATGGGTCGAATGGCCTAATTCTACTCCGATAACTTAGAAACATAGACAATAGGTGCAGGAGTAGGCCATTCAGCCCTTCGAGCCAGCACCACCCTCCAACATGATCATGGCTGATCATCCAAACTCAGTATCCTGTACCTGCCTTCTCTTCATTCCCCCTGATCCCTTTAGCCACAAGGGCCACATCTAACTCCCTCTTAAATATAGCCAATGAACTGGCCTCAACTACCTTCTGTGGCAGAGAATTCCACAGATTCACCACTCTCTGTGTGAAAAAAGATCTTCTCATCTCGGTCCTAAAAGACTTCCCCCTTATCCTTAAACTGTGACCCCTTGTTCTGGACTTCCCCAACATCGGGAACAATCTTCCTGCATCTAGCCTGTCCAACCCCTTAAGAATTTTGTAAGTCTCTATAAGATCCCCCCTCAATCTTGTGAACTTGTGATCTTCCCTGCCGACAGTGCAGGGTTAGATTGGCCAGCAACAATACGACAGAGTTGCCTCATGTCCGGCCATGAATGGTCAAAGTAGCACCGCTCCTATCTGACCACCAGACAATACCATTTCCACTGTAGGGAATTTCACCCACCACAACCATCAAATGCACTCGATGGGTCGAATGGCCTAATGCGTCTAGTTTTCCCGGAGGTTTCCAGATGGACCGTGGGCAGCATCAGCAGGTGGGATTTGCTGGAGGAATAGATCGTATGTGACGGGGATGCCTTAAATATCGAGACATATTCACTGGAATTTAGATGAAACATAGAAACATAGGACATAGAAAAATAGGTGCAGGAGTAGGCCATTCGGCCCTTCGAGCCAGCACTGCCATTCAATATGATCATAGCTCATCATCCAAATTCACTACCCCATTCCTGCTTACTCCCCATATCCCTTGATTCTGTTAGCCCCAAGAGCTAAATCTAACTCTCTCTTGAAAACATCCAGTGAATTGGCTTCCACTGCCTTCTGTGGCAGAGAATTCCACAGATTCACAACTCTCTGGGTGAAAAGTTTTTTTCTCATCTCAGTCCTAAATGGCCGACCCCTTATTCTTAAACTGTGACCCCCTGGTTCTGGACATTTTCCTTTAGGGGCTAAAATATACAATCTTCAATATTTCTCCAGTTGCGCTCCCCACACTAAATCCTAATGGTGGCACAGTGGTGCAGTGGACCTGGAGACCAGGGTTTAATCCCGACTATGGGTGTGTCGGTACAGAGTTTGTACGTTCTCCTTGACCGCGTGGGTCTCATCTATCACTATCCTATGCACACCTGGGACAATGTACAATTATAGCAAGCCAATTAGCCTACAAACATGTGTGTCTTTGGAATGTGGGAGGAAACCAGAGATAGTGGAGAAATCCCACGCTGGTCACGGGGAGAACGTACAAACTCCGTACAGACAAGCACCCGTAGTCAGGATTGAACCCGGGTCTCTGGCGCTGTGAGGCAGCAACTCCTGCTCTAGCTCTAAGCTAAAATATAGCAACACAGTACGCCCATTCCTCGTGAAACGCCAGGTGAGATTCATTTTAAGCCATTGTACTATATTGAGGTGCACAATCAGGCACGCCTGATGTGAGTTCAGCACCGCATGTCACGCCATTTGAAACAATTGGATCTGGTCAGAATTGCGCCTCACGTTTCAGAATAAATCACCATTTCTCACCATCATTCTCTCAGCTCATCCCATCGTGTCCAATTCACGGCAAATGGAGGTCTCATTGAAAGGCGACTATATGGAGCAGATGTTGCATCTAATTGTGCATAAATCATATTTATGAATATGATGTTCGAGAATGACTTCCCTAACTTCGTGACCCTTGCTTTTCCTGTCGCCATCCCTCCCCCATCCCAGTTCTCCGATCAGTTTGACTGTCCCCCGATTCAATTGTATCTTTGTCTGCCTCGTGGTCATCTTCCCCGAGCTGACAATGTTCAATTCTACTTTTTCCTTGATTTTCGTCCCCTTTGATCTCTTCTTATCCTTAAGGGCCTGTCCCACCAGCATGCAACTCCATGCAATGAGTGCGACCTAACGTGGTCGCTTGAGCCGTCCGGCGTCGCGGGGCCGGTCCCACTTCGATCGCCAGAGCCGTGCGGAATTGTGCAGAGTTCGTCCCGACATCGCGCGGGGCTCCGAAAAACTGACCATGATCAAAAATTACGCGCGGAACGGCTTGTCGGCTCGCAGTCGCCTCAACGAATTACACACCGTCTCGACGTCGTGCCTCCGTGACCCTATCTGTGTGTGCCTCTGTGCCCCTCTCTGTGTGCCCCTCTCTGTCCTGGCGAACTTACCTTTAAGACTTCGCTCCAAGTTCGCCTCACTTTGCGCCGCGTTGCGCCACTCACCCGACCTCTGCACGGCCCCTGCTTCTAGTTTGATCGCGCTCACCGCATGGAGTCGGATGCTGGTAGGACAGGCCCTTTATCCTTTCACACCTTATCCTTTCATGTCTCTGTGTCTCCCATCACCCATTCCTTCTCCCCAGAGATGCTGCTGCCTGCCCCGCGGCGTTCCCCCAGCATCTTCGGTGTAAACCAGCGTCTGCAGTTCCTTGCTCCATGTTTCTGCGTGTGATTTTTTTACCGTGCGTCTCCCTCATAAATAACCATGGAAACCACTGGAAGACCAGAAGACGTCGGGGAGGAGAATCACAGGAAAGTAATCAACCTTACGATGGGGGTCAGGAAACATCGACGTGCGAAAAACAGGCAAGTGTGGCATCAGTCTAAATATTTCACAATCACGTGGGCCTTTCACACTGAAGCTATGATTTTTTTTAATGTATAAACATCACTCACTTTCTCGTTGCAATCAAAGTTGAGCTGAAGCACCAAATGAGAGTGGATTTCAGCAGAACAAGTCTGTGGAGAATACTTAATAATAATACCCGATCAATTGGCACATTAATGGAAAATCATAACACCTTTCAGAAAAATCACACGACCTAATACTTTTCCCATTTCACCACCTTATGGGATTTTGATGTCCAGAGGTACGTTTCTGTATATTCCCAAAGGTAGACACAAAACTCTGGTGTAAAGGGCCTGTCCCACCAGCATGCAACTCCATGCGATGAACGCGACCTAACGTCCCACAGGGCCGGTCCCACTTTGATCGCCGGAGCCGTACAGAATTGGGCGGAGTTCGTCCCGACATCGCGCGGGGCTCCGAAAAACTGACTATGTTCAAAACTTCCGCGCGGCAACAGCTTGTCGACTCGCAGTCGCCTTGACGCATTACACACTGCCTCGAACTCGTGCCTCCGTGACCCTCTCTGTAGGTGCCTCCGTGACCCTCTGTGTGTGTGGCTCCGTGGCCCTCTGTGTGTGTGTGTGCCTCTGTGCCCCTCTCTGTCCTGGCGAACTTACCTTAGACTTCGCTCCAAGTTCGCCTCACTTTGCGCCGCGTTGCGCCACTCACCCGACCTCCACGCGGCCCTCCCTGCCGGTTTGGTTGCGCTTGCCGCATGCAGGCGCATGCTGGTGGGAACGGCCCTGTACAGGGATCACCCAACCTCCGCGCGGCCCCCGCTTCTAGTTTGATCGCGTTCATCGCATGGAGTCGGATGCTGGTATGACAGGCCCTTATCTCAGCGGGACAGGCAGCATCTCTGGAGAAAAGGAATGGGTGACATTTCGGGCCGAGACTCTTTTTCGGACAGAAGAAGTCTTGAATCTGAATAAGGGTCTCGACCCGAAACGTCACCAACTCCGTTTCTATAGAGATGCTGCCCCTCACGCTGAGTCACTCCAGATTTTTGTGTCAGTTTTTGTGTTTGCGTTTGTTTTCGGTTGAAGGCCAGCACCTTCAGTTCCTCCCTACACTTTCTGTGTCCCCAGTTTGGCCGTGAGAAGGTCGGCTGAGTAGATGTCTTTGATGACCCAACAGAGGTTCTGGGCATGGATGGAGCAGTTTCAGGGTGGTGCCAGGGTCCACTGATGAGCCAGTGTGGGGTGGGTGACTGTGGGACATGGGTGGGAGTGCAGTTTGAAGCACCTTTGTGAGACAGGCCAGGAGGGGGCTAAGTCAACCCATGATGGGACGTCCCACAAGAGTATGTAGACCCTTAATTAGTTTAGTTTAGTTTTGTAGTTTAAAGGTACAGCGCGGAAACAGGCCCTTCGGCCCACCGTGTCCGCGCCAACCAGCGATCCCCGCACATTAACGCTATCCTACACACACCAGGGACACTTTATAATTTTACCGAAGCCAATTAACCTACAAACCTGCACGAGTGTGGGAGGAAACCGAAGATCTCAGAGGAAACCCACGCAGTTCGCGGGGAGAACGTACAAACTCCGACAGCACCCGTGGTCAGGACCGAACGCGGGTCTCTGGCGCTGTGAGGCAGCAGTTCTACCCGCTGCGCCACCGTGCCGCCCCGAATCAGAACTGCCCGACCCAGAGATGACTCAGCTGGTTCGCGGGTGTGTGAGCTGAGTTTAGTCCCGTTTATGATTGTCACGTGTTTCGAGGTACAGCGGACAGCTTTGTTGTTGCGTTCTAACATGATTCTAATTATGCCGTCCACAGTGTACAGATACACGATGAATGACACTGCACCACATTTACTCTCATCTCTCTTGTACCCCCCCCACATTTCTATTAACTTCCTGTCCCCCACCCCATATCCCACCTCCCACCTACTTACAACAGCCAGTTAGCCCGGTGACTAACATATTTAATTTAGTTTAGAGATACAATGTGGAAACAGGCCCTTCGGCCCACCGGTTCCATGCTGACTCACGATCAACCTTCAGGGCCTGTCCCACTTTCACGAGGTAATTCACAAATCCTCCCGAGTTTCCCCTGATTCAAACTCGCAGAATGTTCGTAGCGAGTCCGTAGGAGTCCATAGATATACCGTAGCGGCTCGTTATGACAGCCGCAGGTACTCGGGGCATCGGGTAAGTCGGGACGTTTTTCCAGCCCGATAAAAAATGTCAACGAGTAAAAAAATGGTTGGGATGAAAGAATTAAGTTGGGAAAGTGGAACAGGCCCTTTACGCAAGATCTATCCTACATACTTTGGGATAATGTACAGAAGCCAATTAACCTTTAGACCTGCACGTCTTCGGAATGTGGGAGGAAACCGGAGCACCTGGAGGAAACCCACGCGGTCACGGGGAGAACGTACAAACTCCGTAAAGACAGCAGCCGTAGTCAGGGTGGAATCCGCATCTCTGGCGCTGTGAGGCAGCAACTCTACCGCTGCGCCACCGTGCTGCCCGAACTTCAGACTTTGGGGTAGAGTTGAGCACTTGGGGGAAACCAGTCTGGTTGCTGGGGCAACGTGCATTTATATAGCGCCTAGAGGAAAATATACACTGACAGAGACAATGGGAGCGAAGGAGTCAAAGGATGAAGGGTCAGAAATGAAGTACAAATATTCTGAATAATTAGAACTTTTTTTGAACAAATATTAGATCAAACCTAACCAGGACGATCCAGCATGAATGTGGTTAATCTTTTCAAATCAAAAACTCTTCTGTCTCCACCTGATGTGTCGCTTGACCTTAGACTAATTGGCTGTTTAGCTGGAAGCTAAATTAGAGGTTGATTGGTAATTGCAGCGTGCCTTTGAGTCTCCTTGGAGTGTGCGTGGGGAGTGAGGATATAGGCTGGCCCTGGCACGCCGACATATACTGTTGAATGGAGGGCAGCTCGGAGATTCCAGCAACCATATCCACATGTTACTCCAAAGGTGGACACAACATGCTGGAGTAACTCAGCGGGACGGGCAGTATCGCTGGAGAGGAGGTCTGGTGATGTTTCAGGTCGAGACCCTTCCTGAATGAATGTATAGGTTTATTGGCCAAGTATTCACATACAAGGAATTTGCCTTGGTGCTCCGCCCGCAAGGGACAACATGACATACAGTGACAGTTAGGAATGACACATAAAACATTAAACATTAATACCTCCTGAACCTTCTGAATGTTTGTAGTCGGCAGGGCAGTAATCTTCATATCGCCAACTTGGACAATTTTACAATTTTTTATCAAGCCAATTGAACAACCCAATGAACCTACAAACCCGCACGTCTTTGGAGTGTGGGAGGAAACCGAAGATCTCGGAGAAAACCCACGCAAATCACGGGGAGAACGTACAAACTCCGTGCAGTCAGCACCCGTAGTCGGGATCAAACCGGGTCTTTAGCGCTGAGGCCACACCTGGAGTATTGCGTATAGTCTTGGTCTCCTAATCTGAGGAAAGACATTCTTGCCATAGAGGGAGTACAGAGAAGGTTCACCAGACTGATTCCTGGGATGGCAGGACTTCCATATGAAGAAAGACTGGATAGACTCGGCTTGTACTTGCTGGAATTTAAGAGACTTAGGCGGAATCTTATAGAGGCTTACAAAATTCTTAAGGGGTTGGACAGGCTAGATGCAGGAAGATTGTTCCCGATGTTGGGGAAGTCCAGAACAAGGGGTCACAGTTTAAGGATAAGGGGGAAGTCTTTTAGGACCGAGATGAGAAGATCTTTTTTCACACAGAGAGTGGTGAGTCTGTGGAATTCTCTGCCACAGAAGGGAGTTGAGGCCAGTTCATTGGCTATATTTAAGAGGGAGCTGGATGTGGCCCTTGTGGCTAAAGGAATCAGGGGGTATGGAGAGAAGGCAGGTACAGGATACTGAGTTGGATGATCAGCCATAATCATATTGAATGGCAGTGCAGGCTCGAAGGGTCGAATGGCCTACTCCTGCACCTATTGTCTATGATTCTGTGATTCTATGATTTGTGTGCTGTGAGGCAGCGACTCTACCGCTGCGCCACCGTGACTGCCCAGTTAATAATGAAACATTATTGATTAAACATGTGAATTAAATAAAATACTGGTTCAGACAGGTTAGGGATAAGGGAAAGGAGAGATATAGACGGTGATGTGGAGAGATAATGACCAAATGAATGAAAGATTTGCACGAAAGTAACGATGATAAAGGAAACAGGCCGTTGATAGCTGTTTGTTGGGTGAAAGCGAGAGGGGGAGGGATGGAGAGATACTCAATCTGAAATAAGTGAGGAGCATCTTGAGAACACCAGGTGATGGTATACTTCATCCCCAAATCACACACGCCTCCGCAAATGGAGGTTTTGCAGCTTTTCATTCTTTGGCAATGAGAAACCAATTTCATAAAATAACCCAGTTGCTGTTCGTATTTTTAAATTATAGTCCTTGGAGTTCCAGGCGCTGAAGAGCATTATCCTTTAAATTTGCCCGTGTGAGGTGCAGTCGAATGGGGGGCCGCCCAGGATTGTCCACAGACGCGTCGTCTTTGAGGATGGAAATTGTAGGGATTTGTTTCCGACTCCGCATTTGTCGCAGGCAAAGTTGTGTGCGAATAACAGGCTGTTTTCGGAGGAAGGAGAGCGCTCAGCAGTGGGTGAAAGAATTAAATTCCATTTTAATAAATGTCTGATGGTGGTTTTCTTATCACAGCTCAACAACCATCAATCGCAGGCAGCATTTATGACACCACTATTTTAGCAATAGCACTGTCTCCCCTGGCTTTGCTCCAACAAGCTAAATGTTCCTCATTTCAATATCACTCTGTTATCCTGTCAGACAGAGAGCTGCTTCACAGCTCTTTAGTTGTTCATTACTATGGAGTGAATAAGACAGCCTCAGTTGGAACAAATGCATCGTCTTTTACATGAGAAATGGAAATGTTGCGAAAATTAAACCTTTAATCCATTGTGGGGAAAGTGCACAGTGCCTCAGTGTATTGTGTGCATTCCTCAGCAGAGGGTGAATGCATTAGACTGTACCATTTAGTGGTGGTACAAGAGCAGCCCTTTCAACCCATCAGACCCGCTCTGCTGTTTCATAAACCGTGCAGACTTGTTTATTTTAATCCTGTGCTTCCTGCCTTTCCTCTACTTAGAATAAAGGGGAGGTCATTTAAGAGTGAGGTGAGAAAAAACTTCTTCACCCAGAGAGTTGTGAATTTGTGGAATTCCCTGCCACAGAGGGCAGTGGAGGCCAAATCACTGGATGGATTTAAGAGAGAGTTAGATAGAGCTCTAGGGGCTAGTGGAGTCAAGGGATACGGGGAGAAGGCAGGCACGTGTTATTGATAGGGGACAATCAGCCTTGATCACAATGAATGGCGGTGCAGGCTCGAAGGGCCAAATGGCCTCCTCCTGCACCTATTTTCTATGTTTCTATGCTTCTATTCGTTAACACACTACGTCCCAGTATTGGTCCATGCACGTGTCCAGAGACGTCACGGTGGCGCAGCGGTAGAGTTGCTGCCTCACAGCGCCAGGCACCCGGGTTCCAACCTGACTGCAGGTGCTGAGTCTGTGCGGAGATTGTACGTTCTCCCGGTGACCTGCGTGGGTTTTCCCCGGGTGCTCCAGTTAATTCCCACACTCCAAAAACGGACAGGTTTGCAGGATAACTGGCCTGGTAAAATTGTAAATTGTCCCTGGTGTGTGTGTAAAATAGTGCTAGTGTGCGGGGATCGCTGGTCGGCGCGGACTCGGTGGGCCGAAGCACCTGTTTCTGCACTAAAGATAATTGGGTTAAGGAGGAATGTAATAAAAAGGAACTGCAAATGTTGGTTTATACTGAAGATAGACACAAACTGCTGGAGTAACTGGTCCCGAGGGGGACCAGTATCCTGGCAGGGAAATTTGCAAAGGCTACCGGGGGGGACTTTAAACTAGAATGGTTGGGGGGAGGGACTCAAATAGAGAAAGCCAGTAGACAGGGTCTGAGGCTGGAGGCAGAGAAGGGAAGCACTTAGACCCAATGTAGGGAAACAAAATAAAACAATAATAAACAGAATAAGAGGTGGTGGTTTTCCAGGGCAAAATTCAAAAGGGGCCACTTGTCAACATAATTGTATCAGGAGTAAGAGTGTTGTAAAAACAAGCCTGAAGGCTTTGTGTCTTAATGCGAGGAGCATTCGTAATAAGGTGGACGAGTTGAAGGTGCAGATAGCGATTAATGACTATGCTATAGTTGGGATCACGGAGACATGGCTCCAGGGAGACCAAGGCTGGCAGCTGAACATCCGGGATATTCAATATTCAGGAGGGATAGACAGAAAGGAAAGGGAGGTGGGGTAGCGTTGCTGGTGAGAGAGGAGATTAATGCAATAGAAAGGAAGGACAATAGCGTGGAGGATGTGGAATCGATATGGGTAGAGCTGCGAAACTCTAAGGGGCAGAAAACGCTAGTGGGAGTTGTGTACAGGCCACCTAACGGTAGTAGTGGAGTTGGGGATGGCATCAAACAGGAAATTAGAAATGCGTGCAACAAGGGTAAAATAGTTATAATGGGTGACTTCAATCCACATATAGATTGGGTGAATCAAATGGGGAGGGGCGCTGAGGAAGAGGATTTCTTGGAATGTATGCGGGATAGTTTTCTAAACCAACATGTAGAGGAACCAATGAGAGAGCAGGCTATTCTGGACTGGGTATTGAGTAATGAGGAAGGGTTAGTTTGCAGTCTTGTTGTGCGTGGGCCCTTGGGCAAGAGTGACCATAATATGGTCGAGTTCTTCATTAGGATGGAGAGTGACAAAATTAAGTCAGGTTCTGAACTTAAACAAAGGTAACTTTGAAGGTATGAGAAGTGAATTGGCCAAGATAGACTGGCAAGTGATTCTTAAAGGGTTGACAGTGGATGTGCAATGGAAGGTAATTAAAGACTGCATGGATGAACTACAACAATTGTTCATCCCAGTTTGGCAAAAGAACAAATCAGGGAAGGTAGTGCATCCATGGCTAACAAGGGAAATCAGGGATAGTATAAAAACAAAAGATGAAGCATACAAATTAGCCAGAAAAGCATTCTACCAGAGGACTGGGAGAAATTCAGAGTTCAGCAGAGGAGGACAAAGGGCTTAATTAGGAAAGGGAAAATAGATTATGAAAGGAAACTGGCAGGGAACATAAAAACTGACTGCAAAAGTTTTTATAGATATGTGAAGAGAAAGAGATTAGTTAAAACAAATGTAGGTCCCTTGCAGTCAGAAACAGGTGAATTGATCATGGGGAACAAGGACATGGCAGACCAATTGAATAACTACTTTGGTTCTGTCTTCACTAAGGAAGACATAAATAATCTGCCGGAAATAGCAGGGGACCGGCGGTCAAATAAGGTGGAAGAACTGAGTGAAATCCAGGTTAGCCGAGAAGTGGTGTTGGGTAAATTGAATGGATTAAAGGCCGATAAATCCCCAGGGCCAGATAGGCTGCATCTCAGAGTACTCAAGGAAGTAGCCACAGAAATAGTGGATGCATTGGTGATAATTTTTCAAAAGTCCATAGATTCTGGAGTAGTTCCTGAGGATTGGAGGGTAGCTAATGTAACTCCACTTTTGAAAAAAGGAGGGAGAGAGAAAACGGGGAATTACAGACCAGTTAGTCTAACATCGGTAGTGGGGAAACTGCTAGAGTCAGTTATTAAAGATGGGATAGCAGTACATTTGGAAAGTGGTGAAATCATTAGACAAAGTCAACATGGATTTACGAAAGGTAAATCATGTCTGACGAATCTTATAGAATTTTTCGAGGATGTAACTAGCAGAGTTGATAAGAGAGAACCAATGGATGTGTTATATCTAGACTTTCAGAAGGCTTTCGACAAGGTCCCACATAAGAGATTAGTATACAAACTTAAAGCACACGGTATTGGGGGTTCAGTATTGATGTGGATAGAGAACTGGCTGGCAGACAGGAAGCAAAGGGTATGAGTAAACGGGTCCTTTTCAGAATGGCAGGCAGTGACTAGTGGGGTACCGCAAGGCTCAGTGCTGGGACCCCAGCTATTTACAATATATATTAATGATTTGGACGAGGGAATTGAATGCAACGTCTCCAAGTTGGCGGATGACACCAAGCTGGGGGGCAGTGTTGGGTGTGAGGAGGATGCTAGGAGGCTGCAAGGTGACTTGGATAGGCTGGGTGAGTGGGCAAATGCATGGCAGATGCAGTATAATGTGGATAAATGTGAGGTTATCCACTTTGGTGGCAAAAACAGGAGGGTAGACTATTATCTTAATGGTGGCAAATTAGGAAAAGGGGAGATGCAACGAGACCTGGTTGTCATGGCACACCAATCATTGAAAGTAGGCATGCAGGTGCAACAGGCAGTGCAGAAAGCGAATGGTATGTTAGCATTCATAGCGAAAGGATTTGGGTATAGGAGCAGGGAGGTTGTACTGCAGTTGTACAGGGTTTTGGTGAGACCACACCTGGAGTATTGCGTACAGTTTTGGTCTCCAAATCTGAGAAAATACATTCTTGCCATAGAGGGAGTGCAGAGAAGATTCACCAGACTGATTCCTGGGATGTCAGGACTTTCATATGAGGAAAGACTGGATAGACTTGGCTTGTACTCGCTAGAATTTAGAAGACTGAGGGGGGATCTTATAGAAACTTACAAAATTCTTAAGGGGTTGGACAAGCTAGATGCAGGAAGATTGTTCCCGATGTTGGGGAGGTCCAAAACAAGGGGTCACAGTCTAAGGATAAGGGGGAATTCCTTTAGGACCGAGATGAGGAAAACATTTTTCACACAGAGAGTGGTGAGTCTCTGGAATTATCTGCCACAGAAGGTAGTTGAGGCCAGTTCATTGGCTATATTTAAGAGGGAGTTAGATGTGGCCCTTGTGGCTAAAGGGATCAGGGGGTACGGAGAGAAGGCAGGTACGGGATACTGAGTTGGATGATCAGCCATGATCATATTGAATGGCGGTGCAGGCTCGAAGGGCCGAATGGCCTACTCCTGCACCTATTTTCTATGTATCTATGTTTCTATGTAACTCAGCTGGTCAGGCAGCATCTCTGGAGAACATGTATTGGTGACGTTTCAGATGGGTCCCAACCCAAAAACATCACCGATCCTTGTTCTCCAGCGATGCTGCCTGACCCGCTGAGTTACTCCAGCATCTTGTGTGTATTTCTGGGTTAAGGTGGATCTGAGTTGGAGAGCCATGCAGTTTCAAATATGCGCTGTGCAGCTGGACATTGAAGCACTTGTGACTGTTCGGAGAACAAGGCGTGTGAGTCGTGGTGGGAGGCATTGAATTAACTAACAAGTGGTAATCGCATCACTGAGTTTATTAACATTGGAGAGAGGAGAACAGTGGAAGGAGATGCATGGAGCATTTTCCTGAAATCTAAGGCCTGTCCCACTTATGTGTCCTTGGCGCGCAAATTATGCGGCCTCGTGGTCGCGTTGAGGCGCATGGGCACCGTGTGGCCTGCGCGGGGCTGGTCCCACTGAGAAGCGCGGAGGGGTATGTAGTTGTGCGCGACATCGCGCGGGGCTCCGGGATTTTGTACCGAACGAAATCTTTTCGCGCCACCAGCCTGTGGCGTAACTGACGGCCAAAGTGTGACAGGCCCAAGACCCTGGCGTGACACAACGTCTCAACTCCAACAGCAGCAGAAGCAGGCAAACGATCGCCGAGCTCGGCCTGGGGCTCACGGCCGTTGCGGTCCGGATCCGCCCCACTTCTACTCCCAGCGCGGGGCCGAGAAAATTGAAGATGGACACAAAGCTGGAGTAACTCAGCGGGACCGCTGAAGAAGACTGAAGAAGAGTCTCGACACGAAACATCATCCATTCCTTCTCTCCAGAGATGCTGCTGTTCCTGCCGAGTTACTCCAGCTTTGTGTCCATCTTCAAATGACGCCACGCGCTCCATACGGCTGTGCGGGCGCATGATGACGCGCCGGACTCTCACGGGAACGTCGTGCCTCAACGCGAAGACGAGGTCGCGTAATTAGCGTGCCAAGGACACGCAAGTGGGACAGGGGCTTAAAGAGACAATGGGACACAGAAAAATAAAATCTCTCATGGAATTAAGATTTGATGGACTCCTACTAATAATTACGTTTGCCGTGAATTACAAATTTCTCGTCAGCAAAATTATGTGGAAGCAAAATATAATTAAAGATATGTGTCCGTGTGTTTGTGATGAACAGATTGTCTGGAAGGCAGGTTAAAGACTAGAACAATAAAAACAAGTCCCCTATCAGTGTGACTGATTAGAATCCTCCACTATCCATTAATCAATGCCCAAAAGGTTAAGCAGCCCTAATCATTTCACCATTCCTCACTTATTAACCATTTTAAGAGGGAACACAATCTCATGAAGGCAGGAGACTTATTTACCTCGCGTTCGGTTACCCTTTCGAATCGCTTCATCTGCCTGTTCTCCCGTGTCAGAGGTGCCAAGGCAAGGCCAAACTGCTGGGGAAATGTCCCCTGCTGATTTGAAATAATTGACGCCAGAGATTTGGAGAAGAAAACATGACTGCAATGGACTGAACAACAGACAACCATGCACCCGTCGACCCATTCCTACGCTGGATGCTAAGTTTAATTCATGAGCAAAGCGCTGGCCTGTTGGCATTTAACTGGGGTCCACTCCTCCTGGCCCTCAGCGAATCAAACCAGATGTGTCTTTCACTGCGTTTCAATTTAATTTTTATTTCTGTTTATAATGTTTTAAAAAAATCATTCCACTGTTTAAACGCTTATTAAATTTCTTTGAAATATCAGAGAAATATTTGAAAACTGTAAGAATAAAATTCCTCACAGAGCAAGGTTCACAAGTGATGGGATCAGAATTAGGCCATTTAATAGACAATTGGTGCAGGAGTATGCCGTTCGGCCCTTCGAGCCAGCACCGCCATTCAACGTGATCATGGCTGATCATCCCCAATCAGTACCCCGTTCATGCCTTCTCCCCATATCCCCTGACTCCGCTATTTTTAAGAGCCCTATCTAGCTCTTTCTTGAAAACATCCAGAGAACCTGCCTCCACCGCCCTCTGAGCAGAGAATTCCACAGACTCATTCGGACCATCAAGCCTACTACGTCATTCAATCATGGCTGATCTATCTCTCCCCATTCTCCTGCCTTCTCACCATGACCCCTGGCACCCGTATTGATCATAAAACTGATGTTCCACCTCAGTTGTGATGCGACAAAGGCCATCAGCACGATCCGGAGGCAAACCCTCAGCATGGCACCACCTTGCATCTACCAGGTTCCCAGGTGTAGGGTGGGTTTAGTTGCTCCTCCACCTCTGAGTAAAGCCAACGGCAGCATTATGGGCGCATGGTTATTGGCTCCAGGCAATGGGCAAGACAAAGCCCATTGTGGCGCTCAGGTACAAAACCCATTGGTGCCAAGAGTGAAACTGAGGGTCTGTCTACCTGTTATAGAGTCACATAACACAGAAACAGGCCATTCGGCCCAGCTCATCCATGCTTAGCAACTCAGTCCATTTACCCACATTTGACCCATCTCCGGTTGAACCTTTCCGATCCATGCACATCACCAAATGTATTTTACATAATGTTATAATACCTACCTGCACTACCTCCTCCATCAGTCTCTGCATTAAAAAGTGACTTGCTAGACTTCTATTCAATCTTTCCCCCTCTCACCTTAAACCTATGTCTTCTGATTCCTGAGACCCCGACCCTAGGTAAAAGACTAATAAGTATTGTATTCAAGTATTAATAAGTACCATGTATTCACAATTCAACCTATAAAACCCAATGGTTTTAGATGCCTCAAGTCCACCCTGTCCCACGGTACGAGTTCATTCCAAGAGCTCTCCCAAGTAAAAAAAAAATCAAACTCGTGGTAAGCACGGAGAATGAACGTAGCGGGTACGTCGGAGCTCGGGGACGTGTCTTAGCGGCTCGTAACGCTAACGGCAGGTACTCGGGAAGACTCGCTAACGGCAGGTAAGCACGGGAAGACTCGTGAAGATTCTTCAACATGTTGACAAATGTCCACGAGAGCCCCGAGTACCGACGAGCGTCCATTACCGTAAATCTCCGAGTTCCAATCAGGGCAAACTCGGGGACAGCTCTTGGAATGAACTCGCACCATGGGACAGGGCTTTAAGGTCTGAAAAGGGCCCACAGTTTCAATGGTACGCAAGATATTTATTTATAAAGTACAAACGGCCATTCGGCCCATCTAAAATATAGCAGGACCGGGTTGCATAAATCGGAATATTTAGAAAATCACTGGCTTGGTTGATTAGTTAGTTTATTTTAGACATACAGCGCGGAAACAGGCCCTTCGGCCCACCAAGGCCGTGCCGACCAGCGATCCCCGCACATCAACACCATCCTACACACACTTGGGACAATTTGCATTTACACCGACAAACCTGCACGTCTTTGGAGCGTGGAAGGAAATCGAAGATCTCTGAGAAAACCCACGCAGGTCACGGGGAGAACGTGCAAACTCCGTACAGACAGCACCCGTAGTAAGGATCGAACCCGGGTCTCTGATGCTGTGAGGCAGCAACTCTACCGCCACGGTTGGTTCCACTTCACCCAAATTGAAGCAAGATACAAAAGGGACTGTTGTAGAATCTGTATTTATTTATTTCTTTATTGAGAGTGCCTCTTGTGAAATATAATGTATTAAAATTAATGACATGTTTTCATGTAACATTTATTAAAAAATGTCATGTATTATTAGTTAGCCATGTTAATGTTTCAGCAAATAAGACAGACACAAAATGCTGGAGTAATTCAGCAGGACGGGCAGCGTCTCTGGAGAGAAGGAACGGGTGACGTTTCAGGTCGAGACCCGTCTTCAGACTGAGAGTCAGGGGAGAGGGGAACGAGAGATATAGAAGGTGATTGGTTCAGCAAATCGTCGAGCGATTCTTCTTCTCTCCTTTTGCTCCAGTTCCCATCACGAGGTGTGTTGGAAGGGACTGCAGATGCTGGTTTAAACCGAAGTTAGAGGCAAAAAGCTGGGGTAACTCAGCGGGTCAGGCAGCATCTCTGGAGAGAAGTGGGTCGAGGCCCTTCTTCAGTCTGAAACGTCACCTATTCCTTCTCTCCAGAGATGCTGTCTGACCCGCTGAGTTACTCTAGCTTTTTGCGTCCATCTTCCCGACATGCGGTGTTTGACAAGGGCAAAAGACAAGGCGCTAGAGTCAATTATTGGGCAATGCTACATTTATCACCAGCTAAATTAGAGCCTCATTGTTATGCTAAGCTTCCTGGTCCCATGAGCCGCCAACCACGCTGCGTGAGTGCGGAGGCGGCTCAGTCTACAACGTTGTTTCACCTCTGGGATCAAAGAGCGCTTGTATCAGCTTTCAAATAACTCTGGCTGCTCCCTTGCATTGAAAGTGTTTTTTCTGCAACAGCTATTTTCTGCGAGTGAATCAAAAGGAGATTTAAAGATTGAATTCGAGTCAGTGGCATCTATTTAACAATATATCTTTTTACAAGTACACAAGCTCGATAGATGTATCCAGACAGACACTGAATCGAGTGGCAGAAGATCCCAAGTTTAACCCTTGGTCGTTGTTGTCGACCACTGCCTGGGTGAGAGGAGGGTCGGGAGGGAAGAGAGTTAAGGGCCTGTCCCACTTGCATGCGATTGCATGCGTTTGGCACGACCAACCAGCAGCGAAGTTCACGCCAAGTTCGCGCTAAGTACGCGCATGACGTCATTTGCATCATACCTACCAATCAGCTGGGCAGGAGGCGGGCCGCCGGATTTTCAACGCGCATGGCGTCGGCGGTGATATCATCACGCAACGCCACGCGGGGCAGTGACATCATTGCGCAACGCCACGTGCTAGGCGTATGCCGTCAATACGCTGCGTACGACCGCAATGCGCCTGCGTGCCGACAGGCCGTTGGCGCGTAAAGATTTCGGACACTGTCAGATTTTCGGAGCCCCGCGCGATGTCGGGACCAGCCCCGCACAACTTCTCGCTTCGAAGTGGGACCGGCCCCGCGCGGCCATACGGTGCCCGTACGCCTCAAGCGACCACGAGGTCGCGTAATTTGCGAGCTAAGGTCGTGTAAGTGGGACAGGCCCTTTAGATACCCATACAACAGCCTGAGTGTTTGGTGGGAGAGTTATGGCCTGTCCTATTTACATGACTTTTTCGGCGACTGCCGGCACCCGTCATAGGTCATTACAGGTCGCCGAAAATCCAGCGGCAACCTACGACTCTTTGGGTGACTAGGAGACGACTCACGCCCATAGAGGCGACTCCCTGGCGACATGTCGCAGGGTGAAGCCTGTATGGTCGTGAGTAGTCGCCCAAAGAGTCGTACCTTGTTCTGGATTTTCAACATGTTGAAAAATTTTGCCGACCTGCCGCGACCATGACGGGTGCCGCCAGTCACCGTACAAAATCGTGTAAGTAGGACATTGGAGACCCACGCAACAGCCTGAGTTTTTCTCTCTTTCCACTTCCTCTCCTGACTGCAACAAAAATGTAATTTGACACAGAAGTAGGCTATTCAGTTCCTCAAACAAGATCCTGGCGGAACTTTTACCCACTTTCCCATTTTGTTACAACTCCCGAAGGCAGGTACCTCAGAGCCGCGTAACATAATCAAAAACCAGGTTCAAGTTCAAGAAAATAGTCTTTAATTTAGTTAAGAGAAGACAAAAAGCCGAACCTGATTTAAACAACAGTCAGGGACAAGAATCGACTAACAAACAAATATAACAGTGCTCCAGCCAGCCTTGCAATGGACCGTCGAACCTGCCTCAATAGAGATAACCCTGAAACAAAATACACAAAAACCCTCAGGTCAGCCCTTATCCGTCCCAATACAACATTAAATGACAAATATAGATAACAATACACAAAGTTCTACGCCATGTGGCCAGGCCTCCTGCAGCTCACACCGGCAGCCTGTTCACTCCTGCACTCACCCTTAAACTAAGCCCATGCCCCCAACAGCTTGGCTGTTTCTGGAGAGGGTCCAGAGGAGGTTTACAAGAATTATTCCAGAAATGAGTGGGTTAGCATATGATGAGCGCTTGACAACAGTGGGCCTGTACTCGCTGGAGTTTAGAAGGTTGAGGGGGGACCTCATTGAAACTTACAGAATAACGAAAGGCATAGATAGAGTGGATGTGGAGAGGATGTTTCCACTGGTGGGAGAGTCTAGGACCAGAGGTCATAGCCACAGAATTAAAGGGCGCTCTTTTGAAAAGGAGGTTAGAAGGAACTTCTGTAGTCAGAGGGTAGTTAATCTGTGGAACTCGTTGCCACAGACGGCTGTGGAGGCCAAGTCAGTGGATATTTTTAAGGCAGAGATAGATAGATTCTTGATTACAACGGGTGTCAGGGGTTATGGAGAGAAGGCAGAAAAATGGGGTCAGGAGGCAGAGATTGAATGGCAGGCCATTGAAGCGGAGGCAGAAGTCAGAGTAAGTCCAGTCACGGTGTTGTACGCTGTGTATGATCCAAATGGAGACCGGAGCTGCAGATATCATAGAGTCATAGAGTGATACAGTGTGGAAACAGGCCCTTCGGCACAACTCGCCCACACCGGCCAACAATGTCCCAGCTACACTAGTCCCACTTCCCACATTTATAAGGTTAATTCCCGGGATGGCGGGACTGTCATATGAATCAGAATCAGAATCAGAATGCCTTTTATTGTCACTATACACATGTATGCTGAGAGAATGGAGCAGCTGGGCTTGAGTTTAGAAGGATGAGAGGCCATCTCTTTGAAACATATAAGATTGTTAAGGACTTGGACACGCTAGAGGCAGGAAACATGTTCCCGATGTTGGGGAGTCCAGAACCAGGGGCCACAGTTTAAGAATCCATCAAGAAGCCATTTAGAACGGAGAGGAGGAAACACTTTTTCTCACAGAGTGGTGAGTCTGTGGAATTCCCTGCCTCAGAGGGCAGCAGAGGTCGGTTCTCCGGATGCTTTCAAGAGAGAGCTAGATAGCGCTCTTAAAAATAGCGGAGTCAGGGGATATGGAGAGAAGGCAGGAACGGGGTACTGATTGTGGATGATCAGCCATGATCACATTGAATGGCGGTGTTGGCTCGAAGGGCCGAATGGCCTACTCCTGCACCTAGTGTCTATTGTCTGTGCTTGGTCCATAACCCTCCAAATCTGTCCTATCCAGGTACCTATCCAACTGTTTCTAAAAAAATGGGATAGTCCCAGCCTCAACTACCTCCTCTGGCAGCTTGTTCCATACACCCACCACCCTCTGTGGGAAAACGTTACCCCGCGGATTCCTGTTGAATCGTTTCCCCTTCACCTTGAACCCATGTCCTCTGGTCCTCGATTCCCCTACTGTGGGTGAAAGACTTGATTTAGCAAAAGCATTCATGGTGGAATCTATGAAGCATCTGTCAAAACTCAGGCTGGGTTGAAGTCTAGTGCCCTGAACACAAAGTAACAGTAGGTAATTAAATGCAGTTTCAGTAGTTCCAATTACATAATTTACTTCCAACAATGTGAGCGTTAACAGTAGGTGATTAATGCAGGTTCTGTACCTTCACGCATATTTCGCTTCAACAGTGTGAGTGTCGACAAGTGGAATTACATATTTGCAATGAGAGCACATCTCAGGCAGGCAAGTCGCTACTGAATGTTCAAGCCATCTCTGCTGGGAGTCCAGTCACCCCACAACTATCTTCATTTAGCCTTGACCTGAGATGCCTCTGTCTGCAGTTTATGGTGTGCATTCATCCTTTGTCCCAAAATCAAGACTGGTTCTTGTTTGTGAGAGAATAGACACCAAACGCCGGAATAATTCAATGGGACAGACATCTTTGAAGAGAAGGGATGGGTGATGTTTGGGGTCGAGACCCTTCTTCAGACTAGTCAGGGACATCGTTCGGGAGTTTAGTTTTGACTGATAGACACAAAAAGCTGAAGTAACTCAGCGGGTGTGTATTGCCTATTGTCACCACGTCAACAATAAACTAAACTAAACTAAACAGCTAATAATGGCCCGTTTCCTTTATCATCGTTACTTTTTTTGCATATCCTTCATTCATTTGTTCCATATCTCTCTACATCATCATCTATATCTCTCGTTTCCCTCTCCCCCGACTCCCAGTCTGAAGAAGGGTCTCGACCTGAAACGTCACCCATTCCTTCTCCCCAGAGACGCTGCCTGTCCCGCTGAGTTACTGCAGCTTTTTGTGTCTGTCTTCGGTCTAAACTAAACTCCGGAAGGATGTCCCACACTTTGCAATTCCTAACGCCACATATTCTAAAAATCAACAAAGAGCTTTAATGTCAAGGATCCAAACACAATTCTAAAATGATGTGTGAATCCCTGTATCAAAGTGGGAATGCAAGATGGTGTTTGTGTATCATCTAGTCTGAAACTCCTGAAGATTATCTAAGACTTGACTCCCCCCGCCTCTGGGTTGTGCCACCACGATGGGTTCATGGAACAACCTGCCAACAGTTACTGAGCTCTCGACAAATGATGTCGGAAATAACTGCACATGTTGGTTTACACAGAAGATGGACACAAAAAGCTGCAGAAACTCAGGCAGCATCTCTGGAGAGTGAGGGTGAGAGTGAGTGTGTGTGTGAGTGTGAGGGTGTGAGTGAGAGTGAGAGTGAGTGTGTGAGTGTGAGAATGAGTGTGTGTGAGAGTGAGTGTGAGAGTGAGTGTGAGTGTGAGAGTGAGTGTGTGAGAGAGTGAGAGTGAGTGTGAGAGTGAGTGTGAGAGTGAGTGTGAGTGTGAGTGTGTGAGAGTGAGTGTGTGAGAGTGTGAGTGTGAGAGTGTGTGAGAGTGAGCGTGAGTGTGTGAGTGTGAGAGTGAGTGTGTGAGTGTGAGAGTGAGTGTGAGAGTGAGTGTGAGAGTGAGTGTGAGAGTGAGTGTGAGAGTGAGTGTGAGAGTGAGAGTGAGTGTGAGAGTGAGAGTGAGTGTGTGAGAGTGAGTGTGTGAGAGTGAGAGTGTGAGTGTGTGAGTGTGTGAGAGTGAGAGTGAGAGTGAGTGTGAGTGTGTGTGAGTGAGAGTGAGTGGGAGAGTGAGTGTGTGAGAGTGAGAGTGAGTGGGAGAGTGAGTGTGTGAGAGTGAGAGTGAGTGAGAGAGTGAGTGAGTGAGAGTGAGAGTGAGGGTGAGAGTGAGAGTGAGTTAATCATGACTTTTATCCTGAGAATACTATGCAGATTAGTCTGTAGATATACATTGACGTGATGCCTTATTTATAAAGTCCTGTTGCTTCTATTCTCTGATCTTGTGTTTGATGTATTTTTATGACTAAGTCAAATAAAGTCTAACCTGATTCCCACCATTTCTGCACACTCTCATTTGGTTGCAGTATCGGGTCTAATTAACCTTGGTTAACGAACCTCCGGTTCATACCGTGTTGAAGGACCGTCATAAACTTTGATAATTTGAGCCATGTATTTTAGTGGTGTGACTTTGAGCGATGAAATGCTGATTAAAGGACATTAAAGCAAAATTCTTCATTTTACATTCAATTAATGGAGTTATTAATTTGACCAAACAGTTGCCTTCACAGTGCGGAAACACTTCAACTGGGCTGTTCACAGTGGGGATGAAGACCGAGTGAATCTGAATATTGTGAGTAGCTTCACGATGACTGGCTGTAGCTGCCAGGATAAGCAATGTTATTCCAGACTCCGCCACACAGCATGGGATCTTTGACTAGAAATGTCTTTGGCCTTTATTGTGCCTCGATTAATCATCCCTTGCTATTCTCTACAGAGGCAGCTCTCAGCTGAGAACAAGTCACCCATGCAGTGCACAGCTAGGGATTTTATAGACAAGATATAAAAGAAGGCTTTAGAACGCATTTAATGGCCTACTGGTGATTCAGTGTCAAACATATTACTGTAGTTTTAGTTTTATGGCTGTCCACGGCAAAACATTGTCTCTGAACCAAGCCTGGGCTCTCCACACGGTGAGAGGCTGCACACACTTAGCTAGACAAATTGCTGGTCTCCAAATCATAGAGGATATCGAAGCACTGAAGGAGATGGGGAAATAGTTACACAGATGAATCCGGGTGTTGAAAGCATGCCGGGGAGAAAGGCTGGAGAGCTTGGAGCCAGGAGGTCACAGTTTAAGAACACAGAACCAGGAGGTCACAGTTTAAGAACACAGAACCAGGAGGGTCACTGTTTAAGAAAAAGGGGTAGGTCATTTAGGACTGAGATGAGGAAAATCTTTTTCACCCGGAGAGTTGTGAATCTGTGGAATTCTCTGCCACAGAAGGCAGTGGAGGCCAATTCACTGGATGTTTTCAAGAGAGAGTTAAACCCCTGTCCCACTGTACGAGTTCATTCCAAGAGCTCTCCCGAGTTTGCCCTGATTCGAATTTGGAGATTTACGGTAATGGCCGCTCGCAGGTACTCGAGGCTCTCGTGGACATTTTACAACATGTTGAAAAATCTTCACGAGTCTTCCCGAGCTTACCGCGTTTCCCCGAGTACCTGCCGTTAGCGTTACGAGCCGCTAAGAGACGTCCCCGAGCTCCGACATACCCGCTACGTACATTCTCCGTGCTTACCACGAGTTTGATTTTTTTTTAACTCAGGAGAGCTCTTGGAATGAACTTGCACCGTGGGACATGGCTATTAGACATAGCTATGAGAGATAACGGAATCAAGGGATATGGGGAGAAAGCAGGAACAGGGTACTGATTTTGGATGATCAGCCATGATCACAGTGAATGGCGGTGCTGGCTCGAAGGGCTGAATGGCCTCCTCCTGCACCTATGTTCCTATGTTTCTTTTATCCACGAAGGAGAAGATGATTTAATAAAAATGACTTGATGAAGTGGTCATGGTCCAGTCCCATTTAGCGTCAGATGCATAAGTTCTATAAGGAGCAGGTACAATGAAAATCTTCTTGCAGAGCCACAGACTCAGGCAAAGTACAAAACAGAAATTATATATAAATCACACCACGCATTCCAAAGAAAAAGGTCTGTGCAGAAACAAGACATTAGTGCCAAAGCACAGTTGGAAGACATGTTTATAGTTGTGCAATAGGTGGTCCATTGTGTTTCATCGTCAAGTGAAGATTAGGGTTGTCTTTTCAAGAAAGTAGCTGTTCCGAAACACGGCGCTTCAGCTTTCTGGTTCAGTTTCAGTTCAGTTTATTGTCACTTCTGCCGAGATACCGTGAAAAGCTTTTGTTGCGTGCTAACCAGCCAGCGGAAAGACAACACATGATTACAATCGAGCCGGTCACAGTGCACGGATACATGATAAAGGGAATAACGTTCAGCGCACGATAACGCCCGTAAAATCTCTCCAGTTGTACCTGATGCCTCATCGTTGCAGAGCAGAGGGTGTGGGGACCCTTCATGCCAAATGCTGCCTTGCTCAGGCAAAGCCTCACGTAGATGCTTTCAATGGTGGGGCCGGACTATGTTGTGATGGACCAGGCTCGAGTCCAACACTCTCTGCAGCCTCTTGTGTTCCTGAGCATTGGAATTGCTGCACCAGGCCGTGAAGCTACCTGTCAGGAGACTTCCTACAGTGCACCTGCAGAGGTGCGTTCTACAGAACACCTGTACAGGTACATTCTACAAACCACCTGTACAGGATCGTTCTACAGTGCACCTGTTCAGGTACATTCTACAAACCACCTGTACAGGTTAATTCTACAGTGCACCTGTACAGCTACATTCTACAGTGCACCTGTACAGGTTCATTCTACAGTGCACCTGTACAGGTTCATTCTACAGTGCACCTGTACAGGTTCATTCTACAGACCACCTGTCGAGCATTCACGACGTGCCGAATCTCTTCAAGCTTCTAAGTAGAAGTGTTGAAGTGCCTTCGCCCTGATTCCATCTCCGTGCCCAGATCAAGAAAATTCCAAACGATGCTGCCCTTTACAGTGAAGCAATGTATTCATATCGCAACCTTGAATAGCCCACCACTTACTATGAGATGTCATTATTAGGCCATTCGGCCCATCAAGTCTACTCCGCCATTCAATCATGGCTGATCCATTGCTCCCTCCTAACCCCTTTCTTTCAATATACGGAATAAAATTCCCCACCCTATTGCCCATGTGAAATGTGCCTTCAGCTTGTGCAGGAAAGATCTGCAGATGCTGGTCTAAATCAAAGGTAGACACAAAATACTGGAGTAACTCAGCGGGGACAGGCAGCATCTCTGGAGAGAAGGAATGGGTGACGTTTCGGGTCGACACCCTTCTTCAGACTGAATCTGAGCCTCGACCCGAAACATCACCCACGTACCAGTTCCCAGATTTACATGAAGCTCCTCACCACCACCCCAGTTTGGAGGGCCATAGATCACACTCTTCAATGTTAGACACAAAAATCAGGCAGCATCTCGGGAGAAAAAGGAATAGGTGACGTTTGGGGTCGGGTTTTCTTCAGACTTGGTAATAAAAACTGAAGAAGGGTCTTATCCCGAAACATCTCCAATTCCTTTTCTCCAGTGATCATTGGCTCATCTGCGTGAACCCGGTGGGCCGGAGTGCCTGTTTCTGTGCTGTATCTCTAAACTGAATGAAACTTGTCTGAAGAAGGGTCTCGACCCGAAACGTCACCTATCTCCTTCGCTCCTTAGATGCTGCTGCACCCGCTGAGTTTCTCCAGCCTTTTGTATACCCACTGAACGGAACTAAAACTGTTTAAGAAGGATCTGCAGATGCTGGAAAATCGAAGGTAGACAAAAGTGCTGGAGAAACTCAGCCGGTGCAGCAGCATCTATGGAGCAAAAGAAATAGGCAACGTTTCGGGCCGAAACCCTTCTTCAGACTGATGTGGGGTGGGGGGGGTGAGGGGCGAGGAGAAGAACAGAGAAAGGAAGAGGAGCCAGAGGGCTGAGGGAGAGCTGAGAAGGGGAGGAGACAGCAAGGGCTACCGGAATTTGGAGAAGTCAATGTTTATGCCACTAGGGTGCAGACTGCCCGAGCGGAATATGAGGTGCTGCTCCTCCAGTTTCCGGTGGTGCTCACTCTGGCCATGGAGGGGGCCCAGGACAGAGGGGTCAGATTTGGAATGGGAGGGGGAGTTGAAGTGCTGAGCCAACTGAAACTAAAACTGTAACCAGTGTGGAGGATGTCAGACATACCCCTCAGGTATTCCATCTACACCAATCCAATTTGCTTTAACCTGTAGCTCTTTATGCAACCATTGAAATATTCCAGTGTGCGTATGGGTTTGACACCTGGTTGCATAACTGCCTTTCATGTTCTTCTCTGGATAACATATGCAGCTGTGGCGTACTTTAAAGGGACGTTTTATAAAGATTGTGTAAACTGAATCTGAAAGGCCACATTCTCAAGTACTCTCCCCAACAAGGTGAATAAAGCAACAATTACCAACAGTGTGAACAAGTAACTCCGTCTGGTACTCCACATGGGAAGATGGTTAAAATGCCGCTCCCTCTCACCCACTGCCATGGTAACAGACAATAGACAATGGGTGCAGGAGGAGGCCATTCGGCCCTTCGAGCCTGCACCGACATTCAATGTGATCATGACTGCTCATCCCATGTAATGTAATACTGGTCTTTTGATTTGATATCAGAGACTTTTTTTTAACCCCTTATCAGCCTTTTGGCACAAAGGCAATTCTCATCTTCTTCTTCTTGCGTGTGGCGTGCACAGCCTAAAGTTGTTGGACAACTTGTTCTATTTGATCTTCCGTTTGTGGACGTCGAGTTGATTGCATTAGTCGAAGCAGGGCGGACCACGTGAAGGTTGCAATCTCCCCACCCCTCTTCTCTGTGTCTATCTTCGGTTTAAACCAGCATCTGCAGTTCCTTCCTACACATATGTTCAGACCAATTCCCATCTGAACATATGTGTAGGAAGGAACTGCAGATGCTGGTTTAAACCGTAGACACAAAAAGCTGGAGTAACTCAGCGGGACAGGCAGCATCTCTGGAGAGAAGGAATGGGTGACGTTTCGGGTCAGGTCTGAAGAAGGGTCTCGACCCAAAACATCAACCAATCCTTCTCTCCAGAGATGCTGCCTGTCCCGCTGAGTTACTCCAGCTTTTTGTGCCAATCACATCTGAACATATGTCCCTGTGCAGGCCAGGTGCATCACATTGGGGGGCAGATTTCACATCTGTAGGGTTTGGGTTAAGTTTCCACTTGAGCTTTGAGCAGGAAACCAAGGCAGAAGATGCAGGCCAGCGCTCTCCGAGCCTGTGAGCTTTGTGTGTGAGATGCAAGGGCAAAGCTGGGCTACATCTACTTCTACCAAAGAGACACAAGCTGAGGTTACTGCCGAAGGAATAAAAACAATCACTGTCATATCATTTTAAAGACAAAAGCAGAGTTTTATCGGTTTTCCGGCCCAATATTTCATCTCTGAACCAATACCACGGTGTTGAAGCTGGTGTGGGAGTTGGCTGTTTGAAAATTGCTTGCTGTACCGTTACAAAAGCGATTATTCAACAAAAAAACTTTACTATCTGTGCAGCTTATTGAGACATTTTAATTTCATGGAAGGTATATAAATAAAAATAGCTGCTTTGATGATCAGAGCTAGAGTTAAGTTTCGGTCTCGGTTTAGCTTATTGTCACGAGTACCGAGGTGCGGTGAAAAGCTTTTTGTTACGTGCTAACCAGTCGGCAGGAAGACAACACATGATTAGAATCGAGCCATTTACAGTGTATAGGTACATGATAAGGGAATATCATTTTGTGTAAGGTTTAAAGCCAGCAAAGTCTGATCAAGGATAGTCCGTGGGTCATCAAAGATGTAGGTAGTAGCTCAGGAGCACTCTCTGGTTGTGATAGGATGATTCAGTTGCCTGATAACAGCTGGGAAGACCTGTACATCTTTGGGAGGAACCTGTCCCACCAGCGTGTGATTTTAGCTCGACGAAACGTGGTCGCTTGAGGCGTACGGGCCGCGCGGGGCCGGTCCCACTTCGAAACACGGAGGCGTATGGAGTTATGCGGGGCTGGTCCCAACAACGTGCAGGGCTCCTAAAATCCCGGACTGGCCGAAAATTCCGCGCACCAATGGCCTGTTGGCCCGCAGGCGCATTGAGGGCGTACGCAGCGTCTTGACGGCGCACGCCTTGCACGTGGCGTTGCATGATGACGTCACCGCCCTACGCCATGCGTCGCCCAAATTCAGTTGGCCCGCCTCCTGCCTAGGTGAGTATGACGCAAGTTACGTCACGCGCGTACTTACCGCAAACTCCGCTTCCGTTTGGTCGCACCAAACGCACACAAGTGGGACAGGCCCTTTAAGATCTCGGAGAAATAGGTCACGGGATCTGGTGGTGTGCGTTTTCACACAGTTTAAGTTTGGTAGTTATAGTGCTGGGGAGGATTGGTTGGGCGGGGGGGGGGTGGATGGAGGTGGGTGTGCGTTCTGGTGAAGGGAATTCAGAAAATTAAAAAGAAAGGACGAGGAGATAATGCAGGGTGACAAAATGGGAATGACAAGTAGAACGTGTCGGGAAGAGATAGAGCACTGAGACGTAACAGCTATAGTCCAATTAAAGTCAGAGCCGAGTAAAATTGTAAGAAGACAAAACTGAAGCTCTTTATCTCAATGCACACAGCCTTCATAACAAGATAGTTGAAGTCACAGCACAAACAGAAATGAACTGGCACAATGTAATAGATATGGTTCCAAAATGACCAAGACTGGATATTAAATCACAGCGCACTAAATTGTTAGAAGAGTGAGACAAAAAGGGAGGAACAGACTGGATAATAAAGAACAGAGTTTCAGGCAGGAGAAAAGATCCCAGCTCAGAAGATCAAGAAGTAGAATGAGAAAGCAGGAGAGCAGAAAACATTGAAGAGCCAAAATGCGTCGGAAGTTACTGCAGATAAATAGACACAAAGGTGCTGGAGTTAAGGGCCTGTCCCACCAGCATGCAACTCCATGCGATTAGCGAGACCTAACGTGGTCGCTTGAGCCGTCCGGCATCGCGGGGCTGGTCCCACTTCGATTGCCGGAGCCGTGCGGAATTGTGCGGAGTTTGTCCCGACATCGCGCGGGGCTCCGAAAAACTGACTGTTCAAAAATTCCGCGCGGCAATGGCTTGTCGGCTCGCAGTCGCCTCGACGCATTACACACCGCCCCGACATCGTGTCTCCGTGAACCTATCTGTAGGTGCCTCCGTGACCCTCTGTGTGTATGTGCCTCTGTGCCCCTCTCTGTGTGCCCCTCTCTGTCCTGGCGAACTTATCTTAAGACTTCGCTCCAAGTTCGCCTCACTTTGCGCCGCGTTGCGCCACTCACCCGACCTCCGCGCGGCCCCTGCTGCCGGTTTGGTCGCGCTTGCCGCATGCAGGCGCATGCTGGTGGGAACGGCCCTGTACAGGGGATCACCCGACCTCCGCGCAGCCCCCGCTTCTAGTTTGATCGCGCTCATCGCATGGAGTTGCGTGCTTGTAGGACACGGCCCTTTACTCCAGCGCGTCAGGCAGCTTCTTTAGCTTGGTTTAGAGATACAGCGTGGAAACAGGCCCTTCGGCCCATCGAGTCCGCACCGACCAGCGATCCCCGCACACTAACACTGCCCCACACACACTAGGGACAATTTTACATCTACACCAAGCCAATGAGACTACAAACCTGTACATCTTTGGAGTGTGGGAGGAAACTGAAGATCTCGGAGACAACCCCAGAGGGTACAAACTCTGTACAGACAGCACCCGTAGTCGGGATCGAACCCAAACGCAGCAATTCCCCCGCTGTGCCTCTGCGCAACCTTGTCCCAGACCGTTCCCAGCTCTAATTTGTATTTGAGAGCTACCGGTGAATCTGTCTCCACTAACCCCTCAGGGATCATGTTCTGCATCAAAACAAGTTAAAGCATAAACCGTAGATCTTCATCACCCCATTGCTTCCGCTGCCAATTATCTTTCCTTTACTCGTCTTCTTGGCAAGGCTCATAAGAGTAAATTAAAAAGAAAGCTATCGAAAGCCTTTATTGTTTTGTACGCCCACATTAAACTTCCCATGAACCGTTCTCCTTTTTCCAAGAACAATCCCAGCTTCCTGGCTGCTTCACACAATTTGGCTCCTTCCTCAGTGGGGTGATGAGGAAAAATGACAGCGTTGGAAACACCAGCCTGGTATTTAGATTCTCATCCTTTGTTGATGTACAAGAAAATATATAGGAGTGCATAATATACAATATTGCTAGACTGCAAAGAACTAACAAGCCATGGTCAACCTTTGCAGCAGCTTGCAGCAACGCGCTAACTCAGCGATTCGCTTCAATGATACGTTTAAGAAACAACTGCAGACGCTGGAAAAATCGAAGGTGGACAAAAATACTAGAGAAACACAGCGGGTGGCGTGAAGGAACAGGTGACGTTTTGGGTCGAGATTCAATAGACAATAGGTGCAGGAGGAGGCCATTCGGCCCTTCAAGCCAGCACCGCCATTCAATGTGATCATGGCTGATCACCCCCAATCAGTACCCCGTACCTGCCTTCTCCCCATATCCCATGATTCCTCTATTTTTAAGAGCCCTATCTAACTCTCTCTTGAAAGCATCCAGAGAACCTGCCTCCACCGCCCTCTGGTGCGGAGAATTCCACAGAATTCCTCTGATTCCTCCAACCTACTTCATTGAGGCCCAGCAATTTTTTTAAAATCCACATTTTTCTCTAACTATATTCTGCACCCCAATATATTTTCTTCTTTATATTGATTTAATATGGTGAAAACAAAAAATACCAATGGTTAATCCAACGTAGAGGTTAGCCCGTAGAGAGTAGAGGTGAAAGTGGGATAACTTACAACTAGTGTGAACGGGTGATCGATGGTCGGTGTGGACTCTGTGGTCCAAAGGGCTTGTTTCCATGCTGTATCTCAAAACTAAAACTTGAAGAGCTCTCTGTCAATTGGTTATAGCTAAAGCAGGCTTGAGCAGTGCCCTTGTGAGCTTGACAAATGAGCTTCTGGGCATGTAGGGCTGAAACAAATGGAGTGAAGGGCCTGTCCCACCAGCATGCGCCTGCATGCGGCAAGCGCAACCAAACCGGCAGTAGGGGCCGCGCGGAGTCGGGTGAGTGGCGCAACGCGGCGCAAAGTGAGGCGAACTTGGAGTGAAGTCTAAGGTAAGTTCGCCAGGACAGAGAGGGGCACACAGAGAGGGGCAGAGAGGCACACACACACAGAGGGCCACGGAGCCACACACATAGAGGGTCACGGAGGCACCTACAGATAGGTTCACGGAGGCACAATGTCGGGGCGGTGTGTAAACGTCGAGGCGACTGCGAGCCGACAAGCCGTTGCCGCGCGGAATTTTTGGACATAGTCAGTTTTTCGGAGCCCCGCGCAGTCTCGGGACGAACTCAGGACAATTCCGCACAGCTCCGGCGATCGAAGTGGGACCGGCCCCGCGACGCTGGACGGCTCAAGCGACCACGTTAGGTCGCGCTAATCGCATAGAGTTGCATGCTGGTGGGACAGGCCCTTTAGTCTTGGGTTCACTGTAGTGCAAGGATTAGGTATGGGAAAGGTTATAGATTTAAATGGAATCGCTTAAGGGCCTGTTCCACTTACACAGTTTTTTTGGGCGACTGCCGGCACCCATCATCGATGCTGAAAATTTTCAACATGTTGAAAATCTAAGGTTCTTGGTTCTTGGTTACTTGGTCCTCCAAAATATTCCAACTGGAATTTAAACTGGAGGTGGTGAAGGGAGGGGTTTAACCAGAGAGGGTTATTGGGAAGAAAGTGCCACTTTAAATTTAGTTGCATCTGGCTGGGCAACCGGGGCTTGGTGGAGATTATTCCATGCTTTAATAGTGCGTGGGAAGAACAAATTGATGTACACATCTGTCTTTAAGGCTGGGACCACAAATTGGATCGAATGCCCTCGTCTGCTCCCAATTGGTTTGGGGTTGGTGTAGGTCTTGTGATCTGTGTCTAGCTGACCATTTAACATTTTGTAAAAAAGGTGCGACTCTTTGGGCGACTACTCACGACCAAACGGGCGTCACTCCGCGACATGTCCGATTTGATACAGTTGTACACTTGTACAGTTTGATAGCCAGGGACCATGTGTTGGCTGGAGTGGCTTACGGTATCCCAAACAGCAATAACGGAAATGAAGAAAGAGTTAATCAAGAAATAAGAAAGCTCTTGAAAAAGTATTGCAACAATCCAGGGGGGACTTTAATCTTTGTGCAGCCAAAGCAAATCAAATTGGCAAAATTAGTTTGGAGGTTGAGCTCATAGAATAAACTTGGGACAATATTTCTGGAACAATACTTCACAGAAGCAACCAGGGAACAGGCTATCTTAGACCTTATCTTGCGTAATGAGACAGGGTTAATTAGTAATCTCATTATGAGCCATTCTCAGGGGAGAAGTGATCACAATATTGTAAAAATTTGTAGGCTGTTTGAAAGACACCAAGATCCATCAAATGCTAAAGCTTTGAATTAAGTTAAAGCCAATTACTAGGGACACATTAGCAAAGGTAGATTGGAAAATATGATTAATAAATGCTTGCCAGTACATAAACAATGAGTAATTTGTTTTTAAATATTTCAAAAATCCTCCACAAAGAAATGGCACAAAAATAAAAAACTCCATGTGAAAAAGAATTGCTCCCTGGCTAACCAGGGGTTCAGGAAAGAATTAGATTAAAAGAAAGGGTTTATAATGGAGCCGAGAAGAGCAGTGAGACTGAGGGAGATGAACGCTTGAGAAAGCAACAACACATAACCAGAGGACAAAATATAAATCAATGGAGAGAATAAAGATTGAATAAATCGGCTGAAAATATTCAAATATAAACTCTAAGACCTTCTACGACCAAAAGGGAGAAGCAGAAATAAATATTGATCCCGTTCAAAGTTGAGAAATAATGCAGAATTTTAAAAAATAGCTGAAGTTTTAACAAATATATTCACTGCAGAATATTAAATGCTGCTGAAATGGGAGGGAGGCAAGCCTCTGACGACATCGAGAAAGTCAAAGTAATTCATGTAGCTAAAGAATAAAGGAGGAATGGACGGGACTGGAACAAGATAAATCCCTCGGGCACAATCTTCGACATCCCCGGAGGTGGCTACAGAGACGGCACATACGTCTCAGATGATCTTGTAAAGTTCCAGAGCTTCTGGAAATGCCCCGGTCGAGTGTGAAGCCCCTGTCCCACTGAACGGAACACTTGCGACCTACCCAAGGTTCCCATGAGTGGCCAGAGGTTCTGGTCACTTGCCTGGAAAGCCTCGACCGGAGCGTGAGCTGGTGAACTGACCAAAGATCACACAGGACCCTTGCTACCGACCGACCGACCGACCACACACACACACACACACACACACACACACACACACACACACACACACACACACACACACACACACACAACATGGATGGGATGGGGGGGAGGATGAAGAGAAAGAAAATTGACAATTAAGGTTGATAAGATATTAGAATCCATCATTCAGGTGTGATAACAGGTTATTTAAAATATATGATTAGGCAGAGAAAGCACAGCTGTATAATGCTGTCATCTTTCACAAATCCAACACTTGGTTGAGGATTTAATCAGTCGGGTAAACAAGTGGCAATGAGCTGATGCAGAATGTCAGGGATTTTTTAAAGGCATTCGGTATGTATATTATTTGAGGCATGATATTTCCTTCCATATAAAGAACTCTCTGCTTGTCTGGGGGACAGGTTTAACGCATGATGAGCGTTTGACGGCACTGGGCCTGTACTCGCTGGAGTTTAGAAGGATGAGGGGGGGGAACTCAATGAAACTCACCGAATAGTGAAAGGCTTGGATAGAGCGGGTGTGGAGAGGATGTTTCCACTAGTAGGAGAGTCTAGGACCAGAGGTCAGAGACGCAGAATAAAATGACGTACCATTTGAAAGGAGATGAGGAGGAATTCTCGTGAGAGGGTGGTGAATCCGTGGGATTCATTGCCACAGAAGGCGGTGGAAGCCAATTCAATTGATATTTTAAAGCAGAGATAGATAGATTCTTGATTAGCACGGATGTCAGAGGTTATGGGGAGAAGGCAGGAGAATGGGGTTGAGAGGGAAAGATCGATCAGCCATGATCACATGGCGGTGTAAACTCAATGGGTCGAGTGAACTAATTCTGCCCCTATGAACATGGGGCACTCCACTTGATAGGCCCCAGGCTCACAGCCACTCACTCCAGATCTACAGACTGCTGGTATCATCCACACTGCATGCTGTAACCAGTAGCAGCAGCTTGCACCTTCTACAGCAACTCACCAATTGGAGCAGGATTAGGCCATTCGGCCCATCAAGTCTACGCCGCCATTCAATCATGGATGATCTAACTCTCCCTCCTAAACCCATTCTCCTGCCTTCTCCCCCATAACCCGACACCCACACTAATCAAGAATCTTAAAGAAGCCTTAAAAATATCACTAACCTGGCCTTCGCAGCCGTCTGTGGCAAAGAGTTCTACAGATTCACCACCCTCTGACTAAATAGATTTCTCCTCATCTCCTTCCTAAAAGAACGTCCTTCAATTCTGAAGCTGTGACCTCTAGCCCTAAACACTCCCACGAGTGGAAACACCCTCTCTACATCCACTCTATCCAACTCTATCCTGACCTTGAAACATATCCATATTCCTTCACCGTCGTTGAGTCCTCACCTCCCACCCAACGATGCTTTGTTGATTTAAGAGGGCTTTATTTGCCACATGCGTAACCGCAGAGTGGAATTATTTTTGCAGGTGTGCATCTACTGTGGGAGCCATTTAGGTTTAGGCTAGCTACTCTGGGCATATATTATTATTTTGTCTAGATATTTCGAGCAGTATTATTTTGAACACTTGTGGGCGGGCTCTTGATAACCATATAACAATTACAGCACGGAAACAGGCCTTGTCGGCCCTTCCAGTCCGTGCCGACCATTTATTTTCCCCTAGTCCCATCTACCTGCACTCAGACCATACCCCTCCATTCCCTTCCCGTCCATATACCTATCCACTTTACTCTTAAATGTTAAAATCGATCCTGCCTCCACCACTTCTGCAGGAAGATCATTCCACACAGCCACCACTCTCTGAGTAAAGAAATTCCCCCTCATGTTACCCCTAAACTTCTGTCCCTTAATTCTCATGTCATGCCCTCTTGTTTGAATCTTTCCTACCCTCAATGGGAAAAGCTTATCCACGTCAACTCTGTCTATCCCTTTCATAATTTTAAAGACCTCAATCAAGTCCCCTCCTTAACCTTCTGTGCTGCAAAGAATAAAGATCTAACTTGTTCAACCTTTCTCTGTAACTTAGTTGCTGGAACCCAGGCAACATTCTAGTAAATCTCCTCTGTACTCTCTCTATTTTGTTGACTTGATGCTTTGTAGGACGTTACATATAGCGTAGTCACGGGGAGCTACCAGATCGGACCAGACAAGGGAGAGAGAGGACATAGTTCTTACCAGATGAGAGAGAACAGAAAGTTACAGCTTGTATGAGAATAAGGAATACTTGGCATAATTAATTCTCTTTGTTTGTACAACTACTTCAATGAAGAATCAATTAAACAGGGAATAACGACGGGAGGATCTGTTTATTATCGTCTGCGGATGTTCACTCCTACCTGCCCGTGTGGTAATGGCAACGTTAAGTTGGACATCGGAAAGTTTGAAATTGCCTTTACACATGCAATCGTCGCCATATTGGGCGCCATTTCCAAAGTCCGTTCCAGCCGCGCTTCGTCGGCCGATCGATCGTTCATTGGTTCGTTCGTTCATTCTACTGGATCGGCTCGCCGATCTACGCCAGCCCCGGGCTGGGGGCCTTAGCGGTGGGGTGCCCAGGTCACTAGCAGCCCTGTGGGGATACCCACTCGTCAAGGATCGCGGCGATTCAAGAGGCCGCTCACCAACACCTTCTCAGAGGCAATTAGCGATGGGTGTTAAATGCTGGAGCCGCGATTGGATGGAGTAGACTGGATGGGTCGAGTGAACTAATTCTGCCCCTATGAACGCGGGGTAGAGATTCCTGTGAGCCCCACGTCTCTTGAATGAATAAAAACAACCTACCTCCTTCTCCACAAGTGATTAGGAACCTTATCACATATGCACACTCCAATATCCAATTTAACTCAGCTGTCTTGACCAAGCCCAAATTAATCCAATTATTAGCGTGCAGACAGGACTTAACTCAGCCCGAATGGCATTTTCTCTCTGTTTGTAACATTAGTCATGTGTACGCGCTGTAAATGATATTCAGAGTTGGGTTTAATATGTATCTCGCACTTTACCAGATGTGTCCTGTACACTTCCACTCTGCATCAGTCAGTTATCAGGCTCCATAATTAACAGTTTCGTTCTGAGCCTGGGTCTCTTGCGCCACATCTTACGAATGCATCCATATGAATTTGTCACACCTCCAGAGTCACACGTCTGAAATAAGCCTTCAACTGCGAAGTTGCAATCAAACACGCAGTTGATGATAATCAGAAGCACCGAGCCTGCAATATCCGTACAGTAACACACACACACCTGGCAATTGTTCACGCTCTATTCCAAAGGATATGGAAGAAATAAGATAACTTGCAAACTTGCGCCCAGCTTGCCCACACTGGCCAACATGTCCCATCTACACTAGTCCCGCCTGCCTGTGTTTGCCCCAAATGCCTCTAAACAGGTGCCAGGGGTTATGCCGGGGAGAAGGCAGGAGAATGGAGAGATAGATCAACCATGATTGAATGGCAGAGTGGACTTGATGGGCCGAATGGCCTAATTCTACTCCTATCACTTATATGACCTTAAACCTGTCCTATCCATGTACCTGTCCAAATATTTCATACACATGTGACTTTTTCACACAAAGGGTGATGAATGTATGGAACAAGCTGCCAGAGGAGGTAGTTGAGGCAGGGACTATCGCAACATTTAATAAACAGTTAGACAGGTAAATGGATAGGACAGGTTTGGAGGGATATGGATCAAATGCTGGCAGGTGGGACTAGTGTAGGTGGGGCATGTTGGCCAGTATGGGCAAGTTGGGCTGAAGGGCCTGTTTCCACACTGTATCACTCTCTACGTTGCGATAGTCCCAGCCTCAACTACCTCCTCCGGCAGCTCGTTCCATACACCCACCACCTTTTGTGTTCCTTTTAAATTAGATTGTTAAGGGCTTGGACACACTAGAGGCAGGAAACATGTTCCCGATGTTGAAGGAGTCCAGAACCAGGGGCCACAGTTTAAGAATAAGGAGTAAGCCATTTAGAACGGAGACGAGGAAACACTTTTTCTCACAGAGAGTGGCGAGTCTGTGGAATTCTCTGCCTCAGAGGGCGATGGAGGCAGATTCTCTGGATGCTTTCAAGAGAGAGCTAGATAGAGCTCTTAAAAATAGTGGAGTCAGGGGATAATGGGGAAAAGGCAGGAACGGGGTACTAATTGTGGATGATCAGCCATGATCACATTGAATGGTGGTGCTGGCTCGAAGGGCCGAATGGCCTACTCCTGCACCTGTTGTCTATTGTCTATAAACTCTGCGGTACGTACTGTTGTGCGCTCTTTACACTCACCTGGTTCATTGAAAAGCCCTGATGCAGCATCTAAAATAAATTACATGGACTGTGGCATTAAAAGGTGGAATATACAATATTCTGGAAAACTTGCCTTTTCAGCGGCACCAAAAAGACGGGTGTCAGATAGTTGGGGTTTTACTGCATCCAGCTACCTATTTGCTGCCTATTTTTTGGCCAAGAACTTGCCCAGTTCTATTTGAAGTTCCAAATGCACCGGGTCGTGTAGTTCTTTCCCCGTCCCAGCCACTCATTGCAGTAAAGCTCTCCCTCTCGTCATTCCCAATTCAAGTTATTGATCCTCAGCCACTCAAAACAGATTCGATCTATTAAACACTTCACGCTTTTAAACAGGTCTCTCTCTCTCGAGTCCCTGGTGGCCATCTCTGCTCAAAGAAAAACTCAATGATACTTCGAGTGAAATGTTTAGTTTTGCAAACAACCTGGTAGATTCTTTTTTTTTTGTTTGTTTTTAACTATTATTTTTTTGTATTTTATTTTTGTTAGAAGCAATTGTACAAAAAGGAAAATGATCGACATAACAGTTATACGATTTTCGCACGGCTTCAGTTTTAACGTTTTATGAACTGATAACTAGAGCGGGAAAAAAGGGGAAAGAAAGACGAAAAGAAAAAAAATGTCAAGAAAAACAAGAAAAAGAAAAAAGAGAAACCCCGGAACTAACGAAGGAGTGAAAGAAGCGGAGATATATCGCACTGCCCTTCCCCACGCCCGCTCACCCGACCCTAGCGTCCATTTTGAGTTTGTGTTCACCCATTATGTTGTTGAATCGACCTGGTCAATTCGGACACCAGACTTCACCCAGGCAATGCACAAGTGTTGCCACGTTTCGGCACCGCCAAGGTCACAAACGTTCACCCAACAGTCCGTACGTGGCAGCAGGCAGCCCCCACCCCCCCCCCTCACCAAGTAGCACTCAGTGGCACAGAACCACCCCCCCCCCCCGACACGCTCCACGGGGTGAGTGGCACGGTTTCTCCTGTCCATCCACATCCACCCCGTTTTCCCTGTACAGCCCCTGTGCCACGGTGCGAGTTCATTCCAAGAGCTCTCCCGAGTTTCCCCTGATTCGAACTCGGAGATTTACGGTAATGGCCACACATGTCGGTACTCGGGGCTCTCGTGGACATTTTTCATCACGAGTCTTCCCGTGCTTACCTGCCGTTAGCGAGTCTTCCCGAGTACCTGCCATTAGCGCTAAGAGACGTCCCCGAGCTCTGACGTACCCGCTACGTTCATTCTCCGTGCTTACCACGAGTTTGGTTTTTTAAAAACTCAGGAGAGCTCTTGGAATGAACTCGTGCCGTTGGACAGGGCTTTTACGTTCCCCAATTACGCTTCTACACAACCTCGCCAAAGCCTTCATCCACTCCCTTCCTGGAGTGTGGCCGGTGCCTTGAAGTGAACTCGGAACCCCAGTTGGAGCTGAACAAGTGTTTTAAACAGGTTCAGAATGACTTCCTGGCTTTTGTTTCCTGATGTTAATATTAAGTCTTATCCTGACATGCAGGCAGAACTAAGCTGATATGAAGCGCATTAAAGTGACATTCACATCTCACCCTGAAATCTCCCCAACACTAACCTTGGACAAACAGCCCCAGCCAGTGACAGGAATCAAATACCCATTCTCCAAATCAATGCAGCTTGAAGCCACATTCAAAGGAGTTTTTATGTAGAATGAGACCAATTGCAGGCACCATTGTCAGACTGCCTGAGCCACAGTCAGTTCATTTAATGTACAAGGCCTCCAACTCTAATAACTCAGGCACCCGTTGACAAGGCCACTAAATCTAACTACCTGACTCCTTATCTCTCTCTGTCTCCCAAGTGCTGGGGAAATGGACTATCAACCCCACACCGCAGGTACATGGATTCTACAAAGCTCTTAAACCATCAACACCTCTCTGAGATTCCCTGACAGAAGGCTGGAAATACGGCAGCTCACTGACGATGTGATTCCCCCGTTCTACCAAGCTGCCCGCGGTCCCTTGAAGCACCTTACCATCTTCCCCACTCCTATTGCTTATTATCATACACAAATATCTAAAACGGCACGGTGGTGCAGCGGTAGAGTTGCTGCCTTACAGCGCCAGAGACCCGGGTCCGATCCTGACTGCGGGTGCTGCCTGTACGGAGATGGTGCGTTCTCCCCGTGGTCCGCTCGACCGCTGCGCCACGCTGCCGCCCCAAAGCGGTGCTCCGAAATTCATCCCGCCTCCCTGGCTGCCAGTCTAGCAGAGTTTAACTCCCTCCATGATGACAAGGGGTTGGGTCATACTTCTACAGGTGAACAACTCATGCTGACCGCAAATACATCGTGTCTGCAGAAATGGCCCACCAACTGGCCTGGATGGGGAGGGGGAACGTGGAGAAGATGTTTCTACTGGTGGGAGAGTCAAGGACCAGAGGCCATAGCCTCAGAATAAAAGGACGCACCTTGAGAAAGGAGACGAGAAGAAATTTCTTTAGTCAGAGGGTGGTGAATCTGTGGAATTCATTGCCACAGACGGCTGTGGAGGCCAAGGCAATGGATGTCTTTAAGGTGGAGATTTGACAGATTTTTGATTAGTACGGGTGTCGGGGGTTATGGGGAGAAGGCAGGAGAATGAGGTTGAGAGGGAAAGATAGATCAGCCAAGATTGAATGGTGGACTTGATGGACTTGATGGGCCGAATGGCCTAATTCTGCTCCTAGAACTCATGAACGGACCAAGGTGCGCACTTAATTTGAGAACATCTTTCCATTCACTCATGCATTAAACAGCCCGGTGGCGAAAACCAAATGCACAACATCTCATCTGCAGCATGCCTCACCAAAATGCCATCCAATAACTAGCAATCTTATGGGTATTCACCTGCTGTGTGAGTACAGGACTGCACCAGATCTAATTTTCTGAAATTAGCCCTCCTCCTGTTAAACATTTTTATTGATAATTCTTCTTTTGCAAAATTCATCTAAAATTAATGATATTATGACAACTATTCCCAGGATAACCCTCCACTAATATTCTACGCCTGATCTAAAAGTATATCTTTCCACGCTAGACAGCGAGCATCCTGTTCAAGGAATTTCTCATCAACACACGAAAAATTACTGCCTTTTGTTGCCCTCATCGTAACCACCACCCAGGTCAATAATAGGTGAAGCTATTGATCGTACTGGTCATGGAATCGCAGAGTTACACAGCTTGGAAACAGGCCCTTCGACCAAACGTGCCCACACCGGCCAACATGTCCCAGCTAGGTTCACGACGTTAATTCCCGGCAGGGTGACGTTTCGGGTCGAGGAAGTACAACAGGATCTGGGGGGGTCCTTGTTCATCAGTCTATGAAAGTAAGCATGTAGGTACAGCAGGCAGTGAAGAAAGCGAATGGCATGTTGGCCTTTATAACAAGGAGTTGAGAATAGGAGAGGGTGAAAGATTGCAACCTTCACGTGGTCCGCCCTGTTTCGACTAATGCAATCAACTCGACGTGCACAAACGGAAGATCAAATAGAACAAGTTGTCCAACAACTTTAGGCTCTGCACGCCACACGGAAGAAGTATAGGAGCAAAGAGGTCCTTCTGCTGTTGTACAGAGCCCTAGTGAGACCACACCTGGAGTGTTGTGCGCAGTTTTGGTCCCCTAATTTGAGGAAGGACATTCTTCCTATTGAGGGAGTGCAGCGTAGGTTTACAAGGTTAATTCTCGGGATGACGGGACTGTTATATGCTTAGAAAATGGAGCGGCTGGGCTTGTACACTCTGGAGTTAGAAGGGTGAGAGGGGATCTCATTGAAACATATAAGATTGTTAAGGGATTGGACACGCTAGAGGCAGGAAACATGTTCCCGATGTTGGGGGAGTCCAGAACCAGGGGCCACAGTTTAAGAATAAGGAGTAAGCCATTTAGAACAGAGATGAGGAAACACTTTTTCACACAGAGAGTTGTGAGTCTGTGGAATTCTCCGCCTCAGAGGGCGGTGGAGGCCGGTACTCTAGATACGTTCAAGAGAGAGCTAGATAGGGCTCTTAAAAATAGCGGAGTCAGGGGATATGGGGAGAAGGCAGGAACGGGGTACTGATTGGGGATGCTCAGCCATGATCACATTGAATGACGGTGCTGGCTCGAAGGGCCGAATGGCCTACTCTTGCATCTATTGTCTATTGTCTTCACTAGACCCACCTGCCCACATTTGGTCCATATCCCTCCAAACCTGTCCTATCCATTTCTTAAATGTTGGGATAGTCCCAGCCTCAACGACCTCCTCTGGCAGCTCGTTCCATACACCCTTTGTATGAAAAAGTTACCCCTCAGACTTCAATTAAGTAGTTTCCCCTTCACCTTAAATCTATGTCCTCTGGTCCTCGATTCACCTTCACTGGGCAGGAGACTGTGCATCTGCACGATCTATTGCTCTCATGATTTTATGCACCCCTCATCCTCCTGCGCTCCAGGGAATAGAGACCCAGCCTGCTCAACCTCTCCCTATTGCTCACACCCTCTAGTCCTGGCAACATCCTCGTGAATCTTCTCAGATTCAGATTGGTCTCTAGATATTTCCTTCGTAGAACCTTCGTAGAATCAGTCAGGTTAATAACTCCTTTATTGGTTCATAACACCTGTTCAAGGTGGAAGTAAGGATACAGGGTGAGCAAGTTCAACTGCAAGGTTAGAGTGTAGAAGGTGCAAGGGTTCTCCTGTGAAGATTGAGCAGAGACTTGATAGAGTCTGGATCGTGACTGTATATGAACTGGAGAAACAGTTCCCATCAGTCATTGTTTCATGGACAAGGCAATTCCTATTAAAAGTAGACACAAAATGCTGGAGTAACCCAGTGCGACAGGCAGCATCACTGGCGAGATGGAACGGGTGACGTTTCAGATCAAGACCGAGAGTTTTGGTTCTTGGTTTCTTGGACCTCCAATATATTCCAAATGGAATTTAAACTGGAGGTGGTGGAGGGAGGACTTAACCAGAAAGGGTTTTAAGCTGCCTTAAATGAAGTTGCATCTGGTTGTGTAACTATGGTAGGATGAAGATTATTCCATGCTTTAATTGTG
This sequence comes from Raja brachyura, assembly GCA_963514005.1. The sequence goes on along the minus strand of OY740806.1, from coordinate 33,438,409 downwards.
CGGGGGAAGAACAAATTGTTGTACACATCTCTGTGCAGGGGAGAGGGAAACGAGAGGTACGAAAAGGTACAAATGAACGCAAGATATGAAAGGGACAACAACGATGACCGAAGAAAGGTGGAGCCCACAATGGTCCATTGTTGGCTGTGGTAAAGGTGATGACGAGTTGATACAAACAGTGAAACTAAGCAGGATGACAGTGAAACTAGTACGATGACTAGCGTGGGGGAAGAACAGAGAGAGAGAGAAAAAGAGAGAGAGAGAGAGAGAGAGAGAGAGAGAGAGAGAGAGAGAGAGAGAGAGAGAGAGGTCGTGTTTTCTTCTCAGCTCTGCCGTTGAGAAGGATTGGAGCAGCCTTTCCAGGATTTTGCCGTTGGAGAGGGCACAGACCCAGGGGGGCTTCATAGTTCAACTTATTGTTGGGCTGTTGAAGCTTTTCTCTGGTCTGGGGAGCCTCCATCTGTGTGAAGATTCCTGAGTTTCTCCACATTGTCGAGGGTGCGGTTGGCGTTGGCGGATTGCCAAGAGTGCCTGTGATCTCAGTGGGTTGAAGTTGTGCGGTGTCTTTGTCGTTTTTGGCACCGCTTCTCTGCCCTAAAGTCATTTTGCTCAGTGCGGCTGCCTGGCTTAATGTGAAGAAGGTACTTTTGCGTCCAGCGCGACTGGGATCGAGTTTCCCGTAAGCTGCTCTTGGCTGTGGACGAACCTGGGGACTTTCCTGCTTCAGCTGGAGGTTTCTGTTTTCTGCTGCCTGTCTTTGACTGTGACTGTCTCTGGGACTTAACTTGGAGCTGTGCTGCTGAGGGGCTTGGAGCTGGTTTGTGCCTCTGTGAGGATGGCGATGGAAGGGGCGCGGCCGAAGGTCCGGACCTACGCAGCGACGGCATCAGTGGCGGGTGCGAGGCCATCTGAGCTTGAGCCTCATGTTGACTTGGATGGGGACAGTTTTGGTATTTCTGTTCAAACTGGGCCTATGATGTCGAGGGGGGTAATTACGAAGGCCATGAATGAACTTCTTGGGAGGGGGGCTATTGTCTCTTCTGAGCTCGAAAGGGGAAAGGTGGAGATGATACTTAAGACCCAGGAGTGTGTGGCCCGAGCGTTGGAGGAGGGGATCTCAGTGGGGGGGGTCCACGTACAGGTGGATCCGTGGGTATCCAGGGTGAGACCGGTTCTCCTGCGGAGCTGCCCCACTTATTTTTCGGATGCAGTGCTTATTCCACACCTGTCCAAGTTCGGGGAGGTGCGGTCTAAATGTTTTCGTCTCTTGCATCCCGGGGGGGACCCGGAGGAAAAAGGGGTCTTCAGTTTCAAGAGGAGGGTGTTCATGAAGGTGGGTGAGGGGGATGGTGCCGAGGGGAGTTTTGAGGTGGTGCATAAGGGTGTACCCAGAACCGTGCGTTGGGAGTTGGGGCAAGGCACGGTGTCATGCGTGCGGCGAATTTGGACATCTCCGTAGGGAGTGTCTTTTTCGCGGGGGCACTGCTAGAGGTTCTAGTGCAGTGGCCCAGGAAAGCACTGCTGGCCCATCTGGGGTGGCTTGTCAAACCTCAGCGGCGCGGGGTGGTACTGCTGACCCGGCTGAGGTTGCCAGTTCTGCCTTGGTGACCCGGGGCGGCAGTGCTAAGCCTTCTGGGTCCAGAGGTTCCGCTTTGGGGACCCTGGGCAGTGAGAGCCCAAGCCCCCCACGTCCCCTACGTCTTGCGCCTGTGGCGGTGGATGGAGGTGGGGCGCAGGAGGAGGGGAGTGTTGAGGGGGGGTTTTGGGAGAAGCAGGGGAAGCATAATAAGAAGAAGGAGAGGGATAGGGCTGCCCGAGCAAAGAAAGTGCAATCGGGTGAGTTTAGCTCCAGTGTGGTGCAGACTGCACCTGCTGGGGCCCAGGGGGGAGTTGTGGTGGCTCGGAAGGGGGTAAAGAAGCCTAAACGTGTGGGTGGCAAAGTGGTTGGGGGTAATGTGGAGGCGGATGACCCTTCCCTTATGGAGGTTACCGCACCTCCGCATGCGAGTGGGACTAAAAGGAGGCATCTGCCTGGTGAAGAGGAGGAAGGGCGTGGGTCCAGAGCGAAGGGGATGTCTTTCTCCGGGCTTTCCACCACTGAGGTGGCTGAAAGTGGTCTTGACCCGGTGTCTTCTGGGTCGGTGGTTGGGCCTTCTCTTCATGGATCTACAGCGGGTGTCACCGGACTGGGTGCTGAAGTTGATTCCGGTGGAGGTAGGTCCACTGGGCGGGAGTCTGTCCCTTCATCTCAGGGGCCCTCTGAGGGAGTTATCTCGGCGGGTGCTGTGGTTAGCTCCCTTGGGGGTGTACCCTCTGGGTCGGATGAGGTCCCCTCGTTTCAGAGGCCTACTGAGGGTGCTAGCACGTTAGGTGACGTGGTTGGCTCCTCTGGTAGTGTGCCCTCTGTGACGGGGGATGCGCAGAGTCAGGCTGAGGGGGGAGTTTCGGGGGTGTTGTCGTTCAAGTCTGTGCTCCATATCAGTGCCAGTGGAGGTGCTGGGGGGCGGGATGCCTCACCGGATGAGTTGTCTGGGGTGAGGTTAATGGCAGGTGGTGATTCTCTGGGTGATGCCTGTGGAGAGGGCACTCTGGATGATGTGGAGGTCAGGGCTGTTATGGGACGTGATCCTCTTTCAGACTCCGAGGGTGCCAGTGTTCCACAGGCCCTGGGGATGCCTCTTGTTGTTGCTTCCCCAGGCCCAGAGGAGGAGGGTGATGGTAGCGTGCAGGAGCCCAGCCATTCAGAGGGCTGCGAGTCTCAGGCAGGGGTGTTGGGACCCACCCCCAGCATTGATCCGGGTGGTTGTGTCATGGCTGTGGAGGAGGACAGCGATGCGGCCAGTGGGGGGGGCACAGAGAGTGATTTGTCAGACAGTTCTGGTCTTTCTGAGGTTGTTGATTCAGGTGCGAGCGGGTTGGCTGCGAGCCCAGACTCCAAGGCCGTGTCTGAGGCGAAGCTTATTGTTGAGGTGCGAGAGTTCTTAAAAATAAGTCGTGCTCCCAAAACATTATGGTTTGCCGCTACAAGGCGGTGGGAGGATTGTCTAGATGTGCAGGAGAGTCTCGAGGCTATCCTTAGTAACAAGGATAGTGGTCTTTCTGACTCGGATTTGGGGCAGTTTTGGGGTTTGTTGAAGGTCCTCAGAAAAGGACCTCCTGTGACTACAGGGAGTGTGAGGGTCACAATCTAATGTGTCTACACATTCACAGTAGCTACATTAAATTTAAATGGGAGTAGAGCGAGTTTTCGAAGATTTCAGCTCTTATCAGCCCTAAGGGAGGGGAGATTTGCAGTTTGTTATCTGCAAGAGACACATACCGTTGCTAGTGATGAACCTACCTGGCAACTGGAGTGGGAAGGGAGGGTTTATATGAGCCATCTCAGCTCAAATTCGAGTGGGGTGGCTTTTCTGTTGGCCCCAAATTTTCTGCCAAGCATTTTAAAAGTGCAGGAAGTGGTGCCAGGACGTTTGCTCCATCTGGCCGTGAGCCTGGATGGCATGCCGTTGCATTTCATTAACGTGTATGCCCCTAGCTCCGGCACGATGCAGGCCGGCCTGCTTCGGGAGGTGAATGCTCTGTTGGGCACTATTGATAGGGGAGAGTGTGTCTTCCTTGGTGGGGACTTTAATTGCACACTTGAGGTGCGGGACCGTTCTGGTACTCAGTGTGCGCCTGCTGTAGCGAAGAAGCTGAGAGGCTTGATTGACTCCTTTGAGTTGGTTGATGTTTGGAGGGACCTTCACCCTGATTCCACTGCTTTTTCGCGGAGGTCTGAGGGCGGTGGTTCCCGCATTGATCGGTTTTATATTTCCCGAGCGTTTGTTTCCCGTGTCTCAGCGGCCTCAATGCGGCTGGTGCCGTGCTCGGACCATTGTCTGGTGCGTGTGGATTTCAATCCAGCGTGCGCTCGGGCTGGGTCCGCGTACTGGCACTTTAACAACAGGCTGCTGGAGGATCGGTGTTTCCGGGAGTCATTCAGTAGGTTTTGGGTGAAGTGGAGAGAGAGGCAGAGGTGCTTCTCTTCCCTTAGGCAGTGGTGGGATGTGGGTAAAGCTCACATCCGTCTCTTTTGTAAGGAATATACATGGGGGTCGACTGGGAGGCGGGACTCAGCGGTCGAGAAGCTGGAGAGGGAGATACAGGACGCTGAGTCTCGCCTGGGTCAGTTTGGTGAAGACTCCAGCGAATGGGGAGAGTTTCAGAGGAAGAAGGAGGTTTTGAGGAGTCTGCTGCTTGAGCGATCTCGAGGCGCATACGTGAGGTCTCGGGTCCAGATGCTGCACGAGCTGGACCGAGCGTCGCCTTTCTTTTTCTCTTTGGAGAAGGGGCGGGGAGCTCGAAAACAGCTCGTGGAGTTGCTTGCAGATGACGGCTCCTCTGTCACTGATCCAGAGAGGATTAATGCCTTGGTTAGGTCCTTTTATGGGTCCCTGTTCTCTGCGGAAGGATTCAGTGTGGAGGCTCAGCAAGATCTGTGGGAGGGTCTACCGACCGTAGATAGGGGGGAGGCTGATCTTCTTGATGGCCCCTTATCTTTGGAGGAGTTGACTCGCGCCTTGATTCAGCTCAGGAGGGGTAAGTCCCCCGAGCTGGATGGGTTGACGGTGGAGTTTGTTAGAGCATTCTGGGACATCCTAGGGGGTGACTATATGTTAGTTCTGGGGGAGAGCCTGGCGGCTGGAGTGATGCCTCTCTCGTGGCGTAGGACGGTTGTTGTCTTGCTGCCTAAGAAGGGCGAACTCCGTTTGTTGAAGAACTGGCGTCCAGTCTCTCTCCTTTGCACAGAATATAAAATTTTTGCACGGGCAATGGCAAATCGCCTGGGCTCCGTGCTGCATCAAGTGATTCATCCTGATCAATCTTATACAGTCCCTGGCCGGTCCATCCAGGATAACATCCACCTGGTTAGGGACCTGATTCATTTAGTCCAGGGTACTGGTGAGTCAGCTGCTTTTCTGTCTCTTGATCAGGAGAAGGCTTTTGATAGGGTAGAGCATGAATACCTATTTGGGACGTTGCAAGCGTTTGGGTTTGGACCACACTTCGTGGCCCGGGTCCGGCTTTTGTACGCTGCTGCGGAGTGTCTTGTAAAGGTTAATGGCGCGGTGCTATCTCCTTTTCATTTTGGGAGGGGGGTCCGCCAGGGGTGCCCTATGTCGGGCCAGTTGTATTCGGTCTGTGTGGAGCCGTTCCTGTGTCTTCTTCGGAGGAGGTTGACAGGCCTGGCCCTACCTGGCCCGCGGGTTGAGGTGATTCTATCGGCGTATGCCGATGACGTACTTCTTATGTTCACTGATCCTGGTGACCTGCGGAGGATGCGTGACTGCCAGGAGATATTCTCGGCTGCATCTTCTGCTAGGATTAACTGGAGTAAGTGCTCTGGACTTTTGGTGGGTCAGTGGCGGGTAGACTCCCTGCCGGAGGAGATGGCATTGTATGCGTGGAGTACCACGCACCTCCTCTATCTGGGGGTGTACCTGAGTCCCACTGAGGATGTTTGGCCGGCAAACTGGCAAGAGTTGGAGACGAAGGTGGTTGCTCGGCTGGGGCGCTGGTCAGGCCTGCTTGGAGTTCTCTCCTTTCGGGGGAGGGTGCTGGTCATAAACCAGCTGGTGGCCTCTATGTTATGGTACCGGCTGGCTACTCTTGTCCCGCCCTCTATATTTGTAACTGCTATACAGAAGAAGCTGGTGGATTTCTTTTGGGGAAATAGGAAGCATTGGATTTCCGCGGCGGTCCTGAGTCTTCCGTTAGAGGAGGGCGGCCAGTCCTTGGTGTGCGTGCGCACCCAGGTGGCGGCTCTCCGTCTCAGGACTCTGCGGAGATACATGTATGTAGAGAACCCTCCCAGATGGCACGCTCTGGCCACGTATTTTTTTCGTCAGGGTCGTTGCCTAAGGGGGGTCTCGCGGCTCCCGGTGGCGGGTGTCAGTCGACCCGCTCTAAGGGGCTTGCCTGTTTTCTATAGGGATGTGTTAAGAGTGAGGAATTTGGTGGTGTTCAGCCAGAGTGTTGTTCCACGAGGAGAGGGGGATGTTGTGGCTGCGGGTGTGGCTGGTCCTCATCCTGTCATGGTGGTTGTCGAGGAGAGGCGCGAGCCTAGAGTGGTTCAGATAGAGCTTACCCCTGCTCCGTCAGATCTGCTCATCGGGCCTAGGCTTCGGGATATTTCTCGGCCTGCGGCTCCGCATAATCTGAGCTGCCTTTCTGAGATGACCAGCATGCCATTTTGTGATGCAAGGAGACGCGCACTGTACAGGATGCTCCTGCACATTCTGAACCACCGTGCCTTCGTCTCCCGTCCTGACTCACCATGGAGGACGGTGTTACCATCCGAAGGCGGCGGGGGGCCCCAGTGGGGGTCCTTCTATAAGGGAGTTGTACCCCTTTATATTGGGGACCTGGGGTGGAGAGTGCTGCATGGAGCGGTGGTTTGTAATAAACTTTTGAGTCGGTTCACGGGCTCGTCTGCCGCATGTATTTTCTGCGGAGAGGAGGAGACCGTATTCCATGTGTATATGGAGTGTGTGAGGTTACTGCCCCTGTACCAATATCTGAAGGGGCTGTTCCTCAAGTTCTGGCTGCATTTTAGCCCCACAATCCTGGTGTTTGGACACAAGGCGGGGAGTGGGGAGAGTCGAGTGTGGGGGGGGGACTTACCTGTCGGTTTGCTCCTTGGCCTGGCCAAGATGGCCATTCGTGGGTCCAGGCAGCGGGCTGTCGACGGTCAGGCGAGAGTCGGCTGCCTGCCCCTCTTTCGGGCCTACGTCCGTGCACGTGTGTCCCTGGAGAGGGAACACGCGGTGTTCACGGGGACTCTGGGGGCCTTCCGTCAGCGCTGGTCGCCGCGTGGGGTTGAGGCGATTATAAATGAATGTACTGTTGTACTACAATGATCTGTTCATTATAGTGTGATTTTTGATTGTGTTTTGATGTGTTGTATTTTATGATTTGTGTTGAATAAAGTTTTTGAAATGAAAAAAAAAAAAAAAAAAAAAGAGAGAGAGAGGTGAATGCAAGAGATATTTGAAATTAGAGAAATCAATAACATTATCGCTGGGTTGTAAGCTGCCCAAGCGAAATATAAGGTGCTGTTCCTCCACAGAGTGTTTGCCCGCACTGTGACAGTGGAGAAGGCCCAGGACTGAAAGGTCAGTGTGGGAATGGGAGGGGGAGTTAAAGTGTTTGGCGACTGGGAGATTGCGTGGGCCAAGGCAGACTGAAATTCTGGGTGAAAGGGACAAAGGTGGGGGTGGTGGGGGTGGCGGGGCGGTTGTGGCAGACCTTTTGCACGGGATGAGGGGCTGGGGGAAACACAATCAATCAATTCTTCCTGAAGGTGACTGGCCTGGCATTTAACGGAGAATAATTTGAAACGCTGTGAGAAATGAGCAGGGGATGGAAGTGGCAACTGCTCTACTGGGACCTGCCGGAGACTCACTGGGCCAATTGGCCTTCTGCTCCTCAACAATTCTCTGATTCTGTGTGTCTAGCTCCTTAAGGACATAATTCCTTTTATCATTTTAATATGTTTCTTATAGCAGCAATTCTCTGCCTCTCCTACTCTTCTCGCTGCATCATTCTCGGGAATATTAAGCATTAACCTCGCTCTAATAAATCTCACTTACTTGCATGCCATTATTCAGAGTGTTATTTCTTTCTGCAGCTCACATTTTGTGTATTTGCACGGTGCAGCAGCGTACACGATGGTGCAGTGGTCATGTTGCTGCCTTAAAGCCCTGTCCCACTTTCACCACCTAATTCACGACCTTTTTTACTCCTGGACATTTTTCATCATGTTGAAAAAAACGCCCCAGCCTACTTGATGCCTCGAGTACCTACGACCAGCATCACTGCCTGCTACGAGTATGAGTCAAGGGCAAACTCGGCAGAGGTCGTGAATTAGGTCGTGAAAGTGTGACTGGGGCTTTGCAGCACCAACGAACCAGGTGTCGGGTTCGATCCCGACTACGGGCGCTGCCTGTGTGGAGTTTGCACGTTCTCCCCGTGACCTGCGTGGGTTTTCTCCAAAACCTCCGCTTTCTTCCCACACCCCAAAGACGTGCAGGTTTGCAGGTTAATTGGCTTGGAGCAAGTGTAAAACGTCCCTAGTGCGTGTAGGACAGTGTTAATGTGCGGGATCGCTGGTCGGTGCAGGACGCAGTGGGCTGAAGGGCCCTGTATCTATAAAAATAAGAACTCTGCATCGTTTCTGATGATCATCTCTGCTCAATGCAAGTTGTTGCAATTTGTGCGTCAGTTCACAGCAACACTGTCATTCACACGTCCACTTTCACATGTTTCCTGAAATCCTGACTCACGTTCAGTTAAAGTCCGGTAATGTCCGATTCAGGAGTCCGAGGGTTTCTCGAGCGCATTATGATCCATAGAAACATAGAAAAATAGGTGCAGGAGTAGGCCATTCGGCCCTTCGAGCCAGCACCACCATTCAATGTGATCATGGCTGATCATCCAACTCAGTATCCCGTACCTGCCTTCTCTCCATACCCCCTGATCCCTTTAGCGACAAGGGCCACATCTAATGCCCTCTTGAATATAGCCAATGAACTGGCCTCAACTACCTTCTGTGGCAGAGAATTCCAGAGACTCACCACTCTCTGTGTAAAGAATGTTTTCCTCATCTCGGTCCTAAAGGAATTCCCCCTTATCCTTAGACTGTGACCCCTTGTTCTGGACTCCCCCAACATCGGGAACAATCTTCCAGCATCTAGCTTGTCCAACCCCTTAAGAATTTTGTAAATTTCTATAAGATCCCCCCTCAATCTCCTAAATTCCAGCGAGTACAAGCCGAGTCTATCCAATCTTTCCTCATATGAAAGTCCTGACATCCATTGAGGATGAATTTTCATACCTGTCTTTTCAGAGACAATGAAGAGGACTGAAGCTCACCCTTTGACCGTGACCATAGGGGCTACGGGGAGAAGGCAGGAGAATGGGGTTGAGAGGGAGAGATAGATCTGCCATGATTAAATGGCGGAGTTGATCGGAGCAAATGGCCTAATTCTGCTCCTATCACCTATGAGCTACCTGGCTCAGTGTAGATCTCAGGGTCCAAGGTAAAAGGCACTCATTATCTGAGAAGTCAATGACAGGATATCACGAGTACAGTTTCACACAGGTGTGTCGTGAACATCCACGGGTTCAGGGTGGGAATACCAATTAACCGAGTGAGGGGGTTATCACATTGCAATTACTACCAAGCCTTGACATCCCTCGCACTGTAATTAACAGGGAGCGGAGAGAGCAGCCAGTACCTGTGTGGCCCCAGTTATAGGCCAAGTCCCACAGGCCGCTCCTGACATCACATCTGTTGCTAACTGCGTGTACACAGCAGCCAATCTATCCTCATTGGTCACAGCAACATTAACACTGCTCCAACCATCTTTTATAATTACACCCTGGGCCTTCAAATGATTCTTAAGCTGGATCTGGGTATTTTTCACGTTCGTAAGAGCAGAATTAGGCCATTCGGCCCATTAAATCCACTCTGCCATTCAATCATGGCTGACCCTTTTAAAGCTGAGATTGGCAGTTTCGTGATTAGTTCAGGTGTCAATAGACAATAGACAATAGGTGCAGGAGGAGGCCATTCGGCCCTTCGAGCCAGCACCGCCATTCAATCATGGCTGATCATCCCAAATCAGTTCCCCGTTCCTGCCTTCTCCCCATATCCCCTGACTCCACTATCTTTAAGAGCCCTATCTAGCTCTCTTTTGAAAGCATCCAGAGAACCGGCCTCCATTGTTTCAATTTATTGTCATTATCTCATACGAAACAACAAAATGGATTTTCCTTACAGTCATGTAACATAAAAATAAATAATAAACAAATAAATAAATAAAATTAAAAGAACAAACACGGAAGTCCACGACACATCACGACTCCACAGCGGCAGCAGAGTTACGGAAGGTACCATAGTCACGCCAGCCCTCCGGCCGCTCTTCCCGGCTCTTCACCCGTGGCCGGGGCCTCTCGAGCGCCCGCAGTCGCCGCCACGGGCGACCCGATGCTCAGGCCCGCTCGCCGGGAACGATGGACCCCCAACGCCAAACCCCGACGGAGGCAGAGACCTCCACCGCCCTCTGAGGCAGAGAATTCCAGAGGGGGTTACGGTGAGAAGGAGGGTTGAGAGGGAGAGATAGATGATTGCCCATGATTGGATGATGGAGTAGACTTGATGGGCCGAATGGCCTAATTCTGCTCCCATGACTTATGGACTCATGTTTCCAACTGCAGCAGAGTCGACCATGATGGCTGGGACTGGAGGAGAACTCCTTTCACAAACACAGGGGCAGGGAGGGTGTACTGCACTAGTCCCCCTCCAATGAGATTGTGGCTACGAACATACTTATCTAATAACGAGGAACTATAGGTGCTGGTTATACCAAACACCTAGACACAAAGTGCTGGAGAAACTCAGCGGGTCAGGCAGCATCTGTGGAGAATATGGATAGGTGACCTTTCAGGGCGGGACCCTTCTTCGGACTGATTATTAGGGGGGGGGGGATGGGAAAGAAAGCTGGGAGAGAGGAGGGGCAGGGCAGAGCGTGAACGGAGGCGAGGGAGGGGGTCATTAGATGGGCAGATTGGTTGATAAAGGCCAGGGATGAAGAGAGAGGAGCGAGCCCGAGAGGATGAAGAGGTACAAATAGGGTGGCACGGTGGCGCAGAGGTAGAGTTGCTGCCTTCCAGCGCTGGAGACCCGGCTATCTGTGTGGAGTTTGCACGTTCTCCCCGTGACCACGTGGGTTTTCTCCGGGAGCCCCGGTTTCCTCCCACACCCCAAAGACGTGCAGGTTTGTAGGTTCATTGACTTGGTACTAATGTACATTGGCCCTGGTGCGTGTAACATAGTGTTAATGTGTGGGGGTGGCTGGTTGGTACAGACTCGGTGGGCCGAAGGGCCAGTTTCCGTGCTGTAACACAGAAATAACCCACTAAACTCTTTAGCTCAGGGGCAGGAAAGTTGTAACTGGTGGATCCACTGTAAACGGTGCAAGTGGGGGGAAGATGGGGGAACATATCTCTCTGTCTGTTCAAGAAGGAACTGCAGATGCTGGAAAATCGAGGGTACACAAAATGCTGGAGAAACTCAGCGGGTGCAGCAGCATCTATGGAGCGAAGGAGATAGGCAACGTTTCGGGCCGAAACCCTTCTTCAGGCTCATTTGTCTATCTGTCTGCTTCTCCCCCAGTTCAAATCTTCATGTTTGACTGAAGAAAGGTCCTAACCTGAAACGTCACCTATCTATTTTTTCCAGAGATACTGCCGGAACCCCTTGTGTTTCTCCAGCATTTTCTTTGGGGTGGGAGATTGCAACCTTCACGTGGTCCGCCCAGTTTCGACGAATGCAATCAACCTGATGTGCACAATCAAATAAGATCAAATAGAGCAAGTTGTCCTCCAACTTTAGGCTGTGCACGCCACACGCAAGAGGAAGAAGAAGAGGCATTTTGTTTCTATCTTCAGTATAAACCAGCATCTGCCGTCCCTTTTTGTTGCCTTATTTCATTTTTATTTTTTCCTTTCATGCCTCAGTTATTTTGCTTCCATCCTGTTTCCTCCGTCCCTTCCCCAATCGCTAAATCTCTTTGACTCTGCCATTTGCCAAAGGCCCAGATGGACCCTTGCATCAGCTCTGTCATTATCACCTCGTCTTTAAGGCGGCACGGTGGCGCAGCGGTCGAGTTGCTGCCTCACAGCGCCAGGGACCCGGGTTCGATCCCGGCCTCGGGTGCTGCCTGTGCGGAGTTTGTACGCTCTCCCCGTGACCGCGTGGGTTTGCTCCTGGTGCTCCGGTTCCCTCCCACATTCCAAAGACTTGTGCAGGTTTGTAGATTAATTGGCTTGTGGAAATTGTCTCTGGTGTGTAGGATAGTGCTGGTGGACGGGGCGATTGCTGGTCGACTCGGACTCAGTGAGCTGAAGGCCATGCTGTGTGTTTCCATGCTGCATTTTTGCAGTTTATAGTTTTACAGTTTACAGCTTAAAGTTTAGTTTATTGTCACGTGTACCGAGGTACAGTGAAAAGCTTTTGTTGCGTGCTAACCAGCCAGCGGAAAGGCAACACATGATTACAATCGAGCCGTGCACAGTGTACAGATACATGATAAGGGAATAATGTTTAGTGCAAGATAAAGCCAGCAAAGTCCGATCAAGGATAGTCCGAGGGTCCCCAATGAGGTAGCTAGTAGTTCAGCACTGCTCTCTGGTTGTGGTAGGATGGTTCAGTTGCCTGATATCAGCTAGAAAGAAACAGTCCCTGAATCTGAAGGTGTGCGTTTTCACACTTCTGTACCTTTTGCCCGATGGGAGAGGGGAGAAGAGGGAATGGCCAGGGGTGCGACTGGTCCTTGATTATGCTGCTGGCCTTGCGGAGGCAGCGCGAGGTGCAAATTGAGTCAATAGAAGGGAGGTTGGTTTGAGTGTTTAAGAAGGAACTGCAGATGCTGGAAAATCAAAGTGCTGGAGGAACTCAGCGGGTGCAACAGCATCTATGGAGCGTTGGTCTGGGCTGCGTCCACAATTCGCTGCAATTTCTTGCGGCCTTGGATGGAGCTGTCCCCAAACCAAGCCATGACACTGCATCGCTGGAGTCGAGAGTAAAATATTTCAAGCAACAGGCAAAAGGATAAACAATGAACAGAGAGGGGACTGATGTCCTGGCCTCGTACAAATGTTTAATTAAACCAATTAATGGATCCACCAAGAGTAACATCATCATATTCAGTTCTGCATGCAGACGTTAAACACTGCACACTAACTCCTTAATGTAAATGCTAATCGCTCATTGAAGAAATATGACATTATCAGCGACCTGAATGATCAAGAAAATATTTTGTAACCATACCACCCCTACAAACGCCCACGGCAAGATTAGTGAGTGGGCAGTAATTTGGTTAACAAACAAACTACTCCTCCAGCCACCGTTCACGAGCTGCGATGTTTGCAAAGACGAATTATTGTGGAAACATCTGACTCAGAGTTTGCCCACAGAAGTTCATTAATCTACTACTGAATTCCAAAAATTATGCTCACAATTATAGGGAAGCAGAAAGAAGCTGTGCAGCCCACCATCCAACCAGGTCCATCTTCGATCCCAGCCCCATTTCCATATATCCTTCAATTCCTTTAATAGCCAAATATCCCTGGAGCATCAGAGGCTGGTGGAAGCATATAAAATGATGAGAGGCATAGATGTGGTAGACAATCACAACCTTGTTCCATGGAGGCATTCAAGAGGGGGCAGGTTCTCTGGATGCTTTCAAGAGAGAGCTGGATAAGGCTCTTAAAGATAGCGGAGTCAGGGGATAATTAAGTAAGTTTATTGGCCAAGTATTCACATACAAGGAATTTGCCTTGGTGCTCCGCCCACAAGTAACACCATGACATACAGTGACAGTTACGAATGACTCAGAAAACACTAAACATTAATAATAATAAAACATTAACGATAAAACACCATTGATCAAGCATGTGAACCAACAAAATACCAGATCAAAGGGAGGCTACAGGTTTTTGGCTGTTGAGTAGAGCAACTACTCGTGGATAAAAACTGTTTTTATGGGGAGAAGGCAGGAACGGGGCATTGATTGGGGATGATCAGCCATGATCACATTGAATGGCGGTGCTGGCTCGAAGGGCCGAATGGCCTACTCCTGCACCTATTGTCTATTGACTGCTGTGAGGGGAGGAAGAACGATGGAGGACCTGCAAGGGATACTTTGGTAACCTTGCCGGCGCCCTTTACGTGGCCACCCTTTGCATACCTTGGGTACACAGAATGTTGCCACATGTGACAATAATGTATTAATTCCTTCATTATGCATTCTGTAGTAGCCTTCTGATCCACGGTCATCAGTTAAAGTGATCATCGGGGACTAAATCCTTGAGACGTTCTAAAAAAACTGTCACTACACACTCTCTCCCGAGCCTCTTTCTCCATCCTATTTTCTGGTAACACTCCAAACATGGTCTGAACAAGTGTGTAAGAAGGAACTGCAGATGCTGGTTTAAACCGAAGATAGACACAAAAGCTAACTCAGCGGGACAGGCAGCATCTCCGGAGAGGAATGGGTGACTTTTCAGGTCGAGGACTTTCTTCACCTGAAACGTCACCCATTCCTTCTCTCCTGAGATGCTGCCTGTCCCGCTGAGTTACTCCAGCTTTTTGTGTCTATCTTCGGTTCAAACCAGCATCTGCAGTTCCTTCCTACACCTTTCACCTTCTTTACCATCCTATCCACGTGTTGCCACTTCCAAGGAACTATGGACATGCACCTTACCATCCCTCTGTGTATCAATAATAATAAGGGGTAGGCCATTTAGGACTGAGATGAGGAGAACCTTTTTCACCCAGAGTGTTGTGAATCTGTGGAATTCGCAGCCACAGAAGGCAGTGGGGGCCAATTCACTGGATGTTAGATTTCGCTCTTAGGGCTAACGGAATCAAGGGATATGGGGAGAAACTGTAGTTCTTCATCACCCCATTGCTTCCGCTGCCAATGATCTTGGATGTGTCTTTTCTTTACACATCTTCTTGGCAAGGCTCATAAGAGTAAATGAAAAAGAAGCTATCGAAAGCCTTTATTGTTTTGTACGCCCACATTAAACTTCCCATGAACCGTTCTCCTTTTTCCAAGAACAATCCCAGCTTCCTGGCTGCTTCACACAATTTGGCTCCTTCCTCAGTGGGGTGATGAGGAAAAATGACAGCGTTGGAAACACCAGCCTGGTATTTAGATTCTCATCCTTTGTTGATGTACACTACCACTGGACTGAGCTGTGATGCACATTGGGCTAGACTGCAAAGAACTAACAAGCCATGGTCAACCTTTGCAGCAGCTTGCAGCAACGCGCTAACTCAACGATTCGCTTCAATGATACCTTTAAGAAACAACTGCAGACGCTGGAAAAATCGAAGGTGGACAAAAATACTGGAGAAACTCAGCGGGTGGAGCGAACGAATAGGTGACGTTTCGGGTCGAGATTCAATAGACAATAGACAATAGGTGCAGGAGTAGGCCATTCGGCCCTTCGAGCCAGCATCGCAATTCAATGTGATCATGGCTGATCATCCCCAATCAGTACCCCGTTCCTGCCTTCTCCCCATATCCCCTGACTCCGCTATTTTTAAGAGCCCTATCTAGTTCTCTCTTGAAAGCATCCAGAGAACCGGCCTCCAACGCCCTCTGAGGCAGAGAATTCCACAGACTCACCACTCTCTGTGAGAAAAAGTGTTTCCTCATCTCCGTTCTAAATGGCTTACTCCTTATTCTTAAACTGTGGCCCCTGGTTCTGTACTCCCACAACATCGGGAACATGTTTCCTGCCTCTAGCGTGTCCAAACCCTTAACAATCTTATATGTTTCAATGAGATCTCCTCTCATTCTTCTGAACTCCAGAGTGTACAAGCCCAGCTGCTCCATTCTCTCAGCATATGACAGTCCCGCCATCCCTGGAATTAACCTTGTAAACCTACGCTGCACTCCCTCAATAGCAAGAATGTCCTTCCTCAAATTAGGGGACCAAAACTGCACACAATACTGCAGGTGTGGTCTCACTAGGGCTCTGTACAACTGCAGAAGGACCTCTTTGCTCCAATATCCGATTCCTCTTGTTATAATGGCCAACATGCCATTCGCTTTCTTCACTGCCTGCTATACCTGCATGCTTACTTTCATAGACTGATGAACAAGGACCCCCACCCATTGTACTTCCCCTTTTCCCAACTAGATTTAGCTCTTAGGGCTAACGGGATCAAGGGATATGGGGAGGAACGGGGTACTGATTTTGGATGATCAGCCATGATCATATCGAATGGCGGTGCTGGCTCGAAGGGCAGAACCGAATGACCAACTCCTGCACCTGTTGTCTATGTTTCTATGTCTAATACTATTTTGACGAGATTGATTCAAGTGAGATTCTGTGGGTTTTCAGGGAGTACGGAGAAACTATTTACGGTCCGAAAATGAAGGATATAGTGGGGTGGAAGGAACAATGTCACACAGCAAGTTGATCTGATCCAATGTACATTGCCAGGCAGACCAATGGGGGCAGAATTTGTGATATTGAAAGATGAACCATATAAATAATTGTTAATGATCTCAAAGTCGTGCGGAACAAGGAGAAAAGATAGCAGCTTTCAAAGTACCGACACGGGTAAAACGGGCTGAATATCTGCATTCCCTTTCTGTGCGTCTGGCGTTCTAACAAACTCTAATGTTGGGAGTCTAATTCTAATCTTCAGTAAGTATTCCTCAGATCAGTTCACTCTGTGGTAGATCACCGCTTCCATTTCTTTCCACACTTGTCGTGCTCCAGGCTATTCTTAACAACAATTCCCAACTGGGCATCAGGCTCCGCTGGAAAAAACACAGATCCACACAAGGTGGGGAAAATCGTACATGAAGGCTGCCGAACTAACAACACGGGAGAGGGAGAGGGAGGGGGAGAGGGAGAGGGAGAGGGAGAGGGAGAGGGAGAGGGAGAGGGAGGGGGAGGGGGAGGGGGAGGGGGGGAGGGAGAGAGAGAGACAGACAGACAGACAGACAGACAGACAGACAGACAGACAGACAGACAGACAGACAGACAGACAGACAGACAGACAGACAGACAGACAGA
Organism: Raja brachyura; assembly: GCA_963514005.1. The sequence goes on along the minus strand of OY740806.1, from coordinate 33,421,762 downwards.
CAGACAGACAGACAGACAGACAGACAGACAGACAGACAGACAGACAGAGCCACCTCTTGCGATTGAGAGGACCAACCTTTCCAATAAGGAGTAAGCCATTTAGAACGGAGACAAGGAAACACTTTTTCTCACAGAGAGTGGTGAGTCTGTGGAATTCTCTGCCTCAGAGGGTGGTAGAGGCAGGTTCTCTGGATGCTTTCAAGAGAGAGCGAGATAGGGCTGTTAAAAAATAGTGGAGTCAGGGGATATGGGGAGAAGGCTGGAACGGGGTACTGATTGGGGATGATCAGCTATGATCCCATTGAATAGCGGTGCTGGCTCGAAGGGCTGAATGGCCTACTCCTGCACCTATTGTCTATTGTCTAATACTCCAGCTCCATCGGAATTAATTTTGCTTTTATTTCCACAAGCTCTCCAAAAATGACGAGGTGAGGGGAAGGGCTGTTTGGAAGAGAGTTAGAAAGTACCGGGAATTTTAGTTAAGGTCTCATGATCTCATTCAGTGTTGGGTCTCACCAGTTGGACTTTAGAGATACAGCACAGAAACAGGCCCTTCGGCCCACCCAGTCCGTGCTGACCAACCATCGCCCCGTACACTAGCACTATCCTACACACCAGTGACGATTTACAATTTTACCGAAGCCATTAACCTGCAAGCCCTGTATGTCTGGAGTGTGGGAGGAATCTGAAAACTCACACAGTCACAGAGAGAACATATAAACTCCATACAGACAACACCCGTAGTCAGGATTGAACCCGGTTCTCTGGCACTGTAGTGCCCCTGTCCCACTTAGGAAACCTGACCGGAAACCTCTGGAGACTTTGTGCCCCACCCAAGGTTTCCGTGCGGTTCCCGGAGGTTTTTGTCAGTCTCCCTACCTGCTTCCACTACCTACAACCTCCGGCAACCACCTGCAACCTCCGGGAACCGCACGGAAACCTTGGGTGGGGCGCAAAGTCTCCAGAGGTTTCCGTTCAGGTTTCCTAAGTGGGACAGGGGCAGAAGGCAGCAACTCCAGACACTTTGGCCAGGAGAAATATCCTGCCTATGTCCAGCCTCTTGAACAAAATCTCATTCTTCTAATGGCAGAGTCTGAAGAAGGGTCTCGACCCGAAACGTCGCCCTTTCCTTCTCTCCAGAGATGCTGCCTCACCCGCTGAGTTACTCAAGCATTTTGTGTCTCCCCTCTCATTCTTCTAAACGTTCAGGAGAATAGTCCTGCCCAGTTCAATGTCTCCTCAAATGGCAAACACACCCACCAGTGAATGAGTGGATCAGTCTGGCGAGGCTCTACTGCTGTCTATCTTAGGGAACCTTAGCGCTGGAGGCCAGACCTGTACACAATAGACCAGGTGCCATCTCACCAGAACCCTGTACAATTCTAGTCAGTCTTCCTCATTCTCACATTCTTTATTTTTAGCGATAACAGCGTGGAAACAGGCCCTTCAGCCCACCTAGTCCATGCCGACCACCAAATAGTTCAATGTTATCCCACCTTTGCACCCTACACACTGGGGACAATTACATAGACATAGAACATAGAAAATAGGTGCAGGAGGAGGCCATTCGGCCCTTCAAGCCAACACCGCCATTCATTGTGATCATGGCTGATCGTCCCCTATCAATAACCCGTGCCTGCCTTCTCCCCATATCCCTTGACTCCACTAGCCCCTAGAGCTCTATCTAACTCTCTCTTAAATCCATCCAGTGATTTGGCCCCCACTGCCCTCTGTGGCAGGGAATTCCATAAATTCTCAACTCTCTGGGTGAAAACGTTTTTTCTCACCTCAGTCTTAAATGGCCCCTGGTTCTGGACTCGCCCAGCATTGGGAACATTTTTCCTGCATCTAGCTTGTCCAGTCCTTTTATAATTTTATATGTTTCTATAAGACATCCCCTCATCCTTCTAAACTCCAGTGAATACAAGCCTAGTCTTTTCAATCTTTCCTTTATAATTATCCAATGATAAATTGCATTGAGATCACTCTCATTCAATAGGCAACTGACACAAAAACTGCGTCGGACTTGCAAGGGCAAGTTATGTTGGAAGATGCCTGGAAAATGTTGCAATGCGATGGAAAACATTACTGAAATGGTCGCTGAAATAGATGCTTTTGGCCGTGAAAAATATTTTTCATAATTAAAAAAAATAAAAATGATATGTCTCTCGAGATTGTCATGTCTTTAGAGGTGTCATTGACTTCCTAGGTCACTATCTCAAATGCTCCTCCTTTGAATTTCTATTTCCACATATAAAAGGCTTCATTAACCCATTTATTTAAGTATTTATGTGTAAGAAAGAACTGCAGATGCTTCCTGTCCCGCTGAGTTACTCCAGCTTTTTGTGTCTATCTTCGGTTTAAACCAGCATCTGCAGTTCCTTCAATGTGATACACGTGTATCACATGCTCTGTATGTATACAGCCTATCACCTACATCATCACCTATCAAAATTGACAGAAGCCAATCAACCTACAAAGCTGCACGTCTTTGTCATGTGGGAGGAAACCGGAGCACCCGGAGAAAACCCACACGGTCACGGGGAGAGCAGGCAAACTCCGTACAGACAGCACCCGAGGTCAGGGTCAAGCCCAGGTCTGTGGCACCTTAAAGATGAGGTGATAATGGCAGAGCTGATGCAAGGGGGCATCTGGGCCCTTTGGCAAATGCCAGAGTCAAAGAGATTTAGAGATAGGGGGAGTGACGGTGGAAACAGGATGGAAGCAAAATAACTGAGGCATGAAAGGAAGAAACAAAAATGAAAAACGAACTGCAGATGTTGGTTTATAGACAATAGACACTAGGTGCAGGAGTAGAACGTTCGGCCCTTCGAGCCAGCACCGCCATTCAATGTGATCATGGCTGATCATCCCCAATCAGTACCCCGTTCCTGCCTTCTCCTCATATCCCCTGACTCCGCTATTTTTCAGCCCCATCTAGCTCTCTCTTGAAAGCATTCAGAGAACCTGCCTCCACCGCCCTCTGAGGCAGGGAATTCCAAGACTCACCACTTCTCTGTGAGAAAAAGTGTTTCCTCGTCTCCGTTCTAAATGGCTTACTCCTTATTCTTAAAGTGTTGTCCCTGGTTCTGGACTCCCCCAACATCCGGAACATGTTTCCTCCCTCTAGTGTGTCCAAACCCTTAACAATCTTATATGTTTCAATGAGATCGCCACTCATCCTTCTAAATCCTTACACATACAGACGTCGTACAGACAGCACCCGCGGTCAGGATTGAACCCACACCTCTGCTGTTGTGAAGCAGCAACTCTTGCGCTCAATATTTCACCATTTGAAAAACATTCCGCTTTCCTGTCGAGTGCAGCAGAGTGGATGACCTCACTCTTTGCCCACTTGAATGTACAGTGGCTGGCTGGATGATAGACCTTGGAGGTCTCCTGTCAGCTTTGATCAGTGTGTAATCATACTGCCACAGTCTGTGTCGTTCACTGATGACCACCCAGCAGCAGCCACAGGCTGAGAGAACTCTCACTGATGGCCAAAGGCACCGACTCACAATAGTGACAGCTTATACCCAGGGCCTCAACTCCCTCGACCATGGCTGCTCCCTGCGGCAACTGCGGTCACGTCATCTTGTGTAAACATCAGAAAGACAGTCGCTCACGTAAGAATCCTGACTTTCCTCCAAGAGGCACAGGCAGCATCTCTGGAGAAAGGGTACAGGTGGCGTTTCAGGTCGAGGCCCTTCTTCAGACTGAGAGTCAGGGGAAAGGGGAAACGAGCGATATAGACGGTGATGGAGAGAGATGTGGAACAAATGAATGAAATATGTGCAAAATAAGTAACGATGATAAATTAAACGGGCCATTGTTAGCTGTGGTCTATCTGGAGAAGGGTCTCGACCCGAAATGTCACCCATTCCTTCTCTCCAGGGACATCTGTCTGTCCGACCCACTGAGTTACTCCAGCCTTTTTGTGTCCATCCTCGGTTTAAACCAACATCTGCAGTTCCTTCCTACACTCAGTATTTTTAGTTCAGTTTGGAGATACAACGCGGAAACAGGCCCTATGCCCACCGAGTCCGCGCCGACCAGCGATCCCCGCACATTAACACTATCTAACACACACACACTAGGGACAATTTACACGTATACCAAGCCAATTAACCTACAAACCTGTACATCTTTGGGGTGTGGGAGGAAACCGGAGATCTTGGAGAAAACCCACACAGGTCGACGGGGAGAACGTGCACACTCCATACAGGCAGCACCCGTAGATGGGATCAAACCCAGGTCTCCGGCGCTGTAAGGCAGCAACTCTACCGCTGCGCCACCGTGCTGCTCCGAGGAGGACATGGTCAGGCCCAGAGAGAACCCTCGTTCACAGACATCTGTGACGTGCAGCAGGTACCAGGTATGTAGACATTAAACACTGGAGCAACCGGTCCCGACCCAAAACGTCACCTCTCCATTCCCTCCACAGACGCTGCCTGACCCACAGAGATCCTCCAGTGCTTTGTATATTGCCAAAATTCCAAGCATCTGCAGTTCCTAGTGTCCCTGCTGCTATTCTCCCCTTGTTACTAGATAGATCAGCCATGATTGAATGGCAGAGTAGACTTGACGGGCTGAATGGCCTCGTTCTACTGCTAGTAATGTTGTGGTCCCCACCAGAGGCCACATCGCATCAACGAGCCGTGAGAGGGGAATCTATGTCCCTTTAACGCCACAATATTGGATTACTGTTAACTGAATACAGATGCAGGTAAATCGAAGTTACATTTAAATTCTCAGGTAACTTTGAAAACAGGTAAATGGTGACTAGCTGTTTTTTTAAAAGATTATTTAGTGTACGTCTCACAAATGTAACAAATTGTGTACCTCATTCAATCATGGCTAGTTTATCTATTAATAAGTGGGAAATTAAGGCAGAGATAGATGCTTGATTAGTACGGGTGTCAGAGGTTATGGGGAGAAGGCAGGAAAATAGACAATAGACAATAGGTGCAGGAGTAGGCCATTCGGCCCTTCGAACCAGCACCGCCATTCAATATAATCATGGCTGATTATTCACAATGGGGTTAGGAGAGATATATCAGCCATGATTGAAAGGCGTAGACTTGATGGGCCGAATGGCCTATTTCTACTATTCCTTATATCTAGCAGCAGGTGTCAAACGTGACTGCAGTTGGTGTAAAGATTGTATACATAACAGCTTCCTGTGTGTGAGTGGGCAATGCTAGTAGTTGTTATACCTTGTATGATGCACGAACACCAGGGCTGTGTGGCATCGATGCTCGGGAACCCGTGGACTGAGCTTCAAAGCAACAGGATGTTTACGAGACCATCCTACACTTTAAAGAGTCAATAACTGGCATACAAGACTGACACTTTGTGAAATAGCCCAAGGATAAAACAGCTGGGGAGTGTGTTTACAGCCCGTGCCTCCTGCCTGAAGACAAAGGGAACACAGCCATGCTCACCGTAATCAGAGAGGCAAATTATCACCAGACCCTGCTTCCTTTAGATGTGCCTGGTTCAGGGGTGAATGGGTCCACAGGCAATGTGAGAGATTCCGTAACTTATTAAAATGGTAATCCTGGTCGAGTCCTCTGGTGCTGATGAAATAGCAGTTTAATTCTGGGAATGTACAAAGTAGTCCTAAGATGCTGTTTAAGGAGAAAAACAACGCCTGGAATTACAATCCAGTTCACAGCTAATGTTTGCTATAAATGTTCCGTTCTGTGGTCTGTAAAGATGCAGCCACAGAGATGAGCAGTTCCCACAGCCCAGTGTAGGAAGGAACTGCAGATGCTGGTATCTACCACATGTAGACACAAAGTGCTGGAGTAACTCAGCAGGTCAGAGTTCTCCAGAGATGCTGCCTGACCCCGCTCAGTCATACAGCATGGAAACAGGCCCTTCAGCCCAACTTGCCCACACCAACCAACATGTCCCATCTATAGCAGTCCCACCTGCCTGTGTTTGGCCCATGTCCCTCTAAACCTGCCCTATCGGCCACGTACTTGTCCAATTGTTTCTCAAACGTTGCAATTGTCCCAGCCTCCACTACCTCCTCTGGCTGCTCGTTCCATACACCCACCAACCCTTTGTGTGGAAAGGTTACCCCCTCATGTTCCTATTCCATGTTTTCCCCTTCACCAGTGTGACCTCATGATACAGTGACTATGTGGCTATATGGCCCTGTATCGCGACTCGCAACTTGGTAAGAGTGCCCTTTGTGTGTGACTATTGGCATACCTTGTACATGCAAGCAAACATTTCACTGTGACAATAATGTATTCATTCATTCATTGTAGCGTTTGGCCCTGTAACGCTATTGCATGGTGACCATATAGCAAGGCCAGGGTCCACAAACTCACACTGCAGATGTACAGTCCGGACACACTGTGACTAACCCACGGGGTCACATTATGACTCGCTGCCACAAGATCGCATGGCAACCCTGTAGACTTGCGACTCCACTGCTAGGTCACGCTGCAGGCTGTGGGAAACAGAGGCTCATGCCACATCTGTACTAATGGGCCACTGTGCTTGTACGCTAACACAAGGTTGAACAAGTTAGGTCTTTATTCTTTGGAGCGCAGAAGGTTAAGGGGGACTTGATTGAGGTCTTTAAAATGATGAAAGTGATAGACGTGGATAAGCTTTTCCCATTGAGGGTAGGGAAGATTCAAACAAGAGGGCATGACATGAGAATTAAGGGACAGAAGTTTAGGGGTAACATGAGGGGGAACTTCTTTACTCAGAGAGTGGAGGCTGTGTGGAATGATCTTCCTGCAGAGGTGGTGGAGGCAGGATCGATTGTAACATTTAAAAGTAAAGTGGATAGGTATATGGACGGGAAGGGAATGGAGGGGTATGGTCTGAGTGCAGGTAGATGGGACTAGGGGGAAATGAATGGTCGGCACGGACTGGAAGGGCCGGGAAGGCCTGTTTCCGTGCTGTAATTGTTATATGGTTATAACATGGTCATATTATATGTTCAAGAAGGAACTGCAGATGCTAGAAAATCGAAGGTAGACAAAAATGCTGGAGAAACTCAGCGGGTGCGGCAGCATCTATGGAGCGAAGGAAATAGGCAACGTTTCGGGACGAATAATGCTGCCGCACCCGCTGAGTTTCTCCAGCATTTTTGTTTACCTATGGCCGTGTTATAGTCACACTGTAACAATAATGCAGACTAACACAGAAGGTGCACAATAGGTTAGTAGACTTTAGAGATTAAGCGGGAAACAGGCCCATCGGACCACCGAGTCCACGCCGACCCGCGACCACCCCGTACACTAACTCTATTCTACACACTAGGAACAATTTACAATTTGACTGAAGCCAATTAGCCGGCAAACCTGTCCGTGTGAGAGGAAAGAGATATTCCTTTTATCTCTGACGATAGATGTTTAGTTCAGTTTTACTTTAGCTTTTAGGTGAGTTTAGAGAAACATCGTGGAAACAGGCCCTTCGGCCCATCGGGACCGCTCCGACCATTGATCACCTGTACATTCGGTGCATGTTATCCCAGTTTCTCATCCTACACACTAGGGGGCAATCTACCTGTGGATGGAATGTGTGTACACCTTTAAATATAGTGACGTAACCACTTCTAACCACTCCCCTTATCATTCAGTATAACTGTGACCTTCCCACCCTTGGCTCGCTCCCCAGCATCCGTGACAGACCACGTACAACTAGGGCAGTGATGTATGTGTTTAATGAATAAAGTAGCAGTAAAGACTCTATGTGTACGTGCCAATTCTTTACATGGTGTCAGAAGTTTCTTGCCTTGCGCCTCCTGTTGACCGTTTTTTGTTTCTTTAGTCCCAGTACCCCCCTCCCTGTGCCACGATGGCTCCTGCTTGCCGCAAACCCGACATTCTGATTTTTGATGCTGACATCGCTCACCGCTGGAACGTGTTCAGACGCGGCTTTGAACATTACGTTACAATCGCGCACCCTGCAGTCGCCCCTGCGGTCAAAGCCTCTCTCCTGCTCAACTTGGCCTGTCCCGAAGCCCTGGAACTCTCGGAGTCGTTCGTCTACGGGGTCAACGAAGACGCTCAGGACCCGGTATGTCTACTTGCAAAGTTCACTGCGTTGTGTGACATCCCTACCGACTGTACATTGGAGCGGTTCAAACTATCCAGTCGCCGCCAGAACCCGGGTGAGTCGGTCGACAATTTCGTCGCCGCGCTTCGGCACCTGGCTCCACACTGCAGCCTCGATGCGCTGACTCCTGAAACTTTAACCCGGGACATTCTGGTCTATGGCCTCCGCGATGAGAAGCTGAGGGCTGAGCTCCTCCGCTGATTCCGGGAAGCCAATTAACCTGCAAACCTGCACGTCTTTGGAATGTGTGAGGAAACCGGAGCGCCCGGAGAAAACCCACGCGGTCACGGAGAGAACGTGCAAACTCCGCACAGACAGCACCCGTTGTCAGGATGGGATCCGTGGTCTCCGGTGCTGTGAGAAGCAACTCTACCGCTGGGCCACTGTGATGCCCTGATGTATGATATGTACCTACCTGGAGCCAGCATCTGGCTTTAGCTACCTCCCGACACCATTATACAACAGCACCAGCAGCCTCTGCGTTGAGCAGCGGTCTATGCGACTGTCCATAATCCGGTGCCCACGTCTGCCGTTCCACGCTGAGAACAATTAGATTTTGCAGCGATGGAGAAGTGAGTGCTTCTCCCACAAGTAGCTTGGCATTGATTAATGTCGACCCAAGATGAACGCTGTGGCATGTTTGAGGGATCTGTGATGTACTGTTAGTTAAGGATGTTATTGCAGTCCCACCAGTGGGGCTGCATTATACCAACGGTTTACTTCAGTTTCGAGATACAATGTGGAAACAGGCCCTTCGGCCCATCAAGTCCGCGCCGACCAGCGATCCCCATACACTTACGTACACTATCCTACACACACTAGGGACAATTTACAATTTTACCAAGCCAATTAACATGATCTCCCGGTGGCTCAGCACTTCAACTCCCCCATCCCGTTCCGAATCCAACCTTTCTGTCCTGGGTCTCCGCTATGGCCAGCGAGTCCCACCGCAAATTGGAGGAGCAGCACCTCATATTTCGCTTGGGCAGGTTACACCCCAGCGGTATGAACATTGACTTCTCCAATTTCAGACCCTCCTTCCCCTCCCCTCCCCAGCTCTCCCATAGCCTACAGTCTCCATGTCTTCCTTCCACCCCCCCCCCCCCACCCCTGACATCAATCTGAAGAAGGGTCTCGACCCGAATCCTTCGCTCCATAGATGCTGCCTCACCCGCTGAGTTTCTCCAGCATTTCTGTCAACCTACAAACCTGTACGTCTTTGGAGTGCGGGAGGAACTCTGGAGCACCCGGAGAAAATCAACACTGGTCACGGGGAGAGCGTACAAACTCCATACAGACAGCACCTGTAGTCAGGATCGAACCCGGGTCTCTGGTGCTGTGAGGCAGCAACTCCACCGCTACCGCGCCACCGAACTAATAGTTACCGCGCAACATTACATCACGGTTGTACAGCAGTATAGAGCAGGCGTGTATACTGGGACACGTGACAATATACGGCCACGGTCCAGCAGTATAGCAACGGCACAGTGTTGGATTTTTAATTTTTTTTAATCCAACGTGGCTAGATGTTTGGCAGCGGCGCCTACTGGCAGCGGCTGGACTACAGTCCGTCCGTCTTTTTTAAAATGTTTGTCTTGTTAAATGTATGTCTTGAGTTTAGTTTTTATTATTTCTATAGCTGTGCATGTGTGGTGGTTGGGGGGGAGGGGGGGGGGCTGTGGGGGAACCGTTTAATCTCTTCCCTGTACGGGACTTTTTCCCTGTCGCGTTTCTGGTGTCGTTGGGCCTAACATCGTGGAGCTGGCGGTGGCCTCCGACCAGGACCAACCATCGCGGAGCTGGCTGACTTCGGAGCGGGGAGAGCTGCAGTGGCACTCGGCTGCAACCCGACTTCGGAGGCTCCGGCCGCAGGCCCGGTGGACGGGAACATCAGGAGCTCGCAGGTCCCGGGTGGGAGACCGCTTTTCGGAGCTTTCGCAACGGCAACTTCTCCCGCTGGAATATCGGGGTTTAAATGATTCGGAGCGGGGCCTAACATCGCCCGGCGCGGCTTAAACGGCCACGGGACTTACCATCTCCCGCCGGGGGCTTTAACATCGTGATTCCCAGTCGCCTCGACGCTGCAGTTGGACTGCTGGACCGCCGGAGAAGAACAAAGGGAAGAGATAAGACTTTTGCCTTCCATCACAGTGAGGAGTGTTGGAGATTCACTGTGATGGATGTTTGTGTAAACTGTGTTAACTGTGGGTCTTGGGGTTTTTTTGGAATGTCATGACTGTAAAAAATGCAATTTTGTTCAAACCAAGTTGTTTGAATGACAATAAAAGGCATTCTATTCTATTCTAACTACTATATATAGTTTGCATGGCCTGCTCCAAATGCAGAATATAAAGGGCCTGTCCCACCAGCATGCGACTGCATGGGGTGAGCGCGACCAAACGTGGTGGCTTGAGTCATACGGTGGTGGCTATGGTGGCTGGGCCAGTTCCACTTCGAACCGCGGAGGCGTCTGGAGTTGTGCGGGGCTGGTCCCGACATCATACTCACCAATCAGCTGGGCAGGAGGCGGGCCGAGGGAATTTGGACGTCACACGGCGCCTGGCGGTGACGCCTTCCGATGTCGGGACCAGCTCCGCACAACTCCATACGCCTCCGGCGATCGAAGTGGGACCGGCCACGCCAGGCCGTACGGCTCAAGCGACCACGGTAGGTCGCGCACACCGCGTGGAGTCGCATGCTGGTGGGACAGGCGCTTAACACATGAGCAATGGAACAAACGGGGTCAATGTCAAAGGGGTATATTATGAGAGGATTGAAAGATAACCATTCACCAACAGCCAACAAGACTTCAATACATTTGTTAGGTGACCAGTCCAACTAAAGCAGATCCAACTCCAGAATCCACGAGGCTGTTACTGTATGCTAAACCGTCAATTAAAGCATCTATAGACGCAGTATAGCACGGGAACAGGCCCTTCAGACCGCAATGTTTGTGTCCATCATGATGCCCATATACCATGATATCGACATCCATCTTCATATCTAACCACCTCCATTTAGGACTGAGATGAGGAAAAATCTTTCCACCCAGAGAGTTGTGAATCTGTGGAATTCTCAGCCACAGAAGGCAGTGGAGGCCAATTCACTGGATGTTTTCAGGGGAGAGTTAGATTTTGCTCTTAGGGCTAACGGAATCGAGGGATATGATGAGAAAGCAGGAACGGGGGTACTGATTTTGGATGATGAGCCATGATCATATTGAATGGAGGTGCTGGCTTGAAGGGCCGAATGGCCTACTCCTGCACGTGATCTATTGTCTATGTTTCCTCAGCTTGCACATGATCCATGTACCCTGCATATCCAGCTACCTATCCAAAAGCCTCTAAAATGCCCCTATCGGATCAGCCTCTACCACCACCGAGAGCGAATGAGACTTGAAAAGAAAAATACTTTTTTAAAAGCTCAAGAAATAGTAATGATATAAATCAATAAAACACAAACTTGCATTTATGTCGCGTGTTTGTTGGGTTTAGGGTTAGGGTTTAACATATGAAACATCAACAGAGCTTCCTCGGGTAAAGAACTGTGGGCAGTAGAGTGGTGAATCTGCTGGCTCACAGCTCCAGCAAGGTCTATCAGATCTAGTTCTCACATCATGCATGCAGCTGTCCCCTCCGCCTCCCTCCTTCTCCACCCCCCCCCCCCCCCCCCCCTGTATTTAAGCCGGCCATGCCAGCTAACATGTAGTTGGCAGATAAATAAGCAGCGCAGAATTCCAAACTTTACAAGAACAAGTAGAAGATGTTTTCCAACAAGGTTCCCAAACAATGTGTGGTTAAGTCTGGGTTTGCCGAGCGTAACACTGCAGTGGCCGGATGGTCCGCCTGCCGCTAACAGTGCAGAAACGTGGCTCACTAGGGGCTGACGACTGACAGGCTAGAGGGGGCACGACACGGTCAGAATGGGCGGGAAACGCCATCAAGGACCGTGTTGGGCGCCCGGCCAGGAAAAGAGAAACCCCCAGCGCCGTGGACCGCGTGACGAACAGTGCCCGGTGATCAACAACACCATACAACCCTGCACGTGCCCCGCTGTGAACTCGGGGTTTGGGAGTGCGTGCGCGGAACCGTGGGTCTACGTGCCTTATTTGGTAGTGTGATGAAATATCTTGTTATTCAAACTCTGTTGTCTGAATCTGGCGATTTAAAGAATACCCCCCCCTCCCCCCCCCCCCCCCCACCACATCTTAAAGACATGGGGGTTAGGGAGGCAGGTTGGCCACTGTGTAAATACCCGTGTAGTTGGCGAGCGCCAGAATCAGGGACACGCTGACCGACACGTGATGAGAATATAAATGGGATTAGTGCAGGATTAGTGTAAATGGATGCTTTATAGTCCGTGTGCTCTCAGTGGGTCAAATGACCCGTTTCTGTGCCGTGTGACTCTATAAATCTAATATCGAAGTACATAAACATAGGAGCAAAGCTCGTCAAAGTGATAGCTTTTAACAAATGTTTTATTAAACATGAGCGCAACTAATTTCAATCCGTGCCACGCCACTCTAGCAGGCAGTAATGGCCTTCATTACGAGAGGATTTAACTTCAGGAGCAAGGGTATCTCACTGCAATTATGCAGAGACACTGGGCCTAGAGTATCACGTACACCTTTGATGTCCTTGCCAACAAAAGGTTCATATACCTGCAAATGAGTGAAGGTAATGAGGATACACTTGACTGTTTCCTGGGATGGTGGAGCTTTAAGTTTTAGTAGTTGAGTTTTACAGATACAGCACGGAAACAGGCCATTCGGCCCATCGAGTTCGTAGCGGCCAGCATTCCCTGCACATTAACACGACCCTACACACACGAGGGACAATTTTACATTTCCGTGCACTTACATTTACACCAAGCCAATTAGCCTTTAACCTAAACCAATGAACACTAACACGATCCTACGCACACTTGGGACAATTTACAAACCCAAGCCAATTAACCTACAAACCTGTACGTCCCTGTAGAGTGGGGGGGGACCCGAAGATCTCGGAGAAAACCCACGCGGTCACCGGGTGAACGTACAAACCCCAGACAGACAGCACCCTTAGTCGGGATCGAACCCGGGCCTCCGGCGCTGCGAGGTAGCAACTCTACCGCTGCGCCACCGTGCCGCCCATGGACCTCATTCTATGCCCTTGTCATAGGATGAAAGATGAAGTACATTTGACCAATATTGGGTCAAATTTAAAAGAATGAGATGGAATCCCATCGAGAAGTAATCACGAGGAATCACTCGGACAAAATGCTGACAGGGTAGATGCAGGAAGGAACTCCCCCCGGAGTTGGTGGGTCTAGACTTGAAACGTCACACTCTCAGGATAAGGACTGAAAGGAGGAAAACTATATTCATTCTATGCTAGCCTTCTCAAACCTGGAGATTGGAGGATAAACGTTTCCTGAGAAAGCAGATGAATGCCCTCTGCGTATTACTCCATCCAAATTGGACACCACCTCCTACAGTGCAACTCTCCCCCGTGCCTCGGTGCAGAATCAGCCCATATTTTCATCGTCAAGTCTAGCAGAGTTTTAATTTTTAGTTTTTGAGATACAGTGCAGAAACAGGCCCTTCGGCCCACCGCATCCCTCCCCGCCAATCACTTGCACTATCCTTTGGAATGTGGGAGGAAACTGGCGAACACAGGGGAAAACCATGCGATCACAGGGAGAACGCACAAATTTCGTACACACAGCGCCCGTGGTCAGGATCGAACCCGGGTCTCTGGCGCTTTAAGGCAGCAACTCTACCGCAGCACCACCGCTCTTGAACCTGCTGCATCCGACTCAGAGGTGACCGTGATATAAATCTGGGCCGCACAGTATCTGGTACTCGGGCAGAAGCCTTGGTCCACGTGACAATAAACTAAACTCAACTCCAGTGGGCCCTGCCTCTGCAAACATGTCACATTCCACTTCAGGGATGGCGGTTGGTAGTGCAGTAGGTAGCGTTCCAACCCGACACCTCCAGAGTCATGGGTTCAATCCTGGCCTTGGATGTCATTCAAGTAGATTGTACACATTCTCCCCGTCACCATGTTGGTCTCCTCCAGGTGCTTTGGTTTCTTCCCACATCACAAAGATATCCTGATCTGAATGGCTGCTGTAATTAGGGTCGAGAGTTGGCCAAATGGGAGTTGAAGGATGTTTCTAAGTTCTAGGAGCAGATTCTGTGTGAAGATGCAGGGAAGATCTTCTTCTTCATGCGAATGAAACCTAAACTAAAGGCATAGTTAGATCTCGCGCCGGGTGTTGAGCAGCCAGGTTGTTGTCTCGGTTGGCGTCGATGTCTGCCAGGCCCTGGCACAGCTCCAGTTGGTGGGTGGTAGAGCGGGCACCCAGAGATGACATTGTTGGCTGTCTGATGTCCTGCTCCACATTCACAGGCTGGGCTCTGGCGGAGGGAGCACCCTCACCTCCACATGTTGGCGTTGAAACGTCCAACTTCAACTCCAGCAGGGAAGATAAGGAATGGGAAATAAGGAAGTGGCAAATAGATGCTAAAGGGCCGGTCGCGACAGGCCGGTAGTGACGGTCACGCGTGACATCGTGCGTCTGCACAGCCGTCTGGAGCGCGTGACGTCATTTGAAGATGGACACAAAATGCTGGAGCAACTCAGCGGGACCGGCAGCATCTCTGGAGAGAAGGAATGGTGACGTTTCAGGTCGAGACTCTTCTTCAGACTGAAACGTCACCCATTCTTTCTCTCCAGAGATGCTGTCGGTCCCGCTGAGTTACTCCAGCATTTTGTGTCCATCGTCAATCTTCTTGGCCCCGCTCTGCGAGTAGGAGTGGGGGCGGATCCGGATCCGCAACGGCCGTGAGCCCCAGGCCGAGTTCGGCGATCGTTTGCCTGCTTCTGCTGCTGTTGGAGGTGAGACGTTGCGTCGCGCCAGGGTCTTGGGCCGGTCCCACTTAGGCCGTCAGTTACGCCACAGGCCGGTGGCGGGCGAAGATTTCGTGCAGGACGGAGTCCACACTCCTCCACGCCGCTCCATGCGTCCGTCCCTTCGCTACCCACGTGCCACCCACACGCTACCCACGTGCCACCCACACACTACCCACACGCTAGCAGGTCACGTAAATGGCGCGCAGCCAAGTGGGACAGGCCCTTAACCAAGCAGGGACAAGGGTGTGACAAAGAGCGAGGGCTGAGCAACCAGACAAGAGTGAAGACACTTTACCCCCAAAATGGAATTGGTTTGAAGTGCGGTAGGCGTTATCGATTGATGCCACATCAATGCAATAAAATAACTGACTCATTTGAAATGGAAAACTGTGTCATTCGGGCTCCAGAGGACAAAGAATCATTATTCTTACATATTTAAGGACAGTTATTCATAAAAGCTGACATTTATGGCTCCACTCTAATGGTACAAAACCATCAGCAGAATCTTGCCGCAGAATCAGCACAAAGGTTTTAATAGTTTTTATTGATCACGTTTATGATCTTTGAAATGATCTATTTCCAAATGAATTTTTGTTAAAATATTTCTAACATTTCTTTTTGTTCCTTGTCAGAGTAATGTTCAGAATAAATGCATCATTCCTGCAGGCAAAAGTAAGCTGTTTCCAGATGGCCGCTTTGTCCTCTAATCCGTTCCACGTCTCCAGTTTCCCTCTCCTCTGACGCTCAGTCTGAAGAAGGGTCTCGATCCGAAACGTCACCCATTCCTTCTATCCAGAGGTGTTGCCTGACCCGCTGAGTTACTCCAGCATTTTGTGCCCATCTTCGGTGTAAACCAGCATCTGCAGTTCCCTCCTGCACAGCAACTCACAGCTATGTGTTGGGGGGAACTCCACTGCAGCCACCAAATCCCAATTGCAGTACATAAGTCCATTAATTCTTAGAGCAGAATTAGACCATTCGGCCCATCAATTCTACTCCTCTTAGGATCTTATAGAAACATATAAAATTATAAAAGGACTGGACAAGCTAGATGCAGGAAAAATGTTCCCAATGTTGGGCGAGTCCAGAAACAGGGGCCACAGTCTTAGAAAAAAGGGGAGGCCATTTAAGACTGAGGTGAGAAAAAACTTTTTTACCCAGAGAGTTGTGAATTTATGGAATTCCCTGCCACAGAGGGCAGTGGAGGCCAAGTCACTGGATGGATTTAAGAGAGAGTTAGATAGAGCTCTAGGGGCTAGTGGAGTCAAGGGATATGGGGAGAAGGCAGGCACGGGTTATTGATAGGGGACGATCAGCCATGATCACAATGAATGGCGGTGCTGGCTCGAAGGGCCGAATGGCCTCCTCCTGCACCTATTTTCTATGTTTCTCTGATTCCTTCATTCAATCATGGCTGATCTATCTCTCTCTCCCTATATATATATATAAACCCCATTCTCTTGCCTTCACTCTGTAACCCCCGACACCCATCATTAATCATAATAATTGTATATAGTAAAATCTTACATACTAAATTTTATCAAAGTCAAAGTCAAAGTCAAAAGAGTTTATTGTCATGTGTCCCTGACAGGACAATGAAAATCTTTCTTTGCATAGCACAACAGAACATAGTAGGCATTGACTACAATTATATATGTAGTATATTTATATACATAGTATATACATTTTATATGTAGTTTATGATGTTTTAATATGCAATGTATTTTTATGTAATGTTGTCCCTTGTCTGGACCTTGAGTCTGAACTAAAGGTTATTATTATTAATCAAGAATAAGTTGATCTGCATCTTAAAAATATCCAATGACGGTCTCCACTGCCGCCTGTGGCAATGAATTCCACAGATTCACCACCCTCTGACTACAGAAATTCCCCCTCATCTCCTTTCTAAAGGTACATCCATTTATTCTGACATCAAGGTGCCTTTTACAGGCTTCTGGGAGCCAATGATTCAACCACACTGCACGGTCACATGTACCTGGGTGCAGTGAAATGTTTTGTTTTGCGAACAACCCGGTGAATTCATACAGCAGACCTCACCCAGACAGTACATAAGTGTCGCCGAGCTTCACACCGGTCTGGTGGGCTTAGCTGTTTGGGGATCTGATGGACAATCGAGTGCTTTCAATCAGTGGTGTTTGTCACATAACATCCCAATCCCTCACCATGACGAGGTGAGACGGCGCCACGCTGAAGCCTTGATGTCTGACAGGCCGCTGCCAACATCGCACACGTTTCAAAGTCACAAACTTGAAGCCAAACTTGACTCCCGGTAAAAGCCTTTCGGAGAAGAGATGATGAGGAATTCCTTTGATCACAGGATGGTGAAACGGTGGGATTCATTGCCACCGACAGCTGTGGAGGCCAAGGGATAATTTTAAGGTGGAGAGTGACGGATTCTTGATTAGTGCGGGTGTCAAGGGTTATGGGGTGAAGGCAGGAGAATGGGGTTGAGAGGGAGAGATAGATCAGCCATGATTGAATGGCGGAGTAGACTTGAGTTCATAAGTTCATTTACTGTCACATACACCAATTGGTGTCATGAACTTCACTGTCAAAGTCAAAAAGTCAAACAAACTTTATTGTCATTTGGAAATACATTGATATATGCAGTTCCAAACAAAATTACGTTGCATTTGGCTCCCTGTGCAACACGATAAATTAACAGAAGGATAGGCATGGATAAAATGGATAAAAGGATAAATAGACAACGGTGGCAGCCCATTACATGGCATTCAGGAGTCTGATGGCTCGTGGGAAGAAGCTGTTGCAGAACTGTGATGTTCTGCTCCTTATGCTGCGATATCTTTTTCCCGAGGGCAGCAGAGTGAACAGTCCGTGATGGAGATGTGTGGGGTCTTTTATAATACTGCTGGCCTTAAGGTGGGCTCTTCTCATCCGGCGCAGAAAGTGCAACCACTGCTGCTGACACTGGCCAGGGCAGTCATACAATTTAAAAAAGCAACAGACTCAGAAAACACATTTTAACATAAACATCCATCACAGTGACTCCTACGTACTCCTCACTGCGATGGAAGGCGAAACTAAACTTGATGGGCCGAATGTCCTAGTTCTGCTTCCATCACATGATCTTATGGAGCTGGAGGAGCAGGAGATGAGATTGCAGAGTCACAGCTCTCTGCTCCACAACTAAAATCAGGTGGGGAACAGTGGCTGCATCTTCACAACTAATTCCATGACTCAGAAACACTGTCATTTCGGCCGGCGCGGCGGTGGGGGGGCGCGGCGGTGGGGGGCGCGGCGGTGGGGGGCGCGGCGGTGGGGGGCGCGGCGGTGGGGGGCGCGGCGGTGGGGGGCGCGGCGGTGGGGGGCGCGGCGGTGGGGGGCACGTCAGTCAATTGTGCCGGCAGTCACCAAAAAAAAGTTGTTTGGTTTCAATACAAGTCTCTGACAACGGGAATAAACGTGTTCACGAGCCAGCTTCTTTTAGATTAGTTTCCAGCTACAGGCCCTTCGGCCCACTGAGACTGTGCTGACCAGTGATCTTTGGGAAGGATCTATCCCAGTGTTCGTGCCTTCCTCTAGCCTCACCAAATGTCTTCTTGGAACTATTTATCTGATCCAGCTTTGAAAGTAACTATTGAAGCCGCTTCCACCTGCACCATTCAGGTAGTTGCGGCACGGTGGCGCAGCGGTGGAGTTGCTGCCTCACAGCGTCAGAGACTCATGTTCGATCCCGACAATGGGTGCTGTCTGTACGGAGTTTGTACATTCTCCCTGTGACCCGCGTGGGTTTTCGCAGAGATCTTCAGTTCCCCCCCACACTACAGGTTTGTAGGCCAATTGGCTTTTTATAAAATTAGACAACAGACAATAGGTGCAGGAGTAGACCATTCGGCCTTTTGAGCCAGCACCGCCAATCAATGCGATCATGGCTGATCATCCCCAATCAGTACCCCGTTCCTGCCTTCTCCCCATATCCCATGACTCTGCTATTTTTAAGAGCTCTATCTAACTCTCTCTTGAAAGTATCCAGAGATCCAGTCTCCACAGACTCATCACTCTCTGTGTGAAAAAGTGTTTCCTCGTCTCCGCTCTAATAATAATATATTTTATTGTCATTACACTTAAGTGCAACGAGATTTGGTTTGCAACTTCGAGAATTCGGTTTCAGTTAAATGGTTTACGCCTTATTCTTAAACTGGGGCCCCTGGTTCTGAACTCCCCCAACATCGGGAACATGTTTCTTGCCTTTAGCGTGTCCAAACCCTTAACAATCTTATATGTTTCAATAAGATATCCTCTCATCCTTCTAAACTCCAGCGTGTACAAGCCCAGCCGCTCCATGATGGTGCTGGCTCGAAGGGCCGAATGGCCTACCCCTGCACCTATTTTCTATGCTATTGAACACTACAACCTCCAATTATATGTTTCAGAAAGAACTGCAAATGCTGGAAAAATCGAATGTAGAAAATGGTGGAGAATCTCACCTGGTGAGGCAGCATCTATGGAGTGAATGAATAGGTGACGTCCATAGATGCTGCCTCACCTGCTGAGTCTCTCCAGCATTTTTGTCCACTTACATTTTTGTGTCTTGGCTCAACTATCGTTTCCGAGCTGCTCTAGTTGGGTTTACAGAGCGATGTGTCTCCGTATCTGTTGCGCTGCTGCAAGTAAGAATTGCATTGTCCTGTCTCGAGTCGTTTGACAATGAAACACTCTTGACTCTCGACAGTTCAAACAATCAGCGGACTAGAGACAGCCGACTATAGCAGATAATAGTTCCCATTATCTGCAGCCTTCTGGCACGGACCGGTTGTGTTTTCTCGCAGGGACTTATCTCCAGTCTCTGACGAGAGCCTGTACTCATTATAAGCTGAGCACCTGGAGATATTGTGAAATATTCAATAGATGCTTGCGTTATTTATTTTGCAGCCTGAAGCGGTTTGAATGTGGACGGGTTGATTGGGACACGAGGACGGCAGCCACCCGGGTCCTGGCGGAGAGCTGGGTCGTTGCCTCAGAAGCTGTCAGCACCTGGAGGGGAACATCGCCGTGAAACTCTACCCCCTCCGCACCAACGCTTCCACAACCGCCCCCAATCCGCACTTCGATCCATTCACGAGTCACGGCGCCAGGAGGAAGAGGGCTCTGCCCGAGCCGGCTGCCTGCCCCTTTTCTGGGGTTACTTCCGCGCCTGGGTGGGACTAGAGAGGGACTACACCCTGTCCAGGGCACCCTGTGGGATTCCCGGGACCGCCAGGCACGGCGGGGGTTTAACGCATCCTCGACAAGGATTGTAACATGGATGTATATCACTCCCCGACTTCCACCAACATGTCTCCTGCTGCACCAGAGGGCCAAACACCCTCGACCACTGCTACACCACCATCAAGGATGCCTACCGCTCTGTCCCTCGCCCTCACTTCGGTAAATCCGACCATACCGCGGTGCTGCTTCTTCCTGCCTACAGGCAGCAATTACAGAGCGCACCCCCAGAGGTGAGGACAGTACAGAGCTGGTCGGGAGGGGGGGGGGGGGGGGGGGGGGGGGCAGAGGAACAACTTCAGGACAGTTTGGCGTCTGTAGACTGGGCAATGTTCCGGGACTTGGCAACGGACTTGAATGAATACGCCACAGTCGTTACAGACTTTATAAAGAAATGTGTGGAGGATGTTCCCTACAAAAACCTTCCAAGTGTTTCCCAATCAGAAACCTTGGATGAACTGTGAGATCCGCACTCTTCTGAAGACCAGACACCGGGCATTCATGTCTGATGACACAGTGGTCTACAAGAAGTCCAGATATGACCTTGGTAAGGCCATCAAAAAGGCCAAAAGGGAGTTCTGCTCCAAGCTGCAGGATGAGACAGATGTTCGGCAGCTGTGGCGGGGACTGAATGCAATCACCAAGGCGAAACCAGGAGGCAGATCGAATGTCAGCGAAACATCACTCCCTGACGAGCTCAATGCGTTTTACGCAAGCTTTGATAGGGAGAACACCGATGTGCCTTCCCGAGCCCCCATTGGCTGTGATGGTATTTCAGTCTCAGTCACAGAGGCCGACGTCAGGAAATCCTTCAGAGGGATGAATCCTCAAAAAGCGTCTGGACCTGATGGCATACCTGGTCGTGTCCTAAAAACCTGTGCGGACCAACTGGCTGGAGCTTTTACGGACATTTTCAACCTCTCACTTCTGAGGTTCCCACCTGCTTCAAAAAGGCATCAATAATACTGGTGCCCAAGAAGAGCAAGGTGACGTGCCTCAATGACTATCGACCTGTGGCACTAACGCCACAGGTGATGAAGTGCTTCGAGAGGTTGATCATGGCGCAAATCAACTCCTACCTCAACAAAAACCTGGACCCACTGCAGTTCGCTTACCGCCACAACAGATCAACGGTGGACGTGATCTCGCTGGCCCTCCACTCCGCTCTGGACCATTGGACAACAAAAACTCATGTGTCAGGCTGTTATTCATTGACTACAGCATTAACACAATCGTTCCCTGCAAGCTGGTTACCAAAATCTCAGAGCTGGATCTCTGCGCATCCCTCTGCAATTGGATCCTCGACTTCCTCATTCATAGACCACAGTCTGTTCGTATTGGTGGAAATGTGTCAGCCTCGATTACAATCAGCACGGGAGCACCTCAAGGCTGCGTGCTCAGCCCCCTGCTGTACTCACTCTATACTCATGACGGCGTAGCCGGTCATAGTGCGAACTCCATCCTCAAGTTCGCTGACGACACCACTGTTGTGGGACGTATCACTGATGGAGATGAGTCGGAGTACAGAAGAGAGATCGAGCAACTGTCCATATGGTGCCAGCACAATAACATGGCCCTCAACACCAGCAAAACCAAGGAACTGATTGAGGACTTTGGAAGGAGTAGGATGGGGACCCACAGTCCTGTTTATATCAAAGGATCGATGGTTGAAAGGGTCAAGAGCTTCAAATTGCTGGATGTGCACATCTGTGAAGATCTTTCCTGGTCCGAGAACACAGATGCAATTATCAAGAAAGCTCATCAGCGCCTCTACTTCCTGAGAAGATTACGGAGAGTCGGTCTGTCAAGGAGGACTCTCTCCAACCTCTACAGGTGCACAGTAGAGAGCTTGCTGACCGGTTGCATCGTGGCTTGGTTCGGCAATTTGAGCGCCCTGGAGAGGAAAAGACTCCAAAAAGTAGTAAACACTGCCCAGTCCATCATCGGCTCTGACCTCCCTTCCATCGAGGGGATCTATCACAGTCGCTGCCTCAAAAAGGCTGGCAGCATCATCAACGACCCACACCATCCTGGCCACACACTCATCTCCCCGCTACCTTCAGGTAGAAGGTACAGGAGCCTGAAGACTGCAACGACCAGGTTCAGGAATAGCTACTTCCCCACAGCCATCAGGCTATTAAACCTGGCTCGGACAAACCTCTGAACATTAATAGTCCATTATCTGTTTATTTGCACTTTATCAGTTTATTTATTCATGTGTGTATATATTTATATAATGGTGTATGGACACACTGATCTGTTCTGTAGTCAATGCCTACTATGTTCTGTTGTGCTGAAGCAAAGCAAGAATTTCATTGTCCTGTCAGGGACACATGACAATAAACTCACTGAACTTGAACTTGAGCTTGTTTGTCTTGTATTATGGAGGTGGGTTCGGTTTTGTTTTATTGTATTGTAAATACTATTTTAAGATTTGAATAAATATTTTTGATTACAAAAAACCTGCAATAAATGCTGACTAAAGGAGTGTGTGTGCGTGCATGTGTGTGTGTGTGAGTGTGTGCGCACGTGTGTGTGCGCGTGTGTGCGAGCGCACTTGTGTGCGAGCGCACTTGTGTGCGAGCGCACTTGTGTGTGAGTGTGTGTGCACGTGTGTGTGTGTGAGTGTGAACTGTGGACACCAGTTTACACCGAAGATAGACACAAACGCTGGAGCAACTGAAGAAGGGTCTCGAGCTGAAACAGCACCCATTCCTTCTCTCCGGAGATGCTGCCTGACCCCAGGTTCTGCCTTCTGAGTGACTGCAGCAATTTGTGTCTATCTTTCTATCTTTTAACAAAAGGACTGTTCATTTATTTACAATCCTGAAAAGAAGAGTCAGGCAAAGGGGATGATGCTGTCCTGATGCATATAGTGGGCATCTGATATGCAGGGCCTGGAAATTACTGCTTGGAGATAAGCTATTCTGGGCAGCACGTTGGCGCAGCGGTAGAGTTGCTGCCTTACAGCGCCAGAAACCCAGGTTCGATCCCGACTACGGGTGCATGTCTGTAACGCGTTTGTACTGGAGGATATCGGAGCACCTGGAGAAAACCCACACAGGTCACGGGGAGAACGTACCAACTCCTTGGATAGACGAAGAGGTTTGTGAGTTAATTGGCTTGAGTAAAAATTGCGAGAGTGTGCATGCGAGTGTGTGCGTGCAAGTGTGCGTGCGAGAGTGTGTGTGCATATGTGCAGCTAGTGTATGGGGATCGCTGGTCGGCGTGGACTCGGTGGGTCGAAGGGTCTGTTTCTGCGCTGTATCTCTGAACTGAACTAAGTCTGGAACACGATAACTCCAACAGCAGGGGCACTGATAGAGAGCACGTTTAATGCTGAGCTTCATCCAAGAGATCGGAGAACAAACCATCACACTCACGATTTCAACTTTGAAATAGAATTTAAAAAGCAATCATATTCGCAGAACCACCAATATTTGTCCTGCTATTGTAGTCATGGAGTTGATAGAGCTGATCACAGTTCAACCTGTGTGTAATGTTACCCACCGGGAGCTTCTGATTGGAACTTGTCTTTTGTTGGTCGGGAGCAGATAGCAAGAAAGCAGAAAGAGATTTTCCAAGGTGACTATTTGCGCCAAAGACCCTACAGCGGGCAAGATAGTCCACTCGACGAAAAAGACGTAGTACGGTCATGGGCAGATTGATGGGTCATTTTCGACCCCATTTCCGTAACCGGCTTCCGTCTCCGCACCAAAGATCCCACAGGATGCTGGCGCGGAGACGGAAGCCGGTTACGGAAACATCCTCGTAAAAATAAAAGTTATTTGGTAAAAATCTTCCTCATTTTCAGAATTATAACTTATTAACACAAACTGTTCCCCCGCAACGTTGATCACACTGCGGGTCGGGTCGGGTTACTGAAATGGATGAAAAAGGCCCACGTTCCGCTCCGTTGCGTACTACACGTCAGCCCGTTGCATTTAGCCGGAGAGGTCTATCTTGCTCCGCTATAGGATCTTTGATTTGCCGCTGGCCACAGAAGCAGACCTACAATCACATATTACAATCGTTCCACACTTTATAATCTCGACCCCTACAACAACATTTTTTTACTTTACGCGGTGGACAGCTCCATTGTAATCCTGTATTGCGTTTCCGCTGACTGGTTAGCGCTCAACAAAAGCTTTTCACTGTACCTCGGTACACGTGACAATAAATTTGCTTGGATTCACGGGAGGTTGGTCTTGGAGGGGAGGATGCTCCTCAAACTGCGGAGCATCCTGGACAATACAGTTCACCCCCTCCGTGACACACTGGTCAACCTGAGGAGCAGCTTCAGCAACAGACTGGTCCCACCAAGATGCAGCACAGAACGCCACAGGAGATCCTCCTTCCCTGTGGCTATCGAACTGTACAACTCCTCCCCATTCTGTCGTGGGGCAGACTGACCCCCCTCCTCTCACACCCCAATCTTTGCACTTCCCAATCCTTGATTTTCCACTCTTCACTTTAATTTCATGTTTCATGTATCTGGTTGAGTTTCATGACTGTTGCCAGACCAATTTACCAGCTGGGATAAATACAGTTGTATCGTGTCGTATGGTCAACGTAAACTGAACAGGGCTTCTCCAAGTCTGCATTGCCTATCAATGGCAGAGTAATGAATGATGGATGCAGCCAGGGCTGGAGCCATAATAGCAAGCGGAAATTAATGCAAACTGAAATGTAATATTGACAAAGCTATTATTTACCTGGAGGAAACTGAGCAGTATTAAGATACAGAAGACCGTTAGGACTGGCAGACAGAGACAGATCATTTAGCAAAAGACTTGTCCTCTTTGACCCGATGATTTGAATTGTACCACCTTCCCAGCACAACACAACAGACCCTTTCATTTCAGATTCGTGCACCGACCCAACTTTCTTTTACGTCACAAGAACAGAGTAAGGCCATTCGGCCCATCAAGTCGACTCCGGTACGATAGAACTATATTCATCCCAGGAGGGAAATTGATCGGCCAAGTCACAAAAACACAAAATACATGAAATAGGAAAATAAAGTGACAGGTGGAAAGGATTGGGGATGTGCAAAGATTGGGGAGGGGCGGGAGTCAGTTTTAGTCTACCCCACGGCTGAAGGGGAGTTGCACAGTTACTGCCATTCAATCATGGCTGATCGATCTCTCCCTCCGAACCCCATCCTCCAGCTTTCTCCCCATAACCCCTGACAACCCGTCAAGAATCTAACCTAATCAAGAATATATCTCTGCCTTAGAAATATCCACAGGCTTGTCCTCCACAACCTCCCGTGCCGATGAATCCCACAGATTCACCACCCTCTGACTAAAGTCAGAATCGATCCTGGGTCTCCGGTGACTAAAGGTATGAACTCTACTGCTGCGCCACCAAGTCACCCCTCATACATTAAAAACTTTTTTTTTAAATTCATTGATGTGCTAGACAGGCCTGTCCCACTTATGCACTTTTTTTGGTGACTTGCCGGCACCCGTCATAGCCGCGGCAGGTCGCCGAAGATTTTCGACGTGTTGAAAATCCAGCTGCGACCAGAAAAAGATACGACTCTTTGGGCGACTGCTCACGGCCGTACAGGCATCATCCCGTGACATGGCCAAAGTGTCGTCCCTTTTTCTGGTCGACGCTGGATTTCAAACATGTTGAAAATTTTCGGCCACCTGCCGCCACTATGACGGGTGCCGGCAAGTGGCCGAAAAAAAATCACGTAAGTGGGACAGGCCCTTAACACCGTGTGCCTTCATTGTCCTGTCCATTTGTTTTAAATCTATATCATGAGCAGCAGAGCCTGGAGAAGAAAGTCAGAACTCAGCAGATGCTTTCTACACCGCAGCCTACAGTGCCACCCAGTGGCCAGAACAATATGGCCAAATACACAATTCCACAGATTCACCGCACTCTCAAGTCCACTTGAAGATAGTCCAAGGGTGTCCGATGAGGTAGATAGTAGTTCAGGACTGCTCTCTAGTTGTTGGAAGAATGGTTGAGTTGCCTGAGCCTTACCAAAAGCTAATGGGTTTCCAAGACATGTTAAAAAGCATGCAGAGTACATTGTGGAATGTTGGCCCTTATTGATGTGGAATGAAGACATGCGGCTTCTCCACTGGGTTCTGGGAATGACTGGCCCATGGCAGCTCACAGTGGACAAGCAATTAGGATGCCTTGGAGGGGAAGATGCTCCTCAAACTGTGGAGCATCCTGGACAATACAGCTCACCCCCTCCGTGACACACTGGTCAACCTGAGGAGCAGCTTCAGCAACAGCCTGGTTCCACCAAGATGCAGCACAGAACGCCACAGGAGATCCTTTTCCCCTGTGGCTATCAAACTGGACAACTTCACCCCTTTCTGCCCAATCTTTGCACATCCCCAATCCTTGGGCTGAGTGAGTGGGCAGATGCATGGCAGATGCAGTATAATGTGGATAAATGTGAGGTTATCCACTTTGGTGGCAAAAACATGAGGTTAGACTATTATCTGAATGGTGGCAGATTAGGAAAAGGGGAGATGTAACGAGACCTGGGTGTCATGGTACACCAGTCATTGAAAGTAGGCATGCAGGTGCAGCAGGCAGTGAAGAAAGCGAATGGTATGTTAGCATTCATACCGAAAGGATTTGAGTATAGGAGCAGGGAGGTTCTACTGCAGTTGTACAGGGGTTTGGCGAGGCCACACCTGGAGTATTGCATACAGTTTTGGTCTCCTAATCTGAGGAAAGACATTCTTGCCATAGAGGGGGTACAGAGAAGATTCATCAGACTGATTCCTGGGATGTCAGGACTTTCATATGAGGAAAGACTGGATAGACTCGGCTTGTACTCGCTGGAATTTAGAAGATTGAGGGGGGATCTTATAGAAACTTACAAAATTCTTAAGGGGTTGGACAAGCTAGATGCAGGAAGATTGTTCCCGATGTTGGGGGAGTCCAGAACAAGGGGTCCCAGTCTAAGGATAAGGGGGAATTCCTTTAGGACCGAGATGAGGAAAACATTCTTTACACAGAGAGTGGTGAGTCTCTGGAATTCTCTGCCACAGAAGGTAGTCGAGGCCAGTTCATTGGCTATATTTAAGAGGGCGTTAGATGTGGCACTTGTGGCTAAAGGGATCAGGGGGTATGGAGAGAAGGCAGGTACGGGATACTGAGTTGGATGATCAGCCATGATCACATTGAATGGCGGTGCAGGCTCGAAGGGCCGAATGGCCTACTCCTGCACCTATTTTTCTATGTTTCTATGCTTCTACTCGTCATTCATGTATCTTGTTTTTTTTGTCTGATCGCAGATCAATTTTCCTCCTGGGATAAATAAAATTTGTTTGTACCGTATCGTAAGAATGTCAAGATTCCATGCATTCATCACAAATGGGAGTCCTGCAGGTTTGGGTGGGGGCCAACCTCACAACTGGACCCACTGCCCCAACTGTGGAGTTCACAGTTCCTCCACCAGCCTCATTAAACATCTCATGACCATTAACACCGAGGCAGAATTCATCCTTTCCCACACCAAGGGACTGCCTCAACAAGACGATTCCCAAACTAACCCAATGCAGAAAACTGCAAATATATTAAAGGAAAGACACACTAAATAATTCTTTGTGAAGACAGAAAGGTTACACTCATGGGATTATATAAAATAACTGTGAGGAGGATTGTTTGAGCATTACATCTGGTGTGGATACATTGGATGGAATGAGATGCGTGAACTATCAATACTTTGAAATCTTTATCACAGAAAATATTAGCATTCGTCAATTTTATCCTTTATCACCTTGACAACTTAATTTCCATTATCTCCCCGATTCTTTCCTTCCACAACCTGAACCTTCCCGCTCTGCGACTCCCAGCGGTAGTAATGATCTATACTTTCAGATGCATGTTGCTTCCATTGAATTGATAGTGATGTGGATGGTGAGGTAACTCCACTGGCGACACGGTGGCAGAGCAGTAGAGTTACTGCCTTACAGCGCCAGGGTGCCAGGTTCAATCCTGACTAAGGGTGCTGTCGGTAAGGAGCTTGTACATTCTCCCCAGGACCTGCGTGGGTTTCCTCCAGGTGCTCCAGTTGCCTCCCACACTCCAAAGACGTACAGGTTTGTAGGTTAATTGGCTTGGTGTCAATGTAAATTGTCCCATATGCAGGATAGTGTTAATGTGTGGGTATCATCAGTCTGAAGAAGGGTTTCGTCCCGAAACGTTGCCCATTTCCTTCGCTCCATAGGTGCTGCCTCACCCACTGAGTTCCTCCAGCAATTTTGTCTACCTTCGATTTTCCTGCAACTGCAGATCCTTCTTGAACATGTGTGGGTATCGCAGGTCGGCGCGGACTCGGTGGAACTGTTTCCTCGCTGTATCTCTAAACTAATTGATGCAGATTGCATTGAAAAGGACTAAATTGTGAATGCGGATGGAATCAGCCCGAGTTCCTTGTGGCACATTCATGGTCGTTTATGACTCCATAGTTGTTTCTGAAAAGCCACACGCAAAAATCTAACCCACCACACATCATTTACAGTCAATCTCAATTACTCATTCCAAGCAGATCCTCCAACTACAGAGCAGCAAATCTGGTAGGTCCCAGAGGCGGTGTTCGAGCAATGGCTAGTGAATCAGGGACAGAACTAATTAAACAGGACACACAGTCCAACAGAGGGTCTCATCACTTTTTATTCAATCACTCACACCCCGTCCCTGCAACAAGATGAACCGGCAGTGTATAAACTATGAACCATGTCCATCACATCACATGGGCTTTAGAAGGACGAAGGGAAGGGGCTGGGGGGGGGGGGGGGGGGGGGGGGGGGGGGGGGGACCTCATCGAAACTTACCGGATAGTGAAAGGGCTGGATAGAGTGGATGTGGAGAGGATGTTTCCACTAGTAGAAGAGTCTAGGACCAGAGGGCACAGACTCAAAATTAAAGGCCGTTTCTTTAGGAAGGAGATGAGGAGGAACTCCTTTAGTCAGAGAGTGGTGAATCAGTGGGATTTCATTTCGGAGTCACGTGAGTGACTTCGTGAAGAACCCGCCAGCACGCATGCGCGACATATCGTCGCTCGCATTGCAGTCGACGGCTGGAGAGGAGCGCGGCTCATCACCAGCCCTTCATAAGGGCCACTCAGGTAAGTACTAACAACCTTGAGTTGGTTGTTCTGTGTAAGTGATTGTGTTTTCTTCCACAGAGACATGGACAGTAGGAAAAGTAAAGGCCGTAAAACTTCTGCAAGGAGTTGTCGGCAACCCAACCCGGAGCCCCCCTCCACGGCAGGAGGACGGGCCGGGGAAAAGGCGCGCAAGCCGGGGAGCCCTGTATTCACAGGACCCGGTTTACCGACGCAGCTATGCCCTAGCGGGGTACCTGCAGAACAATCAGTCGGTACAGCGCCGGAGCAGGTGCATCCTGACTCCATCTCTCTCTCACCCACTGGGTCGTTCGCAGAGACGAGCAAGAGGGATTCGCGTGCTGATGCACGGCCCTTCTCCCTGAGCCCTCTTGAAGGAGGCAGGGATACAATTCCACTACCTAGCCCTTCGCGGGTTGAGGTCTCACCAGGAGCCACTAGGAAGTGGTCTGGTGAATCAGGCAGGCCCGAGTCCACTGGCAGACCAAGGAGGGCCAGTGTCGACTCACCACCCAGGGGGACCAGGAGGAGTCACAAGGGTGGAGCCTCGCCTAGGTCACCGCTTCCCCCGCTGGGGGCAGGTCGGGACCGTACGCCGTCTGGGTCCAGATTTAGGACAGTCGGCAAGCCCGTGCGGACGTCGGGTCACCACGCTGCGGCGTCAGGTGCCGACCTCTCCCCACCCATGCCCTTTGAGGCAGCCGGGTCCAGCTCAGCGAAGAGGAGGCGCTCGAGCAGGTCCGCGCGGGAATCGCTCAGCTTCGCCGAGGCGGCTGGTAGCGACACATCATCACAGTACCGATATTACCTCGACGAGGTACGGACTGATGATCGAAGCCTCAGGAGTTCCTTCGGGCACGAGGCCTTTTACCTCCCACACCCGCCCGATGAAGGGCGCTTGGATCGTATGGAGAGGATATTGGAGCAAGTTCTACTCAATCAGAAACAGGACACACACAGCTCCAGGGGACTCATGGATATATCCCCGTCCCCATCTATGGACAACATAAGGCCAGATGAGGAGGATATCCTGGTACATGCCCCAGCAGCACCTGAGGTCCCTCAGGAAGATCTGCTGGATGTGGCAGCCAAATTCGGGTTACCCGTATCGTCAGGACTACCCCTCAACATCAAACTGGCCGCAACCATAGATTATCTTACTAACCATCAATTGCAGGAGGAGGTCCTTGCGAAGGCCATGGAGAGACACAAGGCTCCAGGGAACTGCAATTCACTCCACGTGCCGATTGTGAACATGCCAATCTGGGGTAATATCAGCCCGGGCATCAGAGCGCAGGAAGTGAAACTGCAGAGGATTTTAAAACTGCTTACGTCTGGGATCACCGCTTTTGCAAAGTCGGTAGATGGGGTTGATCTAAGCACCGAACAGGAGGATGCTCTAGCTCTACTCTGCAATACGCAGTACGAGATCAACGCTTTCCGGAAGAGCATTATCAAACCTTCCTTAAATCCCAAATTTGCGGGACTATGCAGAGCACCTCCTACCCCCCCACCTAGACAGCTGTTCGGGGAAGACCTCCCAAAGCAGGTCAAAGAGCTCGATGACCATGCGAAAACCATAGGTCTGATGAGACCACATTTTGTGGCCAGACCTTCGGCCAAGAAGACACCTTACTTCAGGCCACGAGGTCAGACCGATAGGCCAACAAGGACCTACGTTCCGGCACCTCCTCAATATCAACAGCCTCATCAGCCCAGGCCTTTTTTAGGACTAGGCCCTCAGCGGCCAGCATGGAAGATGCGGATTCCGCACCAACCACGAAACCCAGCGCCTCCACGTCCCACCAAAAATCCCAGGGACCGCCGATAACCATGAAGGTAAGGGGGTCTGGGTTCCATGCACTTGCATGTCTAACCTCACGAATTGGGGGCAGATTACGGGGATTTAAGGAGGCTTGGGAAACCATCACTTCAGATGAGTTTATCTTGCAAAGTATTCAGGGTTATGAAATTGAGTTTATTCATGGCCAATTGCCTCCACCCCAGCATATGCCGAATCGCAAATTTGCACTTTCCAAAAAAGAATTGGCAGAAGGCTATGCTGAAATCTTGAGTTTACAAGACAAAGGTGTGATAGAACGAACCACACATGAACCAGTTGAATTTGTGTCTAATATATTTACTAAAACTAAAAAAGACGGTGGATGCCGGGTCATTATAGATTTAACTCACTTGAATACCTTTGTAAAATACACCCATTTCAAAATGGACACATTTGAAACAGCCAAATCTTTGATTTCGGAGGGCTGCTTCATGGCATGCATTGATTTAAAAGATGCATACTATTCAGTATCCATTCGGAAACATCATAGGAAGTTCTTGAAGTTTACCTGGATGGATCAGCTTTGGCAATACAAAGCATTGCCCAATGGGCTTACTACAGCCCCCAGACTGTTCACCAAACTACTCAAGCCAGTGTTATCTACACTGCGGAGACAAAATCATACGGTCATGGCCTATTTGGATGACATTCTGATAATTGGGCACACTCTGGAATCCGCAGAGTTGGCGGTTTCAGCCACAGTGGAAATTTTTCAACAAATGGGGTTTATAATCCATCCAGACAAATCAAAGTTCCTCCCCGCACAGATCATGGACTACTTGGGGTTCACAATAGACTCCAATCGCATGATCACCACCATCCCAACTAACAAAATTGGTGATGTGTTTCAAGCATGCAAGAACCTGGTCTGCGCCAGTATACCGTCTATCAGATTAACTGCCAGGGTAATTGGCAAAATTGTAGCAGTATTTCCAGCTGCTCAATATGGACCTTTACACTATCAGAATTTACAAAGGTAAAAAATAACAGCATTAAAACTAAATGCTGGACATTATGATAGACCCATGCAGTTGCCGGTTAAGGCAAAACTTGAGTTACTATGGTGGATTGGCAATATCCATAACTCTTTTAAACCCATCATTGTGCCTCGTCCAATGGTATACTTGCAAACAGATGCAAGCTCCCATGGCTGGGGAGCTACGGACAACAATAACAGTTGTGGAGGTAGATGGGATTCACGTGAAGCTACTTTGTTGTTAGCACAAGGGATAAACTATTTGGAGATGCTAGGAGCATTCCACGGACTAAGAGCCTATTGTTCAAACATGACTAACACTCATGTCCGTCTCCAAATAGACAATACCACTGCGGTGGCTTATCTGAATCATATGGGCGGTACCAGGTCAATTTCATGCAATGAATTGGCAAACACAATTTGGCTCTGGTGTATTCAACGGAATATTTGGATCTCAGCTACCTACTTGCCAGGTGAGCTCAATACAGTGGCGGACACCAGGTCACGGAAGTTCAATGACAACATCGAGTGGATGTTGAACCCCCAAATATTCACCAAAATTACAGCCAAATTTGGTAAACCGGATATTGACCTTTTTGCGTCACGGTTGAACCATCAGGTACCAACATACGTATCATGGGAGCCAGATCCTGGGGCAATGGCGATGGACGCATTCTCGCTAGACTGGGGGAAATGGTTCTTCTATGCCTTTCCTCCATTCTGCCTCATCAGTCGGGTATTGCGGAAAATCCAGCTCGATGCTGCCAAGGGCATCCTCATTATACCCGACTGGCCTACGCAATCATGGTATCCGGTGGTCCTTGGAATGATAAGTCAACCATGGGTCCTCTTGGAGGGTTGCCCACAATTGGTGACGAACCCTGCCACAGGGGAACCACACCCCTGCCATAGTCATTTGAATCTATTGGCTTGCAGGATCTGAACAGGCCACTACTTCAGTATGGTCTATCTTCAAGGACAATGGATACCATGGGAGCATCATGCAGGGAGTCCTCAAGACGGCAGTACTTATCGTACATCAGGAAATGGGAATCCTATTGTGGCCGCATGGACGTTGCATATGACTCCGTCTCCATCACAGATGTGCTGGAATTTCTTGCGGGGCTACACCATGATCAACATCTCAGCTATAGTGCCATCAATAGCGCCAGGAGTGCGCTCTCGTCCTACCTCAATATTGAGGTAGGATCCAATAAATTGGTCTCCAAACTTATGCGGGGGATATTTAATTCCAACCCGCCGAGGCCCCGTTACAACGTCACATGGGATATTGGCAAAGTGCTGACCCTGCTGAGAACATGGTCACCCATGACGGGGCTCGAATTGGACAAACTCACCCTGAAGGTGGTGATGTTGATGGCACTTACTTCAGCACAAAGGGTGCAAACGCTTCACAAGGCCAAGATCGACAGAATGATCTCTACCCCTGAACGGGTCACTTTCTTCATTGATGAATTGCTCAAGCAGCATAGACCTGGATTTACAGGGCTGCAGCTGGAGTTTCCAGCATACCCCGCTGATGCTAGGCTATGCATAGCCACCCATATCCGCCACTATATCAAAGTGACGAGGAAAATAAGGGGAATGGAGCAATACCTGTTCATCAGTCATAAAAAACCTCACCATAGAGTGACGGTGCAGACGATATCCCGATGGCTCAGGATTGTCTTGAACAAAGCAGGTATTGACACTGATGTTTTTAAATCCCATTCCACCAGGGCAGCATCAACATCGGCGGCAAAGGCCATGGAGGTGCCCATGGACCAGATACTTGCCACAGCGGGATGGGCCAGTGAAGCCACTTTTCAACGGTTTTACAATAAACCCGTCACCGTACCTGGAATGTTCGCAGGAGCCGTGCTGGATGCAGGCCGAGAACATACAGTTCCCCCTCAGTGAGGGGTCCTTTCTTGTTGTTATTAATAAATATTATTATTTTTCAGAGAAACAGTGACGGAAATTGATTACTGCTGTCCACCTTTTCAGTAGCGTGTGTGATAGCATGGACGTTGTCCAGGGCGTGAAATCACAGAAGCTTTGAAGTCTTCACGAAGTCACTCACGTGACTCCGAAATGAAATAGTAAGATTAAACGAGAACTTACCAGTTTGAAGTTTGATCTTTATTTTATGAGGAGTTGCGATGAGGGATTTCGTGCCCTCCGCTCCCAACCCTCGATCATAAAGTCAACTGGTAACTAGAGTCTCTTTAATCTTACTATAACAAGTCATTTCTTGGCTTGGTTTTTCTGTGATTCCACACCGCGGCTTTGAAGTATGTCGCGCATGCGTGCTGGCGGGTTCTTCACGAAATCCCTCATCGCAACTCCTCATAAAATAAAGATCAAACTTCAAACTGGTAAGTTCTCGTTTAATCTTACTATTCATTGCCACAGAAGGCTGTGGATATTTTTAAGGCAGAGATAGATTCTTGATTAGTACGGGTGTCAGGGGTTACGGGGAGAGGGCAGGAGAAAGGGGTTGAGAGGGAGAGATAGTGATGTGGATGGTGAGGTATAATCAGTTTATTTATTCATCTGTGTATGTACATATATAATGGTATATGGACACACTGATCTGTCCAGTAGTCAATGCCTACTATGTTCTGTTGTGCTGAAGCAAAGCAAGAATTTCATTGTCCTATCAGGGACACATGACAATAAACTCACGAACTTGAACTCCATTGGCGACACGGTGGCGCAGCGGTAGAGTTACTGCCTTACAGCGCCAGGGACCCAGGTTCGATCCTGCCTAAAGGGCCTGTCCCACCAGCATGCGACTCCATGCGGCAAGCGCGACCTAACGTGGTCTCTTGAGCCATCCGGCCTCGCGGGGCCGGTCCCACTTCGATCGTCGGAGTCATATAGAGTTGTGCGGGGCTGGTCCCGACATCGCCCGGGGCTCCGAAAAAATGACCCTGTTCAAAATCCCGCCCGGCAACAACCTGTCGGCCAGCAGCCGCCTCGACGTCGGGCCTCCGTGTCCCTCTCTGTGCGCGGGCGCGCCTCCCTGCGTGCGCGCGCCCGCGCCTCCCTGCGTGCGCGCGCGCGCGCCTCCCTGCGCGCGCGCGCCTCCCTGCGCGCGCGCGCCTGCCTCTGTGTGTGTGTGTGCGTGTGTGCCTCTCTGTGTGTGCCTCCGTGACCCTCTCTGTCCTTGCGAACTTACTGCGGACTTTGCTCCAACTTCACGCCACTCACCCGACCTCCGTGTGGCCCCCGCTTCCGGTTTGGTCACGCTTGCCGCATGCAGGTCGCATGCTCGTGGGACAGGCCCTCAAGGGTGCAGTCTCATGATTGAATGGCGGAGTAGACTTGATGGGCCAAATTGTATCTCTCCGTCCTAACTCCCCATCCTTCCCCCCATAACGTCTGCCACCTAAGCTGGGTTAGATGTTAAGCCTTGACTGGAGTGGTGCAGCCATCACCAAACACCAGATGTTGGACGTGCATCCCAGATGTCTCCGTGTCACTGGCCACCACCCAAAGACAAAGACAATCTAGCTCTTGAACCAAATGAACTCCAACAGAACATGGTGTCCATTTTTTTTTGTTTTAAACAAATACTTTATTCAAAAAACAAAATCAACATACAAAGTAGTATATCATTCATATCAAAACCTCCTGTAGCGGCAGTTTACAAAATAAACAAACATTCAAATTAAAATCCCGCCATCCTTGTCTATAATAGAATACACCTCCCGCGGTGAGCAGCATTGACGGAAGTCCCGTGGACACCGCGTGTTCCCTCGCCAGGGGCACGCAGGCACGAACGTAACCCCGGAAAAGGGACAGGCAACCGCCCCTTGGTGTCCGTTGTCGGGAGGGCAGGGTGAAAACTGGAGTTGGTAAATCACGCTGCAAGTATCGAGGTGAGTGCAAGAGGCTCCACGTGAAAACCTTCATGCACAAAAAGCAGCTGCATTGGAGCAAGTGACACACGCTCACTGACACCTTCAGCTGCAATGGTGGCTCACCCACGCTGTCAATATTAACTGCAATAAAGATCACATCTACAAAGCCATGACAAAACGCCAACTCATCGCTTTATACCTTGAGGGGATTAGCTCTCCACGTCTACCCTGAATCTCACATCGCACACAGAGTCCCTCCCGATCTACAGGTTACTATCGAGCACGGGGACATTATATAAGGAGCACAATTAAAAGAAGGGTTTACTAGAATTATATCAAAATTGAGAAGCCGGACCTACCAGGTGAGATTGAACAGGCTGGGAATCTCGACTCCACAAGAGAACAACTTTGCGGGGGAGACCTGATAAAGAAAAAGGTTTAATAAAGTAGTTTTTCTAAAGGTTTAATAAAGTAACTGTCACTGTATGTCATGTTGTTACTTGTGGGCGGAGCACCAAGGCAAATTCCTTGTATGTGAATACTTGGCCAATAAACTTACTTACTTTTTGAAAATGTCTCTCCTGATGCAACAAACCAAACCCCCACCACTGCCATGTGTAGGAAGGATCTACAGATGGGAGATTGCGCTGAAGATGATGCAGTAACTCAGCGGGTCAGGCAGCATCTCTTCCTGCCCTGGGCCTCCTCCAATGTTTGCGACAGTCTGACAGGGGAGGAAGCCCAGGACAGAATGAGATGCTGCCTGACCCGCTGAGTTACTTCAGCCATTTGTGTCTATCTTCGGTTTAAACCATCATTTTTAAATGTGCCATAGAAATAACAGCGACTTGATACCTCCACATTTAGGTGGAATGCACATCATGTGGGGCTCTGGTTCTATACATGGCTGGGGTAAAGAGCACGCACACCTGTGCATTACCCACAGTGTGTGGGCATGTGGGTGCTAAACCCAGCACTCTGATACCCCACTAATACCAGATCGATCCGTGGAACAGTTCAATGGGGAGCTCACGCCTGTCGGAGTGAGTTATTGGTTCAAATCCCACTCAATGCAAGCTGACGTTCCCAGTCTACTGCTGTTAGTGGTGTCAATCTTCAGGCTAAGTGTAAAACCAAGACCTCACCCACTGCCCCACGCTTTCTAAAGAGGCCAGAGAGTTGCGTAGGAAGGAACTGCAGATGCTGGTTTAAACCGGAGGTAGACACAAAATGCTGGAGTAACTCAGCGGGACAGGCAGCATCTTTGGAGAGAAGATGCTTCGGGACGAGACCCTTCTTCAGACTGTTCTTGCCAGAGAGTTCTTCCTGCTGTCTTAAAGCCCTGTCCCACGGTACGAGTTCATTCCAAGAGCTCTCCCGAGTTTGCCCTGATTTGAACTCGGAGATTTACGGTAATGGCCGCTCGTCGGTACTCGGGGCTCTCGTGGACACTTTTCAACGTGTTGAAAAATCTTCACGAGTCTCCCCGAGCTTACCTGCCGTTAGCGAGTCTTCCAGAGTACCTGCCGTTAGCGTTACGAGCCGCTAAGAGACGTCCCCGAGCCTCGACGTACCCGCTACGTTCATTCTCCGTGCTTACCACGAGATTGATTTTGTTTAAACTTTGGTGAGCTCTTGGAATGAACTCGCACCGTGGGACAGGGCCATCAGCTGATGTTGGCCCCTCAACCAACAAATCAGGTGGTTCTTTATTGCTCTAATCAATTAACATTGGGGGGTGGTGCAGATGTAGAGTTGCTGCCTCACAGCGCCAGAGACCCGTGTTCAATCCCGACTACGGGTGCCATCTGTACGGGGTTTGTGCGCTCTCCCCGTGACCGCGTGCGATTCCTCCCACACTCCAAAGACGTGCAGGTTTGTAGGCTCATTATCTTTGGTAAAGATTGTAAATTGTCCCTAGAGTGCAGGACAGAGCTTGTGTGACGCTGGTCATCGTGGACTCGGTGGGCCAACGCGTCCGTTTCTGCGCTGTCTCTCTAAACTCTCTGTGGGTGCAGCAACCTCTTAAAGGTCAGAACCAAAGTCCAGATTTTAAACCAAAGGCTTGAAGCACCAACGATGACTCCCTCCACAGATGCTGCCTGACCTGCCGACCATCAGCAGCGTACCATTTTATTTCAGTTTCCAGCAGCTGCTGCGTTCTCCTTTGGCAGCAAAGGGCGGCACAGTGGTGCAGCGGTGGAGTTACTGCCTTGAGATGCCGGAGACCAGAGTTCGATCCTGACTAGGGGTGCTGTCTGTACGGAGTTTGTACGTTCTCCCATGACCTGCCTGGGCTTCCTCCCACACTCCAAAGATGTGCAGGTGTGCAGGCTCATTTTTATCCACGAGTAGTTGCTCTACTCAACAGCCAAAAATCTGTAGCCTCCCTTTGATCTGGTATTTTGGTTCACATGCTTGATCAATGGTGTTTTATATTAATTATAACATAACATTTATATTATATTAACGTTTTATTATTAATGTTTAGTGTTTTCTGAGTCATTCGTAACTGTCACTGTATGTCATGTTGTTACTTGTGGGTGGAGCACCAAGGCAAATTCCTTGTATGTGAATACTTGGCCAATAAACTTACTTATACTTTAATTGGCTGGGTATAATTGTTGTGTGGGTGTGGGGTGTGGGATGTGTGGAGAGATAGCAGGGGATTGCTGGTCGCCATGGACTCAGTGGGCCGAAGGGCCCTTTTCCATGCTGTATCTCGAAATTAAAATCTGTCTCCTAACTGTGCAACCTGAATGAGTTGCCCAATTAACACACAGCTCCATCCCTCATTATCAGAAAGGGCTCCCTGCGCCCCTCACCCCCACCCCACATGTGACATTTGGATATTGGGGTGGGGGAGGAGGGCGAGGGGTGAGAGAACTGGAGGTAGGAAAAGGCCAGAACAAATCAGGGCTGGAAAGTAGATGACCAAGTGTGACGTTGGGCTCCGACCCACAACGCCACCCATCCTTTTTCTCCAGTGATGTTTGGAAGTAGATTAGGTCAGTATTTTCCAAAGGGAACAAGACAGACACTTGGAAAACTAATTGGGGGAAGACACAAGGACTGCAGCCAAACGCTTTCAGAGATTCTCTGCAGATACACTGGGCGGAAAGCTGATTTATCTTGAGATAAAGAGCAGGGCGAGCGATGATCTTGTCACTGCACCCAGCCAAAATTTCCACACTGCGTGTCCAAAACCGAATGCAAAACCATTCCACACACCCACTCAATCTCTCTCCCTACCCCACCCCCCAACTCTCTCAGGTTTGTGGTTACAGTACTTGGGAGGGAATTAACAGTCGGATTATTCACTCAAGTCCTCGCCCAGTTAAAGGGCTCGGCAGATTTTAGCTTGGTTATAGTTCAGAGATACAGCTTGGATGTACATTCGGTCATTCTTTTCCAAACAGAACAAGACAAACACGAATTAGGGGCAGGATTAGTGTTTGTCTTGTTGAAAACAAAGTCCGCACTGACCAACAATCACGGCAATGTACCAATAAGCCTCCAAACCCGTACGTCTCTGGAGTGTGGGAGGAAGCCGGAGCTCCCGGAGAAAACCCACGCGGGTCCAGGGGGAGAACTCTGAACAGAACAGCGCCTGTAGTCGGGATCGAACCCGGGTCTCCACCGCCGCGCCGCCCCCTCAGTCTGGGTTTCTCCTCAGCTGGATAATTTGGACAATTTTTACATTTATCTCGGAGAAAACGCAGGGCTACAAACTCCGTACAGACAGCGCCTGTAACCGGGATCGAACCCGGGTACTCCGGCGCTGCTTTTTTTTCCGCTGTAAAAGGCAGCAAGTCTACCGCTGCTGGGTTGCCGTGACCCAGCTCCTTATTACCAATTAGGGTGGACAAGACTGCTGGAGAAACTCAGCGGGTGCGGCAGCATCTATGGAGCGAAGGAGATAGGCAACGTCTCGTCCCGAAGTTCCTTCTTGAACTCCTTATTACCAATTAGCTCTGGCACGTTTCTCCTCGTCTCCACAATTCTTCTCCCTGGAGCTCGAAACCAGAGAGGGTCCCGAGCCGAAGCGTCGCCTGGTCCACGTTCTCCAGAGTTGCTGCCTGTCCTGCAGTCGCTCCAGTACTTGGTGTCCCAACGAAGTGGCTTGAAACGCGCTGGGATTGAGGTTGGCGAGCCTTGATGTTGTTGTCCCCCTTCTTCCAGGTGGAACATATGGATCATTGGTGACCCCACACCCAGCTCTCTAA
The DNA here is from genome assembly GCA_963514005.1 of Raja brachyura. The sequence goes on along the minus strand of OY740806.1, from coordinate 33,381,502 downwards.
ACCAGAGGCAATCAGCCCCCCCCCCCCCAGTGCAAGCAACGCCCTTAATGACATTAAAGCAGATATTGCCCACACCTGTTGACCCCGCAGGTTCCATTCAATCCCACACCTTCTCGGTGCTAATTGCAGATTTCCAGTCGTTAAAATCCCTGAAAGGTTACAAAACAAAAATAAAGTTTGTGTAAGAATAAAAAGTTCAGAATAACACAGGAGGGCTCAGCGGGAATGAAATGAGGCCAGAGCTCTGGTGGTTGGTAGGAAGGAACTGCAGATGCTGGTTTACACCGAAGGTAGACACAAAGTGCTGGAGTAACTCAGCGGGACAGGCAGCGTCTCTGGAGAGAAGGAATGGGTGACGTTTCGGGTCGAGACCCTTCTTCAGACTCCTCTCCAGAGATGCTGCCTGGCCCATTGAGTTGCTCCAGCACTTTGTGTAGCAACGTTACAAAATTTTTAGATTTAAAAAATCAAGTCTGCAATTTATCCCATCAGATAAAGCATAAAAAGAAGTTTAATTTGACACCTAATTCACTTTCATATCTTCAGTATTAAAAAAGTTATGACCGTTTTCATACTCTGAAATTAGTATCTTGTTCCCCATTGCCTTTCCATTGACTTAACTCAAAAGCTGTGATCTAGAACAGTCAAAAGCCCATAACTTTCTTAAAAATTAAGAGAACTCAATGAAATTTTCAGTTATTATAGATTGAAGCATTCTGAAACAAATATGAAACAATCTTACTTGGATGACCTGAAATTAAAGCATATAATTAGTTAGTTATCTAATTGTAGCTAATTACAAAATTCAATTACTAGATCTAAACATCTATCCATTTCTTAAGAAATTATAAACATTTTTAAACTGCCTAAGTGTCCAAATAACATTCACACAATAATTCACAATATAACATGATTTTTAAATCTCTTTTTCATGAATTTATAGGCTAAATGGAAGGAATTTAGTGTTTAATGCCTGTAAATTAATGGCCATTTAAATCAACTAGCGAGTGGGTTTTAGTGGAATGCGGTGGATTGGAACGTTGTGGTTTGCGGTGAAGTCGATATGAAAAATACTGGCGGTTCATACATTTTTTTTGTCCCCTTTTCGCAACATGAAAATGTGATTAAATGCTTCCTAAAAACCAAGTTTTAATGTAAAAATAAACTGTGTAGCTTCTTTTATCGCCTACCTTAGGTCCGTTCCGCTGTCACCGTTCAGAGCTTTAGAAGATGATTTTTAAACTACTCTAGTTAATAAATAATCTAGCGTAGTTTAAAAATAGCTTCACAAATGAAATGTCGGAGCGATTTCTCTTTAGCGACGAAATCACCCGACATGGATCGATTTGGA